>CM063170.1:58371111-59019722 GCA_031835075.1 Saguinus oedipus
GAGCAAGACCCTCTGCAGGCCTCCTTCTGGGGTCTGGAAGCTTGCAATCAGGGCAGCCTGTCCACACAGCCTCCAGCCTCCCTTGCAGGAGGTCAGGTGAGACAGAGGTGGGGAGGGACATGGGGACCGGGTGTCCAGTCTGCCCATGGCCCTCCTCTAAACCCTCCTGAGTGCAACTTAC
The DNA here is from genome assembly GCA_031835075.1 of Saguinus oedipus. NCBI lineage: Eukaryota > Metazoa > Chordata > Mammalia > Primates > Cebidae > Saguinus > Saguinus oedipus. The sequence continues at coordinate 58,371,293 of CM063170.1, forward strand.
AGATGCTTGGAGAGGGAGAGAAACCGGAAAGGCAGAGGCAGGGGGGCTGGTGCTGGGATTCCAGACAGGTAGGGGGCATGTGGGCTGGTGGCAGGAAGGCAAGGAGGCCTGAGGGGGCCTGTGGGTGCAGGAGCTGGAACAGAGCACCATGCACTGGCTCCCTGCACCCCACTGCCCCCAGCCCCATGCACAGAGGCCAGGCTAGGGGCTGAGGCTGGGGAGGGGGTCCAGGCCAGGCTCGCAGCCCACCGGCAGTGTGGCAGCCTCACTGGGCGGGATGTGGTGGGTCATGTAGCGTTTCCCCATGAAGGAGCCGATCCGAAGCTGCTCCGGGGCCTCCTGTGGCCACCACAAGCCGGAGCTGGGTGGGGAGAGGAGGAGGAAGAGACATATGTCCCTGCCGCATAGGGCAGGTGCAGGGTCAGGGCCCGCTCTGCCTCCCAGCTCCCTCTGTCACCCAGGCTGGAGTGCAGTGGTGTGATCTCAGCTCACTGCAACCTCTGCCTCCCAGGTTCAAGTGATTCCCCTGCCTCAGCCTCCCAAGTAGCTGGGACAACAGGCATCCACCACCACACCCAGCTAGTTTTTTGTTTTTGGTTTTGGTTTTGAGATGGAGTCTTGCTCTGTTGCCCAGGCTGCAGTGCAGTGGCACGATCTCAACTCATTGCAACCCTCGACTCTCAGGTTCAGGCGAGTCTCCTGCCTCAGCCTCCCGAGTAGCTGGGACTACAGGCATGTACCATCATGCGAGGCTAAATTTTTGTATTTTAGTAGAGACAGGGTTTCACCGTGTGAGCCAGGTCTCAATCTCCTGACCTCATGATCTGCCCATCCCCGCTTCCCAAAGTGCTGGGATTATAGGTGTGAGCCACTGCGTCCAGCCCTAATTTTTGTACTTTTAGTAGAGATGGCGTTTCACCATATTGCCCAGGCTGGTCTCAAACTTCTGGCCTCCAGGGATCTTTCTACCCCGGCCTCCCAAAGTGCTGGGATTACAGGCATGAGCCACTGCACCCAGCCTCACCTGCAGTCTCTGATCCCTCCTCCCTCCCTTCTAGAACCAACTGGAGTCGCCCTCTCCAGGCAGCCACCCTGGCTATCCTGGTGTCAGCTTACTCAACCACCAGAGGATCCGTAGAGAGCAGATGAGGCCGGGAGGAGAAGGGACTTGGCTGAGGACACAGGAAAGTACAGAGGGGCTGCCGGCCCCTCTCACTGACCCCAGAGGGACAAGACACTCAGGCCCTGGGAGGGGCACTGCCCAGTTCGAAACCACAGCCTGGGGCTGGGCAAAGGGGCTCATGCCTGTAATCCCAACACTTTCAGAGGCCAAGACAGCAGGATCACTTGAGCCCAGCAGTTCTTTTTTTTATTTTTATTTTTTAATTAATTAATTATTTAAAGACGGGTTTTCACCATGTTGGTCAGGCTGGTCTTGAACTCCAAACTCAGGTGATCCACCCACCTTGGCCTCCAAAGTGCTTGGATTACAGGCGTGAGCCACCACGTCGGGCCTTTTTTGTTTTTTTTAAATCTTCTATTTATTTTTTTTTTAAGAGACAGGGTTTCACCATGTTGGCCACTATGGTCTCAATCTTTTGACCTCGTGATCCACCCGCCTCGGCCTCCCAAAGTGCTGGGATTACGGGCTTGAGCCACCGCGCCTGGCCCGCACCCAGCAGTTTAGATCAGCCTGAGCAACATAGCAAGTCCCTGTCTCCACTCAAAATAGAACAGACCCCATGGCACGCCTGGAGGGCTTCTAGACACTGGGACCACTTCAACAGAAAGGGTTCTAGGTGGAAGAGGGGCCTGAGCAGGTGTCCCCACTCACAAGCGTGCGGTGGAGGCTGCCAAGAAGGCCAAGAGCAGGAGGCCGGTCAGTGAAGAGAGGACGGAGGTAACGATGATCATGCCACCACTTCGCCGCCCTGGCCAGGTGTCGATGGAACCAGGGGTCTTCCCTGCACACACAGCAGCTACTCAGAGGGGCTGCCCTCGACCCAGGGCTGGCTGTCACCCCTTCCCTCATTCCCTCCCCACCCATGCTCGCCCAGCCTCAAGGCCTGGCTGTGTCATATCCCAGGCACCCCTGAGCCTGCCCCCATCCCTCTTCCTCGGGATGGCACAGCATCTGTGTGCTGCCCGCCTGGACCACAGCCTCCACCTTGCTCTCACCTTCTAGGCTGCTCCCACCCGCGTGCTCATCCACTGCTCTGCAGTGGCAGACAGAGTGGCTGCAGACCTTGGGGCTGACCGGGCCACTGTCTGCTCGTCAAGGCCTTCAGATGACAAGATTCCCACCTCACACCTCCTGACCTCTGAAGCCGCCTCCCAGGAGATCCCCCCACCCAACACTCAGGCCATAGCACTAGAAATTTCCTGGGCCTGATATATTCACGCTCACCCCTTCGGGTCTGCTCAGAACCCAAGCTGGCTGCCTCCCCAGCCAGCCCTGACCCTGACTGTGATCTCCTCCACACCCTCTTCCTCCCTCCCAGCAGGGGCTGACACAGGCTGACTCCCTATAGGAGCAGAAGGCTGTCTCTGCCCACGACATGGCTGGAGCCCAAGGGTTGGCAAACGCTTGGTGATGGGCAGAGCTGGCACCCCCGCCGATGGGGCTGGCTCACTGCCGCACTCCCACAGCATGAGGTTCTGTTGGGGGTTAGGCCCAACTTAGACATGGCCTCCAGGTCCCTAGACCTGTGGGAGCAGGAATGTGGCTGGGTCAGCAGAGGTGATGAGGTGACCCAGAGATGGGTGAGTCCGCTGGGAGCAGACAGAAACCAGAGCGCCGCTCCCGCCCAGCGCTACCTTGGTGGAGAGTGATGGGGTCCGACCACTTGGTCTCGGCCTTGGGTGAGCCCCTGCTGTCCATCAGGAGGAACTTCACGCTGGGGACAGGAGGCGGTGCAGGGAAGGGAGAGACTCAGAGGCCAGACCTCCCTGGGCAGGGCCAGGCCCCAGGCAGCTCCTCTGGGCTCCCCCCATGGATGTGGAGTCGGGGTGCCTGTCAGGAGCAGCCTGTGGCCTGGCCCTGCTCTGAGAGCCCCCTGAGATGTCTCTGGCCACGTGGCCTGTGCCACCAGCCCCCCGAAACCCTGAGTAGTTGCTCTCCAGACACCAGATCGGGGCGGGGGTGCTGGTTTAGGGGCCCAGCTCCTAAATGTCACAAGTCAAAAGAGCAGGGGAAGGTAGCTTAGCTGGGCACACGGGGCAGGGATCCCAGGCCTCCCAGAGGGGTGGAAGGATGGGAGTGAAGGTCCCCCATAGAAGCAGGGTTCCTGCAAAGGCCCAGAGGTGTGACAGGCGGGGGGGCAGAGCGGGACTCAGTCACCAGCAGTCTGAGGACCGAGGGCCGCAGGAGCCCCGAAGAGGGCCTGTGTGTGTGTCTTTGGGAGCTCTGGAAGGTCTGGGCAGCAGGGAAGGGCCTGGCAGGTTGGCATTGAAAAGAGTGGCTGCAGGGGATGGGGCGGGGCCAGAGCTGGAAGCTGAGCCAGGGCTGGCGGGGAGGGCAGAGGGTGGACTTGGAGGGTGGGTGAGAGGGCAGAGGGGGCTGGGTGGACCAGGGTGCTATTCCAGCCTCACCACGCCCTGCCTTCCTGGCTTTCCCTGGGCCTGGCGTCCCTGAGGCCACCCCACCTCCTCCTGTGGCAGTAGAGTCCTGACCTAGATACACTGCCTGCTTCCCCATCCCAGTGTCACCCCAACCTTGCCAGGCCACTTGGGCTTCTGTGCCTCAGTTTCCTCATCTGTTAGAGAGGGTGGGAGCCACCTCCCTTGCTCCCTTCCTCATACCCACGGGACTGGGTCTGAACTTAGCCCCTGAGTTTCCTGCTAGATCTGCCTGTGGGAGGGACCAGGGGTCTGGACGTCGGGGAAGCTGCCCCCTCCCATCTTAACTAAGATCCCACCACCCCGCGGCACCCACCTCCTCCTCCTGGGCCTTGCCCGGCCCCAGCTGGGGTTAGCACTGTTACTGACTCTTCAGTTGAAGGAGGGAGCCTGGGCTTGCAAAGGGGAGGACCAGGGCCGGGGACCCCTGGGAAGATGCTAGAGAGAGCATCCCTGTCCCAGCGCCTCCTCCCCAAGCACATCCCCAGTCCCAGGGCCCTGAGAGGGGGAACCACTCACTGATAGGGTCCAGGGCCAGGGAGGGGTGGGTTGCAGAAGGGCTGCTGGTGGCAGCTGTGATCATGGCCCACCCGCAGCACAGGGACGCCTCCGCTGCCCACCGTGAGGTCGTCACAGGGCAGCCGGTCCAGGGACAGGGGCAGTGTCATGTAGTGGCCATCAGTCAGCAGCCGTGGGAAGGCCGGGATGTTAGCCAGTGTCTCTGGGTTCTGGAAGCCCCTGGAGGCTGCAGGATGAGAGAATAGATGGGGGTGAGTGGGGGCAGAGATTGGCTCTGTCCTGATAAGTGGGGATTCTGTGTTCGTCCACCCTCTAGCCCTGACCTCCCCATGCCACCTCCTCCCTCAGGGCCCCTAGAGGCAGTTCAGACCCACAGTCGACTTTGTCACCCCCTAAGGGGAGCTTCCCTCTGGACTTCTGTCCCCACCCAGAGTCAGGAGTGGGGAGCGTCGAGCAGCCCCAACCTGCCCAGCCCCAGCCCCAGCTGCAGCGTGCCAGCCCTGCCCTCCATGAGCCCACAGCCTCCCGGGTCGCAGCCTGGGCTCCCCGTCCAAAGGAAGAACTTGGATTCAGAGAAAGGGCTTCAGAGCCCTTGACAGCGGACAAACCCACCACTTACACTCCTCACAGGATTTGGCGCTATGTATTTTTCAATACACATATTACTCCTTGGGATAAAGCCCAATTCATCCACACCCGCTTTCCCAGAGGCCCCACAGGGGCTCATCATTGAAGGTGCTTGCTGGTGAGGGGCTCCGAGGGCCCATCACTCTCCTTGGCCGCCACCCTCACCCAGGCCCCACAGCTGCCCTCACACCATTGCTGAAGGCCACCACGAGCCAGACTGTGTCGCTGGTGCCGGCATGCTCATCGAAGACACAGCGAGGCTGCTCCAGGGAGAAGGTGGTGGCCGTGACCTTCCCTTCCAGGTCCCAGGCTGTTATTTGCGGCGTGTAGGGGACCAGCTCTGTAGCCATGGGGGACAAAAGGTGAGCCACGGAGGCAGGCGTGGGGGTCCCTTGGGCTGCCTCTCCCAATTGGAGGGGGGTGGGTTCCCAGGTTCTGATTTCTCCAGCAGGGCCCCCTGCCCCTTGGGTCTGGCTGGCCTCATCCCTCAGGGACCCCTACTCACCCAGGCTCAGGCTGGGCCGGAGACAGTTGAGCGCTGTGAGAAGGAGCACCTGTAGCCCTAGGTGAGGGTGCCCTTGGGGGAGCCCCATGACACTGCCAGCACCCAGGAGGCTCAGGGACTGGTCTGGCTGCCTCGGGCTGCACCCCACCCCCAACACCTTGGCCCTGGAGAAGCTGGTTAATCAGGCTGCCCCAGGGGCAGGAAAGACCTGCACATGTAAGCACATCCCACCCCCTTCCTCCCAGTCCAGCCTGCAGCAGGGAGGAACTGGGAGGCTCTGGTGGGAGACAGGCCAGTGCCCAGCCCCACTGCCAGGGGCCCCTCAGATGCCAGCCAGGCCATCCTGGAGCCTGGATTGGGGCCCCTCCCAGTCTCTTGGCCCTGGGGAGGAGGGCCTAGGTTTTGGAAACTTGGGCTGAGGACTGCATGTCTGAGATTCCTGTGCTCCAGGTGCCAGGAGCCTCCCTCTGGCCTTCTGTCCCCACCCAGGGTCAGGAGTGGGGAGCAGTGGGCGGCCCCAACCTGCCCAGCCCCAGTTCCATCACAACTCACTGGCCCTGCCCTCCATGAGGAGAGCCCTGCCCTTCTCCCTGGTGGCAGCCTCTGTTCCCCGTCCAAAGGAAGAAGAACTTGGATTCAGAGAAAGGGCTGCAGAGCCTTGGACAGCTGATACCTGCCACTGACACTCCTCCCAGGATTTGGCACTCACTATATGTGTATTTTATCTTTTATCTTCTTTTTTTCTTGAGATGGAGCTTCGCTCCTTGCCCAGGCTGGAATGCAGTGTCGCAATCTCGGCTCACTGCAACATCTACCTACTGGGTTCAAGCGATTCTCCTGCCTCAGCCTCCTGAGTAGTTGGGATTACAGGCGAATGTCCCACGCCCGGCTAATTTTTCTATTTTAGTAGAGACAGGGTTTCACTGTGTTGGCCTGGCTGGTCTCAAACTCCTGACCTCAAGTGATCCGCTCACCTTGGCCTCCTAAAGTGCTGGGATTACAGGCGTGAGCCATTGTGCCCAGCACCCTGGTCAATTTTTTTAAATATATTTTTTGTAGAAATAGGGTCTCATAATTTTGTCAAGGCTGGTCTTGAACTGCAGAGAGGATGAAGCAATCCTCCCACCTTGGCAAGTGTTGGGATTACAGACATCAGTCACTGTGCCCAGCTAATTTTTAAAAATATATTTTTTGAGGCTGGGCATGGTGGCTCACGCCTGTAATCCCAGCACTTTGGGAGGCTGAGGCAGGCAGGTCGCTTGAGGTCACAAGTTCAAGACCAGCCTGGCTGACATGGTGAAACTCCCTCTACCAAAAATACAAAAATTAGCCAGGCATGGTGGCAGGAGCCTGTAATCCCAGCTACTCAGGAGGCTGATGCAGGAGAATCGTTTGACCCCGGGAGGCAAAGTTTGGAGTGAGCTGCAATCACACCTCTGCACTCCAGTCTGGGTGACAGAGTGAGACTCTGTCTCAAAAAAATAATAAAAATATATTTTTTGTAGAGACAGGGTCTCACTATGTTGCCCAGACTGATCTTGAACTCCTGGCTCAAGGGATCTTCCTGCCTCAACCTCCCAAAGTTCTGGGATTACAGGCATGAGCCACAGTGCCCACTCACCAATTCCAGAACCTTCTCATCTCCCCAAAATGAAACACTACATCCATTAAACAGTCTAAACGACTAAGCTACTTCCTGTTTCCATGGATTTGCCCATAATGGGCATTTCATAGGATGCAGTCACACAATGTGACCTTTTGTGTCTGGCTTCTTTTACCGTTTTAAGGTTCCTCCTCCACCTCAGTGCTTCCTTCCTTTTCATGGCTGAGTAATATTCTACCCCCTGAACGTACCACACTCTGATTCATCAGTGGTTGTATCATTTGTTTTTTTCCACTTTGGGGCTAATAATTCTGCCATGAGCATCTGTGTGCAGGCTTCTGAGGGCACATTTTCAATTCTCTTGAGTATGTACCTAGGAGCGGAACTGTGGTCCTATGCTATCGCTGCTTTTTGAAGGTCTGTTTGCCAAAGTGGCTGCATTTTACATTCCCAGTAGCAGCGGATGAAGGTCCCATTTTTCCACGTCCTCTCCAACATTGCTTTATTTTAGTACAGCCGTTGTAATGGGTGTAGTGTGGATCTCATGGTTTTTTTTTTTTTTTAAGATGGGGTTTCACCATGTTGGTCAGGCTGGTCTTGAACTCCCGACCTCAGGTGATTCAACTGCCTTGGCCTCCAAAGTGCTTGGATTACAGATGTGAGCCACCACACCCAGCCTTTTTTTTTTTTTTAAAGCTGGAGTCTTGCTCGGTCACCAGGCTGGAGTGCAGTGGCATGATCTTGGCTCACTGCGACCTCTGTCTCCCAGGTTCAAGCGATTTCCCTGCCTCAGCCTCCTGAGTAGCTGGGACTACAGGCACAAGCCATCATGCCTGGTTAATTTTTTGTATTTTAGTAAAGACAAGGTTTTACCATGTTGGCCAGGATAGTCTTGATCTCCTGACCTCGTGATCTGCCTGCCTCATCCTCCCAAAGTGCTGGGATTACAGGCGTGAGCCACTGTGCCCAGTCTGTTTTAATTTTTGAGACAAGGTGTCACTGTTGCCCAAACTGGAGTGCAGTGGTGTGATCATAGCTCACTGCTGCCTCAACTTCCCGGGCTCCAGAGATCCTCCTGCCTCAGCCTTCCAAGTAGTTTGGACTACAGGTACACTCCATGCCTGGCTTATTTTTATGATTTAGAGACAGTCTCACTGTGTTGCCCAGGCTGGTCTCAAACTCCTGGCTTCAAGATCCTCCTGCCTCTACCCCCAAAGGATGAGGCTGAGATTAGTTATCCAGTGGGATTAGGTATGTAGTGATTATGATTTGCATTTTCTTTAATTTTTATTTATTTATAATGACGGGGTTTCACCATGTTAATCAGGCTGGTCTTGAACTCCCAACCTCAGGTGATCCTCCCACCTTGGCCTCCAAAGTGCTTGCATTACAGGCATGAGCCACCACGCCTGGCCTGACTTGCATTTTCTTAATAATGTCTTTGCTTTTTTGAGGAGTTTTGCTTTTTGCCCAGTGCAGTGGTGCCACCTCAGCTCAGCACAACCTCTGACTCTTGGACTGAAGCGATTCTCCTGCCTCAGCCTCCCAAGTGGCTGAGATTACAGGTTCCTGCCACCATGCCAGCTAATGTTTTGTATTTTTAGTAAAGATGGGGTTTCACCATGTTGGCTATGCTGGTCTTGAACTCCCGACCTCAGGTGATCCTACCTGCCTTGGTCTCCCGGTGTTGGCATTACAGGAGTGAGTCACCTTGCCCGGCCCATCAAGCGTCTTTTCATGTGTTTACTGCTCATTTATCTTCTTTGGAGGAACCTCTGTTCCAGTTCTTTGCCCATGTTTTAATTGGGTTGTCTTTTTGTTGAGGTTTTTGTTGTTTTGAGACAAAGTCCAGGGTGGAGTGCAGTGGCGTGATCTCAGCTCACTGCAAGCCCCGCCTTCTGGGTTCCAGCAATACTCCTGCCTCAGTCTTCTGAGTGGCTGGGACTAAAGGTGCACGCCACCATGCCTGGCTAATTTTTTGTATTTTTAGCAGACATGGGGTTTCACCGTGTTAGCCAGGATGGTATCGATTTCCTGACCTCATGATCTGCCCACCTCGGCCTCCCAAAGTGCTAGGATTACAGGTGTGAGCCACCATGCCCAGCCTAATTTTTGTATTTTTAGTAGAGAGGGGTTTTGCCATGTTGGTCAGGCTGGTCCCAAACTCCTGACCTCAGGTGATCACCCACCTCAGCCTCACAAAGTGCTGGGATGAAAGGGATGAGCCACCGTGCCTGGCCTACTGTTGAGTTCTGAGGTTTCTTTATATATTCTGGATAGTAGACCCTTATCAGGTATGCTCTTTGAATAGATTTTCTCCCATCTTCATCTTCAAAATCCCTTCGAGGCGGAGCACTCAAGGCTCAGGTGCCCACCCCAACTCCTGCACTCACAGGCAGTGGGAGTCTCAGTACAGTCTCAAATGTTGAACGAGGCTGGGCACGGTGGCTCACACCTGTAATCCCAGCACTTTGGGAGGCTGAGGTGGGAAGATCACATGCGGTTAGGAGTTCAAGACCAGCCTGGCTAACATGGTGAAACCCTGTCTCTACTAAAAATACAAAAATTAGCTGGGCATGGTGGCAAGTGTCTGCAGTCCCAGCTACTCGGGAGGCTGGGCAGGAGCGTCACTTACTTGAACCTGGGAGGCAGCAGTTGAGCTGAGATCGAGCCACTATATTCCAGCCTGGATGACACAGCAATACGTCATCTCAAAAACAAACAACAAATCGAATGTGGAACCAAACAGTTTTGGGGTCCAGCTACGCTGGGGTCTTCTAGGGAGGCCTCAGTGCCCTTTATTTTTTTTTCCTGGACCAACTTACCACTAGGAACAGCGCCCTGGGCCCAGACTATTTACAAGAGCACACAAACATTTTTGTTTTCTTTTAAAAATCAGAAGGGAAAAAAATGAACCTTTAGGTGAAAGAAAATCCTCTAGTAGGGCCAGGTGTGGTGGCTCACACTGCAATCCCAGCACTTTGGGAGGCTGAGGCGAGCAGATCATGAGGTCAGGAGATTGAGACCATCCTGGCCAAAATGGTGAAACCCCGTCTCTACTAAAATATACAAAAATTAGCTGGGCGTGGTGGCGCATGCCTGTAATCCCAGCTACTTGGGAGGCTGAGGCAGGAGAACTGCTTGAACCAGGGAGGTGGAGGTTGCAGTGAGCCGAGATTGCACTGCTGCACTCCAGCCTGGCGACAGAGACTCCAACTCAGAAAAAAAAAAAGAAAAGAAAAAATCCTCTAGTATACATTAATATATTCATCATTATACCAACATGTTGTAAAATATATTTTTAAACCAAGAAAGGGGCTCAGCAAGGCCACAGTGCCTCTGCTTCCCAAAGTCATGAATGAGGTGGCCCCACCGTCCCTCTAGTCCCAGGCCCAAACTATTCCTCTCGGATAGGCAGCAAGATCTTGACTGGGGACATCTGATCCTCCTTCCAAGAGGGTCAATAATTAGCACTTTGAGAATGGTGTCAGATCAACCCTGGCCTGGATTCCATCTGCCTAGCCAAGTATTAAATCTTTTGTCATTTTATTATTTTACAGATGGGGTCTTGCTCTACTGCCCAGACTGGAGTGCAGTGGTACAATCAGCTCACTGCACCCTCAAACTCCTGGGCTCAACTGATCCTCCCACCTCAGCCTCCTGATAGCTGGGACTACAGGCAGGTGCCACCATGCCTGGCTATTTTTTTTTTTTGGAGACAAGAGTCTCACTGTGTTGCCCAGGCTGGAGTGCAGTGGCACGATCTCGGTTCACTGCAACCTCTACCTCCCAGGTTCAAGTGATTCTCCTGTCTCATCCTCCTGAGTAGCTGAGATTACAGGTGCCTGCCATCAGGCCCAGTTAATTTTTGTATTTTTAGTAGTGATGGGGTTTCACCATGTTGGCCAGGATGGTCTCGAATTCCTGACCTCGATCCACCTGCCTTGGCCTCCCAAAGTGCTGGGATTAGAGGCATGAGCCACCTTGCCTGGCCTATTTTTTTTTTTTTTTTTTTTTTAGGGATAAGGTCTTGCAATTTTGTTCAGGTTGGTCTCAAAAACCTGGCCTAAAGTGAGCCTCCTCTCTTGACCTCCTGAGTAGCTGGGATAACAGGCATGTATCACCACACCTGGTTCAAGACATTGCACCTTTGAACCTGTTTCCATATCAGTAAAACAGAGACAGCAGCTCCCACCCTAAGTGACTGGTTTTTTGTAAACCACAACCCCAGGGACACAAAGGTGACAGCTGGTGCTCTGGGATGATAGCCCTTGGCACAGGGATGGCAGACGGCACACAGCAGGGAGATCAGTGTGGGGCACATAGCAGCAGCACAGCTCAGCACCACGGGCTCCTCCACGCCTCACTGTAGCCTGTTCTTCATTTACCAAATGGGAGCTGATGAGCCCCTGGGCCCCCTTCCTGCTCTGATGCAGGAAGTATGGGGGGCACACACACATGCACACATGCATACACACTCATATATGCATACACATGCACGCACACATCCCCCCAGGACCTTCTAGCTTTGGCTATAGAGAATTTATTGCAAACAAGACTGAGGTAAAAGAAGATGACTCAGAACCCACGCCCACCCAGGCTGGGGAAGCATCTACTCGCCCCATGCCAGGCCCTGAGCACTGTGGGCCCGAAGCAGCCCCTGGAGGACAGATGGGCCCCGTGCACTGAGGTAGCTGCATCTTAAGCCCCCACGAGTACAACTGCCCAGGGCTGCCCAATTCCCGGAGGGGAGGAGGAGGAAGAGGCAGGCAGGGTAGAGCCCTGGCTTCAGGGGGGGTGCACCCCACACCTCCAAACAAACCTCCCAGCCTCTCGGGCTGGGCACTTCCGCCTGCCCACCCAGCCAGCCATGGGGCAGCAGGGTGGGCACCAAATGTGGGTGTGCTGGGGTCAGAGATCACTGCTGCTCCAGGCAGTCCTCAGTCACCCCCTGGGCAGCCAGCTCGGCCAGCACATTCTGCAGGTAGTTGGGGTCGGGGTAGCCGTGGCCCGTCACGTTGCGGTCCATCTCTGTCTTGTGGTGGATCTCGTTCCACACCACTGTGTCCGTCTCGCCCGTGGTGCTGGACGTGCCCACTGTGAAGATGAGCCGCCTCTTCCAGGCCACCTTCAAGAGCTCCAGGACCTGCCGGGGAGGAGGGGGAAGAGGAAGAGGAGGAAGGAGAGGATGGGGAGTGAGAAGGAGAAAAGCTCCATGAGTAGGCACGGCTGGCACCATGTTCCTCCCTCCCAGCCCCTCCCGGTGATCTCATCCAGTCCCTGGCACTCACCCCATCCATGGGGACCCCAAAACTGCCCCCTGAACAGCACATGAGGATCCCATGTGAGCCTGTGCTCCAGCCCACCCCGCCCACCCTGCTTCGGGGCCCGGCACTGCCATCATTTGTTTGGTCCCAATGCCCAGGCGCCATGCTCGAGTCCCTGCTTCCAGAGCCCATGCTGGATGAGCGCCCGCCCGCCCGCCCTGTCTGGTGGAATCCAGGCCTCCCTGCCCTCTCCCCGCCTCCAACTCCATCACCTCAAGCCCATCCCAGCTTTTCTAAAGCTCCATCAGCGGCCCCACCTCCCGTGGCTTCGCTGGGTGCTTGGAACCAGCTCCACTCCTAGGGCTGGCTGGGAGGCAGCTCTGCCTTCACACCCTCACTATGGGCTCCCACCCTCCTTGCCAGCTGTTCTGCCTGCCTGTAAGGCTCATCCCCGGCCTTCTCTGCAGCCAAAAAGTCCTATTCAGCTCTCAGTACAGACACAACAGCTCCGGCCTTCCTTGGTCACTTGGTCTCACATGGCCCCTGGTCCCTCCCTATCACACTCTGACTCCTGAGGAGCTCCTGACCCCACCCAGCAGGGTGCTGGAAGGTGATGGCCTCTCCTCCCTCAAGGATCTTTGAGGTCCCGACTGCCCTCCCTGTACCTACAGTGGGTCGCCAGAAAGGAACGGCATATACCCGGCCCAGCCTCGGCCTCTGTCCTTCGTCCTCTGCTGCAGAAGCAGAGCTAGGTGTGTGGTGCCTGGCATCCCACTGCCTGGTCAGGGCCCTGTCCATCCCTGGGGCATGTGGTGGCGCTTACCTTGCGGCCCTGGGCGTTGTCTGGAAGGTAGCACTGGCGGGGAAACCCTCTAGCAGTGAACGGCTTTCCGGGATTGGGGTGCTCGGGGCCCTGCAGGAGGAACAGACACAGGATGGGGTGTTCCATGGGCCTGCACAGGGATAGACACCAGGAAGAGGTGCTCTGGGGGCCTGCACAGGGACAGGCACCAGGATGGGGTGCTCCGGGGGCCCGCACAGGGGCAGCCACAAGGAAGGAGGAGGAGTCCCTCCGGGGGCCCGCACAGGGGCAGCCACAAGGAAGGAGGAGGAGTCCCTCCGGGGGCCCGCACAGGGGCAGGCACCAGGAAGGGTACTCCAGGGCCTGCAGAGGGACAGGACCCTGTACAGCTCCAGTTCCTCCCCTGCCAAGTGCCAACCCTAAATGTTCCTGAATTTCCCTCTGAGCTGTGGAGCAGTGGAGGGAAACCAGGGAAAAGGCTTGTGGTTCAAAACGACAAAAAGACCCCTCTATCCACTACAGGTGGACCTTGGTTGGTACCCAGTGCCCACTGGCTGCTGTCCCCTGTATCTTCCCACCCTGCCCCAGGCTCTGCAATCCACCTTGGCCCAAGATGGGAGACCGAAAGGGCCAGGGTCCCATCTGGGTCTCCTCTGGAACCGTGGGGCCTTGTGTCCAAGCTCCTGCCACTCCAACACCTGACTCTGCCACTTTAACCCAAGGTTCCTCGATGCACACCCTGCTGTGTGCCCCCCGCTTCTCCAGCCCCTCAACAGGGTTCCTCCCACTGAACTGCTTGCTCTTCTGCCCAGGACAAGTCCAGCTAAGATGTCTCCTCCTCTAGGAAGGCCTCCCTTCCCGGGAAAAGTGGAGGGCCAGGCCAGCTCTCTGCTGCCGCAGCCCTAAGAGTTTGCCCTTGGCCCTGGTACTGCTTCCCCATTCCTGGCCCTCCATGGACCTGGCCATAGAGGGCCTGGGGGCCTGAGCTTGGCTACATGGGCCTCCTCAGCCCTGATCCAGGGGCAGACATCTGGGAGGCGGGCAGGGCAGAAGAGGAGTGGCCGGATGGGGACTCCAGGAAGGCCCCTCACCTGGATGCCGTGCGGAATGTTGTAAACGATGAGGATGGTCCCGCAGTCCTCGTGGCCAGGGAGCGACATCTGGAACCGTAATACCTCCATCTTTCCCTGGGGCTGGGTCCCCGTTTTCTCTCCGTAGATGGTTTTGCAGGAGGGACACTGCAGACTTCCATCCTGAGAGAGGCAGACGCAGCCCACTGAGCTGGCAGCCTGACTGCCACCTCCACCGTCAGACGGTAAAGGGCCCCGGGAACAGGCCAGCCACCATCCCAGGGAGTTGCTGGCAGCTTCTCTGCCCAGAAACTGGCTTCCAGCAGCTTCCCTGGAAAGCATTGTTTTACACCAGCAACTCATTACGCTGTTTTCGCTAAAGGGGAGTGCTATCAGGAGACAGGTGGCGAGTGGGAAACTCGGTCCTGAGCAGAAGTCTCCTCGGGTGAATCGCATTTGAAGTGGCACAGAAGCCCCGCAGACCTGATCTGCGGAGCTGGACTTGGCTGCACAGGACGGCAGGCACTAGAGGAGGCTGAGCCAGGCTCCATGAGCCACAGGACTCAGTTCTCTCAGCCTCCAAACTCTGCCCATCCCGCCTGAAGGCCGCTGGAGGGAGAGCGGCTAGGGGTCAGCCTGAGCGCGGCTCTTCATGGGGCCCAGTCAGTCCTGCCTCAAGGTCTGGCCCCCACCTCTCAGCGAGGCGACCCTGGTCACGGCTCCTGCTCTGAGCCTCTCCCTCATCAGCACTGTGCTGACTGCATAGGGACGCTGTAAGGAAGAAGGGAGACCGTGTATGTGCAGCGCTTACAAGTGGGCCGAGGGGAAGGAGGTGCTCTGAGGCTCAGAGAAGCCCAGAATCTCCTCGGGCCTGGCTGGAGGGCCCCAGCCCCACTGGTCCCCTTTCTAAGCATGGGGCCAGCCTAGGAGAGCCAGCCAGACCTTTAGAAAGGTCTTCGAGCTGCCTCCACACCCAGTACCATCTTTTGCAGAGAACCCTCCCACCACTGCAGAGGATAGCTCAGGGCTGTGGGGGCAGGCCACCCGCCTCCAGCCCGGGCCAGTGTGGGTACCTTGTTGCCATTGCAGTACATGGCCAGCAGGCACAGCAGGTGGAAGGCGTGGCTGCACTTGGTGAGGCGGCCCACAGCCACGGGCCCGATGGCCTTGCTGTCAGTCATGTCGCTGTACCCTGACGCTGCGGACAGCTTCTCCATGCAGATGATGCAGTCCTGGAGGAGACCAAGCACAGGAAATGCCCAGTGGGCTGGGCTCATGCGGGCCAGTCTTGGTAAAAGGGGCTTTCGTGTGCTGAAATGCTGGAAGTGCGGTCAATTCCAAGGCCAGGCGTGGTGGCTCAGGCCTGTAATCCCAGCACTCTGGGAGGCCAATCACTTGAGGTCAGGAATTTGAGGCCAGCCTGGCCAACATGGGAAGACCCCATCTCTATTAAAAATATAAAAATTAGTCAGGCGCGGTGGCACCTGGCTGTAATCTCAGCTACTTGGGAGGCTGAGGCAAGAGAATTGCTTGAACTCTGGAGGTGGAGGTTGCAGTGAGCTGGGATTGTGCCACTGCACTCCAGCCTAGGCAACAGACTGAGTCCATCTCAGAGAAAAACCATCCATTCCACAGGATGGGAATACAGGTGAGTCACCAGGACCTGTGTCCCTGAAGGACTTACCAGCAGCACAGGCCTGAGATGACACTGGGAGCCGCCAAAGGGGTGGGACGGACAGGGCAGGCTCCTGGGGGAGGCCCTTGGAATGAGATCTTGGAAGGGAGACAGGAATTTCCAAACGGACAAGCACAGAGTAGGCACCCAGGGAGGGGAAGGAGGACGTTCTGAACGAGGCCCCAGCACATGGGCACTAAAGTGGGCAGGGGGCGGATAAGGGCAGGAGATGAGACAGGAACAGGGAGAGGTGGGCCCTCAAGCTTCTGGATGCCACGCACAGGGGCTGGGGCTGTGCGTGAGTGGGGGGCCCCAGTGGAGGTTCCAGCCAGGGAGTGCTCCCACGATCCAAGCTGCATGCTGGCTGTGCAGATGGCAGCTTGGAGAGGAGAATCCTGGGCGAAACAGCCCAGTCACGCCAGATAGGCACCAGGGCGGAGACAGAGCTGAGTGCTGGGCAGGAGGGAGTGCGGCCAGGGCTGGTGGAAGGGGTGGGACACACAGGACGTTTAGGCTCCTGTCCGAACCCTTACTCACCAGAGTTTTCTCACGGCCTCAACTGACTGGGAAGGACACAGTGGAGAGTCCCTGGGTGCTGGTACTCCTGGCCTTTTACCCGCCCCGCTCCCTATCTCCAGGGCTCCCCACTGAAATCGGGGGAAAGTGGTGCTGCAGCCCCCAAAACATGGCTCAGCAGAGAAGCTCGAGTTCTACGGAATTGCGACCGGAGTCTGACTGGCCCCATTCATTACAGGCCAGGAGGGCCGGGCTGCAGAGAGCTGTGATCACATCACTGCACTGAGCCTGAGTGACGGCACGCACCTCTGTCTTTAGAATTAAAAAACAGGCTGGGTGCAGTGGCTCACGCCTGTAATGTCAGTACTTTGGGAAGCTGAGGCGGGTGGATCACCTGAGGTTGGCAGTTTGAGACTAACCTGACGGACATGGAGAAACCCTGTCTCTACTAAAAAAAAAAAAAAAAATTACAAAATTAGCCAGGAGTGGTGCTGCACACCTGTGATCTCAGCTACCCAGGAGACTGAGGCAGGAGAGTTCCCTGAACCTGGGAAGCAGAGTTTGTGGTGAGCTGAGATTGCACCATTGTTCTCCAGCCTGGGCAACAAGAGCAAAACTCCGTCTCAAAAACGAGCAAACGAACAAACAGGAACCTTGACCAGCTCTCCCAACAGCCAGAGGGGAGGACAGCCACCTGGACGAGGCCACCTCACTTCTACACCAGCGTCCATACAGCGAAGAATGGGGCAGGCTGGACCATCCTGTCTCCTGGATTCCTGCTCCCAGGATGGCCATCAGGCTGCAGAGAAGCCAGGGCTGGGAGAGGAGGGGCATTCAGCTCCCGAAGTGCAAAGCTCACCATAACGATGTGGGGCTAGGGAGGCTGGGAGATGAAACCAAAGAGCCTGGAGCAGGGCCCTGGCACCCAGAGGCCCCTGGGAAGCACCCTTCCAGCAAGAAGGGGTGGGTGTCCTTTCCATCTGGAGTTGTTTCCAAACAGAAACAAAGGCAGCTCCCAAGACACAAACCTCATCTGGGGGCACTTTCAGCTCTTCCGTGTAGTTTTTTATGACCTGCTCTGGCTCTGGCTTCGGGGTGCCTCCTAGAAGAGAGAAGAACATAAGCAGAGTGCCGAGGAGCACAGGCTGGAGAGGAGGCCAGAGGGTGAGAAGTCAAGGGAGAGATCCAAGCTGCCAGGAGGAAACGGGACGGGCCCAGACAGGGAGGCCAGCGTGCGGGATGGGAGAGCTCAGCGCCAGACACAGAGCCCTGAGCTCCGCCCAGCAAAGCCTTCCCCAGCCCCACAACCTGGAGACCTGGCTCAGCCCCAGGAGCCCTGGAGGACACAGAAGAGGAGAAGAAACAGCAGCACAGTCTCCTGGGAGCTGCATCCCCACGCACATTCAGCGAGGAAACCCAGGCACTTCCAAGGCTGCCCGGAAGAGTCAGACAGCAGCTGTGAGCACAAACTACTCCAGAGGGCGTCGTGGCCGCACAGTTCGATTCAATTTGCATTACTCTCGCATGAACATCGCAGGGAAAAGGGAGCTTGGGTCCAGTGCATACGGGCACCTGCACGCACGCCTACTGCCACCCCGACTGTTACGGGAGACAACCGCCTCTCACTGGGAGGGTCTATCACACGCGACTGGCTCCTAAGCCCAGCAACTCTGGGAAGCCGCAGAGATATGGCAGGAACTCATCCTGACGGCCTCACTCGTCTGTGCACACGTGCATGAAGCTGGAGGGAGAAGGGCTGCATCTCCATACACACCACACCCTGGATCCAGTAAGTCCCCTCCTACTGACAAGAAGCTCCCTGAGCTGGTGAGGATTCCCACGGCCCGGGGCGTTCTCTGGATGGTGGGAGTAGCAGAACCGAGGACAGCAGCCAAGCCCTTGTGGGAGCAACAGAGTCCGGTACCACCCGTGGATGCGCTCCTGGCAGGGGCTCCACCCCAAGGTCATGGTGGGGCTGCTGGTGGTCCCAGACTCCAGGACAGAAGGGGCTCTGGTTTGAACCCAAACTCATGGCCATCAGCAGGGGCTGCAGAGACTCCTAAGCCTGAGGGCTCATATCTGCACCAGCCCAACTCCCCCTAGACCAGAATGAGCCAGAGGGGAGAGTTTGACAGGGAGGTGGCCTGGTGGGGCAGAGGCTGGAGTCAGCACAGATTGATTCTGGTTCTCTTGCTCTGACCCAATCAT
Organism: Saguinus oedipus; assembly: GCA_031835075.1. Classification (NCBI taxonomy): domain Eukaryota; kingdom Metazoa; phylum Chordata; class Mammalia; order Primates; family Cebidae; genus Saguinus; species Saguinus oedipus. The sequence goes on from CM063170.1 coordinate 58,389,703, forward strand.
GTCACCTCTGGGCCTCTGTTCCCTGATCTCAAACGGGGAAGCCGAGTATCTAACCAAGGTAAGGAACTGCTATGATGGCGTCTGCTGCTGTGACCTGGAGGGAGGCTGCTGGCAAGACCATACCCACCCCCACTGCTAGTCCACATACCCCACACCCCACATACACCCATACACCGCACACCTCCACTCAAACACCCACACCCACATACCCCACACACACCCACACCTCCACTCACACCCACACCCACATACCTCACACCTCCACACACCCACACCCCACACACACCCACACCCCACACACCTCACACTTCCACACCTCCACTCATACACCCACACCTACATACCTCACACCTCCACACACACCCATACCCACATACCCCACACACACCCACACCCCACACCTCCACACCCACACCCCACACCTCCACACACACACCCCACACCTCCACTCACACCCACATACCTCACACCTCCACACACACCCACACCCGCATACCCCACACCCCCACCCCACACACCTCACACCTCCACACCTCCACTCACACACCCACACCATACCACACACCCATACACCCCACACACCCACACCCGACACACCTCACACCTCCACACCCATACCCCATATACACCCACACCCCACACACCCACCCCACCCACACCCCACACCTCCACACACCCACCCCCCACACCTCACACATCCACACACACCCACACCCCACACACCTCACACCTCCACACACACCCACTCCCACATACCCCACACACCCACACCCCACACACCTCACCCCACACCTCCACTCACACACCCACGCCCCACACACCTCACACCTCCACACCCACACCCACCTGCACACACCCACACCCACCTCACACCTCCACACATCCACACCCCACACCTACACTCACACCCACACCCCACACACCTCCACACACCCACACACCTCACACCCACATACCTCACACCACACCCACCCCACACACCAACACCCCACACCTCCACTCACACCCCCACACTCCACATACCTCACACCTCCACATCCACACCCACACACCCCACACACACCCCACACCTCCACACACCCCACACCTCCACTCACACCCACACCCCACACACCTTCACACACACCCACACCCCACACACCTCACACCTCCGCACACCCACATACCTCACACCTCCACTCACACACCCACACCTCCACACACCCACACCCACATACCTCACACCTCCACACCCACACCCCACACACCTCAGACCTCCACACCCACACCCCACACACCTCACACCTCCACACCCACATCCCACACCTCCACACCCACACCCCACACACCTCCACTCACACCCCACACCTCACACCTCCACACCCACACACCTCACACCTCCACACCCACACCCCACACACCTCACACCTCCACACACCCACACCCACCTCCACTCACCCACACACACATACCTCACACCTCCACACATACCCACACCCCACACACCTCAGACCTCCCCACACAGCCACACCCACATTCCCCACACACCCACACCACACACACCTCACACCTCCACACCCACACCCCACACACCCCACACCTCCACACACCCACACCCACCTCTACTCACCCACACACACATACCTCACACCTCCACACATACCTCACACCTCCACACATACCCACACCCCCCACACCTCATACCCCCCACACCTCATACCCCCCACACCCACACCCCACACCCACACCCACATACCCCACACACCACACACCCACACCCCACATACCTCATACCTCCACACACCCACACCCCCCACACCCACACCCCCCACCTCCACATACCCCACACACCTCACACCACCCACACCCCACACCCACACACCCCACACACCACCCCACACCTCCACACCCACACCCCTCCAGCTCCATATACCCCACACACCCCCCACACCTCCACACACCCACTCACACACCCTCCACCTCCACATAACACAACACACCCACACCCCACGCCCATTCACACATCTCCCACCTCCACATATCCCATACACAGCCCCACCCCACACCTCCACACACCTCCACCTCCACATACCCCCCACACCCCCACACCCCACACCTCCACATCCCTACACCCACACAACCCCCACCTCCACATACCCCACACACACCCACACCTCCACACACTCCCCCACTCCCCCAAACCCGCCTATACACCCCCCCACTTCCACATATCCCACACCTTCACCAACACCCACACATCCCACCTCCACACATACCACACCCACATACCTCCACACCCCATAAACCCCCACATCCACAAACCTCACAAACCCCACACCTCCACACCCCACGCACACCTCCACCCACACGCACCTCCACACACACCCACACACCATCACACCCCCCCACACACCTCCACATACACACCCCCTACACCTCCACACCCACCCATACAGACTGCCCGGACCCAGTCACCGTGGTGAGAAAGCCAGACCAGACCGATGGCCCCCAGCTCAGGGTGGCTGTCTGTGTGCCCGGAATCTCCTACTCAGGCTGAGGGGTGCCTTTTCTTTTGGAAAAGCCTGTGGACTCCAGAGCCATCTCCGAGTAAGCCTGGCCTTGCCTCTGTCCAGCCCTGGTGAGGCTGGGCACAGCATCCTACCCCACCCACCCACCCCAGTCCTTGCAGCCTTTGAGAACAGAAGGGACCTTTCCATTAGCCATGAGTCTCAAAAGGGGCCAGCCAGGGGACCTGCCAAGAGCGTGTCCTTCCAGGTAAACCCGAGTGCCACAGAAGGCTGCCAGCCCAGCCTGCCCACCGGTCTGTCTCCTCCTCCAGGGCAGGGGAAAGACAGGGTGTGCAGAGCCCTGGGCTAGGGGCAAGAGCTCCAGGCCCACCCCTCCCTGAGCTTGCCCCGTCGCCTGTGGGCTGGAGGTCAAACACAATCAGAAGCCACCCTTGCTGCATGCCAGGCGTTTAAAGAGTCCCCGCCAAGCCCCTCTGCTAAGTGGAGGCTCCAGGAGAACCTGCTGAGATCACACAGCCGCTGAGGGCCGGCAGGGCCACGGCCACCATCCCTGCCCACCACCACACCGACTCAAGAGCATCTGGGCTGGCCGTCGTCCACACTTCCATGGCCCAGGGGTGGAGGCAGGGCCAGCACTGCTTGAGAAAGGTTCAGAACTTGCCAGGCAGGCTGCTCCGAGCAGGTCTTGCTCTAATGTCTCAAACCTGCTATAGTCCTAAAGCCCCTCCTTCCTGGCCATGCAGCAGGCAGGGCAGGGGTCACCAAGGGCCCTTCTCAAGCAGTCATGTGTCGGCCACGCAGGGCTGGCGGTCAAGGCAGCAGACCTGGCCACTGTCTGGGGGCCTTTCCTGAGACACACACTGTCCCTGGTGGAAAGGACGGTTGTACTCACACCCTGAGCCAGGCCCTGCTTCTCACCCACACCTTAGTCCTTACAAAAATCACAAAATCCTCAAGAACAAGCCCCTCTTGTGCCAGTTGTAACTGGAGGAGAGGAGCTGAAGTCTGGGGCTGTGGCGGAAAGTCAGCTCCCAGGGGCCACCTCTGCTGTTGAGTGGGGGCAGGGAGAAGGGCCACTGAGCCCATTCCCCCAGGGAACAGGGAGCAGAGAGAAAGAAGAGCGTCTGTGCAGGAGAGTCAGAGGCAGCAAGGCGGGGAGGCGGCTTAGCAAAGGCCAGCGAGCATTTGGGAACAGGAACTACCTTTCACGGACATTTTCCTCAATCTCTTAACTGAGCTGTGACTTTTAGAGGCCAGACGGGAGGCGGGAGGGCTGGCAGGCTGGGGTGCGCGGCTAAGACACACAGGGAGTCCAATGGCTGACATCAGAACACTCGTCATGCCTGCACGGGTGCGAGATCAGACACGCAGAGAGGGAGAGACATTAGAAGACTCATTCGGCATGTGACACCAACAAACCCTGCTCAGGCCAAGGACGTGACACCATCAATGGCCATGGGGACTCACAGGTCTCCCTGGGGAATGTGGCCTCTGGGGGCCGCCAGGACTACCCAGGCCAGGAATCAGAGGGGTGGGGCAGCCTGGCTCATGGCAGCCCCAGCCCCAGGGCTCATAGGTTTCTCTACAAGCAACAGACCAGCCCATGCCCTCTGAGTGTGGGTGGGGCAAGTGACTTCATGAGAGCAGAGGGCGGAGGCGGCCACTCTAGGAAGCCACCCAGGGAATGGGGTCTCCTGGGCGGGACTGGCTTCAAGGGCTCAGCTTCCCCAGGAGCTCCCAGCCCTCTTGGCTCTGGGTCACTAGGCCTCCAGCCTCCATGCCCCGCCTGGCTGATTTAGGTGCCACCACTTTCAGTGACAGTACTAGCGTGGGCAGGCAGGAACGTGGCCCCTGGACCTGCTCCCACACTGCAGAGTCCCCATCCTGTGAGGGCTGGGCTGCAGCAAAGCCCCAGGCTGTGGCTCTGGCACCCTTGGTGGAGGGTGGGCCTGCAGCCGGCAGCTATGCTGAAACAAACCAGCCACTCTTTCCAGTGGTCACCACTGCCTGATGCCTGCAGGGAGCCCCACACCAGTCCTGGGGGACTCTCCTTCAACACGGCTTCCTTTGTACTCCCTGATGACCCAGCACTTCCAGGGACACAGCATGTCCTCCTGCTGGATGACCCCATTCCTGCCACACCCTCAGCCTGTCCCATTCTCCCCAGTGCCATCTCCGCGCAGTCCTCCCTGTCATCAGTCAGGCTCAGAAGCACCTCCTCGCTGGAGAAAGGGGAAGCCCAGAGCTTCTCAACCATCCCTTAAGGGTGGCTTTCCGAGCCTGCAGAACCTGGCTGAGGGGCTAGGCACAGCTGGGTGCCCACGGGAGTTGGTAGCGACCCCAGCCCTCCTGGACCCCATTCCCCATCCAGGAACAGACGGCGTGACTCAGGGGTGAGGAGCTGCTGCGCCCCCTCACTAGAAGAACAAGGCTTCTCAACCTGGCACATGTGCCTGGCTAGGGACAGAAATGGAGGCCAGCCACCAGCCTGGGCAGCATAGCCAAGGCAGGCAGGGTGAGCTGCGGTGGCCGCTCAGCAAGAGACACTAAAGCATGCATCAGAAGATGGAGGACTGAGGCTGGGAGGGCGATGTGCCCAACATCCCGAGGTGGTTCCCAGGCTCAAATGCGGCTCCTGTGGGAACTAAACGTCAGGTGGAGAGGACAAGTGAGCACGGGCAGCAAAGAGATGGGAGAGGACAGGGACAGGCACAGTTTTCCTCAAGAGAACCCAGTGCCTCTGGGAGGATGAGAGGCCAGAACGCGTCTTCCCACCCAGGGCTCTTCAGCAGCTCTGCCTCGGTAGGCTGGCCTTCCCGGAACACCGCCTAACAGGACTCTGTCCCTACAAGTCTCCCACCCCTGCCCTGCTGGACTCCTGCTTTTCACTCTCTGTTTTTATAAACGGTTTTCCCCCAGCAGGCGCTCCATGAGGTGGGGACCTGGTCCAGGCTGCATCTCCAGTGCCCGGGCAGCGCTTGGTCCCTGGGAGGCCGCAGCCCTCTGTTTGCTGAGGAGACATCCCTGGGCCACCACCAGCCCCCAGGAGGCTGCATGAGCGACACGAGTGTCCTTTTCAACACAGGACCCACTCCCCTGAATTCAAGTGACAAACACATTTCAACCCAGAAGCCCGGAGAGGAGGAGGTTCTGGACAGCCCCCAAATCACCTGAATAATTCAGAGGGCCAGTCTTTTTCTCCACCTGTTTGAAGCCCCCATGCACAGACTCTCACTTCCAACTTGCAGACACCCTTCCTTCTAATACCAAGGGCCAGGGCTCAGATCCAAGCCTCTCCTCTGTGCGCTCTGATCTCCCCAGCCTGGGTTTGAGCACAGTGCCAGCCCTCACCAGCTGTGCATTTCTGGGCAGGCTGCTGACACCCACCCCTGCTCGGGGCAGCAGTGTGAGCTGTGGATGGACCGCTGCTGTGACCAGGTCGGCGATGGGGATCCTGGCCCCAGCCTCACAGCCCCCGCCCGCACCCGATAAAGGAGGAGCAGGGCCACAGCTAGGGGAGCTGTCACCTGGAAGCAGTGCCTCCAGCACCCAGTCCTTCCACAGCATGGCCTCCTGGTTATAAACCTCCCCGTAAACCCTGTGTGCAAAGGCTTGTCTCTCTGCAGCCAGGCGTGGTATAATTCCTCAACCCACAAGCATACCAGCATGACAGGACACTCTGCTCTCCAGCCTGGCTCTGGTGGGGGTGGGGGGGCTGGCCAGGCGCCTCTCAGTGCCTGGTCCCCTAGACAACGCTCCCTCACCAGGTACCAACACTGAGCCTTGAACTGGGGGAGGCAGCAGTCCACACAGCCTCCACACTCTCCTATTTCCTAGCCTGGACCAGGTCCCTGAATTTGTGGGCTCTGTTTCCCCCACCAGTAAAATGGACTGCTTTGCTCCAGTATTTTTAAAATACCTGCTTTGCTCCAGGATTGCTCTGAGAGCCACGGGGACGGAGAACAGGAAGGACAATTCGGGACGCAGCCTGGATAGGACCTTCAGCTTCAGGAGCAGGGGAAGGGGCAAGTGCAACTCCTGGCACTCTGTCATCGGAGAGGCCATGGTGACATCAGTTTCATGGCCTCAGAGGTCACTCACTGTCAGGTCTGGCCATGAAGGCTCGAGAGAGCCCCAAAGCTGGAAGGAGCTGGGCTGTGAGGAATCGTGTGGGGGCCCCATCTGTTTACCCACAACCTGTCTCAAATGCCATCACGGCCGCATACAAGCACGTGCACACACGGTACAGTGTAACTTCCCTACAGCGCCACACGGTGCCTTCAGTGGGGTGGGAACTTCCTGGCCAGTGTGTCCGGCTCATTCTGTCTCCCCTCCTCAGCTCCCCTCCCTCCTGCCCCCACCTCTCTGGCTGCTCCCTCCATTTTTCTCTTCAGGCTGCTCTTTCCAGAGTCTTGCCTGTGGTCTCTGCAGTGCACACACTCCCATGCGGGGCCAAGGGCATCCCGTTTCACCCCAGACTGCTCTTCTGAGGCCCACAGCCAAACTCCCACTGCTCCGGAACAGCTCCACTGGCCCCTCCACAGCCATTGTCCCCTCCAAACCTTCCCCCAGAGTCAGCAGCAAAGAACTGTCATAGGCAAGAAGGCCCCGGCTGTGTCTCAGCTCTGCCAAGGGCTGGCAGAGAATTTTTAAATTCTCCGAGCCTCAGTTTCCTCAAATGGAGGTGGAGACAAAAGCTCCCACCTCAGCGATTTAGGGATGAAATGAATTCACACACACACACCAAGCCCCAGGCTCCTCCTCAGTCATGGCCCGCTGCGCTCCAGCCGACCTCAGGCTACCTCCATCCCCCTTCAACACCCTCCTTCCACCAGATGGCTCCTGCCTCTTCATGTTTAAAGCTAAACTCCCCTCCATTCCACTGCCTCGAAGCTGGTCAGGCCTTGGCTGGCGACCCCCAGGTCTGAGGTCAGGCTCTGCACCGGCCTCCCTGCCTCCAGGCCTGTCCGCTCTCAGCCAACCTGCACTACAACAGTGACTCACCTAAAACACCAACTCATGACTGAATTCCGCTACATCACCCACGAGCGCCATCGGCATCATCTACCTCCTTACATATCTCACACTTTCCAAAAGTTAGAAAATAACCCCAGCTGGGCATGGCAGCTCATGCCTGGAAGCCCAGCACTTTAGGAGGCTGAGGCAGGAAGACGACCTGAGCCTGGGAGCTCAAGACCGGCCTGGGCAACATAGTGAGAGCCCATCTCTACAAAAAAATTAAAAACTAGCAGGGCATGGTGGTGTGTACCTGTAATCCCAGCTACTCACAGGCTGAGGCAGGAGGATAGCTTCAGCCCAGGGGTCGGAGGCTGCAGTGAGCTATGATTGCACCACTGCACTCCAGCCTGGGGGACAGAGCAAGATCTTTTCAAACAAGAAAAAGAAAATGGCCAGGCGTGGTGGCTCACGCCTGTAATCCCAGCACTTTGGGAGGCCCAGGTGGGTGGATCACGAGGTCAAGAGATCGAGACCATCCTGGTCAACATGGTTAAACCCCGTCTCTACTAAAAATACAAAAAATTAGCTGGGCATGGTGGCGTGTGCCTGTAATCCCAGCTACTCAGGAGGCTGAGGCAGGAGAATTGCCTGAACCCAGGAGGCGGAGGTTACGGTGAGCCAAGATCGTGCCATTGCACTCCAGCCTGGGTAACAAGACCAAAACTCAGTCTCAAAAAAAACAAAAAAAGAAAAGAAAAAGAAAATGGCCAGGCGCAGTGGCTCATGCCTGTTAATCACAGCACTTTGGGAGGCTGAGGTGGGCGGATCACTTGAGGTCAGGAGTCCCAGACCAGCCTGGCCAACATGTGGAAACCCCATCTCTACTAAAAATACAAAACTTAGCCAAGTGTGGTGGTGTGCACCTGTAATCCCAGTTACTCAGGAGGCTGAGGTGGGAGAATTGGTTGAATCTGGGAGGCAGAGGTTGCAGTGAGCTGAGATTCTGACACTGCATTCCACCCTGGGTGACACAGCGGGATGCTGTCTCAAAAAAAAAAAAAAAAAGAAAAAGAAAAAAGAAAAACCCTGCCAGCTGTGGAGCTTCTAAAAACCCTGAGAGCCAGGCTGCTAAAATGGAATGGGCATGGGGGCCAGCTGTAGGTATTTTTAAGGATCTTTAAGGTGGGAGGATTGCTTGAGCCCAGGACTTCAAGACTTTAGTGAGCTAAGTTAGTGCCACTGCACTCCAGCCTGGGCAACAGAGGGACATCCTGTCTCAAAAAATGAAATGAAACAAATTAAAACCCAAAACAGTTCCAAGATGTAAGAGGTATGATTAGTACCACAAAGAAAAGGTGCTTCTTATTCAAGATAAGAGTAACTACAGCAGAAGTAGGTCTATGAATGAAATGTTTCAAGCATTTCAGGACAGAAAAGTGACTCTTTAAATACAACGTAGGCTGGGAGAGGTGGCTCACGCCTGTAATCCCAGCACTCTGGGAGGCCGAGGCAGGTGGATCACAAGGTCAAGAGATCGAGACCATCCTGGCCAACATGTTGAAATCCCATCTCTACTAAAAATACAAAAATTAGCTGGGTGTGGTGGCGCGTGCCTGTAGTCCCAGCTACTCGGGAGGCTGAGGCAGGAGAATTGCTTGAACTGGGGAGGTGGAGGTTGCAGTGAGCTGAGATGGAGCCACTGCACTCCAGCCTGGTGCCTGACAACAGACTGAGACTCTGTCTCAAAAAAAAAAAATGTGTGTGTGTATTTGTATATGTGTGTGTGTGTGTGTGTGTATATATATGTATATATGTATGTGTATATATATGTATGTGTGTATATATATATATATGTATATGTATATATATACGTATCTATACATATATACGTATATATATATATATAAAATGCAATTCAGGCTGGGTGAGGTGGCTCACCCCTGTAGTTGCAGCATTTTGGGAGGCCAAGGAGGGCAGATCACGAGATCAGGGGTTTGAGATCAGGAGTTTGAGAACAGCCTGGCCAACATAGTGAAACCCCATCTCTACTAAAAATACAAAAACTTAGCCAGGCATAGTGTCGGGCACCTGTAATCCCAGCTACTTGGGGGGTTGAGGCAGAAGAATCACTTAAATCCAGGAGGCAGAGGTTGCGGTAAGCCGAGATCACACCATTGCACTCTAGCCTGGGCGACAGAGCGAGACTCTGTCTCATAAATAAATAGAATGCAATTTGATGCAAAAATTTTAAAGGTTGTGAAAAGGTCTGTACCTGGGCACCCACGGTCATCAGACCCCACATCCCCAGAGAGCCAAAGGAGGGATGGCTGGGCTCACTCTGGGGTGACACCAATACCAGAAAGAGAGACTGCTCCCCCAAGGAGCCCCTGAGGATCCAGAGGGTGACAAGGCCCCGCACCACAATTTCCTCCCCACTGGGTCCCTCGGGGCTGTGCAGCCCGAGAGCAGGCACCTACCTGCGAGCGCCTGCTGGACTCTGCTGGGCTTTGGCATCTGCACAGGCACGGTGGCAGGGACGCTCCCCGAGCTGCTCGAGGGACCGCTGGGGAAGGAGGCACTGGGGGAGAAACTGGGGGAGAAAACGGAGCAGAGCTGACTTATCAGAAATGAGAGAGAAACACTATGTCACCGCCGACGGGGGCTACTGGGGCACCTTCACACTTTCATGTCTCTTGGCTGCCTCTCCGTGGAGGCTTTTGGTTTTGTTTTCCTGGGCAATTCAGAGACTCAGAAGGGGTTTGGTGGCTCATACCTGTACTCCCAGCACTTTGGGAGGATGAGGTGGGAGGATCACTTGAAGCCAGAAGTTTGAGACCAGCCTGGGCAACATAGTGAGACTCCATTTCCACAAAAAATTTTTAAAATGAGCCATGTGTGATGATGTGCACCTGTACTTGGGAGGCTGAGGCAGAAGGATGGCTTGAGCCTAGGAGGTCAAGGCTGCAGTGACCCATGATCATATCACTGCACTCCAGCCTGAGCAACATAGTGAGACCCTATAAAAAAAAAAAAAAAAAGGAAGACTCTGAAAACAATCATTTCATACCTGTTGTGAAGAAAGAAAATAAAAAGAGAAAAAAGATGTTTTGCACTCAGTACTGTCATCAAACTGCAGGCTCTCAGGCCAGGTATGGTGGCTACACCTGTAATCCCAGCATTGTGGGAGGCAGAGGAGGGCAGATCATGAGGTCAGAAGATCAAAAGTATCCTGGCTAGCCGGGCGCGGTGGCTCAAGCCTGTAATCCCAGCACTTTGGGAGGCCGAGGCGGGTGGATCACAAGGTTAAGAGATCGAGACCATCCCGGTCAACATGGTGAAACCCCATCTCTACTAAAAAAATACAAAAAATTAGCTGGGCACGGTGGCGCGTGCCTGTAATCCCAGCTACTCAGGAGGCTGAGGCGGGAGAATTGCTTGAACCCAGGAGGCAGAGGTTGCGGTGAGCCAAGATCGCGCCATTGCACTCCAGCCTGGGTAACAAGAGTGAAACTCCGCCTCAAAAAAAAAAACAAGTATCCTGGCTAACACAGTGAAACCCCGTCTCTACTAAAAATACAAAAAATGAGCTGGGGGTGGTGGCACACAATGGTAGTCCCAGCTACTCAGGAGGCTGAGGCAGGAGAATCACTTGAACCTGGGAGGCGGAGGTTGCAGTGAGCCAAGATCACACCACTGCACTCCAGCCTGGGCAACAGAGTGAAACTCCATCACACACACACACACACACACACACACACACACACACACACACAGAGGCAGGCTCTCATAGCACCTATGCAGAGAAACCTGGCAGAAACCACTTTAACAAATGATCATGACCATTATCACCAGTAACAGACAAGTCAGTATCACAAACCCAAACCCATAAGATGCTCTGGGGGGAATGCAACACCATTTTGGGGGGATTTAATGTCAAAAATGAATTCTCTGTCCTGGACAACAATCAAGATCCCATCTCTAAAAAATTAGCCAGGTGTCGTGGCATGCACCTGTGGTCCCAGCTACTTGGTAGGCAGCCTGAGGCAGGAGGATCACTTGAGCCTGGGAGTTCAAAGCTGCAGTGAGCTATGATCTCGCCACTGTACTCCAGCCTGGGCTGGAGACTCTGTCAAAAAAGAAATAAAGGGCATTATCTTTTGTCCAAACATGGGAAAATGTAAGACAAACTCAAATTAAGGGACCTTCAGCAAAGCACCTCTTTGAAAGTAGGTAGGTTATGAAAGATAAAGAGAGACTGATGAACTGTTCCAGCCCAGAGGAGGATGGGGAGGATGAGAACTGGAAGCACGGGGGGACCCAGGATTGGATCCTGAGACAGACAGAGGACAGTCAGGGGAAACTAGTGAAAAATCAAGAAAAAACACTTAGGAGTATTGTTGCAGGGGTAATTTTCTGGTTCGACAACTGCACCGTGGTTATGAAAGGTGTCATGTCAGAAGCAGCCAGGTGAGCGACATACAGAAACAACTATTTTTGTAACTTCTCTGGAAACCTAACTTCTACAAAAAAAAGTGGTTTTTGTTGTTTTTTTTAACATGAAGGTTTTGTTCCCTACAATGATTATGTTCAAGTCACTCATTGGGTCTTTGTTCTTTTTTTCTGAGACGAAGTCTTGCTCTGTGGCCCAGGCTGGAGTGCAATGGCGCGATCTCGGCTCACTGCAACTTCCACCTCCCAGATTCAAGCGATTCTCCTGCCTCAGCCTCCTGAGTAGCTGGGATTACAGATGTGCGGCACCATGCCTGGCTAATTTTTTTATTTTTAGTAGAGACGGGGTTTTACCATGTTGGTCATGCTGGTCTCAAACTCCTGACCTGAGGAGGTGATCTGCCCACCTGGGCCTCCCAAAGTGCTGGGATTATAGGCATGAGTTGTGCCCAGCCACTCACTTGATCTTAAGTCATCCTATTCCTTTTTGTTTTAAAGGTAGGGTAATGCCAGCATCGTGACACAGTGGAAGCATGCTGTGCACACAGAGTTGCTCATTGCAGTGCTGTGATCATACTTCTTTGCAGCTTCAACTTCCTGGGCTAAAGTGACCCTCCTGCCTCGGCCTCCCTAGTAGCCAGGACCACAGGTGTATACCACTATGTTCAACTAATTTTTAGGGGTTTTTGTTGCTGTTGTTGTTATTGTTTTGTAGAGAGGAGAGTCTTGCTATGATGCCCAGGCTGGTCTGAAATTCTTGCCCTGAAGTGTTCCTTCTGCCTTGGCCTCCCAAAGTGCTGGGATTACAGGTTTAAGCCATTGTACCTGGCCTAAGTCATCATTTTTAAAAAAATAACAAATGCATGCCATGACGGTTTGGGAGGAAGCCCTGTACTGAGAACCAGTGTAAACGGCTGAGACAGTGCCAGCTCCTCCCATCCATCCCCACCCACTTGAGATGATGAAATCTGAAGATGATAAAACACTCCCTCACAGACCCTACACTGGAGCTCCCCAGGACAGGGCCCAGGTCAGACAAGGAGCAGGGAAGCTGCTCAGGACATAAGGGAGCTCAGGCTACTGTGTTGCCCTTACAGCCACCACAAAGCAGCTGCTGCCTGCCCACAGACAATGTCTCAGGACTGCCTGAGATCCTTCCCTACCACCTGCCCCAGGTCACAGATCCTGCTGGTGGCAACTACAAGAAGCTGGCTGGTTCTCTTCCAAACCAGGACACCTCACACCCAGCTGGGGCTGAAGCGGCCAGGGCCTTGCAAAGGATCTGGAGCAGAGTGGGTGCTCCAATATTTGCCTGGGCAAAGACAGGCACTTGAGTTTGGGGTGTTTTTGTTTTTTGTTTTAGAGATAAGATCTTGCTCTGTCACCCAGGCTGGAGTGCAGTGGTGCAACATAGCTCACTGCAGCCTCTATGTCCTGGACTCAGATGATCCTTCCAACTCAGCTTCCTGAGTAGCTGGGACTAGAGGTCAGCACCACCACACTTGGCTAATTCCTTTTATATAGAGAGAGAGACAGAATCTTGCTATGTTGGCCAGGCTGGTCTCTAACTCCTGACTTCAAGTGACCCACCCGCCTTGGCCTCCCAAAGTGCTGGGATTACAGGTGTGAGCCGCTGTGCCCAGCATTTTTTTTTTTTTAAGTGGATCATCTCTGATGGTCTCTGAAACTCTTAAGGTTCTGTAAGTGAAGGCATTCAGGACCCTCCAGGGCAGCACTGAGCTCAAGCCCTTAGTTGGAGCCCAAAAAGCTGAAGCTTGGCACTGCAAGCCCATGGTGCCCCCCATGAGGTACCTGGCTGCTCCACCCTGCAGAAAAATCCCAGTAAGTGGGGTCTCCCTTCACCAGAGAGAGGCACATATCTGAACGAGAAGGTCTGCTTCCAGGTTCCACCACCAAGGACTAGAGCAGAAAGCAGCAGCAGCAGCACAGGGAGGGAGGCTTTCAACGGGCTCTCACCCTGCGACTGGAGAGCAGCAACCAGGAGGGTCTGTAGAAATGTCACCACGTCCCCATATGATCACAGTTCCTCCCCTACGTGTGTCCCTGCCGTGACCTCTAGGAACTGAACCATACAAGGATCCAGAGGTTCCCAAGATGGGGGCCCCTGGGGTGGACGGAACCTCAGAGGTTATCAGTCACCCTCCCCATCCTCAGAGGGCTCGGACCTGCAGAATGTCCCCAGATGGGGGCACCACTCGCTTCCTGAAGTGTCCTTCTCTGAGAATTCCCTATAGTTATGGCCTCAGGTACCCTCCTGCTTTCCCTGACTCCTGGTCTAGCTATTAGGCCCTCCCTAGCTTTCCTGTCTGGGACCATTTCCAGGAGCTCCCAGACGCAGCGGGAGACATGAGACATGAGGACTTTGAGCTTTCTTTTCTTCTGAGATGGAGTCTTGCTCCGTTGCCAGGCTGGAGTGCAGTGGTGTCATCTCGACTCAGTGCAACCTCTGCCCACCGGGTTCAAGCGATTCTCCTGCCTCAGCCTCCCAAGTAGCTGGGATTACAGGCATGTGCCACCACTCCTGCCTAACTGTTGCATTTTAGTAGAGATCGAGTTTTGCCATGTTGGCCAGGATGCTCTCAATCTCTTGACCCTGTGATCCGCCTGCCTCAGCCTCCCAAAGTGCTGGGATTACAGGTGTGAGTCTCTGCGCCCAGCCCGACTTTGAGTTTTCTATGCAGGGCGAGAGGCAAAGCCAGGAGGCCGGAGACTAAGGAGATCCAAAGCCCTCTCCAAGTCTATACTCTGAGACTGGGGCTGGCAGCCAGCCCCGGCCTGGGACTCAGGAGCATGAGATGTGGAGGCCCGAGACGATGCTAGAAGCTTATGCTCGCACTCAAAGCCGTGTGTCCTGGGCATGTCAAGTCCCCTTCCCGAGCCTCAATTTCTCTACCAATGAGGATGATTCCCAAAGGATGCCAGAGTAGTAGTGAGGCCTAGGACAAATACCCATGGGGTCCAGGTCTTGGAGGAGCAGAGGGAAGTAGAGCCAGGCCCTACAGGCCACCAGGCACTTTCCTACAGGGCCCTAATTACATCCTGAAAACCACGGCAATAATAGAGCAGAAGGCAACCTCAGAAACTGACCAGTTCAACCCTCCCTTAGCTAAAAAGAAGCAGAGGCAGGGCGTCGTGGCTCACACTTGTAATCCCAGTGCTCTGGGAGGCCAAGAGTTTGGGACCCGCCTGGGCAATACAGTGAGACACAATCTCTACAAAAAATTTAAAAATTAGCTGGGTGCAGTGGCACAAGTCTGTAGTCCTGGCCACTCAGGAGGCTGAGGCAGGAGGATCCCTTGAGCCCAGGAGTTTGAGGATGCAATGAGCTATAATCACTACACTCTGGCCTGGGTGACAGATTGAGACCCTGTCTCTAAAAAGAAAAAAAGAAGAATAAGAAAATAGACAGAAGAAAAGAGACCCAGGGCCTATCGTAAGTCAGAAGCAAGGCCCCATTTGGGCCCCATGACTCCAATCCTGCAAGTCGAAAGTCAGGCGACAGACAGCAGGAAAAAGAGGAAATGAGTTCTTTTAGAGGCAAGAGCAGCAGCAGCTACCACAGCAGGAAGCCACCGAGAGCTGAGGGCCATTTTGTAGGGCCACCAAGCCATTCAGCACAGAGCCAAACGCCTAAACACCCACAGGCTTCACCTCGCTGAGCTGTGACAGGCTGCTGATTATGATCACCACCCCAAGCCATCCAAGTGCTAAGCAGTGTCACACCCTCTCCATTAAGGAAGACAAGAGCATGCATGACACATTTAAGAAAGATTTCCACCTAACATCATTCAAACACAAGTTTTGATGCTTAAAGGGATCAACTTCAGCTACCAGGAAATCTACTTACACCCAGCAGCTCAGCCCCCGATGAGACACTTTCTTGTGTCACTGCCTATTCCCAGGGGGCTCAAAGAAGTTGCGCACATGAGTTCCAGGAAATGTTTCAATTGCACTGGCTTGCAGTGGCTGCCAGTCAAAAGTCGGTCCTCTGGTTTCCCCAGCCCCTGGTGCTGGCTCCAGACGGCCCCACCTGCCCTGCCTGCCCCCTCACTTCCAAAGTAACTTTCACCTAACGCTGTTGACACACACTTGGCTGTGAGTTACCACCTGCTGGGTTAACAGGTCAGGTATTTACTAAGCCCAGCGTCTGGCTCTACACCCATCAGAAGAGGGTTAACGGCAGAGGGCCTCACTACAAATTAGGCAGGGGAAAAGCCTGTTTTTCAGCACGTGGATAGGTCCCAGCAGGTGAATTACACCTCTCCCAGCTCCAGAAAAACCAAAGGAATCAGGATGTACCTACACCTACCCCAGGAGGCAGGCTCCTTTGAGGCTGTTTCCACTAACAGAGCCGGCTGGCCTGGTTCCCTCCTGGCTTACAACGTGGGGCAAGCTGCAGCATGCCCAGCCCAGCACCAAAGGAAGACTGTCTGGCCCAGGCACCTTCTTTCCCCTAACTTGCCTGGCGCACACCAGCACTTCTGCAGGCCCTCAGGCTGGGAACAGGGACCCCAGAGAAATACTGGGGGAGACAGAAATGGTTTAGGGAAGACCAACGGGGCTGGCTACCAGAGAAAGGAACAAAGCCACATGAAGTCATTTGACTTAACTCCCGAATCCCAGCTCTGGCACTATCCAAAATAATTCCTAAGAACTTAAGACGCTCCAGGAGGCTGGGTGGAACAGGGCTGACAGAAGTCCTAGTGCCACTAAGAACCCTCTTGGGCCAGCAGATAGAGCACACTATTCTCTGAAACAGACTGACCCACATACTCACAGTGGGAAGCTGCCCAGGAAAACTCTGACCCACCCAAGGCCCAGCACCCTCCCATCTACTAGCCTCCTCCTAGCTCATCCCTCAAGAGGCCTTTTGGTCCAGGCGTGGTGGCTCACGCCTGTAATCTCAGCACTTTGGAAGGCTGAGGCAAGAGGACTGCTTGAGGCCAGGAATTCAAGACCAGCCTGAACAACACAGCGAGACCTTGCCTCCACATAAAATTGAAAAATTAGCCAGGTGTGGTAGTGTGCACCTGTGGTCTTAGCTACTCAGGAGGCTGAGGCAGGAGGATCACTTGAGCACAGGAGTTTGAGCCTGCAGTGAACCACAATTGCACTACTGTATTCCAGCCTGGGCAACAGGGCAAAACCCTATCTCTAAAAATAGTAATAAATAAAATTAAAATGTATTAAAAGAGCCCCCAGCCAGGCTCAGTGACTCATGCCTATAATCCCAGCACTTTGGGAGGCCGGCGGGCCGATCACCTGAGGTTGAGAGTTTGAGACCAACCTGACCAACATGGAGAAACCCCATTTCTACTAAAAATACAAAAATTGACCAGGCGTGGTGTTACATGCCTATAATCCCAGCTACTTGGGAGGCTGAGGCAAGAGAATTGCTTGAACCCAGGAAGTGGAGATTGTGGTAAGCCGAGATCGCACCATTGCACTCCAGTCTGGGCTAGAAGGGTGAGACTCCGTCTCAAAAAAAAAAAAAAAAGAGCTCCCATGTGCCCCACACAGCCCACTCTCAAGGCCTGGGCTGAATCTTGCTGGCTGTGTCGCCAACCTCATGGGCCTTGATGTATTCCCCTGTAAGTGAAGAACACTGCTCAGCCTGAGAGCACTGTGGGATGAGTGAAGTCACTCAGGCAGCCTGCTCAGGAGGGCCTGCCGCACGACACGAACCAATGAGCGGGAGGCGCCTCACTGTGTCTTACACAAGCTGGCAGGGTCCTCGAAAACCCAGTCTGAAAAAATACTAGAGGTCTGAGAAGCTGCCAAGGAGGACTCAACCACCCTGGGAAGTTTCAGCCCTCAACGTGGGTGTGGTAGGCAGGGGTGGACTGGTGAGCAGGGAGGCAGCAGGATGCTGACCAGGGCCAGTACAGAGAAAAAAGATGCTCTCCTCCCTGGGACCAGGGCGGCCCCTCGCCCACACATTCCCTCACCACCCCAACCAGGACACGCTCAGAAAGCTCTGTCCCTCTACCACTCTGAATTCTCAAAATGTGCTTCAAGCCCAACACTCAATAATGAATGACGAGACCCAAGTCATCCAGACAGAGGGCAAGGCCAGCCCGGAGCATTCACCTTGGCCAAAAACAGGGGGTTCCTAGTTTTACCATCTTTTTTCTTTTTCGAGATGGAGTTTCTCTCTTATTGCCCAGGATGGAGTGCAGTGGTGCAATCTTGGCTCACGGCAACCTCCACCTCCCAGGTTCAAGTGATTCTCCTGTCTCAGCCTCCCAAGTAGCTGGGATTACAGGCGCCCACCACAATGTCTGACTAATTTTTGTATTTTTAGTAGAGACAGTTTCACCATGTTGGCTAGGCCGGTCACGAACCCCTGACCTCAGGTGATCTGCCCACCTCAGCTTCCCAAAGTGCTGGCATTGCAGGCGTGAGCCACCGTGCCTGGCGTGTTTTTTTTTTCTTTTTATGACAAGGTCTCACTCTGTCGCCTAGGGGCTGGAGTGCAGTGGCACAATCACAGCTCACTGCAGCCTCAACCTCCTGGGCTCAAGCAATCCTCCGGCCTCAGCCTACTGAGTAGCTGAGATTACAGGTATGCACCACCATGCCTGGCTAATTTTTAAACTGTTTCTTTTGTGGAGATGGGGTCTTGCTATGTTGCTCAGGCTGATCTCTGACTCTTGCGCTCAAATGATCCTCCTGCCTTGGCCTCCCAAACTGTTAGCATTACAGGTGTCAGCCCCTGTGCCTGGCCAATCTCTTCACTTTAAACGCCACCTGCCCTGGTCTGCACTGGGCCCATGGTATCATTATCTCCCTCTCAAGGAGCTGAGAGCTCTACCGAGCACTCTGGGCTGGGCTGCATCAGCATGGGGGCCAGGTCACCCGTGCCACCTGCAGCCACTGCCACATGCTCCACATTCTGCTGTCCCTCGCACCGCACTGACAGCCCCCGCACTAAACTGGGGCTCAGGGGTAAGGGTTGGTGCTCTGGTCTCTGCAACTTCATGGCCTGGCACAAGTCAGTGCACAGGCAGTGACCCAGTGTCCTCGGGCCGAGCGCTCGCCGTGTAGCTGGCGAGCAGGGGACATAGGCCTTTAACTCTGTTCCACATGGAGGACCCTACCGTCGTGTGAAAGGACTGCAGGTTCTAACCCATACAGCGACCAGCAGGACTCAAGTACAAGAGGTCAGGTAGGCTCTGGACGGCCATGGCACGTCGGCACCCACATGGCACATGCGAATGAGATGCCATGGCAGGGACCAACCAGGAGGCCGGAGCCCCACCTGCAGGAATTGGGGTGAGTCTTCCCAGCTAAGTAAGAGTGGAAACACAGGGCAGACAAGACAGGAAGCAGTCACCCACGATACCTGACTGCACTGGAGGTGGATGATCCCGGGGGCAGGAGCTGTGGTCCCAGGTGGGAGAGGCTGGAGCGGTAGAGGGGCTGGCTCCCCAGGGAGGGAGGGGCTGCGCTCCAGGGGCTGGTGGTGTTCAGCCTGGGCGCAGACCGGGCCCCGGAGAGTGAGGGTTTGTTGTACGGCGCGAAGGCCTGGTGCGTCCCAAACACAAAAGTGGTCCTGTGCGGGGGGTGCTGGGGGGCGGGGTATGCAGGGAGGCTGGTCATGGAGTGGCGGTAGCGGCTTGACATGGGGCCAGTCCCGCTGCCGCTGAGGCACTGGTGGCAAGAGCAGGCGACACCTGTGTGGCCCGGTGGAGCGATGATGGTGGTCACCGGGTAAGGGGGCCCTGCTTGGCGCCGCACACTGCGGCAGAAGCTGGAAGTCTTATTGGTCTGCGTGTGGGTGGTGTAGTTGATGGTATAGTTGTACCCCAGGGGGGCCAAGTCCACGAGCTGGTTGCCCCTGGCCACCTGCTGCTCCAGATAGTCACAGACGCTGGCTTCGTAGGCAGTCCAGGAGCCATCATCACTCAGCCACTCCCAGACGACACCTCGGCCAGGGGCTGAGTGCTGGGGGAAGAGGTGTCTCCGCACCGCCCGCATGGTGCCTGTTTTCAAAGGAAAACAAAAGGTTAGTCTGCTAGCACTCCCAGAGCACATGGAATGACCAAATTCTTTTTCTTTCTCTTTTTCTTTTTGAGACAGAGTTTTACTCTTAAATTTTTTTTAATTATTATTTTATTTTTTAAGAGACGGGGTCTCGCTATGTTGCCCAGGCTGGAGTGCAGTGGCTATTCACAGGCGCAATCCCACTACTGAGCAGCACGGGAGTTTTGACCTGCTCTGTTTCCAACCTGGGCCGATTCACCCATCCTTAGGCAACCTCATGGTTCCTGGCTCCCGGCAGGTCACCATATTGATGCCGAACTTAGTGCGGACACCCGATCGGCATAGCGCACCACAGCCCAGAACTCCTGGGCTCAAACGATCCTCCCACCTCAGCCTCCTGAGTAGCTGGGACTACAGGCACGTGCCACCATGCCGGGCTCGAGTTTTACTCTTGTTGCCCAGGCTGGAGTGCAATGGCGCGATCTCAGCTCACTGCAACTTCTGCCTCCTGGGTTCAAGAGATTCTCATGCCTCAGCCTCACAAGTATCTGGGACTACAGGTATGCGCCACCATGCCCGACTTCAAATTCTTTTTTCAACAGCCAATATAAGCAAATAGGAACACAGTAGGTACAGTCATGCTGCTATTTGCTGATTTATTTATTTTTAGAGACAGGGTTACCCTCTGTCACCCAGGCTGCAGTGCAGTGATGTGATCATAGTTCACTGCCACCCTGACCTCCTGGGCTCAAGCAATCCTCCTGCCTTAGCCTCCCAAATAGCTGGGACTATAGGCACATACCCCTGCTCCCAGCTAACTTCAAATCAGCCTCTACAACACCTGCCACTTTCATTCCCCGATTAGCACTCCCTGCTCTCCACCACAACATACAATTTTCGTGTTATTATTTATCCTGTCTGCTATCTTTCTCAGTTGACTTCACACACCATGAAGGCAAGGACGTGGGATCTGACTGACAGCCAGTTTCACAGTTTTCTCTACGACACTCCTGACAAAGAGTAACACAGAGTTTCCAGGGCTGGGCATGGTGGCTTAAGCCTGTAACCCCAACAATTTCTGGAGGCCAAAGCAGGAGGATCACTTGAGCTCAGGAGCTGAAGACCAGCCTGGGCAACATGGGGAGACAGGGAGACCCTGTCTCTACAAAAAACAAAACAAAACAAAACAAAAACCCCGAAGAAAAACCCGTTTTTAAAATTTTTTATTAAAATTAAAATTGAAAAAAACAACAACAAAAAAACCAGTTTCTCAGGTCTAAGCACTGCTAACACTCTGGGCCAGTAATTCCTTATTGCAGGGCCTGTCTTGTGCGCCACAGGATGGCGAGCAGCCTCCCTGGCCTCCACCCACCATATGCCAGGAGCACCCCCACCTCCCACCCACTCAGCTGTGACACCAACAATGTCTCCAAACACTGTCAGCAGATGGCCCTGTGGACAAATCATCCCCAGTGACAACCATCAGATTAGAGGAAGGGACGGCTCCAAGAGAAAACTGCGGCCTCATTCTCAATAATACTGATCAAAACACACTGCAGGTTCAGGTGTGGTGGTTCACACCTGTAATTCCAGCACTTTGGGAGGCCAAGGCGGGAGGATCACCTGAGGTCAGGAGTTCGAGACCAGCATGGCCAACATGGAGAAACCGCACCTCTACTAAAAATACAAAATTAGCCGGGCATGGTGGCACATGCTTGCAATCCCAGCTACTTGGGAAGCTGAGGCAGGAGAATTGCTTGAACCTGGGAAGTTGTAGCGAGCTGAGATTGCGCCACTGCACACAGTCTGGCGCCTGGTGACAGAGCAAGACTCTGTCTCAAAAAAAAAAAAAAAAAAAGCCAGGTGTGGTGGTGTTCGCCTATAATCCTAGGGAGGCTGAGGCAGGAGAATCACTTGAACCTGGGAGGCAGGGGTTGCAATGCCAAGACCATGCCACTATATTCCAGCATGGGCGAGAGTAAGACTACCTCTCAGAAAGAAAAAAAAGATCAAAACTCATCGCAGACCAAAAAGCAGAAAGGCACACATGCAGAGGGGTGCAGTGGCCCGCCCAGAGCACATAGCCATTGGGCAGTGGGGCGGGGCCCTCTGAACTCTCACGGCGCACCACCTCCTTGCCGGTCTGCCTGCCAAAGAGATCCTGCAACCTCTACAGTTGGGACAGGCATCTCTGCTTTGGAAGACAAGGGGAAGGGACCTCTCCCACTGTGAGCTTCACTCAATCTAGGTGGGAGAAGTTCCTACTCACAGCACCCGCCCACCAGGTGTGCTGCAGAGATAGGGAAGCAGCTCTGTAGGTCACATCCACTACCCCAACAGCTAGCACAGAGGCTGTGGGAAAGGAGGTGCGATGCCCAGGTATCTGCGAGAGGCAGACAGTGTCTTACCGGTATCCTGGCGGAACTGGGTCCAGCTGGGGAGGTCGATGATGTAAGGAGCCAGCGAGGGGTCTGCCTGGCCCAAGGGGATGCTGTGGGCCAGGCTCCCGAGCCCGAAGCGCTGTCCCTTCTGCTGGACAAACTGCTGCTCGATGAAGCTGCAGACGGCGGCGCTGTAGGGGTGCCAGGTGCCCAGCCCATCCTGCCATTCCCACACAGCCACAGCCACAGGGCCGGTGTACACCTGCACCAGGGAAGGGCTTGGGGCCATGGCCATCTTCCCAAGGAGTCCTGCTGCTTTCCCAAATGGCTTCAGACTCCTCTGGTCTGGAGTCCTGGGGTCATTGCCCAGCGCCTCCAGCGGTTCTGTGAACAGGACAGACATGCAGTTACCAATGCACATCAGTAGCCCTGCATCAGGCTCAGTGCAGGGGAAAACAGGCTTTTCCAAAGCTGATTTTTGTTGGATGTAGGTAGGATCTCACTCTGGGTACAGAGTCACTGGGTACAGAGTGAGATCCTATATCAAAAAAAAAAATTTGAGACTGAGGGTCTCAGTCACCCAGGCTGGAGTGTAGCAGTGCGATCTTGGCTCACGGCAGCCTCAAACAATCCTCAAACAATCCTCACACCTCAGCCTCCAGAGCAGCTGGAACTATAGGCATTTGCCACCACACCCAGCTGATTTTTTCACTTTTCATAGAGACGATGTCTGTTGCCCAGGCTGGTCTCAAACTCCTAGCTCAAGGGATCTTCTCGCCTCAGCCTTCTCAAATGCTGGGATCACAGGTGTGAGCCACCCCTCCTGGTCCAAGGTTGCTTTTCCTCCTCTAACACCTTAAGGGCATCATGAATCAAGTACCTGATCCTGCCTCTTTGCTCTGGCAGCCAGGAAGAATTCAAAGTCAATCCTGCAGCCTACCTACCTCCGCACAGGCCCAGGAAGAAAGAGCAGCGTAAATTCTGGGTGCTAGTCACCAGCCCAGCGTTTTTCTTGCTCCTGATAATTCCCCTCTGACCCAACTGCTTAGTGTATCATTTCATCCTGCATGGTGTTTTTTTTCTTGAGACAGAGTTTCACTCTTGTCACCCAGGCTGGAGTGCAATAGGGCAATCTCAGCTCATTGCAACCTCTGCCTCCTGGATGGGTTCAAATGATTCTCCTGCCTCAGTCTCCCGAGTAGCTGGGACTACAGGCTCATACCACCACACCTGACTAAATTTTGTATTTTTAGTAGAGACGGGGTTTCACCATGTTGGCCAGGCTGGTTTCAAATTCCTGACCTCAGGTGATCCGCCCACCTCAGCCTCCCTATTAGCACCCTCTGTGCTGAAGATGAGAACCCACCATGTCTTGGAAAGACGCAGAGGTTTTGGGACACCCATGAGGCAGAGGTAGAGCTGGGAACTGCAGCACAGGTGCCAGCTCCTCATGTCTCCAGGGTGCCCTGGAAGCATCGCTGACCACAAAGGAAGCCCTAGATGGACACCGAATCACCCCCTCTGGCCTCTCAAAGGCTCTCACCCATTTCCCTGCCTGGCTCCCGCTGACCAGCCGCCAGGCCCAGGGAGCTCTTCCCCACATCCTGAGCTCCCCACCTCCTGAGACCTTCTCCTCCCAGTCACTCCAGCCCACCCCCTTCCTTTGTGAACACTCCACATCCTCCAGGCCCAGCTTGAGTCACTCAGGATGACCCATCACATGCCCTCTGCCCCTTCCACAGCACCAACCAGAACCCTAGTGACTGCGTCCACACATGGCTGTGACTACGATCTTTCTGCCCCTCCCCAGGTGGCGGCAACCCCAAGCCTGCTTTGTTCACAGCAGGGGCATGCCATGTGGTGAGTGTTCTAGAATGGTCTATACACTGCTTCAGAATGACAGAGTGAATGTGGACAATGATTCCACTCAGCACCTGCAGCTGTGTGAATGAGAAGAGGCCTATAAATGCCCCACATGGTGGCCACCCCTCAGGCCACCGTCTGTTGGAGTGCAAGAACAGGGTCCAACATCAAATGGACTTGTCTTTTCTAAGCTGCACAGACTGACAAGGTGATACTTCTCCCACTTATGGACAGGAAACTAAGGCTGAAAGAGGTTGAGGGGACTGGGTGTAGTGGCTCACACCTATAATGCCAGTGTTTAGGGAGGCTGGGACAGGAGGGTCGCTTGAGCTCAGGAGTTTGAGGCCAGCCTGGGCAACATAGTGAGATCTCATCTCTGCAGAAAATTTAAAAATTAGCCAAGTGCAGAGGCACACCTAATAGTCCCAGCTACTTGAGAGGCTGAGGCAGAAGGATGGTTTTAGCCCAGGAGTTGGAGGCTGCAGTAAGCCATAATCCCCAGGCACTCCAGTCTGGGTGACAGAGGTCTCGCCTCTAAAAAAACAAAAAAAAATCTAAGATGATACAGCAAGTGTGTGCACGCCGATGCCACAGCCCATGACCGCTTCTTCTCAGGGGCGGCTCCAGATCGGTCCCCCTTCCAGGGCAGGTGGTCTGACCCTCCTCATTGAAACCTTGATGGGGTAGTGCAGTCTGGGACCACAGCAGAAGCCCAGGGTTCCAGTCTTATCATGAGCCATGCGACTATGAGAACGTCACTGTAACCGTCTGGGTGTCAGTCTCCTCACTGGCAAAACGGGAATAAAATATGATGTGTGTGCTTGAGGGGACAGTCATGGGAATCACCAGATTGTATCAGTGGGGGCCCTACTGGCCAGGGTCCCGCATGGGCGTGTTGTCACAATGAGGGTGTGCAGTCCTCGAGAGAGGCCAGTCCTTCTCTCCTTTCCTTTTCCCCCTCTTTCAGCAGGGCCAGTAAGTGAAGCTCAAGGGGAAGTTCACACTGAGCCTTCCTTGATAAGAAAATGGGCCTTAGAGCCAGACTGACCTAGGTATGCTCTCTGTGCTGCCTCTTAGTGTATGTGTGACCTTGATTGAACAACTCTTAATTTTTTGTAAAGACAGGGGTCTCACTCTGTCACCCAGCTGAGACTACAGACACGCGCTGCCACGTCTGGCTGTTGAATCATCTTGATGGAAGCATCTAAGCTCTCCAAACTTGCTTTCTTTGGGAAAGTGAAGTTAACAACATGTATCCTAAGTGCTTTTCATAGGGATAAGACAGACAGGTGTGTGAGGTGCTCACATGCAGCACCAGGCCCACAGCAGAGAGTCAGCCCACTGTGGCCTCCCTGCCTCTCCTGGCCCCTCACCCCCAGCACCTGCCCACCCTTTCCGTCTTGGGGAGGAATGGCTGCAAGGGAGGCCCTGAGTACACAGCATGAGAACATAGGTGAGTCAGGCCTGCAACAACTCCGAACACACCTGTGGGTGCCAGGCCCGTCACAGAGTTGCCAATTCCTCTAACAAAAGCCCACAACCCAACCCAAAGTATCAGACCCGGGGTGCCCTCGGGCAGGCGGGTAAGAGGGCTCAGCTCAGTGTCTTCAATTAGAAGTGTCTATAACCACAATGAGGTACAAATCAGAGGACTACCTTCCAAGCAGTTACTGCCAGGTGTCACTCATCTCTCCGGCACCCAGGGCTGCCTCCATCATCGGCATACGGGGTATGTCCCAACATGTCCTCATGGCCAGGATGAACCAACTCTCTCAACTCTGCAGAACAGCCTGGGAAATACAGGCGAGAACTTCGGCTAAAACCTTCCACGAAGGCATGCAGCCTCCCCAATGAAGGGGGTGCCAAGGCCCAGGCCCTAGAAGGGTACTGGAGACTCCAGAAGAGGACCAGGCACACAAGCCCCTCCGTGACCAGCCACTGTTCCTACTCACACCAAGTCCTCCACCTTTGATACCTTATATCCAGTCATATCTAATTCTAGAAAGTTCCAGAACATTCCAAGAGACTTCCGCCTCCTAGCAATTTGATCCTCCCTCTATACCAGCCCCCAAGCAAACACACCCACCCTTCCAGACCCACCATGGCGTCCCCTCTCCTGGGCCCTCTGACCGACACCCTCACCAGAGTGGGCTGGCTCCACCCGCCCTTGTGTGCATGCTCTCAGCACAGGCCACTTACGCAAGCACAGCTGCACTCCCTGGTTTCAGTGGCCTTCTCCCCAGCAAAACAGAAACTCCCTGAGGGCAGAGCTGGGGTTGCAGCTCTTCAGGTACCCAATATCCCGGAGGCTCAGAAACACCAAAGGAAAGGTGAACCTTCTGCTCTTGGGGCACAGGAGCCTTTGAGTCACTGCCCAGAAACACCCACTGCGTTCCCCTTGAACCCAGCAATTACACACAACACAGCGGCATGCCGGTGCAGCAGGCTCTGCAGCAGCCTCGGCTCAGCCATCACTTAGCTGAAGTTCAAAAACCTAATTTGCTTCAGCTCCTAATGATGTGGGTGATTTAGGGTGTTCTTCATTATGAAAATTATTAGTATTATAATTAGCCTTGGGAAAAAGCCTCAATTTGGAGACAGCCTAAACACTTTACAATAAGGGAATTCTTACACCAATTATGGAACATTCTAATGATGGAACACAAATCAGTCTTAAAAAATGAAAGAAAGGGCTGGGTGCAGTGGCTCATGCTTGTAATCCCAGCACTTTGGGAGGCCAAGGCGGGCAGATCGCTTGAGCCCAGGAATATGAGACCAGCCTGGCCAACACGGCAAAACCGCATCTTTACAAAAAAAAAAAAAAAATTAGCCATGTGTGTGGTGCATGCCTGTAGTATCAGCTACTCAGGAGACTGAGGTGGGAGGATTGCTTGAGCCCTGGAGATTGAGGCTGCAGTGAGCTGTGACTACACTACTGCATTCCAGCATGGGTAACACAAAGTGACCAGTCTCATAAAAATAAATAATTAAAAATTAAAAGTCTAGAAAGAACAACACTAAAACGTCACTAGAATTAAAGAATTATGCGGTATCTTTTCTTTTTTTTAATTTTTGAGATGGAGTCTTGCTCTGTTGCCCAGGCAGGAGCACAGTGATGCGACTTCAGCCCACTGTAACCTCTGCCTCCCAGGTTCAAGCAATTCTCCCACCTCGGCCTCCAAAGTAGCTGGGACTACAGGCACGCACCACCACACCCCGCTAATTTTTGTAATTTTAGTAGAGACGGGGTATCACCACATTGGCCAGGCTGGTCTCGAACTCCTGACCTCAAGTGATCCGCCCACCTTGGCTTCTCAAAGTTCTGGGATTACAGGCGTGAGCCACTGCGCCTGACCTATTTTTTCTTTACCTGCTTCTGTACTTGCAAATGTTCTATAATACTCACATAACTTTTTAATGATCAAAATTTTTTAAAATTATCAACAACTGAGACCAGGAAAGCCACCCTTGCTTTGCCCTCGTGTTCTCTCATCAGCCACAGGACCATGGCTGAGGCGCCACGGAATGCTGCTGTTCTACAGGAGACATGCTTTCATCCAAAAGTCAAAGGGAAAATTAACCAAAGCCTTTCTAGTCTCAGGGGATTTAGAAAAGCTTTAGAACAAGATCTGTGCTGCTGGCACAAGAATCTGAGTGGAAATCATCCTGCCCAACTGTGAGCCCTGGGGCAGGGGAGCCACACACTCAGATTCACTGCATTTTGTGGCCTCTGGGAAGATGGTCTTAAATGCAGATTTTAAACGGGTATTCTGGCTGGGCACGGTGGCTCACGCCTGTCATCCCAGCACTTTGGGAGGCCACGGCGGGTGGATCACGAGGTCAGATCGAGACCATCCTGGCCAATATGGTGAAACCCCATCTCTACTAAAAATACAAAACTCAGCTGGGTGTGGTGGCACATGCCTGTAATCCCAGCTACTCGGCAGGCCGAGGCAGGAGACTTGCTTAAACCCAGGAGGCAGAGGTTGTGCTGAGCCGAGATGACACCACTGCACTCCAGCCTGGGCAACAAGAGTGAAACTCTGTCTCAAAAAAAAAAAAGAAAGAAAGAAAGAAAGAAAAGAAAGCCACAGGGCAGTTATGTCTCCCTCTCTAGGCCCTATGATTCAGGCAGTGAGAATAAGTTTTCACCCTTTTACAAGTAGAAACTCTCATACATGTGATCATATGCTGTCCATCAACATGTAAAATAGGCTGAGAGTAGTGGCACACACCTGTAATCTCAGCACTTTGGGAGGCCAAGGGTAGGAGGATCACTTGAGGCCAGGAGTTTGAGACTAGCCTGGGCAACGTAGCAAGACCCCATTTCTTTAAAAAAAAAAAAAAAAAACTAAACTAAAACATAGAAATGTGGGATGTGACCAGGCGCAGTGGCTCACACCTATAATCCCAGCACTTTGGGAGGCCAAGGTGGGAGGATCACCTGAGGTCAGGAGTTTGAGACCGGCCTGGTCAACATGGCAAAACCCCGTCTCTACTAAAAAAATACAAAAATTAGCTGGGCGTGGTGGTGGGTGCCCAGGTAATTTCAGCTACTTGGGAGGCTGAGGAAGGAGAATCACCTGAACCCGGGAGGTGGAGGTTGCAGTGAGCCAAGATCATGCCACTGCGCTCCAACCTCAGCAACAGAGTGAGACTGTCTCAAAAAAAAAAAAAGAGAGAGAGAGAGAGAGAAATGTGGGAGGCTGTTTTTGACACAGTGGTGGTCCCTATTCCTATTTTTCTTCAAAAGGATCATGAAGCTCCTTTGTAAAATAGGAGAGTTCTCTTATTTGAGACAGAGTCTCGCTCTACCACGCAGGCTGGGGTGCAGTGGCACAATCTCGGCTCATACAACCTCCGCCTCCCAGGCTCAAGTGATTCTCATGCCTCAGCCTCCCGAGTAGCTGAAACTACAAAGGCGCACCATACCACAGCTGACTAATTTTTTTAATTTTTAGTAGAGACGAGGTTTCACTGTTGGCCAGGCTGATCTTGAACTCCTGGCCTCAAGTGATCCACCCATCTCAGCCTCCCAAAGTGCTGGGATTACAGATGTGAGCCACAGAGCCCGTCTGCATAATGGGACAGTTCTGAGAAGCATGGACTGGAAACCAGTGAGAGGAGATACTTTTACAACCTCTTCCCAGCTCTGATTCCACCAACATGGTCTAAATTTTCCAGACTCAACCCACACCGCTGTTCAAGTCCTTTGTTTCTAAGCTCTTTCTCTTTCGGGCACTTTCCAATCGGCCTGGGTCTGAAACTCTACACCCCAGCAGCTGACACAGTGGGCATGACCTGGAACTAGAAATGACCTTTTCATAGTGCAGACGGCCACCCTTCGGGAGATGCTTTGTTAGAAAGCCTCTCCAAAGACATGGAAGAGCCGAATCCTGACACAAACATATCAAGGAAATGTCCTACAAGAAATTTTGTTTAAAATATGCAAGTTAAAATCAGTGGCTGAGCATGATGGCTCACACTTGTAATCTTAACTACTCAGGAGGTTGAGGCAAGAGGATCGCTTGAGGCCAGGAGGACAAGACCAGCCTGGGCAATACAGAGAAGCCCCCAATCTCTGTTGATTAAAAAAAGGGGGAAAAAAACAATTTGGTAATATATATATCAAGAGGTTTAAAAATGTCCACTTCCTTTGATCCAGTAATTAAGACTCTAACTTAAGAAGATTACAGAATTCTGATGTGAAGATATTCGCTATAGCACTGTTTCTATTATGTAAAACAGGGCAACGCCACAGAAACCAATAAAATATTAACAGCTGTCTTTGAGGAGGGAAACAAAAGGAGACTTTTTTTTTACTTGCTTCTTTTCTTCTTCATATATGGGATACCTTTTGTCTGACTTCCTTATGTAGCTGAACTTTTCACATTTTCTAAAGCGAGAAAGTATCACTTCCATTATCAGGGAAAAAACCTGTCCTGGCCAGGTGTGGTCACTCAGGCCTGCAATCCCAGCACTCTGGGAGGCCGAGGTGGGCAGATCACCTGAGGTCAGGAGTTTGAGACCAGCTTGGCCAACATGGTGAAATACCATCTCTACTAAAAATATAAAAATTAGCTGGGCATGGTGGCATGTGCCTGTAATCCCAGCTACTTGGAAGGCTGAGACAGGAGAATCCCTTGAACCCAGAAGGCGGAGACTGCAGTGAGCTGAGAACCACGTCATTGCACTCCAGCCTACGCAACATAAGCCTCAAGAAAAAAAACAACAAAAACCAAAAAAAAACCCTCTCCTTAAAATGCCAAACATTTGTAAAAGGTCTTAAGTATAAACCAAACCACTACCACCCCTGTGTCTTACCATCATTACTTTAAATGGCTGCTGCTGTCCCAGTTCAGTTTCACTAATATCAGGCCCTGTCAACTTAAAATGGTACCTCCCTGACAACAGACACATCCCCCCATCCCCGAGTTCCAAAACATGGACGAGCATACCATTCACGTTCCTATTACAGTGGTACTGCAAGCACAGCGAGATGGGGCTTTGCTTGTAAAGAGATCACTCAAGCCAGTGCCTCCCGCATCCTACTGAGAGATGACACAAAACTAGCATGTGATTTGTCCCTTGCACAGTGGGTGGCTGGAAGGGAAGTGACAATTCTTCTGGTTGGGGCCTGATGAGTCCTCCGGGGACAGGCCAGAGAAGAACCTTCCACAGGGCACCCATGGCGCACGCTCCAGTAACCTACAATTCCCTTGTGGTCAACCAGCTTCTCCAGAACCAAGAACCCACTGGCTCCTGTGTAGACAAGAGCAATCTAACCACCTATAACCAGTCAGAGGGCAGAGCCCTGGTTTACGGGCCTACCCACAGGCCAAAGTGGAGGAGTAATGGGGACAGCAGTGGATGTATAATATTAACACAGCAGGCCTGGTACAGCGGCTCACACCTTGTAATCCCAGCACTTTGGCTGGCTGAGAGAGAAGGACTGCTTTGAGCCCAGGATTCAAGGTTGCAGTGAGCTATGATTGTGCCACTCCATTCCAACTTAGGCAACAGAGCAAGACTCGGTCTCTTCTTAAAAAAAAAAAAAAAAAAGTAGCCGGGCGTGGTGGCTCAAGCCTGTAATCCCAGCACTTTGGGAGGCCGAGGCGGGTGGATCACGAGGTCAACAGATCGAGACCATCCTGGTCAACATGGTGAAACCCCGTCTCTACTAAGAATACAAAAAATTAGCTGGGCACAGTGGCTTGTGCCTGTAATTCCAGCTACTCAGGAGGCTGAGGCAGGAGAATGGCCTGAACCCAGGAGGCGGAGGTTGCGGTGAGCCGAGATCGCGCCATTGCACTCCAGCCTGCGTAACAAGAGTGAAACTCCGTCTCAAAAAAAAAAAAAAAAAGTAACAGGCCAGGTGCAGTGGCTCACCCCTGTAATCCCAGCACTTTGGGAGGATGAGGCAGGCAGATCACCTGAGGTTGGGAGTTCAAGACCAACCTAACCAAAATGCAGAAACCTGTCTTTACTAAAAATATGAAATTAGCCAGGCGTGGTGGCGGGCACCTGTAATCCCAGCTACCCAGGAGGCTGAGGCAGGAGAATTGCCTGAACCTGGGAGGTATAGGTTGTGGTAAGCCAAGATTTCGCCACTGCATTCCAGCCTGCCAGCTTGGGTGACAGAGTGAGACTCCCTATCAAAAAAAAAAAGTGGAACAGGAACCCGAATCCAGGAACAGAGCCCTTTGCTCCTCCCTCAGGATGAATGGAGACAGTAAATCAGATGTTTATACCCAAGAAAAGCAGGATTTTGTTCAGAACTTCTCGCAGATCATTAGGGCGCTGACCGAGGATGAGGTGGGACACCTAGACACGGGAGATGCTATTGTCCAGCTCCAGGAGGTCCTGGAGTACAACACCACTGGAGGCAAGTATCACTGGGCTTTGACAGTGCTAGTAACGTCCCAGGAGCTGATAGTCTCCAGCGGGCCCTGACTGTGGCTGGTGTCTGGAACTGCTGCAAGCTTTCTTCCTGGTGGCAGGTGACATCATGGATTCACCCCTCACCCGCCGGGGGCAGATCTGCTGGTATCAGAAGCCAGGCATGGGTTTGGATGCCATCAATGATGCTATCCTTCTGGAAGCAGGTATCTACCGCCTGCTGAAGCTCTATTGCCAGAAGCAGCCCTATTACCTGAACCTGATCAAGCTCTTCCTGCAGAGTTCCTATCAGACTGAAATTGAGCAGACCCTGGACCTCATCACAGCCCCCCAGGGCAATGTGGATCTTGGCAGATCACTGAAAAGAGGTACAAATCTGTCCAGGAGTGGTGGTTCACACCTGTAATCCCAGCATTCTGGGAGGTTGAGGCAGACAGATCACTTGTGGTCAGGAGTTTGAGACCAGCCTGGCCAACATGGTGAAACCCCATCTCTACTAAAAATACAAAAATTAGCCAGGTGTGGTGGTGTGTGCCTGTAATCCCAGCTACTCAGGAGGCTGAGGCAAAAGAATGGCTTGAATCTGTGAGGCGGAGGTTGCAGTGAGCAGAGATTGCATCACTGCACTCCAGCCTGGGCAACAAGAGCGAAACTCCATCTCCAAAATATGAAATAAATAAATTGATTAAATAAATTTTAAAAATAACACCAGTGGCTACCAGGTAAAGATTTAGCATGCGCCAGGCGCTGTGCTTAGTCCCTCCACCTTACTAGTAATTCTCGTTGGTCCTCACAACCGGGGAAACAGGTGACTGCACAGTTATTTCCATCCCACAGCTGAGAAAATTGAGTCGCAAGGAAACATGCGGCTAGTGGAAGGATATCCAGGGACTGCGAAAACCCAAATCTGCTTCCAGGGTTCCTGTCCTCCCCCACTGAGACAGACTGATGCTAGACAAACTGGCCTATACATATGTTTTGCTCGGGCTACTAAGGTTTGGCTTTTAAAACTTGAGCTGGCCGGGCATGGTTGCTCACGCCTGTAATCCAAGCACTTTGGAGGCCAAGGCGGGCGGATCACCTGAGGTCGGGAGTTCAAGACCAGCCTGACTAACACGGTGAAACCCCGTCCTTAAAAAAAAAAAAAACAACTTGAACTGATATTTAAAATTTGGAATATTCACGGTAAAAAAAAAAAAAAATCTAGATTTCCAGCTTCTCCTGAAAATCAGAAAAGATGGTAACATTTGCACATTTGCAGGCAGGACCTAGATCCATGATCTACCTAGCAACAATCATCTAAACTGCGACGGTGGCAGGGACGTCCTCTCCAGGTGACCACAGCTACCACAACTCCCTATGGCTGGAGCCAACATGCATTTCCTGTAAAGGACAGAACAAATCTTTGCAACAACTATGCCACTAGACCACAAGAACAACGATAAACAATGTGTGAACAGGAGGGGCTACGTACCAATAAAACTTTATGAACAAAATCAGGCAGGGGGGCTGAACACAGTGGCTTATGCCTGTAATCCCAGCACTTCAGGAGGCTGAGGCAGGCAGATCATTTGAGGCCAGGTGTTTGAAACTAACCTGGCCAACACAGTGAAACTCTGTCTCTACCAGAAAAATACAAAGATTAGCCAGGAATAGTGGCATGTACCTGTAATCCCAGCTACTTGGGAGGCTAAGGAGGGAGATTCACTTGAACCCAGGAAGCTGAGGTTGCAGTGAGCCAAGATCAAACCACTGCACTCCAGCCTGGGCAACAGAGTGAGACTCTGTCTCAAAAAAAAAGGCAGAGGGCCTGATTTGGCTGACGGACCATCATTTGCAGACCCCCGCCCTGTGGCCTCCCCGACCTCTATTACTGTGCTTTCACACTCCTACAGTTGAGAAATATTTCTCTGAACTCATGTCTCTATCAAAAAGCGAGAGAGTGCTTTGCCTCTGGCTAGCTTTGCCAATAACACGCCCTGCCCTCTGCAGACATGTCAGCCTTTACCCAACACCTAAGGGTAAAATACAGCAGCCAACAGCACAGCAGGCAGCATGCCAGCAGGACCCACCTCTGGGAAGCCCCAGGCGCTCCCCAGAGCCACACCAGTCATTGATAACATCCTCCGTAGCTGGGAATCAGGCCCTGGCCTCCCTCTCCCCTCCTCTTTCCATTTCTCCTGGACCCTTGGGATCTGTTCCCATGCTTCAATATTCCCCTACACACAGATCACCCAAAGCTGTCTTCGTGATGCCCTGCCTGAGCCCCTCAAACCCTCAGCTCCTGCCATCTGGACCTCCTGGCTGTGCCCAGGGTGGGTCAGGCTGTTTCATGCCCTTCACCCTGCACTGAGAATGCCCATCCCACTTGTCCATTTACTCATCTCGTAGTTCCTAGCTCGAGACTCTGCCCTGTGAGATCTTTCCTAAGTTCACTCCTGCTCCGCAGGCAGAAGTGGCCACTTCTAACAATCAATGTCCACATGATGTCTGAGTGCCATTATCTGTCTCCTCCACTGGAGAATGCGTAAGCTCCTTAAAGGCAAGGATTACGTTCAGGAA
Source organism: Saguinus oedipus (assembly GCA_031835075.1). Lineage (NCBI taxonomy): Eukaryota > Metazoa > Chordata > Mammalia > Primates > Cebidae > Saguinus > Saguinus oedipus. The sequence goes on from CM063170.1 coordinate 58,424,330, forward strand.
AAAACTTTTCCAACCAGACCCAGAAAACTGAGTACTAATGAAAAAATACATTTCACTATGTTAAAATAAAGAATGGCTGATCGCGGCGCGGTGGCTCACGCCTGTAATTCCAGCACTTTGGGAGGCCGAGACGGGTGGATCACGAGGTCAAGAGATCGAGACCATCCTGGTCAACATAGTGAAACCCCGTCTCTACTAAAAATACAAAAAAAATTAGCTGGGTATGGTGGCACATGCCTGTAATCCCAGCTACTCAGGAGGCTGAGGCAGGAGAATTGCCTGAACCCAGGAGGTGGAGGTTGCGGTGAGCCGAGGTTGCGGTGAGCCAAGATCGCGCCATTGCACTCCAGCCTGAGTAACAAGAGCGAAACTCCGTCTCAAAAAAAAAAAAAAAAAAAAAAGAATGGCTGATCAACAGAAGACACCTTAAAGAAAGTGGAAAAATAGGTTAAAAGCAGTGAGAGCCAGGCAAGGTGGCTCATGCTTGTAATCCCAACACTTTGGGAGGCCAAGAGAGGCGGATCACGAGCTCAGGAGACTGAGATCATCCTAACACGGTGAAACTCTGTCTCTACTAAAAATACAAAAATTAGCTGGGCATGGTGGCGCGCGCCTGTAGTCCCAGCTACTCGGGAGGCTGAGGCAGGAGAATTGCTTGAACCCAGGAGGCGGAGGTTGTGGTGAGCCGAGATTGCGCCATTGCACTCCAGCCTGGGTAACAAGAGCAAAACTGTCTCAAAAAAAAAAAAAAAAATACAAAAAATTAGGCATGATGGTATGTGCCTGTAGTCCCAGCTACTCGGGAGGCTGAGGTAAGAGAATCGCATGAACCCCGGAAGTGGAGGTTGCAGTGGGCCAAGATCGAGCCACTACACTCCAGCCTGGGCGACAGAGTGAAATTCTGTCTCAAAAAAAAAAAACCTAAGAAAAAAACCAAAAGAAAGGGTTACCTCAGGATAAGAACAGAAAAAAATGTTCAAATGAAATGATTAGATGTTCTAAGGGGACCTGATAAAATAGAAAAAAATTTTTAATTAAGAAAAAGATGAGACATATACTTTTGTTTCATGATCTCAGCTTTTGTTTTGGGTGCCTAGGTTGCCAGAGCTTACTACATTTATTCAAAATAACTTACTAAATAAGGGAAAGTAGGTCAGGCATGGACGCTGATGAGTGTGTACTACTCAATCTTGTTCTCAGCTTAGCTGATAAGACAAACACCAAAGGGACTGCTGAATTCATCTTTGTACTCCAAGTGCCAAGCGCGAGCCCCGGCGCACAGAATTTCGGGAGGCATTTGCGGAATGAATCAGTGCTCTTCTCTCTAGCCCATGGCCTCATTTCCTGTTGGCCTCTTAATACCTTCAACACGTCTGAAGCCAAACGCATCTTCCTTCCTCATTCTCCATTTCCCCCTGGATTTCCCCAAGCGACCAAGAGAAAAACCTCAGACACTCAGTCCTCCTCAACCTGCTCCCCCAGGCCTGGCAGCTGCCTAGCCTGCTCTCTCCTCACCTCTGTAGCCCTCTGCTAACACCTGGAAGGGACCCTTAGGCCTCTCGTTTTAATCAGTACTCCCTCCCAAATGGCCTCTCCACCTCTGCTTTCTCCCTCTGGTGCGTCTCAAGACAGGGGACAAGAAGCAGCTTCCGGAACTACTGTTCTGACCCTGTCTTTTACACACCTCCCCTGGATCTCTAGAATGAAGCTCAGATTCCTCAGGCTGACAGTCAAAGCCCATCAGTCTCGCCCCTCCCTCGCTATCAACAATATTTGCCTGTGCCCTTCCCCTCCACCCCCTCTCGTCTATCCCTCCTCCCCCTCTACAATCCCCCTGCAGAGTGTCTATGTCTATCCCTCCCCTCCATGATCCCCCTGTGGAGTGTAAGTGATGCTCTGCTACTCCCATCTGCATCAGCGTGTCCCTACCCCCATGTCTCAGCTCCACCCCAATCCCACCCACTTGGTCCCCTGTCCTCACCTTACCCACCCTTTTACAGCCCAATTTAAATAGCACTTCCCACGATGCCTGGATGTGCCCAGCAGAAAGCAAACACCCTCTAAATTAGCAAGGCGTGATGGTGTGCACCTGTAATCCCAGCTACTTGGGGAGCTGAGGCACGAGACTCTGGAGCCCGGGAGGCGAAGCTGCAGTGAGCTGAGATTGCACCACTGCACTCCAGGCTAGGTGACCGAGTGAGACTCTGCCTCAAAAAACAAACAAAACAACAACAAAAAGAATGAAAGGAAACACCCTCTGATCAACCTCCTTTTCAGTTCTCTATGTTCACTTTCTCTCTTCCATTAGACTATGAGCAACTGAGGGCAAAACCACTCATCTGCCTCTCCCCCTCCCCTCTCTCGGCACCATCCCCCCCCCCAAGAAGCTGGCATGGTGTGAAGAGACTTACAAAGAGAATAATCCAGTCTAACCCATTCTACATGTTCCAGTTTGCTCCTGTAAAATGTCCCTCAGGAGGCCAAGCACAGCGGTTCAGGCCTGTAATCCCAGCACTCCAGGAAGCTGAGATGGGAGGATCACTTGAGGCCAGCCTGGACAACACAGAGAGACACTGTCTCTAGAAAAAGTTAAAATATTAGTTGGGTATGGTGGTAGGCAACTCAGCTCCTCCCGAGCCAGGAATTTGAGGCTGTGGTTATGATCACTTCACTGAACTCCAGCCTGGGCAGCAGAAGTAGACCCCAACTCATAAAATGCCCCTCATGGAATTCTGCTAAAATCCTTCTGCTCCCGAGTCTTGGCGTGGCCCACATAACCCTCCCCCTCAGCCCTCCACCTGCTTTCCCAGCCTCCTCTACCACACACTAAGCTCCTTACGGTGGCCCAGCTGTGTCCCGGCGGCTTCATGACTTCACAAACGCTGACTCCGCTCCCAGGCGACTGTGCCCCACTTTCCAAGTCCTCCTCCTCCTTCACAACCCCTCAACTACCACCTTCCAGAAGCCTTCCTGACCCTCCCCGCTCCCTTCCCTTCCTGGATGTGGGTAGGAGGGCCTTATAACTTTCCCCATCTCAGTATATGTCACACTGACAATATCTTATCACTGACTGTGGTTTGTGTTTTCCACCAAACAATGAGCTCCCAAAAGACAGAGATCTTGTCTGGCACCCAGTAAAGGTTTATGCAACAAAAGAAATGAAAACTGCCAGTTCAAATGCAGAAATCGTGACTTGTGTCTTCCATCCTATAAAGCATGTCTTAAAGTGGAAAGCATCTTCTAAGACTAGTTAAACAGGAGAAGCAGCTGGCAAGACGCCACTGAAATTTATTTGAGACAGGTGGCAATCAACAATCAACTCCCAGGGTGACCGTTTATCCTGTAGACCTCAAATTCCACCCTCCCCAATCCCCACCTTCTCTGCACCAGATAGAGAAGGCAGCAAGGTCAAGTCCCCATGGCTCTCACCTTTTTCTCCTGAGAGCTGGCACAAAGCGTCCCTTCTGGATGAAGACACCAGCTCCTTAGGAGGAATGACTTGTTTGAGTTCCCATCTTGATACAAAGCACAAACAACAAAAACCGGGCAAATCTGAAAGGCTTGCTGACTCAGCAACACAATTTCCAAGGCACCTTTGCCAACAAGGAAGAAGATGATCAGGTTTTAAATTGAGAAACAGCAGTTAGTAAAAATGAAGGTGCAGATGTTGGATCTTTGTGCTGTGCCTGGGGACTGAAAATCACCAGATTTATCTTCCAATAGCCTGGGTGGAGCAGAAGGTACAATAGTCCTCCTCCACCCACTTATCAAGGAGATGGTTGAAACACAACGAAAAGCAAACAACAACAAAGAAACCCTGAGCCCTTTTATTTTTTATTATATATATTTTTTGGAGATGGAGTCTTGCTCTGTCACCCAAGCTGGAGTGCAGTGGGGCGATCTCAGGTCACTGCAGCCTCCACTCCCAGGTTCAAGCAACTCTCCTGCCTCAGCCTCCCGAATACCTGGGATTATAGGCACAAGCCACTACACCCGGCTCTGAGCCCTTCTTTAAAAAAAAAAAAAAAAAAGTTTCGTTATCCCTCTGTCACCCATGCTGGAATGCAGTGGCATGATCATAGCTCACTGCAGCCTCCAACTCCTGGGGCCAAGCAATCCTCCTGCCACAGCCTCCCAAACAGCTGGGACTACAGGCACCAACAGGCCCATCCAATTTTTCGTAGAGACAGTATCTCAGGAATCTTCTTCATTTCTCAGGCTTGTCTCAAACTCCTGGGCTCAAGTGATCCTTCCACCTCAGCCTCCCAAAGTGCTGGGATTACAGGCGTAAGCCACCGTGCCTGGCCTGAGGCCTTTCACAGAAAACCCTAAAATAACTTCATAAGCCAGTCTGGCAGCTAAGCATCCAGGAAATCAACATACCAGAGACAGTAAATATTTGGCCAAGATCACAGAGCAACCGAACCAGAGGGCTTGCTATCAGGATGACTTAGGTAAGCCCGGATGGTGGCTACCAGAAAGTCTACCTTCTTTAACGCTAGAGGAGCTAGGAGGGCACGCAGAAGTATTCTGAGTTTCTCAAGGGTCCAGGCGTCTGTACACATGCTATTTATTTCCATCGCGGTTGGCGCTTAGAGAAGCGGAGCCAGCTTGGAGGAGGAGGGCGGCTAGCTGAGAGTCGCGATGAAAGCGCAACTCCAGAAAAGGGAACCCAGTTCTAAGTCTTCTTCGGCACCCCTTACGCACCCGCAAAATGGACCCAGGAGGTCCTGGGAAAGTAGAAGGCAGACCCCAACCGGAGAGCAGGGCAGCACAGTTAGAAGGCTCCTCCAAAGTACAACCCCCAGACCATAAGTCCCTTCACCTGGAGGTAGATCCCAGTAGGACCCACCCCTCGCCAGAGAGCCGGTGGCAATCTCGTCACCGCCTCCTCCGGGTCCTGTGGGAAGGGGTGCGCTCCTTCCGAGCGACCCGAACTCCCGGGGGCCGCGCCCCTCCGCCTGGGAGCCCCTCAGCCTCCACGCAGACGCCCCCTCTCGCACCCGGCATCCTGTCCCGTACAAGGCTCCCGGCGCCTCCCAAGTCCCCCCAACTCCCGCCACCAGGACCTTGAGACCGGAGACCGATGCCCCGACATCCCTGATCTCCCGGGACCCCCGGGTGTCCCAGCCGCCCGGGCCGTCGACTCTCCTCACACCCACGTCCGCCGCCTTCCGGCCCCGGCTGTGCTCCGACTCCCCGCGCCACCCCGCGCCCTCGGGACCCCAGCCCCAGCGACGCGCAGGTAGCCTGCCCGCCCTCTCACCGAGGCTGAGGAGGACGAGAGGACCGGGCTGAGGGCACCACAGCGCTCGGGCTGCAGCTTCGGCTCGGCCTCGGCAGGTCCTCCGGCTGCAGCTCTGACTCTCAGTAGAAGGCAACCAGAGTGAAACTCAGCGTCGCAGCTTCCGAGCGCGCCGCTGCGCATGCCCAGGGCGCGCGGCCTTCTGGGAAATGTAGTCCCGGAGGGGCCCGGGGGCGGGCAAGGGGCCGGACTCAAGGGGAGGGGCTCAACCCAAGGCGCACCTGCTCTGGTCTGTTTTCTTCCTTCGCCTGTTCACTCATTCACTTATTCTTTAGTTACTGACTTCATTTTAACTAGTTTATTTATTTTATTTTTTATTTTTTTTAAGGAAAGGAAAAGAGGGGAAGAAAAAGAGGGAGAGAGAACAGGAATATTGCTTTATTCTATGAATGAGTATTAATAATGGCCGATCATTAGTTTGTGTATTTAAAGTGGAGAGCTCTACAAGTGCTTATTAAGTTTACTTGTTACTGATCTGAGTTCAGATTCTGGATATCCTTATTAATTTTCTGTCTCATTGAGTCTAAATCTCTTTATGGGTCTTGTTTATCTGGGTGTTAGGATGCATTGATCCTTATACCACTCTATCTTTGTTGCTTTGAAATCTGTTTTACCAAATACATGAATTGCAACTCCTTTTTGTTTATTTATTTGTTTTTGTTCTCCATTTGGTTGGTAGATCTTTCTCCAACCCTTTGTTTTGAGTCTTTGTGTATCTTTGGATATGAAATGGGTCTGGATGTAGTATACCATTAGGTTTTGTCTGTATCTTTTGATTGGGGAATTTAGTTGATTTCAATTTAGGATTACTGCCATTTGATGTTAACTGGCTATTTTATCCATTCGTTGATGTAAATTCTTCTTTCTGTTGATGCTCTTTACTTTTTGGTATATTTTTAGAAAGGTGAATACTGGTTGTTCCTTTCTGTGTATAATGCTTCTTTCAGAAGTTTTTGTAAAGCAGGCCTGGTGGTAATAAAATCTCTGAGTACTTGCTTGTTCATAAAAGATTTTATTTTTCCTTCAATTGTGAAGCTTAGTTTGGCAGGATATGAAATTCTGGGCTGAAAGTTCTGTTCTTTAACGATGTTAAATATCGGCCCCCACTCTCTTCTGGCTTGTAGGGTTTCTGCTGAGAGATCTGCTGTAAGTCTAATAGGCTTCCCTTTGTGGGTAACCTGACCTTTCTCTCTAGCTGCCCTTAGTATTTTCTCCTTTGTTTCAACCCTGTTGAATCTAATGATTATGTGTCTTGGGGTTGCTCTTCTTGAGGAATATCTTTGTGGTGTTCTCTGTATTACCTGCGGTTGAATAGTATCCTGCTTTGCTAGATTGGGAAAATTCTCCTGGATAATATCCTAAAGAGTATTTTCCAGCTGGGATTCATTCTCTCCATCGCATTCAGGTACACCTATCAAACATAGATTAGGTCTTTTCACATAGTCCCATAATTCTTGGAGACTTTGCTCATTCCTTTTTATCCTTTTTTCTCTATTCTTGTCTTCTCGTTCCATTTCATTAAGTCGGTCTTCGACCTCTGATATCCTTTCTTCTGCTTGATCCATTCGGCTGTTCAAACTTGTGCATATTTCACTAAGTACGTAACTAGTTTTTACTAGTACATACATGGTGCCAATTCAGGGGCTACTGTTTCTCTTTTTTGTTTTTCAAATTAACTTTAATTTTATTTTTATTTGTTGTACAGATGGGGGTCTTGCAATGTAGCTCAGGCTGATCTCAAATTCCTGGCCTCAAGCGATCCCCTTGCTTCAGCTTCCCAAAGCACAGTCTTTTTAATTTTTTTTTCTTTTCTTTTTTTTAGAGTCAGGGTTTGACCATGTTGGTCAGGCTGGTCTCAAACTCCTGACCTCAGGTGATCCGCCCACGTCGGCCTCCCAAAGTGCTGGGATCACAGGCGTGAGCCACCATACTCAGCCAAACCTTTTTGGATTCAAAATTTTGCAGGGCACGGTGGCTCGTGCCTGTAATCCCAGCACTTTGGGAGGCTGAGGTGGGCAGATCACCCGAGATCGGGAATTCAAGACCAGCCTGATCAACATGGAGAAACCCTGTCTCTACTAAAAATATGAAAAATTAGCCGGCATGGTGGCACATTCCTGTAATCCCAGCTCCTCGGGAGGCTGAGGCAGGAGAATCACTTGAATCTGGGAGGCAGAGGTTGTGGTGAGCCAAGATCGGGCCATTGCACTCCTGCCCAGGCAACAAAAGCGAAATGCATCTTAAAAAAATAATAATAATAAGCCGGGCGCGGTGACTCACGCCTGTGATCCCAGCACTTTGGGAGGCTGAGGCGGGTGGATCACGAGGTCAAGAGATCAATCCTGGTCAACATGGTGAAACCCCGTCTCTACTAAAAATACAAAAAATTAGCTGGGCATGGTGGCGTGTGCCTGTAATCCCAGATACTCAGGAGGCTGAGGCAGGAGAATTGCCTGAACCCAGGAGCCAAGATCGTGCCATTGCACTCCAGTCTGGGAAACAAGAGTGAAACTCCCTCTCAAAATAAATAAATACATAAAATAATAATAATAAAATTTTGTCTTTTTCTTTTCTTTCTTTTTCTTTTTCTTTTTTTTTTTTTAATTTTTGCTACTGTGTAGTGGGAGTGTGGGATTGAACAGGTGAATCAAAATGGTTTCTCTGCCGGGCGCGGTGGCTCACGTCTGTAATTCCAGCACTTTGGGAGGCCAAAGGTGGGCAGATCACCTGAGGTCAGGAGTTCCAGACCAGCCTGGCCAACATGGTGAAACCTCGTCTCTCTTTTCCCCGCACCCCCCCAGCCCCTCAAAACCTCATCTCTATTAGAAATACTGAAAAAAAATTAGCCAGGTGTGGTGGCTCATGCCTGTAATCCCAACTACTCTGGAAGCTGAGGCAAGAGAATCACTTGAACTCTGGAGGCTGAGTTGCAGTGAGCCAAGAAGCACCATTGCACTGCAGCCTGGGCAACAGAACAGAGTGGGAATCCATCTCACAAAAAGAAAAAAAAAGAAGAAAGAGGAAGGAAGGAAAAGGTTTCTCTCTCTTGGAAAAGCTCCATCTCTAGTTGAAAAGTCAGGCACTTAAACACACAATTACAATATAGTGGGGAAAATGTTTGGCTAAAGGAGAGTACAGAAGGGTATACCTAACTTGGGGGTGGGAAGAAGACATCCCAAGAAAGATGAAGGCTGTGTGGGTTTTGCAGTCCGTAGAGAAGTTTGCCAGTTGGAGCACAGGGAAGCTCTTGTAAAGCAAGAGAGATGTGAAAGTGCCTCATGCACTCCCAAGGCAGAGCAAAGTTCCGGGTGGCCAGGACAGAGAGCACACGGAGGGAAGGGAGTGAGGAAGGAGAAAATGCACTAGGCTATAGCAGGACGTGAGGAGTATGGGGAGACACCGGGTAAGGTTACGATGAACCTGGCCGGGCATAGTGGCTTTCGCGGTGGCTCACCCTCAAGCACTTTGGGAGGCTGAGGCAGGTGGATCCCGAGGTCAGGACTTCAAGACCAGCCTGGCCAAGATGGTGAAACTCTGTCCCTATTAAAAATACAAAAATTAGTCGGGTGTGGTGGTGGGTGTCTGTAATCCCAGCTACTCAGGAGGTTGAGGCAAAAGAATTGCTTGAATCTGGGAGGTGGATGTTGCAGTAGCCGAGATTGCACCACTGCACTCTAGCCTGGGCAAGACTCTGTCTTAAAAAAAAAAAATTATGATGAACTTTAGATGATGTGATGATGTGAGTGTTCACATATGTGTACACACATTACATATATTGAATATCATATATACTGTTTCAGGAAGATCAAAATACTCTGAATCTTGGAGGACCAAGTAGTATCCAGTTAAAGATACTCACCTGGAATAACATGATCCTAAGGTCACTGATCCCTTATCAGGGATTTTTTTTTTTTTTTTTTCTCTGAGAAGGAGTTTTGCTCTTGTTGCCCAGGCTGGAGTGCAATGTTGCATCTCAGCTCACTGCAACCTCCACCTCCCGGGTTCAAGTGATTCTCCTGCCTCACTTCCCGAGTTAGCTGGGATTACAGGCATAAGCCACTATACTCGGTTAATTTATGTATTTTTAGTAGAGATGGAGTTTCACCATGTTGGCCAGGCTGGTCTCAAACTCCTGACCTCAGGTGATCCACCCGCCTTGGCCTCCCAAAGTGCTGGGATTACACATAAGGGCCACTGCATCCGGACAGAGTTCCATTTTTATAACCTGAAAGGATGGACTATTTTTATTTGGGAAAAATAAAGAGTTCTGGTTGTGAAAAGAAGTAAAATAGGACAGTATGAAGAGGGAGAGTGGGGGGCATGGTCTTTTATATTTTAGACGGGAGAGAGATGCGTGTGCTGACTTCTGAAACTGCAGCAGGATGTCTGTCCCCTGGGAACCTGGAAATGAGGGAAACAGACTTCGCCACTTGCAAAGTGAACTTTGAACTAATATATGTAGCAAGGGGCCAGAGACAAAAGAACTGCCTCTCAGGAGGGGGCTGGTTAAATAACCCCCACCCCCCAACGCCAGGTAGCCCTAGAAGGAATGAGGAAGACTGACAAGTGCCCCAGATCTTTAAGCCAAAAAGGAACTTTGAGCCAGGTAAGGTGGCTCAAGCCTGTAATCCCAGCACTTTGGGAGGCTGCGGCCGGTGGATCACGAGGTCACGAGACCAAGACCATCATTGTCAACATGGTGAAACCCCGTCTCTACTAAAAATACAAAAAAATTAGCTGGGCATTGTGGCGCATGCCTGTAGTCCCAGCTACTCGGGAGGCTGAGGCAGGAGAATCACTGGAACTGGAGAGGAAGAGGTTGCAGTGAGCTGAGATCCCGCCATTGCACTCCAGCCTGGGTAACAAGAGCGAAACTCCATCTCAAAAAAAAAAAAAAGGGAACTTTCAGAATAAAGGATAGAGAATATGCACCCATTTGTGTTTTTTAAACAATTGCATATAATAAATGGGCTTGCAGACAAAAAAAGTTTCTGGGAAGAAACCTAAGAAGCCCCCAATAGGTAGGTGGATAAGCTGAAGAATTTTTTTGTTTTTTGTTTTTTGGGTTGTTTTTTTTTTTTTGAGATGGAGTTTTGCTGTTGTTACCCAGACTGGAGTGCAATGGCACGATACGATCTCGGCTCACTGCAACCTCTGCCTCCTGGGTTCAAGCAATTCTCCTGCCTCAGCCTCCTGAGTAGCTGGGACTACAGGCACGCGCCACCATGCCCAGCTAATTTTTGTATTTTTAGTAGAGACGGGGTTTCACATCATTGACCAGGATGATCTCGATCTCTTGACCTCGTGATCCACCCACCTCGGCCTCCCGAAGTGCTGGGATTAGAGGCGTGAGCCACCCCACTGCACCTGGCCTGTTTTTTGTTTTTTTTTGAGACAGAGTCTCCCTCTGTTTCCCAGGCTGGAGTGCAGTGGCCTGATCTCAGCTCACTGCGGCCTCTGCCTCCCAAGCTCAAGCGATTCTCCTGCCTCAGCCTCCCAAGTAGCTGGGATTACAGACGCCACAACGACGCAAGGCTAACTTTTGTATTTTTAGTAGAGACAGGGTTTCACCATGTTGGTCAGGCTGGATTTGAACTTCTGACCTCAAATAATCTGCCTACTTCAGCCTCCCAAAGTGCTGGGATCACAGGCATGAGCCACCGTGCCCAGCCGAGAATTTTAAAATATTTGTTTGTTTTTTGAGACAGTGTCTCCCAGGCTGGAGTACAGTGTCGTAATCATAGCTCACTGCAGCCTCGACCTCCTAGGTTCAAGTGATCCTCCTGCCTCAGCCTCCTGCGTAGCTGGGACTAAAAGCGTGCACCACCATGCCCAGCTGATTTTTGTACTTTTTGTCGAGACAGGGTCTCACCATGTTGCCCAAGCTGGTCTTAAATTCCTGGGCTCAAGAGATCCTCTTGCCTCAGCCTCCCACAGTGTGAACCGCCACCCCTGACTGAAATTTTAAAGATTTAGGGAGGGCTCTTGGCTGGGCACAGTGGCTCATGCCTGTTATCTCAGCTCCTTATGAGGCCTAGGTGGGTGGATCACCTGAGGTCAGGAGTTCAAGACTAGCCTGGCCAACATGGTGAAACCCTGTCCCTACTAAAAATACGAAAATTAGCCAGGTGTGGTGGTGCGCACCTGTAATCTCAGCTACTGGGGAGGCTGAAGCAGGAGAACTCTTGAACCCGGGAGGCGGAGGTTGCAGTAAGCCAAGATGAGGCCATTGCATTTCAGCCTGGGCGACTGAGGAGACTCTGTCTCAAAAATAAAATAAAATTCTTCCTTCAGGTCCAAATATAAAAGAAAGAAAGAAAAAATGTTTTTAATAAAATAATAAAGTGGCCAGGCGTGGTAGCGGTAATCTCGGCACTTTAGAAAGCTGAGGCAGGAGGATCATGAGGTCAGGAGGTCGAGACCATCCTGGCCAACATGGTGAAACCCTGTCTCTACTAAAAATACAAAAATTAGCTGGGCGCGGTGGCAGGCGCCTGTAATCCCAGCTACTCGGGAGGCTGAGACAGGAGAATTGCTTGAATCAGGGAGTCAGAGGTTGCAGTGAGCTGAGATCGTGCCACTGTACTCCAGCCTGGTGACAGAGCAAGACACCGTCTCTAAATAAATAAATAAAATAATGAAATAAAATAAGAGGGCTCTCTCCTGTCCAACAGTACCCCTGCTCCCCACAACACACACAGTAGGGGAGTTTGCTGCTCACGTTCTTGCATAAAGCTCCACAGCCTTGGGCCAGTGGCAGGAGCAGCGGCAGGAAATGCTCCTGGCAGGGGTTCTTTGTCTGAAATTTTCCACCTAGAAATGGTGCCTTTTTTAAAAAAAAAAAAAAAAACTCCTCAAAGGCTGGGGTTTGTTCAATACACCAAAAGGGCCCGCCTGTGCTCTAAAGCAACTGAAATGAATGACGTGACCCAAGAAAGAATGTGACTGTTGGTCACAAAATGGGGAGTGGTGCTGAGCAAAGAAATTTAGATTCTAACACCCATAGTCCCAGCAGCTGGGGAGGTCAAAGTGGGAGGATCCCTTGCGCTCCAGAGTTTGAGATTAGCTTCGGTGACAAGGCAAGACCGCCCCCCCCCAGATCTCTACAAAAAAGTCAAACAATTAGCTGGGTGTGGTGGGACACCCCTGAGGTCCCAGCTACTTGGGAGGCTGAGGCAGGAGGATCACTTGAGCCCCGGAGGTTCAGGCTGCAGTGAGCTATGATGGCACCACCGCACTCCAGCCTGGGTGACAGGGTGACATCCTGTCTCCAAAAAAACAAAAAGTGTAGGGGGTAGGGGCATGGGTAGAGGGTGTTTGCAAACTGTTAGAACTTTTCTGATAAATGAATGGTGAGCACATGTACCTTATTTTAGATTTGCCATAACGAAATCAGTGAAAAGGGTGAGCCCCGCCGCCCATTTCCCCCACCCCCACCAGAGATGTAGTTTCACTCTTGTTGCCCAGCCTGGAGTGCAATGGTGCAATCCCAGCTCACTGCAACCTCCACCTCCAGGGTTCAAGTGATTCTCCTGCCTCAGCCTCCCAAGTAGCTGGGATTACAGGTGTGTGCCATCACACCTGGCTAAATTTTCTATTTTTAGTAGAGATAGGGTTTTGCCAGATTGGCCAGACTGGTTTCGAACTCCTGACCTCAGGTGATCTGCCCGCCTCAGCCTCCCAAAGTGCTGGAATTACAGACATGAGCCACTATGCCCAGCTGGGTGAGCACTTTCAAAACATGTTCCAAGGGGCTGGACTTACATAAGATATTTATTTGGGGAAAACTGGTCTATCCCTCTTAAAAGGGCTGTAAAACCATCTTTTTTTTTTTTAGACGGAATCTTTCTGTGTTGCCAAGGCTGGAGTGCAATGGCATGATCTCGGTTTACTGCAACCTCTGCCCCATGGGTCCAAGTGATTCTCCTGCCGCAGCCTCCTGAGTAGCTAAGATTACAGGCAGCTGTTACCACATCCGGCTAATTTTTTTGCATTTTTAATAGGGAGAAATTTTACCATATTGGCTGCAAAACCATCTTGCCTTTGTTGGTTGTGTAGGTCACACCTGGGGACTGAGCAGGCGCCATCACCGGGAGACACCAGGTGATGTCCATTCATCAGAAATAATGAGCAAAGCAGCTGTGGCTTCTAATCAGACCATCCCTCCAGGGTGTTGGATGGAGGCCAATTAGCAAAGGCACTAGACACCAAATTCTGCCTTTCCAAGCAAAACATCAGAAAACACTCCAGCCCTTAGCATTGATGCTGGAACCCAGGGTCTTGCCTTTGCTGGGATTTTCGTTGATCTTTTCTTGCTCTGGGTGAGCTGGGGGCTGGCTCCAGGATTGGAACCTTCAGAGGCACTAAGAAATGCCACCTGGAGTGGAGTTAAAGAATTTTTTATTTTGAGACGGAGTTTCGCTCTTGTTACCCAGGCTGGAGTGCAATGGCGCGATCTCGGCTCACCGCAACCTCCGCCTCCTGGGTTCAGGCAATTCTCCTGCCTCAGCCTCCTGAGCAGCTGGGATTACAGGCACGTGCCACCATGCCCAGCTAATTTTTTTGTATTTTTGGTAGAGACAGGGTTTCACCATGTTGACCAGGATGGTCTCGATCTCTTGACCTTGTGATTCACCTGCCTTGGCCTCCCAAAATGCTGGAATTACAGGCATGAGCCACCGCACCCGGCCAGAAATTTTTTTTAAAAACTCTTCCTGCTATTGCAGAGGCGTGTAAACCACAGCAACTCCATCTTGAACAGGAGCTGGGTGAAATGAGGCTGAGACCTACTGGGCTGCATTCCCAGACGGTTAAGGCATTCTAAGTCACAGGATGAGACAGGAGGTCAGCACAAGATACAGGTCATAAAGACCTCGCTGATAAAACAGGTTGCATGCAGTAAAGAAGCTGGCTAAAACCCTCCAAACCAAGATGGCGATGAGAGTGGCCTCTGGTCATCCTCACCGCTGCACTCCCACCAGCGCCAATGACAGTTTACAAATGCCGTGGCAACGTCAGGAAGTGACCTTAGATGGTCTAGAAAGGGGAGGCATGAATAACCGCCCCCCCTCCCCCGCCCCCGTTTAGCCTATCATCAAGAAATAACCATAAAAATGGGCACCCAGCGGCCCTTGGCCCTCAAGGCTGTTCTGTCTATGGTGTACCATTTTTTATTCCTCCACTTTTTCTCTCTTTTTTTGAGACGGAGTTTCGCTCTTGTTACCCAGGCTGGAGTGCGATGGCGCGATCTCGACTCACCGCAACCTCCGCCTCCTGGGTTCAGGCAATTCTCCTGCCTCAGCCTCCTGAGTAGCTGGGATTACAGGCACGCGCCACCATGCCCAGCTAATTTTTTGTATTTTTAGTAGAGATGTGGTTTCACCATGTTGACCAGGATGGTCTCGATCTCTTGACCTTGTGATCCACCCGCCTCGGCCTCCCAAAGTGCTGGGATTACAGGCTTGAGCCACTGCGCCCGGACTTATTTCTCCACTTTCTTAAGAAACTTGTTTTCACTTTACTCTGTGAACTCGTCCTGAATTCTTTCTTGTGTGAGATCCAAGAACCCTTACTTGGGATCTGGGTAGGGACCCCTTCCCTGTAACACTGTCATTCCCAAGTTTTGTTTTGCTTTGTTTTAGAGTCAAGGGCTCACTGTCGTCCTGGGTGGAGTGCAGGGACATGATCACGGCTCACTGCAGCGGGGAACTCCGGGCTCAAGCCATCTCCCCATCCCAGCCTCTTAGAGTGCCGGGATTATAGGCTTGAGCGACTGCAAACTCAAGCCTTTTCTCTTTTTCAATCTAAATTCCTTTTTTTTTTCTTTTTGAGATGGGGTTTTTCTCTGTTATCCAGGCTGGAGCAAAACGGCTGGATCTATTAAAATACACGCTCTGAATGAAGAGACCCCTAAACAGGCTTTGTGTGAGCAACATAGCTGTTTATTCACCTGGGTGCAGGCGGGCTGAGGCCGAAAAGGGTGTCAGCGAAGGGCGGTGGGAAAGGAGTTGTTTTGTTTTGTTTTTTTGAGACCGAGTTTCGCTTTTGTTACCCAGACCGGAGTGCAATGGCACGATCTTGGCTCACTGCAACCTCCGCCTTCTGGGTTCAGGCAATTCTCCTGCCCCAGCCTCCCAAGTAGCTGGGATTACAGGCACGCACCGCCATGCCCAGCTAATTTTTGTATTTTTAGTAGAGACGGGGTTTCACCCTGTTGACCAGGATGGTCTCGATCTCTTGACCTCGTGATCCACCCGCCTCAGCCTCCCAAAATGCTGGGATTACAGGCGTGAGCCACCGCGCCTGGCCAGGAGCTGGTTTTCTAGGTTGTAGGGGAGGCAGTGGAAAGTTTTACAACAGTTGCAGCTGGTGGTTTTTTACAAGCTGGGAAGGGATTGCAGGTTTGCAAGCTGGGAAGGGGTCATAGGGTCTGGAGTCACGAGGTTGGCCAAGCTCAATTACGAAGTCCAGTAGCTTTGTCAGTTGAGGCTGGAATAAGAAACAACAGAAGAATGTCTCGGGTCAGTTAGGCACTGCAGGGGTTGACCATTTCTTCCAGGACCTTATCTGGGGTGTTCGTGCAGGTCACAGAGATGAACATGCTGTTCATGGTGGCATCAGAACTTACAGGATCATAGCTCACTGCAGCCTCCAACTCTTGTGCTTAAGCGATCCTCCCACCTCAGCCTCCGGAGTAGCTGGGTCTTCAGGCACTCACCAACATGCTTGGCTAATTTTTGTGTTTTGTTTGATAGAGAAGGGGTTTCACTATGTTGGCCAGGCTGGTCTCTAACTCTTGGGCTCAAGAGATCCTCCCATCTCAGCCTTCCAAAGTGCTGGGATTACAGGTTTGAGCCACCATATCCAGCCCAAATTAATTGTTTTTTTTAATTTTACATTTCCCCCTATGATACAGCCCTAGGAGGTCCCCAAATCAATTTTTTTTTTTTTTTTGAGACGGAGTCTGGGTCTATAGTACAGGCTGGAATGGAGTGGCAAGATCTCAGCTCACTGCAATCTGTGCCTCCTGGGTTCAAGTGATTCTCCTGCCTTAGCCTCCCGACTAACTGGGATTACAGGCACCTGCCACCACGCCTGGCTAATTTTTGTAATTTTAGCAGAGACAGCGTTTTTCCATGTTGGCCAGGCTGGTCTCGAACTCCTGACCTCGTGATCTGCCCACCACGGCCTGCCACAGTGCTGGGATTACAGGTATGAGCCACCTCACTTGGCCTCCCAAATGAATTCATGTTTTTTTGTTTTTTTTTTCCTTGAGACAGAGTCTCGTTCTGTCACCCAGGCTGGAGTGCAGTGGCAAGATCTTGGCTCACTGCAACCTCCACCTCCTGGGTTCAAGGGATTCTCCGGCCTCAGCCTCCTGAGTAACTGGGACTACAGGTTACCACCACACCTGGCTAGTTTTTGTATTTTTAGTAGAGGTAGGATTTCACCATGTTGGTCAGGCTGGTCTGGAACTCCTGACCTTGTGATCCACCTGCCTCGGTCTCCCAAAGTGCTGGGATTACAGGCATGAGCCATCACCCACTGTGCCTGGCCCCAAATCAATCTGCTCTCCTGGCTCAGCCTCCTGAGTAGCTGGGATTACAGGCGTGTGTGCCACCATGTCCAGCTAATTTTTGTACTTTTAGTAGAGATGGGGTTTCTCCATGTTGGTCAGGCTGGTCTCGAACTCCTGACCTCAGGTGATCTGCCTGCCTCGGCCTCCCAAAGTGCTAGGACTACAGGCATAAACCACCACGCCTGGCCCAAATAAATTTTTATGACCCTAAAGTCAAAAATCCTATCTATAGGAACAGTGGTATTCAGTGGTCAGGAACTAGTGCCACCTGACTTTTAGCAACAAGGAAGTGGGCCAAAATGCAGCCTGATTAATGCTACTTATAGCTCTATTTCTGTGCAGAGACCGGCATGCAGTTCTTGTCACTCCTGTGGGGATAGTTTCATTCTCACTGTAAATGAACATTTTGGTGTGCTGGTTTGGGATATATGAGTTATTCAAGGAAAGGGATCAGGCCTGGCGTGGTGGCTCATGCCTGTAATCACTTTGGGAAGCTGAGGTGGGTGGATCACCTGATGTCAGGAGTTTGAGACCAGCCTGGCCAACAGGGTTAAGCCCCATCTCTACTAAAAATACAAAAATGTAGCTGGGCATGGCAACGTGCGCCTGTAATCCCAGCTACTCAGGAGGCTGAGGCAGGAGAATCACTTGAACCTAGGAGACGGAGGTGGCAGTGAGCAGAGATTGTGCCCTTGCACTCCAGCCTGGGCGACAGAGAGACTCTGCCTCCAAAAAAAAAAGAAAAGAAAAGAAAAGAAAAAAGAAACGCACACTTGGACACTTAGTGACCGCGCTAGCTTTTTTGTGATAAGGTTTTTGTTAAATAAGAGCAATTCTGTTTAACTCGGGGGTTATTTAAAGATTCTTTCAAAATACAGATTTAGGAAGGAAACAGAAAGAAGGTGGGAAGAATCCCAGTAAGTAGGAGAGATGTGAAGAAAGTTATAAGTATGAGGATGTATTTTTGGTAAAGAAAGTTGAAAAGAGAGTAATTTTTCATTTTGCAAAAGAGAGGACCGGTCAAAATCAAGAGGAAAGGAAAGGAAATTTCTGTCATAAAGTAGGCTGCTGACATAAAAAAAGAACGATAGGACAAAATTGAAGGTTTAAGCAAGTTGTGAAAGCTTTGTGGAGGACTAATCTCGTGAAAGGAATGTTGTGTGTAATTCAATTGGCTTAAATTAGAAGGGGATTACTTATAAGAAGTTCTAGCTAGACATGGTGGCTTACGCCTGTAATCTCAGCATTACAGGCTGGGGGCCGAGGCACGTAGATCACAAGGTCAGGAGTTCGAGACCAGCCTGACTAACACGGTGACACCCTGTCTCTGCTAAAAGTACAAAAATTAGCCAGGCATGGTGGTGCGTGCCTGTAATCCCAGCTACTTAAGATTCTGAGGCAGGAGAATTGCTTGAACCCAGGCGTATCGCTTATACCCATATAAATATATCTCAAGGTGAAATATTTCTTATTTTGCCAGTCCTTCTCATATAATTTATTTATTTTTAAAAATTTAAAATTTTCCAGCCTGGTCAATGTGGTGAAACCCCGTCTCTACTAAAAATACAAAAATTAGTTGGGCGCGGTGGTGTGTGCCTATAGTCTCAGCTACTTGGGAGGCTGAGGCAGGAGAATCATTTGAACCTGGGATGTAGAGGTTGCAGTGAGCCGAGATCACGCCATTACACTCCAGACTGAGTGACAGAACAAGACTCCATCTCAAAAAAAAAAGATTTTCTAAAAATTGAACTTCTTGGGAGGCAGGATCTTGCTCTGTCACCCAGGCTGGAGTTCAGTGGTAGGATCATAGCTCACTGTAGCCTTAATCTCCTGAGCTCAAGTGCTCCTCCCACCTCAGCCTCCCAAGTAGATAGGACTACAAGTGTGCACCACGCCTGGCTAATTTTTATTTATAGTAGAGGCGAGGTCTTCCCATGTTGCCTAGGCTAAAAATCGAGCGTTAATATCAAAAGCACGCTGATGGATACGAGGCCACAATTTGGGACCCTATGTTGGAACAACAAGGTTTTTGTGGACCATTGATCTGTTTTTGTTTTTT
This sequence comes from Saguinus oedipus, assembly GCA_031835075.1. Classification (NCBI taxonomy): domain Eukaryota; kingdom Metazoa; phylum Chordata; class Mammalia; order Primates; family Cebidae; genus Saguinus; species Saguinus oedipus. Next base: position 58,443,272 of record CM063170.1, read on the forward strand.
TTTTGAGACAGAGTTTCGCTCTTGTTGCCCAGGCTGGAGTGCAATGGAGAGATCTTGGCTCACTGCAACCTCTGTCCCCTGGGTTCAAGCAATTCTCCTGCCTCAGCCTCCAGAGTAGCTGAGATTACAGGCACTCGCCACCAGACCTGGCTAATTTTTGTATTTTTTTTTAGATGGAGTCTTGATCTTTGTCGCCAGGCTGGAATAGAGTGGCACAATCTTGGCTCACTGCAACTCCATGTCCCAGGTTCAAATGGTTCTCCTGCCTCAGCCTCTGGAGTAGCTGGGACTACAGACACCCGCCACCATGCCCAGCTAATTTTTGTATTTTTATAGAGATGGGGTTTCACCATACTCACCAGGCTGGAAAATGTGAAATTTTAAAAAATAAAATAAAAAATAAATTTTATGAGGACTGTCAAAATAAGAAATATTTCACCTTGAGATATGTTTATATGGGTTTGTTGTTAATATATTCCACAATTGTTTAATATATTTAGAAATCTGAGGCCGGGCGCAGTGGCTCACGCCTATAATCCCAGCACTTTGGGAGGCCAAGGCGGGTAGATCACGAGGTCAAGAGATCGACACCATCCTGGTCAACAAGGTGAAACCCTGTCTCTATTAAAAATACAAAAAATTAGCTGGGCATGGTGGTACGCGCCTGTAGTCCCAGCTAGTTGGGAGGCCGGGGCTGGAGAATTGCCTGAACCCAGAAAGTGGTGGTTGCAGTGAGCCGAGATCGTGCCATTGCACTCCAGTCTGGGTAACAAGAGCGAAACGCCGTCTCAAAAAAAACAATAGGCTCTCAGGCTATTGTTCCTCATGATAGATCGACTCCGTTGTGCTATCTGCGTTCCTGCCTCCAATTACCTTCAGCCCGCCTGGGAGGGGGTCTCCCGGCCGAGCTGGTTTTCAGTAGTTTTGTCTTCAAGGAGTTTCATGGAAAGATTGAAGTCTGACAAGTATGGGTTTCTAACAACTTTGAGTTCACACTATTGGACTAAATAAATTTCCAAAACTCGAATGAAGAAACTGATGGGTTGTGAAACTGCTAATACAGATCACAGCAAGAATTAATTTCAAAACTGAATGAACTGATGAAAAATAATTATGGATTTTTGTGTGTGTGTGACAGAGTCTGGCTCTGTCGGCTAGGCTGGAGTCAGTGGTGCGATCTTGGCTCACTGCAACCTCCACCTGCTGGGTTTAAGTGATTCCTTTGCCTCAGTCTCCTGAGTAGCTGGGATTTTGTATTTTTAGTAGAGACAGGGTTTCACCATGTTGGCCAGGCTGGTCTCGAACTCCTGACAACAGGTGATCTGCCCACCTCAGCCTCCCAAAGTGCTGGGATTACAGGCGTGAGTCACCAAACTCAGCCTGGATCTTTTTTTTTTTTTTAAGGCAGAGTCTTGCTCTGCCACCCAGGCTGAAGTGCGGTGGTGTGATCATGGCTCACAGAAGCCTTGAACTCCTGGGTTCAATTGATCCTCCCAACTCAGCCTCCCAAAGTGCTGGGATTATAGGTGCGAGCCACCAGACCCAGCCAAATTACGGATTTTTAAGGCTGCTATATGTCAAACACTGCAGGTTCTTTTAATATCACTTTCCAGATTTAAAGAAACTTCTAACTTTTAAGGTTTGTATAATTTATAGTAATTGGGTAAAGTACTTTTGAAAACAAAAATGAGCCGGGCGTGGTGGCTCAAGCCTGTAATCCCAGCACTTTGGGAGGCCGAGGCGGGTGAATCACGAGGTCGAGAGATCGAGACCATCCTGGTCAACATGGTGAAACCCCGTCTCTACTAAAAATACAAAAAAAAAATTAGCTGGGCATGGTGGTGCGTGCCTGTTGTCCCAGCTACTGGGGAGGCTGAGGCAGGAGAATTGCCTGAACCAGGAGGCGGAGGTTGCGGTGAGCCGAGGTCGCGCCATTGCACTCCAGCCTGGGTAACAAGAGCAAAACTCTGTCTCAAAAAAAAAAAAGAAAACAAAAAATGAAAAAGTGCTTTTCCTCTCTACCTGAACCCTCCAGAATTTAGAAACAATTTACGATTATTCCAATTTTTACAGCAACATGGTTATTTGCATAGGTTCAATAAGAATCTGTTCTCTGGTGGCTCACGCCTGTAGTTTGGGGGCAAATCACAAGGTCAGGAGATAGAGACCATCCTGGACAACATGATGAAACCCCATCTCTACTAGAAATAGAAAAATTAGCCAGGCGTGGTGGCATGCACCTGTAGTCCCAGCTACTTGGGATGCTGAGGCAGGAGAATTTCTTGAACCCAGGAGTTGGAGGTTGCAGTGAGCCGAGATTGGGCTACTGAGCTCCAGCCTGGCAACAGAGCGAGACTCTGTCTCGGGGCAAAAAAAAAAAATCTGTTCTCTTTAAAAGGATACAACTGGAAACATTGGTTATATTACCAAAGTTTTGACTAGAATATATCTGGGAATGTGCAAACAATGCCTGTCTTCAGGATCCTTCCCTTACAGTGATGCAGTAAGAGGCAGTTACTTCCTAGCTGACCAAGAAGCCTCCAGATGTCAGAGACAGCAGCAAAGTCTAACGTTCTAATGCCTGTCTTGGTTTGGCTTTCTAGCATGAAGAGCTTTTTTGAAGTCCAATCTGAGATTTCTTGTCAAAATTTGCCACAGAGCAAATTATTATATATTTATATATTTCTTTTTTCTTTTCTTTGAGACGGAGTTTCACTCTTGTTACCCAGGCTGGAGTGCAATGGCGCGATCTTGGCTCGCCGAAACCTCTGCCTCCTGGGTTCAGGCAATTCTCCTGCCTCAGCCTCCTGAGTAGCTGGGATTACAGGCAGGTGCCACCATGCCCAGCTAATTTTTTGCATTTTTTAGTAGAGATGAGGTTTCACCATTTTGACCAGGATGGTCTCGATCTCTTGACCTCGTGATCCCCCCGCCTCGGCCTCCCAAAGTGCTGGGATTACAGGTGTGAGCCACCATGCCTGGCATATGTATATATTTCACCGTGGTGTTTGTTTCTAGAAAGAGTCTTGCTCTGTCACCCAGGCTGGAGTACAGTGGCATTGTTGTATTGGACCGAGCACAGAAAGTCAACACCAAGACAAAAGTATGCCAAACTGCAGGGTTTATTGCCGGCGACCACGGAGGACTCAAGTCTCTCCAACCCGTGGCCCCGAAAGAAGAGGGGCAAGACCTTTTTATACCCACTAAACTACTCTGAGAGCTTTGGGAGTTGGGGTAAGGGGCAGAGACGAGATGAAAGTGTTCAGAGATTTCGGTGGGCTGTAAATCACAGCATGATCTCGCTCAAACGTTCCTGCCTCAGCCTCCCAAACAGCCACAAACCACACCTGGCTTCTTCCTGCCACTTCTAGCTTAGCAGGTGACTTTATCTTTAAATAGGGGATGACATGATTGCTTGGAGGAATGAGGAGAGCACCTGGTAGCATCGTGGCTCACGCAAGAGGACTGGCAAAATGCTCCAGGCTTGGGGTCCGACGGCCCCTTCTGCCCCTGACAATCTGTTTACTTCCCACCATCCTCTGTTCAGATGGGAAGTTCTTTCCATTGGTTGTAGCGAAGATTGGTCTTTGTGGCATGCTTGGCCTCCCACATGTTGCTGGAGTTCTCTGCGTCAGGACACACTGGGCAACTGTTCCCGCGGTAAACACCCACCTCTTCCTCGCACTCAAGTTCTATGGGGTTGCGTCATTCTGAGAGTTTGTCCTTCATTCAACTTCTGTCCTCAGCAGAAAGAGGAAGTGTCTGTGTCAGGGGAGGGGAGGAATCATGACTAGGATGTGACCCTCAGTGTCAGCTCCCTGCCAGTTCCAGATGCACCTCAGCAGGAGAGCTTCCCTGGTCCCTTGCAGCAATGACAGCCTCCAGCAGCAATGTCAGAGGGCCCGGCCTTCCTGCCTCTTAGGGGAGGTAGACTGGAAATGAAAGGTAGTGAGAAGCCACTGAGAGTTGTCTTGACTCCATTGCTTAAGGCTCCTGTTTCCCTAAAGTTTCCAGAAGCTTCCTATTGCATTGGAAAGCCTGCAGGAACCAACACTTTGGGGGTGGGTTTATTTTTTGAGATGTCGCTCAAGCTATCCTCCCACTTTGGCTTCCCAAAGTGCTGCCATTACAGGCCTGACCCACCGTACGTGGCCTTTTTTGAGCCCCAGCCCGTTACTCCCCTACAGATCACACCACCACCTGCTTGGGCCGAGAGTGCCTCACTCAGAACTATCCTTCTGTGCCAAGTCCCCTGGCTCAGGGCCCTTAACCACCCAAATCGCCTAGGGATTTTTTTCTTTTGAGATTGTCTTGCTCTGTCGCCCAGGCTGGAGTGCAATGGCGAGATCTCAGCCCCCTGAAACCACTGCCTCCTGGGTTCAAGCAATTCTCCTGCCTCAACCTCACGAGTAGCTGGGATTACAGGCACCCACCACCATGCCTGGCCAAATTTTTGTATTTTTAGTAGAGACGGGGTTTCACCATGTTAGCCAAGCTGGTCTTGAACTCCCATCCTCAGGTGATCCACCTGCCTCAGCCTCCCAAAGTGCTGGGATTCTAGATGTGAGCCACTGTGCCAGGCCCAGGATGGGGCTTTAAATGATCCATTTCCAACAAAATCTCAAGTGATACCGATGTTCACAGACCACACTTGGAGTGTCAAAGGCCTTCCTTTGCTCAGGTCGAAAGCTTCCAAAATCCTGCTCTGAATGCAGTCTAGACATCTGTCTACACCCGAGTCAACACACAGGAGCCCCTGCTCTCAGCCAGACACCAGGCCAGAGATAAGCACCATGCCAGTTGCACCTGAGCATCTTCCAGCTTGCATCATTTTATGCCTAATCCTGCTCAGTAGGCACCACCCCCACGTTGCTGTGAGCCTGCCAGTCCTCATGAGCAGGTAGCCAGCCAGGCTGGGAGGCTGCAGAAAACGTGAACTTCTCCCAGTGACAATGGCTTGAGTTTGGGGCATGGCTGGAGCCAGCTACTGGGGAGGCTTCACATACCTCAGAAGTAACATGAACACCTTCCCTAGAGAAGGGGGCACAAGCTCCCTGGGCAACCCCTTGGGGCACCATCCCCTTAGTAAGTATGCCTAGGGGCTGTGGCCAAAACCTGGGGGAGGGAAGCAGCCTATTTAGGGAGAATGACAAAGATCAGGGGAGTTCGAAAAGCAGCTCCCCTCAGTGACAGTAAGGCCTCAAGTCTATCATTCCAATGCTTCTGGGGGCCAAAGGGAGGGGATCACTTGAGGCCAGGAGTTCAAGGCCAGTTTAGGCAACCTAGCAAGAACAAGTTTCTACCAAAAATAGAGTAAGCTGGGCATGGTGACTCATACCTGTCGTTCCAGCTACTCAGGAGGCTCAGGCAGGAGGATTGCAGTGAGCTATGACTGTACTACTGCACTCCTGCCTGGGCAAGAGTCAGACCCTTCCCTCTCAGAAGAAACAGAACAAGCCTGGGTGTGGTGGCTCACACCTGTAATGCCAGCACTTTGGGAGGCCAAGGGGGGGCAGATCACCTGAGGTCAGGAGTTTGAGACCAGCCTGATCAACATGGAGAAACCCCCATCTCTACTAAAAATACAGAATTAGCTGGGTATGGTGGCGGGTGCCTGTAATCCCAGCTACTTGGGAGGCTGAGGCAGGAGAATCGCTTGAACCTGGGAGGCGGAGGTTGTGGTGAGCCGAGATCGCACTAGCACCATTGCACTCCAGCCTGGGCAACAAAAGCGAAACTCCATCTGGAAGAAAAGACAAAACAAACCCAAAACCAAAAGCAGGTCCTCAGCCTCCTACCCCCAAAGCAAAAGTCTCCACCTCAGAGCACTTGCCTCGGGCCAGGTCAAGTCCATACCAACGTGCCCCAAGCATAGCTTCCAGCCCAAGGTGACGGGTAGGACCAGACAGCAGCAGAGCTCACCTCACTGCCCTACCGGGAGGGCTCAATCACAACTGGCCGCCCGTCCTCTAGCATCAGAACAGATTTTGCTGCCTGCTTCCTGTGGAGAAGTGGGCCTGGAAGTTCTCTCCTCCCCACTCCCACATCTAGAGTCAGATCCATGGGGGCCAGAGATGCAAGATTCTTTTCTAGCCTAGAAGTAGGGTGGATCCAGTCAGCCTGACCTTCATCCAAGAGTTTCCAGCCGGGCGCGGTGGCTCACACCCGTAATCCCAGCACTTTGGGAGGCTGCGGCGGGCAGATCATGAGGTCAGGAGATGGAGACCATTCTGGCCAACATGGCAAAACCCCATCTCTACTAAAAATACAAAAATTAGCTGGGTGTGGTGGATGCCTGTAGTCCCAGCTACTTGGGAGGCTGAGGCAGGACAATTGCTTGAACCCTGGAGGTGGAGGTTACAGTGAGCTGAGATCACACCACCGCACTCCAGCCTGGCAAGAGTGAGACTCCATCTAAAAAAAAGTTTTCATGTTGGTTTCCATGGAGGCGATTATAGTTGTCCCCAAAGACACGAGCCCTGACCCCCTGTTTACACTAGAGGCACAGTAGTGGGTGCTGGACTGCGCTGTGTGAGCACACGGGGCTGGTATAGTCTTCCCCGCTCCGACAGTACCAATTCTGACCTTCCATCTAGTCACACCACGAGCAGATACTGCTTTCTTCATTTATTGGGAAGCAGACACAGGGTGGGAGGCAGTGCGACACCTCCTGGTGAGAACCAGGATAACAGCGGTCAGAGTCAGGAACGCCACAACAGCCAGGCCTGTGCCCAGCAGCAGCAAGGTGTCAGCTGGTAAGCCCCACTGCTCCATTTCCTGGTCACCAGTCCTGTCCAGGAAGATCAGCGGCCCCACGGTGACGTCTGCTTCTTCTGTCACTGGAAGGAGAACACCTGACGGTCATCTTAGGGACTAAGTCTCTAACCAGGAATTGCAATGTAGGTTTTATTCTGCCTTAGTGGGCTGAGCTAGTATGTTGTCTTTGTGTGAGGGTTAAGGAACAGAAAGTTTATAGACCAAAAAAAAAAAAGAGCTTTCTCGGCCGGGTGCAGTGGCTCACACCTGTAATCCCAGCACTTTGGGAGGTCGAGACAGGCAGATCACCTGAGATGGAGAGTTTGAGACCAGCCTGACCAACACGGTGAAACCCTGTCTCTACTAAGATTACAAGATTAGCTGGGCCTGATGGCATGCACCTGTAATCCCAGCTACTTGGGAGGCTGAGGCAAGAGAATTACTTGAACCCAGGAGGCAGAGGTTGCAGTGAGCTGAGATTGTACCATTGCATTCCAGCCTGGGCAAAAAGAACGAGACTCCATCTCGAAGAAAAAAAAAAAAAAAAGACAGCTTTCTTGGCCAGGCATGGTGGCTCACTCCTGTAATCCCAGCACTTTGGGAAGCTGAGGCAGGCAGATCACCTGAGATCAGGAGTTCAAGACCAACCTGGCCAACACGGTGAAAGCCCATCTCTATTAAAAACACAAAAAGTAGCTGGGTATGGTGACACATGCCTGTAGTCCCATCTACTTGGGAGGCTGAGGCAAGAGAATAGCTTGAACCCGGGAGTCAGAGGTTTCGGTGAGCCAAGAGCATGCCATTGCACTCCAGCCTCGGCAACAGAGTGAGACTATCTCCAAAAGATTAAAAGTGACAGCTTTCTCATACAGAGAATGTAGGTCACCCAGGAGGGATTCCTTAGTACATTGTCTTTTTTGTAGAGACAGGGTCTTGCTATATTGCTCCTGGGTCAAGCAATTTCCCCCACTCAGCCTCCCCAAGTGCTGGGATTATAGGCATGACCTGCTGTTCCGGCCAGGCTACATGCCCGATTAAGTCTCAGTAGAAGCCTAGGACGACAGCAGAGCTACCCTGGCTGCCACTTGGGTGGGGGCTAAGAGCCCCTCCTGCTTAGCCCCAAGATTTGGGTTGTACCTGCGGCTACCTTTCCCTAAGAAATAAACAGTTTAATGGGAGACAAGGGGCCAGGTATGGTGGCTCAGGCCTGTAATCCCAGCACTTTGGGTGGGTGAGGTGGGTGGATCACCTGAGGTCAGGAGTTCAAGACCAGCCTGACCAACATGGAGAAACCCCATCTCTATTAAAAATACAAAATTAGCTAGACATGGTGGTACATGCCTGTGATTCCAGCTACTCAGGAGGCTGAGGCAGAAGAATCACTTGAACCCGGGAGGCGGAGGTTGTGGTGAGCTGAAATCGTGCCATTGCACTCCAGCCTGGGTGACAGGGCTAGACTCCATCTCAAAAAAATAAATAAATAAATGAGGGACAAAGGAAAAGACCATCACCCTGAAATGACAGCAGGTACCCTCAACTGAGGAGAGGGCAATGAACAGCCTCTTGGCCATCCCACAACATACCATGCCTGCGGTTACGGGCAGACGAACTAGACCCCAGGCTCACGACATGGGGCTGCCTCCTGGCATGGCTTGGAGTGCCACAGTCACCCTTGCTACAGCACTGGCAGATGTCAGCCGGGCCTTCCACCGGGAACCAGCTGAGAGGAAAGACAAGCAGATTAGGTTTTTGTTGTCTGCAGGAAGAAGTTTGCTGATAATATACTGGGGAAATAGAAGGGAGGGACGTCGCAGATTCAGTTTCTACCCCAGTCATGGAGCACCTGGCCTCCTCACCTGTTGGAAGGCTTGCTGAAGGAACAGGCTTTGTTCAGTTCATCTGGGTCCTGCTCAGCTAGGGTGACCTTCAGGTGGCAGGTGATGTATATCTGCAAGGAATAACAGTCATTTCCAGGCTGAGTTCCAGGCTATGCCAGGGAGTTTAACACCCTAGTTCTCATAGAACCCTTAACCCTTTAAAGAGGGAGAAGGGGCCAGGTGCAGTGGCACATACCAGTAATCCTGGTGCTTTGAGGGACCAAGGCAGGCGGATCACCGGAGATCAGGAGTTCGAGACCAGCCTGGCCAACATGATGAAACCCGTCTTTACTAAAGATACGAAACTTAGCTGGGTGTGGTGGTGCACCCCTGTAGTCCCAGTTACTTGGGAGGCTGAGGCAGGAGAAGAGCTGGAACCTGGGAGGTGGAGGTTTCAGCGAGCCAAGATCATGCCACTGCACTCCAGTCTGGGTGACAGAGTAAGACTGTCTCAAAAACTAAAATAGGCCAGGCATGGTGGCTCATGCCTGTAATCCAAGCACTTTGGAGGCCAAGGTGGGCGGATCACCTGAGGTCGGGAGTTCAAGACCAGCCTGACAAACATGGTGAAACCCCGTCTTTAAAAAAAAAAAAACTAAAATAAAGACAGGGAAGGAAGAGCCTCATCTCCAAGAGGGTCTAAAGGTAGCAACTAATTCTAGACTGGAACCCAGCATTTATCATTCCCCTAATGTTTCCCAAACTTACCCAATCAATGAACATGCTTGACCTTGGGCTTTTGAGACAGGGTCTGTCACCCAGGCTGGAGTACAGTGGCATGATCACGACTCGCTATGGCCTTGACCTCCTGGGCTCAAGGGATCTCCTACCCCAGCCTCTCGAGCAGCTGGGATTATGGGCACATCCTACCACACCTGGCTAATTTTGGATTTTTTCCAGAGACAAGGTTATACTATGTTGCCCAGGCTGGTCTCGAACTCCTGGGCTCAAGTGATCTGCCTGCGTCAACCTCCTAGAGTACTGGGATTACAGGTGTGAGCTACTAGTGCTCTGCCAATCCTGAGCTTAACTCAGCATTGCTAAACCCCTGCACCTACCCCTAGGTAACCGAGGTGGGTGGGAACACCTTACTAGCCAGCATTAACTGGGCTGCTGACACTGCCACCTGCCACTTCACTAGTTGACAAACTACTTTTCTCAGGGATGTAGTCATTGTGAATTGCCAGCTAAGGCAAGAGCAAGTTGTTTCTGTGACCTGAGGTTCTTGGGCACACAAACACTTTTTAGACTTATTCCTATGGAGTTTCCATTTCAGACTTAAAAGTTTTACGGGCCGGGTGTGGAGGTTCACACCTGTAATCCCAGCACTTTGGGAGACTGAGGTGGGTGGATCACGAGGTCAGGAGTCTGAGACCAGCCTGGCCAACATGGCGAAACCCTGTCTCTACTAAGAACACAAAAATTAGCCAGGTGTGGTGGTATGTACCTATAATCCCAGCTACTCGGGATACTGAGGCAGAATTGCTGGAACCTGGGAGGTGGAGGTTGCCATGAGCTGAGATCGGGCCACTGCACTCCAGCCTGGGGGACAGGGTAAGACTCCATCTCAAAAAAATAAAACAAAAAGTTTTATGGCTTACTCCTGGGGCACATTTCCCTGGGCTTAGTCTAGCCTAGGTCAATTTCCCTTTACCTGTAAGTGACAGGATGACCAGAAGACTCACCAGGCTGATACCCCGACAGTCCTGACCTCACCCCGACAGTCCTGACCTCTGGAAAATGTCGCTTACATACCCTCAGACAAGTAATGAAAAAAACTCATATGAGCTCCTCCTGGGAGCCGAAGGACCCCCTACCCAGAGGATTGTCAAGTGCCCTGTAAGCTACCACCCCTTGTTTTTTTTTTTTGGCGGGGGATGGAGTCTTGCTCTGTAGCCCAGGCTGGAGTGCAGTGATGCAATCTTGGTTCACTGCAGCCTCCACCTCCTGGGTTCAACAGATTCTCCTGCCTTAGCCTCCTGAGTAGATAAGATTACAGGCATATACCACCATGCTAGGCTAGTTTTTGTTATTTGTAGTAGAGATGGAGTTTCACCATATTAGACAGGCTGGTCTTGAATTCTTGGCCTCAAGTGATCTACCCACCTCAGCCTCCCAAAGTGCTGGGATTATAGGCATGAACCACTGCACCCAGCCAAGACTTCTAATTTTTTTTTTTTGAGACAGTTTCACTCTTATTGTCCAGTCTGGAGTAAAATGGCGCAATCTCAGCTCACTGCAACCTCCGTCTCACCGGTTCAAGCAATTCTCCTGCCTCAGCCTCCTGAGTAGCTGGGATTACACCACACCCAGCTAATTTTTTAGCTGTAGTTTTTGGTAGAGATTAAAGTGTTGGTCAGGCTGGTCTCAAAACTCCTGACTTCAGGTGATCCACCTACCTCAGCCTTCTTGCCCGGCCACCAAAGCCTTTTTTTTTTTTTAGGCGGCGTTTCGCTCTTGTTACCCAGGCTGGAGTGCAATGGCGCGATCTCGGCTCACCACAACCTCCGCCCCCTGGGTTCAGGCAATTCTCCCGCTTCAGCCTCCTGAGTAGCTGGGATTACAGGCACGCGCCACTGTGCCCAGCTAATTTTTTTTGTATTTTCAGTAGAGACGGAGTCTCACCATGCTGACCAGGATGGTCTCGATCTCTTGACCTCGTGATCCACCCGCCTCGGCCTTCCAAAGTGCTGGGATTACAGGCTTGAGCCACCGCGCCCGGCCAAAGCCTTCTATTTAATTTGAGACAGTTTCACTCCATTGTCAGGCGCCAGGCTGCAGTGCAGTGGCGCGATATTGGTTCACTGCAAACTCCACCTCCTGGGTTCAAGCAATTCTCCTGCCTCAGCCTCCCGAGTAGCTGGGACTACAGGCGTGCGCCACCATACCCAACGAATTTTTTGTATTTTTAGTAGAGATGGGGTTTCACCATGTTGGCCAGGATGGTCTCAATCTCTTGACCCCATTATCTGCCCGCCTTGGCCTCCCAAAGTGCTGGATTACAGGCGTGAGCCACAGTGCCTGGCCCAAAGCCTTCTATTCTTAAAGCTGACATTCCATCTTGCCACTGGGGCTGGGGGCCATTTTGACAGAGCCAGGGCTACATTGAGCCCTGGCCCATCCCCAGGTCAGTTTCCCTTCATATTCCAGGCAGGGCTTCAATTTCTCCCTGCTCAACCTCAGGCAGAACATGGAAATTCTGCCACCTTCTAGCAAAAGCCTCAGAGCCACAAGCTTCGATCACCACCTAGTGGCCAAGAGCACCAGCAGGGAAACTTGAAACCACGTTAAATCCAGACTTTTAGAAACAAGCCAGGATTTTAGCAGTTCTCTGGCTGACAGTCTTAGCCACGTGCCCTGCAAGAAAGAGGCTTCCATCATCTATTCCACAGAGGAAATGTGCTTTCGTCTGTTGCTTCTTCCTAGTACGTTTTTCTGGTGCTATCTGGAGTCTAAGATCCCGGGGTAGTTCCCCTATAGTGGCCTTTTAGAAGCAAGGTCTTGGCCAGGCCCTGTGGCTCACACCTGTAATCTCACAACTGTGGGAGACCACAGCAGGTGGATCACCTGAGGCCAGGTGTTCGAGACCAGCCTGGCCAACCTGGTGAAACCCTGTCTCTACTAAAAACAAAAATTAGCTGGCCATGGTGAAGGGCACCCGTAAGCCCAGCTACTTGGGAAGCTGAGGCAGGAGCATCAGTTAAACCCAGGAGGCAGAGGTTGCAGTGAGCCAAGATTGCGCCACTGTACTCTAGCCTGTGTGACAGAGTGAGACTCCATCTCAAAAGAAAAAACCAAACACATACACGCCACTGTTCTCTGGTGTCACCCCTCAACCCCTGGAGATTGAGAAAGCAGCTCAGTCTCTACCCCTGCTGACTGCTAATACCTGCATGAAACTTTCTCCCCATCTTCCTCCCAAATGAGCCACATCTGAGGTCAATCTCGACTTCCTCCTACAACCAGGATCCTCTCCCCTAAGGAGCTATAGGTCACTGAGCCAAGGACCAGGACTCTTTCCCCAACTGCGCCCTCCTTTATCCACAGCCCCATTCAAGCAGGCTCCGCCATGGAGAGCTTCAAGCCATCTCATCAGTATAGATTCTAATATCCCTTTTGCTGCCCTACTGATCTGTGTTGATCATTCTCTTCCCACAAGGCAAATGCTGGAGGTGGTAAAGTGGCATAGATGTGATCTTTGATAAATTTATACTTTGTCCCTTAATGCCACCTGACATGAGCCTCTGCTTCAGAGGTTTGCAAGCCTGGCGGTGTATTAGAATCACCTGGGAGTTTAAGTGGCTTCTGATGCATTTCCAAGTAGAATAAGGAAGATCAGTAGATGGAGGATAGTAAAATGCTAGTGGTAGGCTGGGTATGATAGCTTATGCCTGTAATCCCAGCACTTTGGGAAGTTGAAGCAGGTGGATCATTTGAGGTCGGGAATTCGAGACCAACGTGGCCAATATGTTAAGACTTTCTCTACTTAAAATACACAAACTAGGCAGGCAGTAGTGGCACATGCCTATAATCTTAACTACTTGGGAGGCTGAGGCAGGAGAATCACTGGAGCCTGGGAGGTAGAAGTTGCAGTGAGCCCAGATTGTGCCACTGCACTCCAGACTAGGTGACTGAGACCCTCTCCGGAAAAAAAAAAAAGCTGGTGGTAGAACCTAGAAAAATATATACATCAAAGTTGGAGTTTTTGTTTTTTGAGACAGAGTTTCGCTGTTGTTACCCAGACTGGAGTGCAATGGCACGATCTCGGCTCACCGCAACCTCCGCCTTCTGGGTTCAAGCAATTCTCCTGCCTCAGCCTCCCGAGTAGCTGGGACTGCAGGTGCACACCACCATGCCCAGCTAATTTTTGTATTTTTAGTAGAGATGGGGTTTCACCTCGTTGACCAGGATGGTCTTGATCTCTTGACTTCATGATCCACCCACCTGGGCCTCCCAAGGTGCTGGGATTATAGGCGTGAGCCACCGCGCCCGGCCAGTTGGTGGAGTTTTACAGCAAACACCTATGAAGATTTTGCTAATAGAATGTTACAAAAATAAGACACCAGGCCCTATCCTGATAGGGTGAAGGTGTGAGATTCTCTACAAGCAGTTTTACAACCTTTCCAGATTAGTATAGAGCCCCTGTTGGAAACCCCTAATCACTTCCTAACCACCTATTCTAAACTCACATCCCCACCTCTCATCTCAGCAGAGCTTGTTTAAAAGCTACTTGAGGCTGGGCAGTGGCTCACACCTGTAATCCCAGCACTTTGGAGGGCCAAGTAGGTGTATCACCTGAGGCCGGGAGTTTGAGACCCGCCTGGACAATGTGGTGAAACCTTGTCTCTGCTAAAAATACAAGAAATTAGCCGGGTATAGTGGGGGTGCCTGTACTCCCAGCTACTTGGGAGACTGAGGCGGGAGAATCGCATGAACCCAGGAGGCAGAGGTTGCAGTGAGCAGAGATCATGCTACTGGACTCCAGCCTGGGTGACAGAATGAGACTGTCTCAAAAAATAGAAGCTACTTGAGGGCTGTGATTTATGCCTGTAATCCCAGCACTTGGGGAAGCTGAGGGAGGAGGATTGTTTGAGGCCAGGAGCTCAGGACCAGCCTAGTCAATAGCGCTAGACCCCAACTCCACGAAAAGCTAACTTAGGTGGGCATGGTGACAGCTAAGCTGTAGCTTATCCCAGCTACTCAGGAGGCTGAGGTGGGAGGACGGCTTGGGCCCAGGAGGTTGAGGTTGCAATGAGACATGATTGTGCCACTGCACTGCAGACTGGGCATAGGGAGACACTCCACAAAGGGCAGAAGACCCATAAATTGATTTGTATTTCTAACAACCTACCAGTACTTCCTGGCTAGAAGCCGGTCCTTCCGCCTGTACTTCCTGCCGCAGCCATCAGAGGCAGTTCACACCTGCACTCCTTCCTTCTTCCTTCCTGGGCTCAACTTGAACTTTTCCCTGAGACAGTGTTTCCCTCTTGTTGCCCAGGCTGGAATGTAGTCACGCTATCTCGGCTCACCACAACCTCCAACACCCTCAGTCAAGCCATTCTCCTGCCTCAGCCTCCCGAGTAGCTGGGATTATAGGCATGTACTACCACGCCCGGCTAAGTTTTGTATTTTTAGTAGAGATGGGGTTTCACCATGGTGGCCAGGCTGGTCTCCATCTCCTGACCTTGTGATTCGTTCACCTTGGCCTCCCCAAGTGCTGGGATTACAGGCGTGAGCCACCGTGCCCCGCCAAAATTTCTAGTTTAGGTTCCCTAGGGGAGGCCCCAGACTGGCAGAACCAACAGTCAGGAATGCAGATTCTGGGCCTCACACTTGACCACCTGAATCAAACCCTGGGTTGGGTCCAGTCATCAGTTTCAACAAGCCTTCCAGGTGAGGATGCTGCCTTCAGAATCACCAGCCCAGCCTATGATTGAGTTCAAGAGGCACCCTGGCTAAGAAGTTCATACCTGCTTTCTTTGCCCCTTGAGAAAGCCTCCAGGAAGGCTGACACCTGCTTTTGTTTTTTTTTTTTTTGAGATGGAGTCTCGCTCTGTCACTCAGGCTGGAGGTGCAGTGGCACAATCTCAGCTCACTGCAACCTCTGCCTCCCAAGTTCAAGCAATTCTCTTGCCTTAGTCTCCCGGGTAGCTGGGATTACAGACACCCGCCACCACGCCTAGCTGTTTTTGTAATTTTAGTAGACTTGGGGTTTTACCATGTTGGCCAGGCTGGTCTCAAACTCCTGGCCTCAAGTGACCTGCCCACCTCAGCATCCCAAATTGCTGGGATGACAGGTATGAGCCACTGCACACAGGTGACACCAGAGTCTTGTCAATTTTTTTTTTTTTTTTTTTTTTTTTTGAGATGGAGTTTCACTCTTGTTACCCGACTGGAGTGCAATGGCATGGATCTTG
Source organism: Saguinus oedipus (assembly GCA_031835075.1). Classification (NCBI taxonomy): domain Eukaryota; kingdom Metazoa; phylum Chordata; class Mammalia; order Primates; family Cebidae; genus Saguinus; species Saguinus oedipus. The sequence goes on from CM063170.1 coordinate 58,458,822, forward strand.
GCTCACCACAACCTCCGCCTCCTGGGTTCAAGCAATTCTCCTGCCTCAGCCTCCTGAGTAGCTGGGATTACAGGCACGCACCACTGTGCCCAGCTAATTTTTGTATTTTTAGTAGAGACGGGGTTTCACCATGCTGACCAGGATGGTCTCGATCTCTTGACCTCATGATCCACCCACCTTGGCCTCCCAAAGTGCTGGGATTACAGGCGTGAGCCACCGAGCCCACCCTCCTCCTACCTCTTAAGGGTTCATATTGTTCATCCTTCCCCTTGAAGGCCTCACTAAAAGCTCACAGCTTTACTTGCAAGGTTGAGTTCCCAGGACAGAGGTCTAAACCATTTGCTTAAGGGGAGGATCTAGTGAGTGACCATATTCAGCAGGACATTAAGGCTGAGAGTTTGGCCTTCTAGGCTGTTAAGGTCTTACCATGTTTCTGGAGTCATTAGCAAAATGAAACACGTCCACCGTGAACTGGAGTGTATCTGGCCTGGGTCTGGGAACTTGGAATGCAGAAGAGGCATCAGTGAGACCGTCGACAAGGCAGCTTGGAAAAGAACAGAATGGTGTTAAAGCCAGACAGGTGGGCTAAGCGTGGTGGCTCACGCCTGTAATCCCAGCATTTTGGGAGGCCGAGGTGAGCAGGTCACATGAGGTCAGGAGTTCAAGACCAGCCTGCCCAACATGGTGAAACCCCATCTCTACTAAAAAATACGAGGATTAGCCAGGTGTGGTCGTGGGTATCTGTAATCCCAGCTACTCAGGAGGCTGAGGCAGGACAATCACTTGAACCAGGGAGGCAGAGGTTGACGTGAGTCAAGATCGTGCCTCTGTATTCTAGCCAGGGCAACAGAGTGAGGCTCCATCTCCTCCACCAAAAGAAAAAAAAAAGCCAAACAGGTGGCTCTAGGGTCATCTTGCTAGGAATATTCCCTAGGAAGGGAGCACAGTGCTCACCCGTGGAAGTCCACGATGGTGTGATAAGGGGAGGCACTCTGGTCTGGTGTTGGCGTGGCCACACAGTGGTCCACAAACAGCCGCAGCGGAACGTGGTTGCCAGTGTGGATTTCTGCCTGGAGATGGGCCGCATCTCCCAGGTGGAAGGTAGGGGTCCTCTTCTCAGTGCTCCAGTTCTCTGAAAGACACAGCCAGCCGGGCACAGTGGTTCACACCTGTAATCCCAGCACTTTGGGAGGCTGAGGCAGGAGGATCACCTGAGGTCAGGAGTTCAAGACCAACCTGGCCAACATGGCAAAATCCCATCTTTACTAAAAATACAAAAATTAGCCAGGTGCCGTAGCAGGCACTTGTAATCCCAGCTACTCAGGAAGCTGAGGCAGGAGAATGGCTTGAACCTGGGAGGCAGAGATTGCAGTGAGCCGAGATCATGCCACTACACTCCAGCCTGGGTGACAGAGTGAGACTCGGCCAAAAAAAAAAAAAAAGAAAATAGTTGGATGTGGTGGCACACATCTGTAATCCCAGCTACTTGGGAGGCAGAGGCAGGAGAATTCTTTAAACCCCGGAGGTGAAGGTTGCAGTGAGCTAAGATCACACCACTGCACTCCAGCCTGGGAGGTCAGAGCACCATCTCAAAAAAAAACCCAAAAAATAAATACAAAGAGACAGCCAAGGGCAGGGGCTCTAGACTGCCCAGGGCCTTCCACAGCGGCCCCACCCAGCCCTCTTCTCTTACCCTCCATCAGGCGCAGAGAGAAAGTCAGCTTCTCCTCTGAGAACAACGTGGTCCTGAAGGGCAACCAGGTGGGCAGGATGGCCTGGCTGCTCACATTGCCCCGCCTGAAAGAACAACAGCGGCTGTGCACACCTGCCTCGGGTCATACCCACCTTGGCCCTCACTGAGGCGGAGTATCTCACTGTTACTCCACTGCAGGGTCCTCAGCCATGGCCCAGCCAGGTAACTGGTGCAAGATGGCTCAACAGACACCTGGAGCCCAAGGCTGCCCCTGAACCCGCCTGAACTTCTGCACCTGTGAGTGGCCCAGCCCTCCTAACTGCGGCCATCTGGGCTGCTGAAGACAGATACAGCTGAACTTAGGAGTTTGGTGTCTAGACTGAACTCAGTTCCTTCTTTAGCACTGGACTTGGGTGCGGTGGCTCACGCCTGTAATCCCAGCACTTTGGGAGGTGGAGATGGGAGGATTACTTGGAGCCAGGAGTTTGAGAGCAGCCTGGGCAACATAGTGAGATCCTATCTCTATAAAAAAGAACATAACTGGGCGTGGTGGTACATGCCTGTCATCCCAGCTACTCAGGAGACTGGGATGGGAGGACCGCTTGAGCTCAGGAAGTCAAGGCTGCAGTGAACTATGATGCTGCCCATGGCTCTCCGGCCTAGTTGACAGAGTAAGACTTTTTTTTTTTTCTTTGTTAAGATGGAGTCTTGCTCTGTCACCCAGGCTGGAGTGAAATTGTGCAATCTCAGGTCACTACAACCTTCACCTCCCAGGTTTAAATGATTCTCCTACCTCAGTCTCCAGAGTAGCTGGGATTGCAGGCACATACCACCACACCAGGCTAATTTTTTTGTATCTTAGTAGAAATGGAGTTTTACCATGTTGGCCAGGATGGTCTCGATCTCCTGACCTCAGGTGTTCCCCCCACTGGGCCTCCCAAAGTGCTGGGATTACAGGTGTGAGCCACTGCACCAGGCCCAGCAAGACTTTTTTTTTTTTTTTTGAGACGGAGTTTCGCTCTTGTTACCCAGGCTGGAGTGCAATGGCACGATCTCAGCTCACTGCAACCTCTGCCTCCTGGGTTCAGGCAATTCTCCTGCCTCAGCCTCCTGAGTAGCTGGGATTACAGGCACGTGCCACCATGCCCAGCTAATTTTTTGTATTTTTAGTAGAGACGGGGTTTCACCGTATTGACCAGGATGGTCTCGATCTCTTGACCTCGTGATCCACCCGCCTCGGCCTCCCAAAGTGCTGGGATTACAGGCTTGAGCCACCGCGCCCGGCCAAGACTTTTTTTTAAACCACTGCGAACTCGTGCACACACACACTTTAGCCCTAGAGGTTCAGGTTTGAGGTCTGATTACAGGCCCAGCACGGTACCCCACAGGATGCTTGAAAGGGGGATCACTTAAGGCTGTCTGGAAGAAGATACTCCAAGTGACGTATACATCTATTGATAACCAGACCAGGTATCTGGAGCCAGGTTAAAGCATCCCAGCCCCCAACCAGTTTCTCTAGCACTTCCTGCAACCAACCGACCAGATGAGCCACCATCCTCAGAGGTCAGGCCCAGACAAAGCTGCTCTGAAGTCAAGGACTACCATGGTCACAGGAGGGCTTCAATCCCTCCAGCTGGCTGAGCATCCTACCCACAATGACCCCGAGCTCCTCCCCAGACCCCGAGCTCCTCCCCAGACCCCGAGCTCCTCCCCAGACCCCGAGCTCCTCCCCAGACCCCGAGCTCCTCCCCAGACCCCGAGCTCCTCCCCAGACCCCGAGCTCCTCCCCAGACCCCGAGCTCCTCCCCAGACCCCGAGCTCCTCCCCAGACCCCGAGCTCCTCCCCAGACCCCGAGCTCCTCCCCAGACCCCGAGCTCCTCCCCAGACCCCGAGCTCCTCCCCAGACCCCGAGCTCCTCCAGTTGCTCTTAGCTCCAAGTCAGCCTCTGCAGTCCCTGCAACCACGGGTCAGGCCTCATCGAATCCGTTTCCCAGCCTCCCAGCTAGTCCTCACTAGCTCCCACTTGTCTTCTGCACCAGCCACCTGGTGACCCTGGGTGGCGATTCGGGCCTCACCCACTCCAGGAAGGGCATCTGTGGCGAGGCTGGTGAGCCCATCTGTCTGGTTCCCTCATTACTCCAGTCTGGGTTCCAGCCCCAGGCAGCACGTCACCTACTAGGGGATGTGCTGCCTTCCCCTGGGATGTGCCGAGGTGGCTCTGCCCAGGCTGACTCAGCCTCAAGGTCCTGCTCCAGGATTCTGCCCTAGGATGACCCCTACCATGACCCCTCTTCCATTAACTCCCTACCCACTTCACACTAGTTTTATTTTTTTGTGATGGAATCTCACTATTGCCCAGGCTGGAGTGTGGTGGTGTGATCTCAGCTCATTGCAACATCTGCACCTCCCAGGTTCAAGTGATTCTCCTGCCTCAGCTCCTGAGTAGCTGGGATTACAGGCACTCATTACCACACCTGGCCAATTTTTTTTTTTGTACTTTTAGTAGAGATGGGGTTTCACCATGTTGGGCAGGCTGGTCTCGAATTCCTGACCTCGTGATCTGCCCGTCTCAGCCTTCCAAAGTGCTGGTATCACAGGTGTGAGCTGCTGCACCTAGCTATATCCTTATACCCACTCCCAGACTGGTTCAAGGGCAGGGACAAAGGCCCCTGCACCCCATGCCGAGGCCAGAACAGGAACCAGTGTTGCCCTTGGGAACCGAAATTACTCTCTCCTCCCACCCCAGGGCCTGAGTCTGCAGGGACATGCCTAATGCCAGGGGCTTAAGGACCACAGAAGAGGAGGGGGTCACAGATCAGCCTGATGCTATGATTTTTGAGATGGAGTCTCTTTGTCACCCAGGCTTGAGGACAGTGGCACGATCTCTGCTCACTGCAGCCTTTGCCTCCTGGGTGCAAGCAATTCTCCTGCCTCAGCCTCCCAAGTAGCTGGGATTATAGGCACCTGGTTAATATATGTGTTTTCAGTAGAGACTGGTTTCACCATGTTGGCCAGGCTGGTCTCAAACTCCTGACCTCAAGCAATCTACCTGCCTCAGCCTCCAAAATTACAGATGTGAGCCACTGTGCCTGGCCCCAGTGGAAATGGAAGGGCATTTCTGAACCCCGCAGAGGGCCCAAGCTGGCACAATACCACCCCCAGGCCTGGGCAGCTCTGCAGCTTCCCCTAAGCTGCAACTGGGCTCCTGACACTCTTCTGGGGTTCCAACTAGACTCAGCAGTCCCCCCAATCCCACCCAGGGCAGTAACCACGGCTGCAAGCACTTCCGGCTGCAGCTCAAATAGCCATGCTGCAAGCTGCCACCCACAGCTGACCCATTTGTCTGCAGGGGCCGTGACGGACAGTCCCACACTGACCTGGGGTAGCGGCACTTGATGGGAATCTCTGCGCGGTTAGTCCTCACGATGGACAGGTTTCCCACAGGGCGGGGGTCGTGGAGCAGGAAGGTGCTGTACACCAGGGCATCATCAGTCACCTGAAGGAAAGGAGGGGTTAATGCTACCAGCATCACCTGCCCTGGTGCACCCAGGCCACACATGAGTACACAGGGAGGGCAGCCCACAGGGGACAGAAAGACCACGGGGTCAAGGCCAGGTGCAGCCACTCATGCCTGTAATCCCAGCCCTTTGTGAGGCTAAGGATTGCTTGAGACCAGGAGTTTGAGACTAGCCAGGGCAACATAGCAAGACCCCATTTCTACAAAAGAGAACACAGGCTCTGCCACTGGTCAGTTAGGAGAGGCAGGACAGGCACTGTCTTTGCACCTCAGAGTCTTCACTTCTGACACGCTGACACCACCACAGGCAGCCTGGATCGACCACATGGCTGACACCATGTACTGCCCAAGCAACAGAGGCATCAGGGTAGTGCTTCCCTTCTGACACGCCCCCTCCATGCCCCCCAGTACGTACACAAAGTTTCCTTTTTGGGAGAGGCCCAGGGCCAAGATAGCCCCCAGAAAGGAGCCACGAAGTACCCAGCTGTTAACATTTATCAGCTTCTGCCCAGGCACAGTGGCTCACACCTGTAATCCCAGCACTTTGGGAGGCTGAGGTGGGTGGATCATGAGGTCAAGACCATCCTGGCCAACATGGTGAAACCCATCTCTACTAAAAATACAAAAATTAGCTGGGCATAGTGGCGCATGCCTGTAGTCCCAGCTACCCATGAGGTGGAGGTTGCAGTGAGCCGAGATCGCACCACTGCACTCCAGCCTGGAGACAGAGCAAGACTCTGTCTCAAAGAAAAAAAAAGCCCACATACACACCCCTTATCAGCTTCTAACCTATCCAAGCCCATTTCACAGAAGGTGGGGGAGACTGGTTGAGGTTGCCTGAGGCAGGAAGAGCTACAGGTGAGTGCTATTGAGGAAATTTGCATTGTCCAACAGGGCGGCAGAAGGCAGGGCCCGACCTATCCTATGTTTGAAGATTTTAATAGAATTAGAAAATGGTAACTCGGGACCCTCCCCAGTGAAGGTATGATACTCTCGACGAGAATCAGTATTTTTACCTTTCCAGGTGATCAGTGTAGAGCCAGGACTGGAAACCTCTACCTTAACCGCTTCCTTTTGTTTTCACCCAGGCTGGAGTGCAGTGGCACAAATTTGGCTCACTGCAACTTCTGACTCCCGGGTTCAAGCAATTCTGCCTTAGCCTCCCAAGTAGCTGGAATTACAGGTGTGAGTCACCATGCCAGCTTTTTTTTTTTTTTTTTAAGTAGAGTTTTCACCATGTTGGCCAGGCTGGTCTTGAACTCCTGACCTCAGGTGATCCACCCGCCTCAGCCTCCCAGAGTCCTGGGATTACAGGTGTGCACCACCTTGCCCAAGCCCTAACCACCTATTCTAAACTCACTATCCCCTCCTCTCATCTCAGGGAGCTTGTTTAAAAGCTACTTGAGGGCTGGATGAAGTAACTCACACTTGTAATCCTAGCACTTTGGGAGGGAGGACTGCTTGAGGCCAGGAAGTCAAGACCAGCCTGGGAAAGAGCTTTTCGTTAGATTCACCTGGGAAGCCAGGCACGGTGGCTCACACCTGTAATCACAGCACTTTGGGAGGCCGAGGTGGGGGGATAGCTTGAGTCCGGGAGTTTAAGGCCAGCCTGGGCAACATAATGAGACCCCTTCTCAAACAAAACACTAAATTAATGGGGTGTGGTTACAAATGCCTGGAGTCTCAGCTACTTGGGAGGCTGAAGTGGGAGGACTGCTTAAGCCGAGTTGGAGGCTGCAGTGAGGCTCTACAAAAGATCACTTGGCTGGGCCATCCCAGCTACTCAGGAAGCCAGGGTGGGAGGATGGCTTGAGCCCAGGTGGCTGCCTGGCTCTGCCCCAACTAACTTGATCTTCAGGGAACAGTCCTAGACCTTATTAGCAAGTGCCCCAGCACAGACAGGACCAGCAGTGTAGTTCGTGGAGCCCCTTATTCAAAAGTAGTTACCAATTTCAGGGCAGGAGAGCATTCAGTTAAGCACCTGCCCTACAGGACTGCACAGGCTGTAAACTGGGGGGCTGGCCTGGGCTGCAGGTGATTTTTTTTTTTTGAGACAGTTTTGCTCTTGTCGCCCAGGCTGGAGTTCAATGGTGCCATCTCACCACAACCTCTGCCTCCCAGGTTCAAGCGATTCTCCTGCCTCAGCCTCCCGAGTAGCTGGGATTACAGGCATGTGCCACCACGCCTGGCTAATTTTGTATTTTTAGTAGAGACAGGGCTTCTCCATGTTGGTCAGGCTGGTCTCGAACTCCTGACCTCAGGTGATCCGCCTGCCTCGGCCTCCCAAAGTGCTGGGATTATAAGCGTGAGCTACCAAGCCCAGCCTGGCCCCAAGTGATTCTTATCGGGTGGGACTGGGAAACACCACACCGGAGGAAGGAGTTTGCAGGCTTTGCTCCTCATTGGAGTCACCGGAGAGCGTTATTACCCATGGCTGTTCCCACACCCTGTTTTAGCAGCCTGGACATCAGGATTGTTATAAGCGCCACAGGTGGGGTTTTTAATAAGAGAAAGGGTCTTGATCTACCTCCCAGGCTGGAGTGCGGTGGTGCAATCATGGCTCACCGCAGCCCCCAGCTCATGGGCTTGAGCAATCCTCCTGCTTGAGCCTCCCAAGTAGTTGAGACTACAGACATGCACCACCACACCCATTAACTTAGGGTTTTTTTTTGTACAAAAGAAGTCTCATTATGTTGCCCAGGCTGGCCTTAAACTCATGCACTCAAGCGATTCTCCCTCCTCAGCCTCTCAAAGAGCTGTATTACAGGCATGAGCCACCACGCCTGGCTCCCCAGGTTTGGTGAATCTAACACATCTGTGAGCCTCTAGAGTCCTTCCTCAAATAACTCCTGCAGCTCTCTGGTCTCCCTCCCCAGGGAAATGAGGGCCCCAAGTCCTCAAGGAGAGCCAGGAGAGGACACTTAAGACCAGAGTTCTGGCTGGAGGGCTCCAGGGGCTGAACTTGCCCCCATCCCAGCCAAGCTACTGGGTCCAGGCCCAGGTAAGTGGGAGCCAGAGTCCCGTAAGGCGGGAAGAGGACAGGCCCTTCACGGGGCCACAGGAGCTTGGTCCAGGGGCTCAGGGTTCAGCTGGGGAGCAGTGTGCCCAGCCCTGCCCTACCATAAGGCCCCTCCTTGCAGCCTGTTTCCCCACTGGCTAGGGGGAGAGGGGTCTGGCCTGGATTTCTTCGCCTCTTCCTGCATGTGCTTCGGGTTAAGCCCTTCCCCCTTGGAGCTGCCCCCAGGGACCCACTGATGCTTTTAAAGTCTTCAAAGCCAAGGTTATGATGCGCCCCTCCCCCCATACCACTTATCTATGTGTGGTTTTGTGGGGTCTTTTTTGTTTTTTTGAACCAGAGTCTTGCTCTGTTGCCCAGGCTGGAGTGCAGTGGCACACTCTTGGCTCACTGCAACCTCTGCCTCCTGGGTTCAAGCGATTCTCCTGCCTGAGCCTCCCAAGTAGCTGGGATTGCAGGCATATGCCACCACGCCAGGCTATTTTTGTATTTTTAGTAGAGATGGGGTTTCTCTGTGTTGGTCAGGCTGGTCTTGAACTCCTGACCTCAGGTGACCTCCCAAAGTCCTCGAATTACAGGTGTGAGCCACCACACCAGGCCCCAGTTTGTTTTTTAAAAAGGCTTAAGAGACAGGGGTCTCGCTATGTTGCCTAGGCTGTCCTCAAACTCCTGGCCTCAAGCAATCCTCCAGCCTTGGCTTCCCATAGTGCTGGGATTACAGGCACGAACCACAGCACCAGGCCCACTTGCTGTTCTTAATAGTTTGGGTCTCTTTAGAACACACCCCAAGCATTAGAAACTTAGCACCTTAGGCTACCTACAGGGCTGTCCTATTACACATGCCTGTGTGTCACAAACCCACCTGAGTCAGAGTGGCGTGGCTTGGTCCAGCCCGAAGGGCACTGCCACCTCTGGCTCCACCCCACCTACTGATTTCGGCAGTCAGAGGCAGGAGCTGCCCCAGACCCCGTTCCTTCAGCTCCCAGCTTCAGGCCTCAACTGTGCCACATCCCCACCTATGAGTGAGAGGGGTCCACGAAACCCCATCTCCCCCCAACTCTGTGGTCACACTCCCCATCCCCAGCTACCTCGCATCTTCCCACCAAAGCCGGGGCCCCCCCAGCGTCTCTCACCTGCATGCTGTTACCACACTCATGGAGTCCAACCTCAAACCTGACCACATCCTCTGTGTCCGTGGAGACTAGGGGCTCACAGCCCTCTGGGCCCAGGGTGAGATCAACAGCCCTGATAAGCTTCCTGGTGCCAAAAAGGTCTTTGCTGACTGTGACCACCAGGGTGGCTTCCCGACACTCCACCACTACGGGCTGCAGAGCGGTCTCAGGGTGGCTGGTTCCACCCTGCAAGAGCCTGAGGGGTTGGGGGTAGCACAGCTCAGTACTACCCCAGAGCAGGAGGCAGATGAAGAGCCCATAGGTCAGCTCCATGGCGCCTGCAGAGCAGCGGGCAGCCACCACCAGCCATCTTATACCCGGGGATGCTGGCTGCTGCCACCTGAGCTCTCACCTGCCTCCCTTCCTGAGCCAGCTGGGCCCTTGTTGTAGAAAGTGGTCCCCATCCAGCAGCCTCAGGAACACCTGGGAGCTTGTTAGAACTGCAGACCCTCAGCCCTCACCCCAGTCTAACCACAGCGTTTTTTAGTTTGGAAATCCCCACATGTACCCATGTTACATTTATTTTTTTGAGACAAGTCTTGCTCTGTTGCCCAGGCTGGAGTGCAGTGGTGCGATCTTGGTTCACTACAACCACTGCCTCCCAGGCATGTTCAAGCCGACTCTCCTGCCTCAGCCTCCCGAGTAGCTGGGATTACAGGGCGTGCCACCATGCCCGGCTAATTTTCATATTTTTGGTAGAGATAGGTTTTCACTATGTTGGCCAGGCTGGTCTTGAAGTCCTGACCTCAGGTGATCCTCCCACCTCGGCCTCCTAAAGTGCTGGGATGACGGGTGTGAGCTGAACCCAGCCCACGTGAAAGTTTTTAGCTTGGAAATCCCCACGTGTATTTACGTTAAAGTTTGCAAAGAGCGTGCTGGCTGCCTGCTGAGCCACAATTTGTCACAGTTTCCCTCCAATGCCTTGCTGGCCCTGCCCGTAGGAAGCTCGCAGCCCAACAAGAGAGTTGTCCCAGGTCTGTGGGGGACACAGGAGAATGCCCTTGATTGAAGGGTCCGGGGGATTAGATCCGAGACATGAGGAGCTCATTCCAAGTGTGAGAAAAAGGAGGTGGTATCCATTAGGAGACTGGAGGAGTTTCACGGGTCTCTGCCTTATTTTATGGGAGGCCAGAGGGGAGGTCAGTTCAGGCCGAGGCAGCTATGTGAAAAGAGGTGTAGAAGGGGCACTGGGTTCTTCATCCCTGGGTGAATCCCCAGGAACTTAAACTGAGACAGCAGAAGTGGGGCCTGGCTTCAGCTCATCCCCCACCACTGCATTCTTTTTTTTTTGAGACAGTCTCACTCTGTCGCTCAGGCTGGAGTGCAGTGGTGCAGTCTCGGCTCACTGCAGCGTCCACTTCCCAGGTTTAAGGATTCTCATACCTCAGCCTCCTGAGTAGCTGGGATTACAGGCTCGTGCCACCTCACGGGCTCTTCACTGCAAAGGATCCACCTGCCTCAGTCTCCCAAAGTGCTGGGGTTACAGGCGTGAGAAACCTCACCTGGCCCGACCACGGCATTCACTTTCTGCATTCCCAGTGATCACCAGACCCATACCACGATCACTGATGCCATCATGTGGAACCATGCCTTTTACTTAAGAGAATCGGGCCGGGGGCGGTGGCTCACGCCTGTAATCCCAGCACTTTGGGAGGCCGAGGCGGGTGGATCACGAGATCGAGATCGAGACCATCCTGGTCAACATGGTGAAACCCCGTCTCTACTAAAAATACAAAAAATTAGTTGGGCACGGTGGTGCGCGCCTGTAGTCCCAGCTACTCAGGAGGCTGAGGCAGGAGAATTGCCTGAACCCAGGAGGCAGAGGTTGCAGTGAGCCGAGATCGTGCCATTGCACTCCAGCCTGGGTAACAAGAGCGAAACTCCGTCTCAAAAAAAAAAAAAAAAAAAAAAAGAAAAAGAAAAGAATCCCAGGACCTGGCCTCAGGAAATCCAAATATCAAGCCAAGGTTGTGGAGCGTCCCACCTCGGGAAGGAAGGCTGAACAATGAACTGACTGACAGCCTTGTTGCCACCAGCCAGGCCACCAGGTGACCCATTACTCAAGATCACCATGGCAACCAGATAATGCCAACCTGCATACTTTTCAATGCATATATCATAATTTTAAAATATGCGTACTAAATGCAATGTGGTATCCTGGATTGGCTCCTGGAACAGAAAAAGGATGTTAGTGAGAACATTTTATTTTATTCATTCAAATAAAATCTGGAGTTTGGGCTGGGCGTGGTGGCTCATACCTGGAATCCCAGCACTTTGGGAGGCTGAGGCAGGTGGATCACAAGACCAAGAGATCGAGACCATCCTGGCCAACATGGTGAAACCCCATCTCTACTAAAAATACAAAAATTAGCTGGGCATGGTGGCACGAGCCTGTAGTCCCAGCTACTTGGGAGGATGAGACAGGAGAATTGCTTGAACCCAGGAGGCAGAGGTTGCAGTGAGCCAAGATCGTGCCATTGCACTCCAGCCTGGCGCCTGGTGATGGAGTGAGACTCTATGTCAAAAAAAAAAAAAAAAAAAAAAAAAAAAAAAAAAAAAAAAAATCTGGAGTTTGGTTAATATTAATGTGCCAATGTTGATTTCTTGGTTTTGACAAATGTACTGTGGCTGCATAAGATTTGGAGCTGTGCTGGGTACTGTGGCACACATCTCGCATCCGCAGTCCCAGCTACTTGGGAGACTGAGGTGGGAGGATGGCTTGAGCCCAGGAGTCTGGAGCTGTGGTGAGCCAATACTGCACACTGCACTCCAATCTGGGCGACAGAGTGAGACCCTGCCTCTAAAAAATAAAATTATTATGCTGAGAGAGAGAAAGCAGACCCAAAAGTATCCATACTATATGGTGACATTTATATAAAGTTCTTTTTTGTCTTTCCTTTAAAAAACATTTTTTGTTTTTTTTTGAGATGGAGTCTTGCTCTGTCACCCAGACTGGAGTGCACTGGCATAATCTTGGCTCACCACAATCTCCACCTCCTGGGTTCAAGTGATTCTCCTGCCTCAGCCTACCAAGTAGCTAGGATTACAGGCATGCGCCACCACACCCAGCTAATTCTGGTATTTTTAGTAGAGACGGGGTTTAACCATATTGACCAGGCTGTTCTCAAACTCCTGACCTCAGGTGATCTGCCTGCCTCAGCCTCCCAGACTGCTGGGATTACAGGCATGAGCCACTGTGCCTGGCCGAAACATTCTTTAAAGCTTTTTTTTCTTTTTTCATTTTACTTATTTTTTTTCTTCCTTTTTTAGAGACAGGATTTCACTATGTAGCCCAGGCTGCTTTTGAATTCCTAGGCTCAAGGGGCCTTCCCACCTCAGCCTCTCAAAGTACTGAGATTATAGTCATGGGCCACTACTCTTGGCCATTTATATACAATTCTAGGAAATATAAATTATAGCACCAGCAGATAAGCGTTTTGCTAGAGATGGAAGAATGGTGGGAGGAGGGGAGGGATTACAGAGGAGCAGGAAGAAATCTTTAAGCATGATGGAGGTGTTCATTACCTTGATTGTGGTGATGGTTTGATGGATTTATATACATGTCAAAACTAATCAAATTGTATACTTCTTTTTTTCTTTTTAAGACAGTCTCACTCTGTTGCCAGGTGCCAGGCTGGAGTGTAGTGGTGTGATCTTGTCTCACTGCAACCTCCACCTCCCAGGTTCAAGCAATTCTCTTGCCTCAACCTCCCTAATCTGGCTGGGACTACAGGTGTGCACCACCATGCCCAGCTAATTTTTGTCTTTTAGTAGAGACAGGGTTTCACTATGTTGGCCAGGTTGGTCTTAAACTCCCGACCTTGTGATCCACCCTTCTCGGCCTCCCAAAGTGCTGGGATTACAGGCATGAGCCACCGGGCTGGCCAAGACAAACTTTTGAAAAATGGTAAAATACTTGTATCAGTTTCCTGGGGCTGCGGCAACAAAGTTTCACGAACTGAGTGGCTTTAATAATTGTTCATTGTCTCACAGTGCTGGAGACTCAAAAGTCTGAAATCAATGTATCAGCAGGGCCAGGCTCCCTGAAACCTGGGAGACTCCTTCTTTGCCTCTTCTAGTTTCTGGGTTTGCAATTCTCAGCGTTCCTTGGCTTGCAGATATATCACTCCAACATTCCCCTTTGTCAATGCCTGATCATGTTTTCTATCTTTCCATCACATCTGGCTAAGTTTTAAACCTCTCAGCTGGGTGTGGTGGCTCATGCCTGTAATCCCAGCAGGCATGAGCCACCATGCCCGGCTAATTTCGTATTTTTAGTAGAGATGGGGTTTTACCATGTTGGTCAGGCTGGTCTCGAACACCCAACCTCAGGTGATCTGCCTGCCTCAGCCTCCCAAAGTTCTGGGATGAGCCACTGCACCCAGCATTTTTTTTTTTTCCTCTGTTCCTTTCCTTCCTTCCCTCCCTCCCTCCCCTCCTTCCTCCCTCCCTCCCTCCCTTCCTTCCTTCTTTCTCTCTTTCTTTCTATAGGATCTTGCTCTGTAGCCTGGGCTGGAGTACAGTGGCAATCATAGTTAACTGCAGCCTCCAACTCCTGGACTCAAGTGATCCTCCCACCTCAGCCTCTTAGCATGCTGAGACCACGGATATGCACCAGCATGCCTGGCTAATTTTTTTTTTTTTTTTTTTGGTAGAGACAAGGTCTCACCATGTTGCCCAGGCTGGTCTCAAACTCCTGTGCTCAAGCAATCCTCCTACCTCAGCCTCCCAAAGTGTTGGGATTGGCGGCATGAACCACTGCACCATGCCTCAAACATACAGTCATGCATCACTTAATAGCCAGGGCATATTCTGTAAAATGTCATTACTTGATTTCCTTACTGTGCAAGTGTCATAGAGTGTACTCACACAAACCTAGATGTGCTAGCAGGCTGCATACCTTGGCTCCACGGTCTAGCCTATTGCTTCTAGGTTACAAACCTAGACCCCGGGAGGCGGAGGTTGCAATGAGCTAAGATTGTGCCATTGCACTCCAGCCTGGGCAGCAAAAACAAGACTTAGTCTGAAAAAAAAAAGAAGAAGAAGAAGAAGAAAAGGAACAAGAAAAAAAAAAAAAATAAATGAGCTGGGATGGGATGCGCCTCCAGGTTTGGGAACTGCTCTGCGGGGTTCTAAGGGCCCCTCCAGCTCTGAGAGTTTGTGCCTCCACAGGAAAGATCCAGAATCCCAGCATAGCCTTTATTGCAGCTACAAAACACAAACTAAGCCACATGTCACTTCCTGTCACCTATAACTACAAAAGCACCAGAACTCAGGAAGAAGCACACAAGAAAGCAAAATCATGCCAGGTGCAGTGGCTCACGCCTGTAACCCCAACACTTAGGGAGGATGAGGTGGAAGGATTGCTTAGGAGTTTGAACCAGGCCAGGTCACATAGCAAGACCCTATCTCAAAATAAAGTGAAGATTATATTACTGTGTTCACACTGTTCCTTTTCTATGTTTAGATACATAAGTACCATTGTGTAACAAATTGCCAATGGTGTTCAGTGCAGTTACAAGCTGTACAGGTTTGTAGCCTCAGCACTTTGGGAGGCCAAGGCAGGCGGATCACTTGAGGTCAGGAGTTCAAGGCCAGCCTGGCCAATGTGGAGAAACCCAGTCTCTACAAAAAAAAAAAAAAAAAAAAAAATTAGCCCGGCATGGTGGTGCACACCTGTAATCCCAGGTACTTGGGAGGCTGAGGAAAGAGAATTGATTGAACCTGGGAGGTGGAGGATGCAGGGAGCCAAGATTGCACCATTGCATTCCAGCAGCCCGGGTGACAGAGAGAAACTCTGTCTTAAAAAAAAAAGGCAAAATCAGCAGCCCCCCGGGGGAAGTTGTGAGGTCGTGAGGTCCTGCCTGCGTGGGAAGCCCACGCCATACACTGTGGCTCCTGGGAACCTTTCAAAACCCTCAGCTGACGTGGTTGGGTCAGGACATCATCAAGGGGACTCTGGGGCTGGATCAGGGCTACCTCCAAAGATCAGGGTGCTTGGCTGCCCTGCAAAGGGGTGGAGACCTATCCAGGCTTCTCTGAAACCTGAACCCTGGGGTGGGGGGCGGGGAGGCTGTGGGGGGAGGAGGGGCTGCCTGGCCCTGAGCATCCATGCCTCCCCCACCACGTAGCTCCGCCTCCACCTAGGTGCCCTATCTCTGGGGCCGCTCCAGCTGGTGCCAGCCACCTCCAGTCCCCTTTGCTTCTGGTTGTCCCTAAGGTTGGATGGAGACAGGCTGGGACCACCAGCCAGCTCCATGGACAGGGGCTTTGCCTCTACTCACTTTCCAGCTGTGGAAAGAAAAGAAGAAACGTCTGTGTTGATTTCTATTTGGAAGATCCTTCCTCCTCCTAAACTTCCCGGGGCAGACACAGTGATTCGACCTTGGATTGACTGTAGAAGAAGGGACAGGAAGAGCCCAGAATATTCCCCCAGGTATGAATCCTTCGTTTTTGCTGGGCTGTTTGTGCATATGTGTGAGTGCATGCGTGTGAGAGAGAGACAGAGACAGAGAACCGTTTCCCACTGGTCAGATGGGAAACTGTCCTTGTTAATTTCCCCAGCCCCTTCTGGCTGTTGTTTTCTATGATTCTGTAGCCATTTCCTTGATTCAGTCATTCAACAAACATTTTCTGAGTACCCACCCTGTGCCAAATGCAACCACTGAATAAAGTCTGGTGTCCACCCTCAAGGGTCCGCAGTCTCAAAGGAGAAACAGCAATGGTAACAGTAGCCACCCACACCTAGCAAGGGTCAGACACGGGGCTAAGCCTTGGGCAAACATTTGCTCATTGAACTTGGCAAAAATGATAAGGGGTAAGTGGATCACAGTCGCCATTTTTCAGATGAGAACAGCGAGGCTTTGCAAGGTGAAGGTCCAACAGCTAGAGATGGTGGAGCGGATGCTGTAGTATTGACCGCTGTGCTATGCGGCCGGCTGCATTGTAGTGAATGTAGGCAATAGATGGTTTGTAAGGGGGTGCGAAGGAATGGGAGGGCTTTGAAGAGCCCTAGTCACCGGGAGCAGGGAAGGGTGAAGCCTTGTCTTGCAGAACTGGGGGGTAAGGAGGCAGACTTGGCAGAGGGCTCTGGGGTCACCTGGGATGTGAGGTCCATGGGGATCATGATCAGGGGTCCTTCTCCCTCATTCCTGGGTGGATGTGGTGAAACCCTGTCTCTACTAAAAGTACAAAAAAATAGCTGGGCATGGTGGTGGGCACCTGTAATCCAAGGGGATAGAGTTGGAGAAGCTGAGGATTCCTGGCAGGGTCTCTGGAAGTTTTCTGTCTCCATAGACACAGGGTAGGAGCTGATCAGGCCTGGGGGGCCAGTGTCCCAGCAGCCCGAGTAGTGAGTGGCACCGAGGCCAGGAGGTAGAAGGAGGCCCAGATCCCAAGCAAAGACTGGACTGTGACTCTCCCCCTCCTCACGGCTCTCGGCTCCCATCTCCCAGCTGTCCCCAGTCCAGGCAGAAGGAGGACAAAAGGTGATTATTCCACTGGGGGCTGTCCTCGGCCCCATGAATGGGGTGTTGAAATCCCCATGTCCGCATCCGGATAGGTTTTCATCTTCTCCCCAACCAGACTTTGTACACCGGGGCAGAGGCAAAGCCAGAGAGAGGAGGGGGTTGAGAGGGCGAGAGGGAGTTCCTTCTGGAAGGGGCACCCATGTGCCCCAACACCCCACTCTCTCAATGTAGCCCAAACAGAACCATCCTCTCCACCACCTCTTCCTACAAAGTCCCCATCAGGGTGACCGGGAACCAATGGATACGCCTAGCTCCCCACCCCCAACACCAAGACAAACCCAGTCCAGCCAGTTCCATCTCCCACATGTCTTTCCCATCTCTCCTTCCTCTCTGCCTCTCATGGCCTGGAGTCTCGACAACTGCATCAGGCTCTAAACCAGCCTCCCATCTCTCCCCAACCAACCAGTCCACCGTCCACACAATGCATCAGATCCCTGCTAAAAGTATGCAGGAGGCCAGGCGGGTCGGCTCATGCCTGTAATCCCAACACTTTGGGATGCCAAGGCAGACAGATCACCTGAGGTCGAGAGTGGGAAACCAGCCTGACCAACATGGAGAAGCCCTGTCTCTACTAAAAATACAAAAATTGGCCGGGCGTGGTGGCACATACCTGTAATCCCAGCTACTCAGAAGGCTGAGGCAGGAGAATCGCTTGAACCTGGCAGGCGGAGTTTGCAGTGAGCTTAGATCACACTCCAGCCTAGGCAACAAGAGCGAGATAACATCTCAAAAAAAACAAAAAGTCTGCAAGAAAAGGTGACATGAGAGGCTTCTGGGATGCTGGTTACATGGTATGAATGCTCTTTGAGTGCTAAGCTCATGATATATGCACTTTTTTTTTCTTTTTTTCGTTAGAGACAGGGTTCACTCTGTTACTCAGGTGGGAGTGCAGTGGTGTGATCGTGGCTCACTGCAGCCTCGAACTCCTGGGCTCAAGTGATCCTCCCACCTTGGCCTCCCAAAGCACTGAAATTACAGGCATGTACCACCATGCCCAGCTAATTATTTTTTAGTTTTGTAGAGATGGGGTTTCACTATGTTGCCCAGGCTGGTCTTTAACTCCTGGGCTCAAGAGAGCCTCCCTCCTCAGCCCCCGCAAAGTGCTCACAGGAGTAAGCGGCCATGCTTAGCCTAAACTTAATTTAAATCAGGGCCAGGTATGGTGGGTCATGCTTGTAATTCCAGCACTTTGGGAGGCCAAGGCAGGTGTATCACTTGAGGGCAAAAGTTCCAGGTCAACTAGGCCAACATGGCGAAACCCTATCTCTACTAAAATTACAAAAATTAGCTGAGTGTGGTGACATATGCCTGTAATCCCAGCTACTGGGGAGGCTGAGGTAGGAGAAGTGCTTGAACCCAGGAGGTGGAGGTTGCAGTGAGCTGAGATCAGGCCACTGAACTACAGCCTGGTCAACAGAGGGAGGCTCTGTCTCAAAAATAAATAAATAAATAAATAAATAAATAAATAAATAATTTAGCCGGGTGCGGTGGCTCACGCCTGTAATCCCAGCACTTTGGGAGGCCGAGGCGGGTGGATCACGAGGTCAAGAGATCGAGACCATCCTGGTCAACATGGTGAAACCCCGTCTCTACTAAAAATACAAAAAATTAGTTGGGCATGGTGGCGCGTGCCTGTAATCCCAGCTACGCAGGAGGCTGAGGCAGGAGAATTGCCTGAACCCAGGAGGCGGAGGTTGCGGTGAGCCAAGATTGCGCCATTGCACTCCAGCCTGGGTAACAAGAGCGAAACTCCGTCTCAAAAAAAAAAAAAAAATAAATAAAAAAAAAATAATAATAATAATTTAAATCAGAAGAAATGAGCCAATAAAATGAGAAAAATTATTAAGGAAATAATAGTCACCATGGCTCATAAATACATTTTAAAAAGCGAAGAAATGGCTGGGCGTGGTTGTTCACACCTGTAATCCCAACACTTTGGGAGGCTGAGGCAGGCATATCATGAGGTCAGGAGTTTGAGACCAGCCTGGCCAACGTGGTTAAACCTCATTTCTACTAAAAATACAAAAATTAGCCAGGTGTGGTGGCGCATGCCTATAATCCCAGCTACTCAGGAGGCTGAGGCAGGAAACTCAGCCTAGACTGTGCCATTGCACTCCAGCCTGGACGACAGAAAGAGCTTCCATCAAAGAAAGAAGAAAGAGAGGCCGGGCGTGGTGGTTCACGCCTATAATCTCAGCACTTTGGGAGGCCGAGGCGGGTGGATCACAAGGTCAAGAGATCAAGACCATCCTGGTCAACATGGTGAAACCCCGTCTCTACTAAAAATACAACAACAACAACAACAACAAAAACTAGCTGGGCATGGTGGTGCACGCCTGTAGTCCCAGCTACTCGGGAGGCTGAAGCAGGAGAATTGCTTGAACCCAGGAGGCAGAGGTTGCGGTGAGTCAAGATCGTGCCATTGCACTCCAGCCTGGGTAACAAGAGCGAAACTCCATCACACACACACACACACACACACACACACACACACACACACACACAAAAGAGAGGGAGGGTGGGAAAGAAAGAAAGAAAAAAAAGAAGGCTGGGTGCGGTGGCTTATGCCTGTAATCCAGCATTTTGGGAGGCTGAGGCAGGTGGATCAACTGAGGTTGGGAGTTTGAGACCAGCCTGGCCAACATGGAGAAATCCTGTCTGGAAATAAAGAAGGAAAGGAATAAGGAAGGAAGAAAGGAAGAAAAGAAGGAAGGGAAGACAAAAAATCAAAATGTGTAGCCCTGGAGGACAGCCCTGGAGCCCTCGGGCTGGTCATGGTTTGGGCCCAGCCAACCTTCCCAACCCCCCTCCTCTCCCACCATTTCCCTCTTCACACATCCTCCTCCAGCCAAGCCCGACTCCTCATACGTTTCCATCCATGCAGCATCTTTCTCATCTCCCAGTTTTTGCCTGTGCCATGGGCTCCGCTCAGAATGCCAAAGGCAAATGGAAATGTCATTTTCCTCCGAAGCTGGCCCCTGCAGGAAATAAACTCTTGGGATCTTTTTTACTTTTTCCTGCAGCCTCAAACTCCTTGGCGCAAGTGATCCTCCTACCTCATCCTCCCCATTAGCTGGGACTACATACGAGTCACCATACCCGACTCATTAAAACAAAAATTCTACTAATTTTTGTGATAAATTTTTTTTTTTCTTTTTGTGGCAGAGTCTTGCTTTGTCACCCACACTGCAGTGCAGTAGCATGATCTCAGCTCACTGCAACCTCCATCTCCTGAGTTTAAGAGATTCTCCTGCCTCAGCCTCTCGAGTAGCTGGGATCATAGGTGCCCGCCACCACGCCCAGCCAAGTTTTGTATTTTTGGTACAGATGGGGTTTCACCATGTCGGTCAGCTAGTCTCCAACTCCTGACCTCAAGTGACCCACCTACCTCAGCCTCCCAAAGTGCTGGGATTACAGACATGAGCCACCGCGCCTGGCCTAATTTTTCTATTTATTGAAACAGATGTGTTTTTGCCATGTTGCCCAGGCTGGTCTCGAGCTCCTGGGTTCAAGGGATCCATCTGCCTCAGCCTCCTAATGTGCTGAGATTTCAGGCCTGAGTCACCACGCCCGTCCTCATTTTTAAAAACTTTTTGTAGAGATGGGGTCTCACTAGGTTTCCCAGGCTGGTCTCGAACTCCTGGGTTCAAGCAATCCTCCCACCTCAGCCTCCCAAAGCACTGGGAGGCCCAGTAATGTTTGGGATCTTTAATTTCAGATGTTCCAACTGTGACTTCTCTCTGATCCCTTGATGGAAGCATCTGAAACACCCTTCACCATCTGGATGCGCAAGGAAGCAGAGATGCAAATTGGTCCCCAGCCAGATGAGAAGGGCTGGGGGTGGAGGCTGGGAGATGGGAGTGCTGCACCTCCCCTCCTCCCCCAAGCCCTGTCCTTCCTTCTCCTCCTGCCACTGGGTGAGTCCTCCCCTGCCAGCCCTTGCTACTTCCTCTTTGTGGCTCTCAGTTGTCCCAGCTGTAACTTTAGTAGGAGGGGGTTTGTGAATGAGCTTGTTCCTGCTGTTCTTTCCAGCGCTGACATTTGCCCAGAGTTGACGAAAGAGCTAAGAGTCTGAGTTTGGGGAATGAAGGGCTCAGTAATGGAGGTGACAGGTAAACACACTCAGGGAATGGGCAGTTAGGGGACACTGGGCACAGGAAAGGAGAGAAAGAGAGTGTGCTCCCCAACGGCTGTTGGAAAGGCAGCTGGTAAAAGAGATGAAATCAAATGACCTAGGGACTATCCTAACATAAGAAGGCTGGGCATGGTGGCTCATGCCTGTAATCCCAGCACTTTGGGAGGCCAAAATGGGAGGATCACCTGAGGTCAGGAGTTTGAGACTAGCCTGGCCAACATGGTGAAACCCGAGTCTCTACTAAAAATACAAAAATTAGCCAGGCATGGCCGCGTGCACCTGTAATCCCAGCACCTCCCCAGTAGGGGAGGGTGAGGCAGGAGAATCAGTTGAACCTGGGAGGTGGAGGTGGCAGTGAGCCAAGGTCATGCCACTGCACTCCAGCCTGGGTGATAGAGCGAGACTCCATCTCAAAAAGAAATTTAAAAATAAATAAATATATAAGAAGTGGAGTTGGCTGGGTACAGTGGCTCATACCTGTAATTCCAGCACTTAGGGAGGCCAAGGCCAGTGGATCACAAGGTCAGGAGTTCAAGACCAGCTTGGCTAACATAGTGAAACCCCATCTCTACTAAAAATATAAAAAAGAGCTGGGCATGGTGGTGTGTGCTTGTAATCCCAGCTACTAGGGAGGCTGAGGCAGGAGAATCATTTGAACCCAGGAGATGGAGGTTACAGTGAGCTAAGATCGCACCACTGCACTCCATCCTGGGTGAGAGGGCAAGACTCTGACTCAAAAAAAAAAAAAGTGGAGTCTCAGTTTCATCATCAGTAAAATGGGCACAGGAATATGGGCTGCAGAGGGTGTAGAATCCTAACAATAAGGATTCTACGAGGTAATGTGTGTGAAAGTGTCAGAACTGTCATACCCAGAGCACAGGTGAGGGATTATTTCTGGGCTTTCCATTTTGCCTGGTAGGCAAATTTCACTTCCCTGTTTCCTCTCCCACCTCCACTCTCAAGCCTCGTGCTCAGAACTGCATGATGAAAAAGATCGTGGCTGTCTGGGTAGCCTCTCAGCTCTACCCTTGATTACCTATGTGGCTCTCAGCAAGTTGCCTCATCTCACTAACCCTGAAGTTGCCCTGTCTGTAAAATCCTGCCTAACTTATAAATTATCCTGATGATTTACTGAGTTCATCTAAAGAAAGCAAGGAGGCCATATGTGATAGCTGAAGCCGAGAGACTCAAGGCCAGGCAAAGTGGCTCACGCCTGTAATTCTAGTACTTTGGGAGGCTGAGATGGGAGGATCACTTGAGGCCAGGAGTTTGAGACCAGCCTGGGCAACATAATGAGACCCCTGACCCTATAAAAAAATAGAAAAATTAGGCTGGGAGTGGTGGCTCATGCCTGTAATCCCAGCACTTTGGGAGGCTGAGGCAGGTGGATTACTTGAGGTCATGAGTTCAAGACTAGCCTGGCCAACATGGTGAAACCCCATCTCTACCTAAAAATATAAAAATTAGCCAGGTGTGGTGGTATGCATCTGTAGTCCCGATTACTCGGTAGGCCAAGGTGGGAAAATCACTGGAACCCACAAAGCAGAGGTTGTAGTGAGCTGAGATTGTGCTGTAGCACTCCAGCCTGGATGGAGCAAGGCTATTGTCTAAAAAAGAAAAAAAAAAAAAAAAGCTGGATGGGTGGCATTAGCTTGTAGTCCCAGCTATTCTGGAGGCTGAGGTAGGAGGATGGATTGAACTCAGGTATTGGAGGCTGCAGTGAGCTATGATCATGCTACTGCACTCCAGGCTGGGTGACAGACTGAGACACTGTCTCAAAAAAAAAAGAATGAAGTAGAAGGAATCATCTAGGTAACTCTTTAGGGAGGCGATTGTAATGAATCCCAAAGCCATTTACACATTTAAGATGGGGCTACTGAACATCTGCTGCATACCAGGCTCTGAGTGGAGAGCCCTGGGGAACACAGAGTTGAGACAGGCACAGCCACATTACCAGGGAGAAGGGCTGGAAAGAGGCCTGGGTATGTAGTGCTCAGGAATTCAGAGGAAACAGAGCACTTGTAGCTGAGAGCTCCAGGATGGCTTCCCAAAGGAAGGAGCTCCAAGCTGGGACTTGAAGAAAGCTCTTGGCTGGGCGTGTTGGCTCATGCTGTAATCCCAGTACTTTGGCAGGCCAAGGCGGGTAGATTACCTGAGGTCAGGAGTTCGAGACCAGCCTGGCCAACACGGTGAAACCCCGTCTCTACTAAAAATCCAAAAAATTAGCCGGGCGTGGAGGCATGTGCCTATAGTCCCAACTACTTGGGGAGGCTGACAAAACAGAATTGCTTGAACCCAGGAGGTGGAGGTTGCAGTGAGCCCAAATTGCTCCACTGCACTCCAGCCTGGGTGACAAAGCAAGAGTCTCTCTTGAAAAAAAAGAAAGAAAATAAAAAGAAAAGAAAGCTCTAAGCTTCCTTCCTTGAAGGAAGGATCAAGAGGGCTGTAATGAGCAGGAAGCCAGAAGAGAACGGGTTAAAGACCCGGAGACAATACCCAGGTTTGTTGGCAAGTGCCTGCAGTTTCAGCTACCTGAGAGGCAGAGGTGGGAAGATTGTTAGAAGCCAGGAGTGTCAGACAAGGCTGGGCAACATATCGAGACCCCAGCTTTAAAAACAAAAAGTCTGGGCGTGGTGGCTCATGCCTGTAATCCCAGCACTTTGGGAGGCCAAGGCAGGTGGATCACCTGAGGTCAGGAGTTCGAGACCAGCCTGACTAACGTGGTGAAACCCTGTCTCTACTAAAATTACCAATGGTGGGTGCTTAATGCCAGCTACTCAGGAGGCTGAGGCAGGAGAATCGCTTGAACCTGGGAGGCAGAGGTTGCAATGAGCCAAGATGACACCATTGCACTCCAGCCTGGGCTACAGAGCAGGACTCTGTTTCAATAAATAAATAAATACATACATAAATACATAAATAGCAAAACAAAAACCTGGAGACAAAATTGATGGAAGATTAAGAAATAAGGTAAGGCAGGTTGCAGTGGTTCACGTCTGTAATCCCAGCATTTTGGGAGACTGAGGCAGGAGGACTGCTTGAGTTCAGGAGTTTGAAACCATTCTGGGCAACAGAATCTTGACTCTAGAAAAAATACAAAAAGAACTAGCCAAGTGCGGTGATTCACACCTATAATCCCAGCACTTTGGGAGGCTGACCACATGGATCACACAGTCAGGAGATCAAGACCATCCTGGCCAACACGGTGAAACCCCGTCTCTACTAAAAATCCAAAAAATTAGCCAGGCATGGTGGCCTTCACCTGTAGTCCCAGCTGCTCCAGAGGCTGAGGCAGGAGAATCACTTCTCCTGAGGTGGAGGTTGCAGTTAGCCAAGATCACCCCATTGCACTCCAGCCTGGGCAACAAGAGAGAGACTCCGTCTCAAAGAAAAAAGCGAGGCGAGGCTGGTGGTTAGAAGATTCTAGAAGGCTTTGTAGTGACCGCTCAGGAGCTGAGACTCCTGCAGGTAATGGGTCATTATGGGATTTAGCATTAGTTTGAGATGTGCAGATCTACAGATTTACCCTCGCAGATCTCTCTGGGTTGGCCTTGGGATCTCTGAGAGACGTGTGAAGCAGACAAGCCAATCACAACAGGCGGGCAAGAGAGTGGGGCTTTGGGAAAGCAGGGGTACCGAAGTCCAATTAGACGGGGGTGATATTGAGGATGGCTGGGGCTGTGGGGTGTGTTCCTGGGACCAGGGAGCCATGGTGCGGGCAGAGGGGCCAATGCTCTTCCTCACTCTGTTTCAGCCAGTGCCCTACAGCCCACTCCACTGCCCTTTCCAGGTAGGTGCCCCGCCTCGCCCTTCCTCACCCTCACCTGACCCCCAGGTACTCCAGCCTCAGACAGGAAACCTCAGGAAGTGATGACTAACCAGCCCCCTTGACTCCAGATGCTCCCATCTCAGGGAAATTGCAGTCTCCTCATTTTCCAGAAGGGATTGATCCCAAGGTTCCCATGGCTTCATGGCAAAGCGGGTAACCTAGCTGGGTCCCGTAGCATGCACGTCTGTAATCCTAGTGCTTTGTGAGGCCAAGACAGGAGGATCACTTGAGCTCAGGATCACTTGAGACCAGCCTAGGCAACAGAGTGAGACCCAGTCTCTACCAAAAAAGAAAAAAAAAAGGACATAGTGGGTACCCTGGAAGTTGGACTCAGTGACCCCCCCCTGGTGCCAGCTCCACCCTCTTCACAGAGCTGAGGCTGGTGGGGGGCCCCAGCCGCTGCCGGGGGCGCCTGGAAGTCATGCACGGTGGCTACTGGGGCAGCGTCTGTGATGACGACTGGGATGTGGTGGACGCCAACGTGGTGTGTCGGCAGCTGGGCTGTGGCCTGGCGCTGCCCGTGCCACGCCCCCTCGCCTTTGGCCAGGGCCGAGGCCCCATTCTGCTGGACAACGTGGAGTGCCGTGGGCAGGAAGCTGCGCTGAGCGAGTGTGGCAGCCGGGGCTGGGGCGTCCACAATTGCTTTCACTACGAGGATGTGGCTGTCCTGTGTGATGGTGAGTGCAGCCCTAGGACCTGGGGGGACAGACCGACTGTGGCAGGCAACAGGGCTGTAGGCTAGATGAATGAGAGGACTTCCCATGGGTAAGGCTGTTCCGTGCAGATCAGGCCAGGGGCTGCAATGCCTAGTGCTGGGGGAGAGCCCCAGCAAGGGTCCCAGGGGTTCTCGTTCATTGCCTGACCTTGAACCAAAAGAAAACCAGCATCAATGCTCCCATGTGAGGCTTTGATTGTCCCAGCAGACCCCCTCCCTTTAAAAAAAGTTTCTTTTTAGCGAGGTGAGGTAGCTCACGCCTATAATCCCAACACTTTGGGAGGCCAAGGTGGGTGGATCACCAGGTCAGGAGTTCGAGACCAGCCTGGGCAACATGGTGAAACCCCATCTCCACATCTCTACTAAAATATAAAAAATTAGCCAGGCGTGGTGGTGCACACCTGTAATCCCAGCTACTCTGGAGGCTGAGGCAGGGAAATCACTAGAACTTGGGCAGTGGAGGTTGCAATGAGCCAAGATGGTGCCACTGCACTCCAGCCTGGTGACAGAGCAAGACTTTGTCTCAATTAATAAAAAAAAAAATTAGCCGGCCTGGTGGCGGGTGCCTATAATCCCAGCTACTCAGGAGGTTGAGGCAGGAGAATCACTTGAACCCGGGAGGAGGAGGTTGTAGTGAGCTGAGATCGCACCACTACACTCCAGCCTGGGTGACAGAGCAAGACTCCATCTCAAAAAAAAACAGCAACAAAAAAAACTACTGTGCTTTAAAGGAGTCCGGGACTTTGGTGTGGCCCCTCCTCCTCTCATACCCCAGGGTTCCTGGCTGTGACTCTTTGTGTGGCCAGAAGTTCTGGGGGCAACCACCTTATGGATCCCTCCTCCTGCCCCTCAAACACCCCATGGTGTGAGGATGGAGAACAGAAAGACCCCTGTATCCACCCCACTTCCTTCCAGAATTCTTGCCAACGCAGCCCCCAACAAGGAAGATGTTAACCAGTAGAGCGCCCCCTAGGACACTTCCAAATGGAAAAAGTACGTAAGCATAATGTGGGTACAACCTGGGTTTTGGGATGGAAGTCTCTCACACCCTACCCTAGGCAGTGGGAAGACAGGGATTACAAATTAAAGATTGAAAGGTAGAGAAAATGGCCAGGTGTGGTGGCTCACACCTGTAATCCCAGCATTTAGGGAAGCTGAGGCTGGCGGATTATTGAGGTCAGGAGTTTGGGACCAGCCTGGCCAACATGGAGAAATCCCGTCTCTACTAAAAATATAAAAATTAGCTGGGCGTCGTCGTGGGCCACTGTAATCCCAGCTACTTGGGAGGCTGAGGCAGGAGAATCCCTTGAACCAAGGAGGCGGAAGTTGTAGTGAGATCATGCCACTGTACATTCCAGCGTGGGGGACGGAGCAAGACTCTGTCTCAAAAAAGAAAAAAAAAGGAAGTTAGAGAAAATGACCAGGCACGCTGGCTCATGCCTGCAATCCCAGCACTTTGGGAGGCAGAGGTAGGTGGATCACTCAAGGCTCCGGGGGTCAAGGCTGTGGTGAATTGTGATTGAGAGTTCAAGACCAGCCTGGCCAACATGGTGAAACCCTGTCTCTACAAGAAATACAAAAAGTAGCCAGGCATGGTGGCACATGCCTGTAGTTCCAGCTACTTGGGAGGCTGAGGCAGGAGAATTGCTTGACCCTAGAAGGTGGAGGTTGCAGTGAGATCATGCCACTGTACTCCAGCTTGGGGGACACAATGAGATCCTGCCTTTAAAGAGAGAGAGAGAGGGAGGGAAGAGGGGGGAGAGAGGGAGGGAGGGAGGGAGAGAGAGAGAGAGAGAAATGAGTGGGGGGAGGGGTGAAATTGGAGCTTTATCTTACAGGAAGATCAGATGAGCCCAAGAAGGATGAGAATGACTAGAACAAGAAAAAGAAAAGTGCTCTAAAAGAGGGACAGTGAAAGAGACAAGGAAGTCCAGAGGTGGAAGAGGGGTCACATTACTCAGGAGATCAGGGAGGGCTTCCTGGAGGAAGAAATGTGGGAGCTGTACTTTGAGATTTCATTTGCAGTAGAGGAGGAAGCACGTTCCAGGCTGCCAGGAGAGAGGGAGCAGGATAGGGGAGCTGGTTTTAGGCAGGGATGATACTGTGATTCCACAAACCACCCCCAATCTGGACCGAGGAGGCGGTGTCCTGGGAAGGTGGGTGAGCAGATGTCCCTGGGTTGTAGGTCCTAGGACACCTAGCTGCCCTAGTGGAATGGACAGGAGGCAGAGGCCAGTGGGAGATACGCCCTGCCCCCGCTCCTGTCCCCAGGTGAGGGCAGTGTGCGCCTGGTGGGGGGCGCCAACCCGTGTCAGGGCAGAGTGGAGATCCTGCATGGTGGCCTGTGGGGCACCGTGTGTGACGACGACTGGGGGCTGCCGGATGCCGCTGTGGTCTGTCGCCAGCTGGGCTGTGGGGCGGCCATGGCCGCCACCACCAACGCCTTCTTCGGCTATGGCACGGGGCACATCCTGCTGGACAACGTGCACTGCGAAGGCAGCGAGCCCCACCTGGCAGCCTGCCAGAGCCTGGGCTGGGGCGTGCACAACTGCGGCCACCACGAGGACGCGGGCGCGCTATGCACAGGTTCGGGTTCTAGGGGCGGTGGGCGGGACTGGGCGGGGCCGGGCATGTGGGCGGGGCCGGGTGAGGGCAGGGGCGGAGCCCTGAGCTGATGGCAGGAGGAGGAGGCTTGGGTGGGGAGGTGAATAGGGCGGGTGTTTTGGCTGTCTTGATGCTTCCCAGAGCTCTCCAGGAAGCCTTCAAAATTACTTCTATCTCAGTACTGTTCTAGAAGTGCCTCCGAATATCCAAAAACTCCTTGTGGTACACTCCACAGCTAAGTGACAATACTGCACTAATGCAGCCTGGCCAACTTGAGAAACGTAGCCAGGCATGGTGGCGCCTGCCTATAATTCCAGCGACTCGGGAGGCTGAGGGAGGAGAATCGCTTGAACTCAGGGGGCGGAGGTTGTAGTGAGCCAAGCTCATGCCATTGCACTCCAGCCTGGGCGACAGAGAGACTCTGTCTCAAAAAACAAACAAACAAAACAAAAACCCTGCACTATTGCTTCACCAATACTCCAGAATTCTATAGCGATATCCCAAGAATGCCTCCAGAATGTCCCAGCAAGTACTGCTCCTGGGGCACTTTAGAGTAACAATCCAGAATAACACTCAGAGTAACACTCTAGAATTGCCCTAGAGATATTCCAGAATTCTCGAATGGCCACTTTACCTAGCACAACCCTCTGTCATTCTGATGCTTAACTAACAGTATTTTCTCCCCACCTGGGCCCTTTCCAACTATTTCACAGATGGACTCCGCTCTGTAAGATATAAAGTGCTTGCCCACGACTCATAACTCATAGCAAACCAAGGGCTATCATTCCCAGGGGATAGGTAGGAAACCTGAGGCCCAGAGAGTCAGAGCC
This sequence comes from Saguinus oedipus, assembly GCA_031835075.1. Classification (NCBI taxonomy): domain Eukaryota; kingdom Metazoa; phylum Chordata; class Mammalia; order Primates; family Cebidae; genus Saguinus; species Saguinus oedipus. The sequence continues at coordinate 58,487,863 of CM063170.1, forward strand.
TTACCCATGGTTGCACAGTTGATGCAAGGCAGGCGAACCCCCAAATTGAGGCTTAGTCCAGGAGGGTTTTTGGTTTCCCCCAGCAAAGAATTTAAGGGCCAGCTGGTGTTAGCAACTTTCATCAACGCAGCAGTCTTCAGCAGCAGCAGAGGTCCTGCTCCTTGCTGAGCAGGGCTACCCCATAGGCAGTGTGCCCAGAGTAGCAGCTCAGAGGCAGGTCTGCAGTCATAATTCTATTTACTTTCAAGTATATGCAAATTAGGGGGTGGGCTATGCAGATATTTTAAGAAATAGAATGATAATTTTTGGGTTGTCTGCGTTGCCATGGAAAGGTAACTCCAGGTGTTGCCACGGCAATGGTAAACTGACATGGCACACAGGTGGGCGTGTCTCATAGGCAGGCACTTCCACCCCATCCTGTTAGTCCTCAATTTGGTCCTGCAGTCTGAACCCCACCTCCTGGGTTGAGTCCCCTCTCCTACTCCATTCCTCCCTCAGAGATCAGTTTTTTTTTGTTTTTGTTTTTTACTATAAGAGGGGGGTGGCCAGGCACGGTGGCTCACGCATATAATCCCAGCACTTTGGGAGGCCGAGGCGGGTGGATTACGAGATCAAGAGATCGAGACCATCCTGGTCAACAAGGTGAAACCCCGTCTCTACTAAAAATACAAAAATTAGCTGGGCATGGTGGTGTGCGCCTGTAGTCCCAGCTACTCGGGAGGCTGAGGCAGAATTGCTTGAACCCAATAGGCGGAGGTTGCGGTGAGCTGAGATTGTGCCATTGCACTCCAGTCTGAGTAATAACAGTGAAACTCCATCTCAAAAAAAAAAGAGGAGGGCAGAAGTCTGTTGCAGTGAGCCCTGGCAGAGCCCCTGCTAACCCTGGGCATGGCCCTTTCCCTGCTAGCCCTGTTTTCTCTGTAAGAGGGAGATAATGGGAACTCAGGACTGTGCGTGGTCCTTCCTAATGGGTAAGGCCTCTGTACTCCATGTCTGTGGGACACAGTGGGCTTCTGAGAACATGGGACATTGGGGAGAAATGAAAGCATGTCTCTTAAGAGTCCTGTTCAAACTGTGAAGTGTATACCTCACAGCACAAGTGAATTACAACCACAATCAAGGTGGGGACAGGCCTCCTTGGACCCCAGCTGTGGCTGGGTCACCAGCCCTGGAGGTTACATCTATTCTCTCCTCCAGGTGGACTCTCCTAGCCTCCCCTGACAGCCTATGGCTGACCAGGGACCAGAATCTCAGCCTCTAACCCTGTCCCCTTCTCTTCTGCCGTAGTCCTGGGTACCCCAACGCTCACAGCACTGCCATCCTCGGCCACAAGAGAGGACTGGGCTTGGCGCACAGATCCGTCCGGTAAAGAGCTCAGCCCTCCAGGCGGGAATGTTAGGGGCACAGTGGGTGCGGCTGGGAACTGGGAAGAATGTTCTGGATCCACAGGCGGGGGCCCTGGCTAACAGGCCAGGGCTTTGGCCAGATGGTGAAGAGGTGGGTGAGAGAATTATGAGCAGACGGAGCAAGGATGATGAAACCCAGAGCTCTGAAAACTTCAGCGGGGTGGGAGGAGGCAGTAAGAGATTTCTTCAAAGCACAGAAGTAAAATTTGGGATGTGGGTGGCAGCTCACTCTTGTAATCCCAGCACTTTCAGAAACAGGTGGGAGGATCGCTTGAGGTCAGTTGAAGACCATCCTGGGCAACATAGCTAGACCCTGCCTTTACAAATAATTTTTTTTTTTTTTTTTAAAAGATGGGGTTTCACTGTATTGATCAGGCTGGTCTTGAACTCCTGACCTCAGGTGATCCACCCACTTCAGCCTCCCAAAGTGCTGGGATTACAGGCTTGAGCCACCGCACCTGGCTACAAATAATTTTTTTTTAAATTGTCTGGTGTGGTGGCTCCCGCTTGTAATCCCAGCACTTTGGGAGGCCGAGGTAGGTGAATCACTTGAAGTTAGTAGTTCGAGACCACTCTGGCCAACATGGTGAAATCCCATCTCTATTAAAAATACAAAAATTAAAAATAAATATACAAAAATTAGCCAGGCGCCTGTAATCCCAGCTACTTGGAAGGCTGAGGTAAGAGAATCGCTTGAGCTTGGCAGGCAGAGGTTGCAGAGAGCCAAGAATGCACCACTGCACTCCAGTCTGGGCGACAGAGGAGACTCCGTATCAAAAAAAAAAAAAAATTAACTGGGCGTGGTGGCTTTCGCCTATAGTTCTAGCACTTTGGAATACCGAGGCCAGAGGATCGCTTGAGGCCAGTTCTAGGCTGCAGTGAGCGGTGATGACATCACTGCACTCCAGTCTGGGCGACAGAGCAAGACCCTTTCTCAAAGTTAAGTTTTTTCCCAATGGGATGATGCTGAGATTGGGGACTGAGAAACCTTATGAGGGGGCTGATTGAGATGAAGGCTGAATCAACGTTAGCAGTGCAATTGGAAGTAGGATAGGAACTATCCCAGGGCTCGATGTTAGGATAATACCCAGAATTAGGCTTCAGTTCATGCCAAGCAAGTTTCCCGGAGATCCCAACTGGCACCAGACAACGTGGTGACTCTGGGATTGCAGCTGAGTGGCGGGGGGGGGGGGGGGGGAAAGGTGCGGTAGGGTTGGCGGGTCTTGGTAGGTGTCCCCCGTGCCCTGCTGCAGGACAGAATGCCTCCTCGTCCCCTTCGAATGCTCTAGATGCCATGTCTCCGCAGCTACAGGAGTTGCCCCCCAGCCTTCCCGGGAGACTGCACTGCTTACCACCGCTGCCTGGGCCGCAGGGAAGAAAAGTAAGTGGCCGTGCCCGGGGTCCGCGGGGGGCGGGGGAGGGTAGGGCCGGTTTCTGCCCGGGAGCCGGCATCCCCAGCCCAGCCCCTCTGGCCGCGGGCATGTGCGCCCCGCAGGCGGGCGGCTGCGGCTTGTGGGCGGCCCGGGCCCGTGCCGCGGCCGCGTGGAGGTGCTGTACGCCGGGGGCTGGGGCACCGTGTGCGACGATGACTGGGACTTTGCGGACGCGCGCGTGGCCTGCCGTGAGGCGGGCTGCGGGCCCGCGCTGGGCGCCACGGGCCTGGGCCACTTCGGCTACGGCCGCGGCCCAGTGCTGCTGGACAACGTGGGCTGCGCTGGCACCGAGGCCCGCCTGAGCGACTGCTTCCACCTGGGCTGGGGTCAGCACAACTGCGGCCACCACGAGGACGCGGGCGCGCTCTGCGCAGGTAAGGCCACCGACTGGGCCGCGCACTGCGGCGTGGGAGGGGCGGGGCCGGGCGCGGCCTGGGCGGGGCCACGCGTGAGGCCTCGCTGCGGCACCGCGGGACCCGGGGAGCATGCGCACTCCGCAGAAGGGCGCCGCCCCGCCGTTCGCGCTCTCTGCGGCTGCGCAGCGGGGCGGGTCCAGAACGGAGAGCCCTCTGCAGTAGAAAATGGGGCGGGGCCTGGGTAGGGCCACTTGGTGTAGCAGAGCGGGGCGGTGTCCGAGGTCAGGGCTAAGGCTGATCCCTGTTCCCGGAAGGCATCAAGTCCATAAAGGGAGGGGCCGTTTGCTCCCTGTTAAACCTAGACCAAGCAAAATTCTATTAAGCAGAGAGTGGATCACCTTTACTAGAACAAGCGTGTGACCTTTGGGCGGAGTCAATAGAAAGGGGTGCTTGCAGTTGGCAGAAGATTGTGAAATTCATTAATTGCTGCGGGAATTGAACTCTTTACCCTCATTTGGTGCCCCAGGCCTAGTAGGCCCTACTTCCCATGGTCTTGGCCACAAAGGGTTCTGCACAACCCCTATTTCTTTCCTTTTTTTCTTGCTCTGTCACCCAGGCTGGAGTGCAGTAGCATGATCCTAGTTCACTGCAGCCTTAAACTCCTGGGCTCAAGCAGGCCTACCCTGCTTAACCTCTAGAGTAGCTGGGACTGCAAGGGGCATGCCACCGCCCCTGGCTAATTTTTGTATTTTTTGTAGAGATAGGGTCTCGCTGCGTTGCCCAGGCCACGCTTGAACTACTGGCCTCAAGCAATTCTCTCACCTTGACCTCTTTTTTTTTTTTTTTTTTTGAGATGGAATCTCGCTTTGTCACCCAGGCTGGAGTGCAGTGGCGCTATCTTGGCTCACTGCAACCTCTGCCTCCTGGGTTCAATTGATTCTCCTGCCTCAGCCTCTGGAACAGCTGGGATTACACGCACATGCCACCATGCCATGCTAATTTTTCTATTTTTGGTGGAGATGGGGTTTTGCCTTGATGGCCAGGCTGGTCTTGAACTCCTGACCTCAGGTGATCCACCCGCCCAGCCTCACCTTGACCTCTTAAAGTACTGGGATTACAAGTGTGAGCCACTGCACCCACCCAGTGACACAACCCCCATTTCTGATCAAGGGGAGCAGTTCTTCAGGAACCTATGAAGTCCTTTTTGTCCATAGGACAGGCTTCCCTGGGGAGAGTAGGAGGGGGCCTGGCCCTAAGGAACATGTTCCCTGTTGTGACAACACCTCTTTTTTTCTGTCCTTTCTGAGCCAGGCCCAGAGGAGCTGGGACTGCAAGTCCAGCAGGACGGTTCTGAGACCACACGGGTACCCACTCCTCGGCCCAGGGATGGTAGGTACCCACAGTACCCTGAAAGTAGGTGGAGGCATCAGGATCATTGAAAGGACCTGGATTGGGGGAGGTCACAGCCTGGGTTGTAAAGCTCAGCAGATTCACACTAGGACCTGGAAACTCTTGTCCTTTTTGTGGGTCTCAGGCTTCCTTTGTAGGAATATGGTGTCCAGAAAGAAGGAGGTAAGCTTTAAATTACAGCAATCTGGAGATTTCTAGAGGTGGGATCAGAATGAGGGGATAAGGATCCTGTCTTGAACACAGCAATGAAAAAATTCAGAATGTAGTTCCGGGAGCCTAGGGGGTTGGGGAGACCATGATGATGACCTTCAGGGGAAACAATAGGATGTAATCACAGTCTCATAACAGCTGGCCTGGGGCTGGGGCACTGGGATTGTGAACAGAGGACTAGGGAGAGAGCAGTCATGAGGCACCCAGCACACATCATGGATCACTGGACAGACATTCGCATGCTTTCTCCCAGTCCTGAGACTCTGGGTCGGAACTGATGCCCATTTTATTGACTTATTTATTTATTTTATTTTATTTTTTTGAGACAAAGTCTTGTTCTGTCACCCAGGCTGGAGTGCAATGGCGCGATCTCAGCTCACTGCAATCTCCGCCTCCCAGGTTCAAGCGATTCTTGTGCCTCAGCCTCCCCAGTAGCTGGGATTATAGGTATATGCCATCATACCTGGCTAATTTTGTGTGTTTGTGTTTTTCGTAGAGACAGGGTTTCACCATGTTGGCCAGGCTGGTCTCGAACTCCTGACCTCGAGTGATCTGCCAGCCTTGGCCTCCCAAAGTGGTGGGATTACAAGCATGAGCCACCATGCCTGGCCCCATCTTACTTATTTTTGAGGAAGAGTCTTGCTCTGTCAAGCAGGCTGGAATGCAGTGGCATGATCATGGCTACTGCAGCCTTGACCTCCTGGGCTCAAGTGATCCTCCTGCTTCAGCCTCCAAGTAGCTGGGATTACAAGGCACACACTACCATGCCCAGTTAATTTTTGTTTTTTTGTTTTGTTTTGTTTTGGTTTTAGAGACAGGGTCTTGCTATGTTGCCCAGGCTGCTGGGCACAAGCAATCCTCCTTCCCGCCTCAGCCTCCCAAAGTGCTGGGATTGCAGCCATGAGCCACCTCGCCCAGTGCCCATCTTATTTTAATTTCACATGTCTGCCTTCATCTAGTGGCTCCCAGGGCAGTGCTCAGAGCGTCTCAGACCTCTCTTTACTCCCAACCTGACCTAGCTTGGGAGTAGCCTGCAATGAAGCAGCCCCTACTCAGCCCTTGTCCCCTCACAGGGCACCTACGTCTGGTCAATGGAGCCCACCGATGTGAGGGGCGTGTCGAGCTCTACCTAGGGCAACGGTGGGGCACTGTCTGTGATGATGCTTGGGACCTGCGGGCAGCCGGTGTCCTGTGCCGCCAGCTGGGCTGTGGCCAGGCCCTGGCAGCTCCTGGCGAGGCTCACTTTGGTCCAGGCCGGGGCCCCATTCTCCTGGACAATGTCAAGTGCCGTGGGGAAGAGAGTGCCCTGCTGCTCTGCTCTCACATCCGCTGGGATGCCCACAACTGCGACCACAGCGAGGATGCCAGTGTCCTGTGCCAGCCTTCATGACCCAGCCTGCTCTGCAGACCACCTCTTCTTCTGGAAGCTGTGACCTGCCCTTCCTCCTCCAGGAAGCCCTCCTCTTGATGACTACAGTTCACTTTGCCCCTCCTTCCCTTGCCTGGGAGAGAGCCTACCTAGACAGTGCAGTCCCGCATGGAGGAGCCTGGCTGTACCCCCATCCACTGACTGCGTGACCTCAGCCTGTCATCCACTATTGTCAGCCCAGTTCAGTGAAAGCTCCCATGGTTTTGCTCAGTCAAAACCAAAATGAGGGGAAGAGAAATGACTCCTAACTCTTCTCTTTGGTGGGGCTCTTTTTATAGCACCAGACCTGACTTTCTCAACCTAGATCCAGGAGGCTCAGGGGCTCTTTAAATGGTGTATCTCCTCTTCCTGCAACCCATCATGGGATCCCCAAGAAGAGGGAAGGCAGGAGGGGCCTACAGCTCTTACCTTAGGCTCTCAAGGGCTGCAGAGGAAGCTGGGTCCCTGCCCTGCCCTGCTCCATGAGGGTCTGGACTCACTCAGATGGTGCTTGGCTGGACAAGGGGACCGGGGGAGGGGCCAAAGAAGGGACAGTGGCCCCTCCCTGCAGCTGGAACCAGCATCTCTGATCTATGTGTCCCCACCACAGAGCCTCCACTTTGCAGGAGCAAAGAACCCTGGGGGCCTGTAGCCACCCGTTCATAGGTGCCAAGTCAATAAAGCATTGTCCCCCGACTCTTATAACCAAAGTCACTGTTTGAGCACAAATGCATACTTTGTGGCAGCAGGAGAGACTCTGGGCAGGGCTCTCGGGAGGAAACAGGGTTCAGGATGCAGGACGGTTCAAGAGCATCGTCCAAGAGCTCTCAGCAGATACGTCACATCCTGGAAATGCTGAGTCACAGTGTTAGGCCTCCACTGCCCCTAGGGAGCCCCTCAACACATCAACTCTCTCCTTTCACATATGCAGAAATCAACATCCAGCAAAAGGAAGGAGCTTGCTCAAGGCCACATAGCAAGGCGTTGGAGTAACTAGAAGAGAGAAGAAATTATCATTATTATTTTTTTTTTTTCATTTTTATTTTTGAGACTGAGTCTCACCCTATTTCCCTGACTGGAGTACAGTGGTGCAATCTCGGCTCACTACAACCTCTGCCTCCCAGGTGTAAGTGATTCTCCTGCCTCAGCCTCACGAGTAGCTAGGACTACAGGCGCATGCCACCACACCCGGCTAATTTTTTTGTATTCTTAGTAGAGATGGGGCTTCACCATGTTAGCCAGAATGGTCTCTATTTACAGACCTCATGATCCGTCCACCTCGGCCTCCCAAAGTGCTGGGATTTACATGTGTGAGCCACTGCGACTGGCTTATTATTATTATTTTTTAAGATGAAGTCTGACTCTGTTGCCCAGGCTGGAGTACAGTGGCACGAACTTGGCTCACTGCAACCTCCGCCTCCCAGGTTCAAGTGATTCTCCTGCCTCAGCCTCCTGAGTAGCTGGGACTACAGGTGTACACCACCATGAATGGCTAATTTTTGTATATTTTTTTTTTTGAGACAGAGTTTCACTGTTGTTACCCAGACTGGAATGCAATGGCACAATCTCGACCCATGGCAACCTCCGCCTCCTGGGTTCAAGCAATTCTCCTGCCTCAGCCTCCCTAGTAGCTGGGACTACAGGCGCACACCACCATGCCCAGCTAATTTTTGTATTTTTAGTAGAGACAGAGTTTCACCTTGTTGACCAGGATGGTCTCGATCTCTTGACCTCGTGATCCACCCGCCTCGACCTCCTAAAGTGCTGGGATTTTAGTCGTGAGCCAACACGCCTGGCCTAATTTTGGATTTTTAGTAGAGAGTGGGTTTTACCATGTTGGTCAGGCTGGTTTTAAACTCCTGACCTCAGGTGATCCACCTGCCTCAGTCTCCCAAAGTGCTGGGATTATAGGTGTAAGCCACTGCACCTGGACGTTTTCTTTTATTCTTAAAACACAGCCGAGATCGCGCCATTGCACTCCAGCCTGGGTAACAAGAGCGAAACTCCAGCTCAAAAAAAAAAAAAAAAATACACAGTCTATTCTGTCACCCAGGCAGGGTGCAGTGGTCTTATGATAACTCACTGCAGCCTTGAACTCCTGGATGCAAGCAATCCTCCCACCTCAGGCTCCCAAGTAGTTAGGACTACAGGAGCGTGCTACCATGCCCAGCTGTTTTAAAATCTTCTTGTAGAAGAGGAAGAAAAAAAAATCTTGTAGAAATGGGATTTTGCTTTGTTGCCCAGGCTTGTCTCAAACTTCTGGCGTAAAGAGGTCCTCTTGCCTTGGCCTTTCAAAGCACTGGGATTAGAGGTGTGAGCCACTGTGCCCAGCTGAGAAAAAATTCTTTCTCTTTGTTGATTTTTTTTTTTTTTAAGACAGGGTCTCACTTTGTTGTCTAGGCTGGAGTACAGTGACATGATCCCATGTCGGTTCAGTGCGACCTCTGCCCAGGCTCAAGCGAGCCTCCCACCTCAGCTTCCCAAGCAGCTGGGACTACAGATGCATGCCACCACACCCGGCTAATTTTTGCATTGTTTTGTAGAGACATGGTCTTGCTGTGTTTCCCAGGCTGATCTTGAACCCCTAGGTTCAAGTGATCTACTGGCCTGGATCTCCTAAAGTGCTGGGATTACAGGTGTGTCACTGCACCTGGCTCCTTTTTTTCCTTTGAGGCAGTCTTGCTCTGTCAGCCAAGCTGAAGTATAGTGGTGCAATCATGATTTACTGCAGCCTCGACCTCCTGGGCTCAAATGAGCCTCCCACTTCAGCCTCCCGAGTTGCTGGAACTATAGGTGTGTGCCATGACACCCTGATAATTTTTTTTTTTTTTTGAGATGGAGTCTCACTTTTTCACCTAGGCTGGAGTGCAGTGGCTCAATCTCAGCTCACTGCAACCTCTGCTGCCCTGGTTCAAGTGATTCTCCTGCCTCAGCCTCCCAAGTGGCTGGGATTACAGGTTTCTGCCCGGCTAATTTTTGTATTTTTAGTAGAGATGGGGTTTCACTATCTTGGCCAGGCTGGTCTTGAACTCCTGACCTCATGATCTGCCCGCCTCAGCCTCCTAAAGTGTTGAGGCGTGAGCCACCTCACCCGGCCCCAATAATTAAAGTATTTTTTAGGCCGAGCGTGGTGGCTCATGCCTGTAATCCCAGCACTTTGGGATCACGAGGTCAAGAGATTGAGACCATCCCGGTCAACAAGGTGAAACCCCATCTCTACTAAAAATACAAAAATTAGCTGGGCATGGTGGCGCACGCCTATAGTCCCAGCTACTCAGGAGGCTGAGGCAGGAGAATTGCTTGAATCCAGGAGGCGGAGGTTGCGGTGAGATCATGCCATTGCACTCCAGCCTGGGTAACAACAGCGAAACTCCGTCTCAAAAAAAAAAAAAGTTTTTGCAAAGATGGGGTGTCACTATGTTGCCTAGGCCAGTCTCAAATTCCTGGCCTTAAGCAATCCTCCCACCTCAGCCTCCCAAAGTGCTGGGATCCCAGGCATGAGCCACCTAGCCTAGCCTCTCATATCCCTTTGTTGACTCCATGTCTTCCTCCCCATCTTTTAAGTCCTCTTGTGATTATATTAGGCCCACCTGGGTAATCCCGGCTAATCCCCCAGCCCAAGATACTTAATTTAATACATCTGCAAAATCCTGTTAGCCTCGTAAAGGACAGATTCACAAGCTCCAAGGATTAGGGTATGGGAATATTTAGGGGCAGTATGCTGGCTCCAAACCTGGGTCACGGCTCTCAGCCAGAGAGTGAGGTGGACATTTTGGCTCCAAACTCCATCATCTCCTGGCGGTCATGGCTTTGTCTCCATTTGTCAGGGAGTTCTCTGAGCTGTGTCATCAGAGGACGAGACCTGGAGAAATGAAAGATATGAAAACGCTAAGAACTGGAGGAGCTGGGGCAAAAGGACTGGAATGTTCTAGCCGCCTTATGGTCTCCAGCACACTCAGAAATTCTTTTTTTTTTCTGAGATGGAGTTTCGCTCTTGCTGCCCAAGCTGGAGTGCAATGGTGTGATCTTGGCTCTTTGCAACCCCCGCCTCCCGAGTTCAAGTGATTCTCCTGCCTCAGCCTCCTGAGTAGTTGGGATTACAGGCACCCGTCACTATGCCCAGCTAATTTTTTTGTATTTTTAGTAGAGACGAGGTTTCACAGTGTTGGCCAGGATGGTCCCTAACTCCTGACCTCAGGTGATCCACCTGCCTCAGCCTCCCAAAGTGCTGGGATTACAGGCGCCCACTACCTCACCCAGCTAATGTTTGTGTTTTTAGTAGACATGGGGTTTCACCATGTTGGACACTGCACTCCAGCATGGGCAACAGAGCAAGACTCTGTCTCAAAAAATAATAATAATAAACAAAGTACTGGGATGACGGGTATGAGCCGCTGTGCCCAGCCACACTCAGAGATTCTGCCCTACTCGTACCATTCCAGCCACCACGCACTTCAGTGCTCTCCGTTGTCCTGAGAAACTTCACAGCATCCTACCCTTGGAATCCCTTCCCTGTCTAAGCAAAGTACAATTATGTCTCAGTGTCCTCGGGGGTTGATTCTAGGACCCTCTGAGGGTGCCAATATCCAGAATGTTCAAGTCCCGATATAAAATGATGTAGAATGTGCATAACCTATGCACACCCTCCCATATACCTTTTTCTTTTCCTTTTTGAGACTGAGTCTCGCTCTGTTGCCCAGGCTGGGGTGCAGTGGGGTGATCTTGGCTTACTGCAGTCTCCATCTGCCGGGTTCAAGTGATTCTCCTGCCTCAGACTCCCAAGTAGCTGGGACTACAGGCACGCACCACCACACCCAGCTACTTTTTGTATTTTTAGTAGAGACAGGGTTTTGCCATGTTGGCCAAGCTGGTCTTGAACTCCTGGCCTCAAATGATCCACCCACATCAGACTCCCAAAGTGCTGGGATTACAGGCTTGAGCCACTGAACCCAGCCATTAAAAAAAAAAAAAAATAGCCAGCCGTGGTGGCTCAAGCCTGTAATCCCAGCACTTTGGGAGGCTGAGGCAGGTGGATCACGAGGTCAAGAGATTGAGACCATCCTGGTCAACATGGTAAAACCCCGTCTCTACTAAACATACAAAAAAATTAGCTGGGCATGTTGGCGCGTGCCTGTAGTCCCAGCTACTCAGGAGGCTGAGGCAGGAGAATTGCCTGAATCCAGGAGGCAGAGGTTGTGGTGAGCCGAGATCGCGCCATTGCACTCCAGCCTGGGTAACAAGAGCGAAACTCCGTCTCAAAAAAAAAAAGAAAAGAAAAGAAAAGAAAATGAAGCAGAGTCATAGGTCAGAGAAGGCTTCTAAGGGGGTGAAGTCTGAGCTGAGCCTGAGCAGGGAGAGGGAGATGGCCGTGAACCTTTTGGCTGTGAAACAGTTTGGGAAGTACTATTCCAGGTCCTTCAATGGAAACTTAGCTTGGCCTGCAGAAGGACCAGAGAACGTTGTAATTGGAGCAAAGAGGAACGTGCTAACAGATGAGTCGGAGAAGCTGGTAGGGCCTGGGCCACTCAGGGCTTTTTAGGCCACAGGGAGGCGTTTTATTCTAAAGGTGATGAGAATTCATTGGGAAGTAAGTGATAGAGGCATCGTGAGTGCCTGAGTGTCATATTGGTTCTAGGACCTCACTCCCATACCAACATCCATAGCTGTGCTAGTCCCTTATATAAAATGGCATAGTATTTGCATATAACCTACACACCATCCTCCTGCATACATTAACATCTCTGAATTGCTTATGATACCTCATATGATGTAAATGCTAGGTAAATAGTTATTATACTGTTTTTATTTTATTTTATTTTGAGACGGAGTCTCACTCTGTCACCCAGGCTGGAGTGCAGTGGCACGATCTCACTTCACTGCAACCTTCTCCTCCTGGATTCAAGGGATTCTCCTACCTCAGCCTCCCGAGTAACGGGGATTATGGGCACATGCCACCATACCTGGCTAATTTTTTATATTTTTGGCAGAGACAGGGTTCCACCATGTTGGCCAGTCTGGTCTCCAACTCCTGACCTCGAGTGATCTGTCCGCCTCGGCCTCCCTATATTTGTTTGTTTTGAGATGGAGTCTCATGCTGTTACCCAGGCTGGAGTGCAGCGGTGGGATCTCAGCTCACTGCAATCTCTGCCTCCTGGGTTCAAGTGATTCTCCTGCCTCAGCCTCCCGAGTAGCTGGGATTACAGGCTCATGCCACCATAGCCAGCTAATTTTTTAGAGTTCTAGTAGAGACAGGGTTTCAGCATGTTAGCCATGATGGTCTCAATTTCCTGACCTCGTTCCTCCCACCTTGGCTGCCCAAAGTGCTGGGATTACAGGCATGAGCCACTGTGCCCAGCCTATTTGTATTTTTTTTATTTTAATATTATTTTTTATTGTTCTAAAAATATTTTCCATCTACGGTTGGTTCAATTCATGAATGTGGAACCCGTGGATACAGAAAGCCAACTGGATATTCACAGCGGTATGCAGCCATCACCACTGTCTAATTTTAGAAATTTTTATTTTTATTTTTATTTTTTGAGACAAAGTTTCGCTCTTGTTACACAGGCTAGAGTGCAATGGTGCAATCTTGGCTCACCGCAACCTCTGCCTCCTGGGTCCAGGCAATTCTCCTGCCTCAGCCTCCTGAGTAGCTGGGATTACAGGCACACGCCACCATGCCCAGCTAATTTTTTGTATCTTTAGTAGAGATGGGGTTTCACCATGTTGACCAGGATGGTCTCAATCTCTTGACCTCGTGATCCACCCGCCTCGGCCTCCCAAAGTGCTGGGATTACAGGCTTGAGCCACTGCACCCGGCCTATTTTATTTTATTTTATTTTTGAGAAGGAGTCTTACTCTGTCACACAGGTTGGAGTGCAGTGGCACAATCTCAGCTCATTACAACCTCCGCCTCCCAGCTCATGCCTCAGCCTCCCAAGTAGCTGGGTTTATAGGCATCTGCCACCACACCTAACTAATTTTTGTATTTTTGGTAGAAACGCGGTTTCACTATGTTTTGGTAAGGCTGATCAGGCTGGCTCGAACTTCTGACCTCAAGAGATCCTCCTGCTTTGGCCTCCCAAAGTGCTGGGATTACAGGTGTGAGCCATTGTACCTGGCCTGAACATTTGTATTCTGGCATCTGTTTGATAACCCGTTTTCAGTTCTCTTGGGTATATACCAAGGGGTAACGCTGTTTGACATTTTGAGGAACTATCAGTTTTCCACAGTGGTTTCATCATTTCACATTGCCACCAGCAGGGCAGAAGGGCTCCAATTTCTCCATATCCTCACCAACACTTGTTATTTTCCTTTTTTAAAAAATATCTAGCAGTTCTAGTGGGTGTGAAGCGGTCTCTCTTGGTTTTAGTTTGCACTCACATCTTCTTTGTTTCTTTCTTTTGAGTTGGAGTCCTGCTCTGTCACCCAGGCTGGACTACAAAGGTGTGATCCTAGCTCACTGCAACCTCCACCATCCTGATTCAAGCACTTCTCCTGCTCCAGCCTCCCAAGTAACTGGGACTTCAGGTGTGCACCACCACGCCTGGCTAATTTTTATATTTTTAGTGGAGGTGGTGTTTTGTCATGTTGGTCAGGCTGGTCTTGAACTCCTGACCGAAGGTGATCTGCCCACTTCGGCCTCCCAAAGTGCTGGGATTATAGGTGTGAGCCACTGCACCCAGCCTTCAGTTGCATCTTAATGACTAATTATGTTGAGAATCTTTTCGTCTGCTTATTGGCCATTTATCTTCTTTGGATAAATCATCTATTCAGTCGTTTACCCATTTTCCATTAGATTTTTGCTCATTTTTTTTTAATGTAAAAATTACCCTTTTTGTTCTTTTTTTTTTTTTGAGATGGAGTCTTGCGTGGTCACCCAGGCTGGAAAGCAGTGGTGCGATCTCGGCTCACTGCAACCTCCACCTCCCAGGTTCAAGCGATTCTTCTGCCTCAGCCTCCCTAGTAGCTGGGACTACAGGCGCATGCTATCACACCTGGCTAATTTTTATATTTTTAGTAGAGATGAGGTGTCACCATGTCTTGAACTCCAGACTGCCTGATCTACCTGCCTTGGCCTCCCAAAGTGCTGGGATTACAGGTGTGAGCTACTGTGCCCAGCTGAAAATTGCCCTTTGTGTTTTCCTAGTCAAAACTGTCTCTCATGCCTGGCAGAGTGGCTCATGCCTGTAATCCCAACTCTTTTTTTTTTTTTTTTTTGAGACAGTGTCTCCCTCTGTTGCCCACACTGAAGTGCAATGGCAGCGATCTCGGCTCACTACAACCTCCACCTCCTGGGTTCAAGCCATTCTCCTGCCTCAGCCTCAAGTAGCTGGGATTATAGGCAAGTGCTACCATGCCCAGCTAATTTTTGTATTTTTAGTAGTAGAGCTAATTTTTATGTTGGCCAGGCTGGTCTTGAATTTCTAACCTTAGGTGATCCGCCTGCCTTGGCCTCCCAACGTGCTGAAATTACAAGCGTGAGCCACTTCACCCAAGTAATCCCAGCTCTTTGGGAGGCCAAGGAGGGAGGATGGCTTGAGGCCAGGAGTTCAAGACCAGTTTGGACAACATAATGAGACCCCCATTACTACAAAATTAAAAATTAGCCAGGACGTAGTGGTGCGTGCCTCTATTCCAAAATAACAGAGTGGCTGAGACAGGAGGATCACTTGAGCCCAGGAGTTCTAGGCTGCAGTGAGCTGATGCTCAGGATCACACAGCTGAGATTTACACCCTGAACGGTGGAATTCCAAAGCTCCATGCTCTTCCTGTAACTCCTACTGTCTTATCCCCAAAGCTCCACGTGTTTATTGTTAACTCCTCTGTACAAAAGAAAAACTGAAGGCCAAGGAAGCCTGGAAGGTTTTTCTGGGTCACACACAAAGACCAAGGACCAGATCTTGGGACTCCCACCCCAGCCCACAGATCTCCCCGCCCCGATGGCGTAAACATGGGGTACAGGGAAGGGCGCGGAGTGACTCGGCCCTTCCGGCTGGCCCGGTCGGGTCTCGCCTTCCTGCTGAGTCACGGCCTCCGCGGGGAGCGGCGAGGGGTGGGGCTGGGGAGACGACTGGGAGGGAGAGTTCGCCCCGCGTGGGAACCGGAGCCCACCCCTGGCCCCATGGCAGTCTCCTGATTGGAGAGCCTGCTCCCAGCACAGCCAATCACAGCCAGCTGCAGAGCGCTGGTGGGGCGGGGCCGAAGGAGTAGATCATACCCTCCTTCTCCCCTAGAATCCTCTCATCGCGCCGCACCCCTGGGGCTTTTGGGGACATCCCAGCCCAGCCACTGGATAGGCGGGGCTGGCTGGGCCCTGGGCTCGGAACCCTGAGGCCTACGCGGGGACAGGGTGGAAGGGACAGGAAAGGCCTCCAAAAGCCTGGCATGAAGGCGACCTTATTAGTCTATGCGGTCCCTCGGAACTTACAAGAGCATTTATCTTCCCCAACCTCTCCCCCTCCCCACCTAAGGCCAGGCTGGAGTATTTACTCTTGTTTTCAGGGGTCTTTACCCTTGTAACCCAGAGAGGCCTTTAAAATTGTAAAGCCTTGGCTAGGTGCGGTGGCTCACGCCTCTAATCCCAGCACTTTGGGAGGCCGAGATGGGAGGATCGCTTGAGCCCAGGAGTTCAAGACCAACTTGGGCAATATAGTGAGAGCAGCCCCACCTCTACAAAAAAGTAAAAGAACTAGTCAAGTTGGTGGTATATGCCTGTAGTTCCAGCTACTCTGGAGGCTGAGGTGGGAGGATCACTTAAGCCTTGGAGGTCAAGGCTACAGTGAGCTATGACGACAATACTGCACTTCAGCCTGGGTGACAGAGTGATCCCTGCCTCAAAAAAAAAAAAAAAAAAAAAAAAAAAAAAAACCCAGGCACAGTGGCTTACGCTTGTAATCCTAGCACTGTGGAAGGCCGAGGCGGGCAGATCGCCTGAGGTCAGGAGTTTGAGACCAGCCTGACCAACATGGAGAAACCCCATCTCTACCAAAAAATACAAAATAAGCCAGGTTTGCTGGTACATGCCTGTAATCCTAGCTACTTGGGAGGCTGAGGCAGTAGAATCGCTTGAACCCAGGAGGCAGAGGTTGTGGTGAGCTGATATGGTGCCATTGCACTCCAGCCTGAGCAACAAGAGTGAAACTCCGTCTCAAAAAAAAAAAAAATAAATAAATATTAAACCAATTTTTAATAAAACCAAGATTGGAAAGGGAGAGGCTCCTTCCTGTACACTCACAGACATTTGCACTAGAGTGAGGGTTTAACAGGACTGGCTGTGGTCAGGCGTGGTGGCTCACGCCTGTAATCCCAGCACTTCGGGAGGCCGAGGCGGGCGGATCACAAGCTCAAGAGATCAAGACCCTCCTGGCCAACATGGTGAAACCCCCTCTCTACTAAAAATTACAAAAATTAGCTGGGCATGGTGGCATGAGCCTGTAGTCCCAGCTACTAGGGAGGCTGAGGCAGGAGAAGTGCTTGAACCCAGGAGGGGGAGATTGCAATGAGCCAAGATTGTGCCACTGTACTCCAGCCTGGCCCCTGGTGACAAAGCAAGACTATCTCAAAAAAAACCACAAAAAACAAAAAACCAGGACCAGCTGCCTGGAGGCACCCCAGCAAAGGCATGAGAGTGCAGGATCTCCAGAGTGGGCGCTGGGGCTTTTTTTTTTTTTTTTTGACACGGAGTCTCACTCTGTCACCAGGCTGGAGTGGTGTGATATTGGCTCACTGCAACCTCTGCCTCTGGGTTCAAGCGATTCTCCTTCCTGCGCCACCACACCCAGCTAATTTTTTGTATTAGTAGAGACAGGGTTTCATCGTGTTGGCCAGGCTGGTCTCGAACTCCTGGCCTTAAGTGATCTGCCTGTGTCAGCCTCCCAAAGTGCTGGGATTACAGGTGTGAGCCACTGCACCCCACCATATTTGAATTTGTAATCACTCTGGGTATCCTGTGGAGAAGAGGTAGTAGAGAAACAAGATGGGAGCAGGGAATCCAGTTTGGAGACTGCTGGGATAGTGCAGGGAGAGAAGCTGGTTTGAACCCTGATGGAGTGGTAGAGACAGTGAGAAGAGGATGAAATGTTAACCTGTCCAAAGGGGCTGTCATGCTCAGGATAATTAGAGTACAGCTCCCTCCCTGAGGCCCCATTTGTTTATTTGTTCATTTGTCCTCTCATTCTTTTTTTTTTTTCTTTTTTTAGAGACAGGATCTTGCTCTGTCATCCAGGCTGGAGTACAGTGGTGCAATTATAGCTCACTGCAACCTCCAACTCCTGCCTCAGGCCATCCTCCTGTCTCAGCCTCCCAAGCAGCTGGGACTATGAGTGTGCACCACCGTGCCTGGCTAATTACTTTCTCTTTCTTTCAACAAATATTTGAGCACCACTCTGGGTCAGAAATTATGTCCTGTCTGCCAGGGAACAGGTCTGCTGCCTGATCCATTGAGGGCTTGGAAGGGCAAGGGGATGTCTGCAAAGGGATTGCTGCAGACCTCACAGTAGCTCCACAACTGCACAGTATTTGGACACTGGGAGTTCCTGCTGGTTTCTACTCTCTCCACGGCCTGGCCTCATCTCCTTGCTACCAGTCAGCCAGAGATCATTATTTTTTCTTGGCAGATGCAGAAACTGGACGTTCAGAGAAGGAACCGATCTGCTCAAGGTCACCCATCCTGAGCTAGAGGCAGCCTTGGAACCTGAGTATCTGGGCTCTCACCGGCTTCTCTTCCCTCTGCAGCCTGGCTGCCCACATTGGTTTGTTTCATGCTCAGAGAGTCCTTCCGTCACTCTCAGGCAGGAGGGGAAGCTGCAGACAGAGGGACGCCTGCTCCCTGCCTCTCTGAGTCCAGCTCTGGTCTCGAGATTGCTGTATTATTAGTAACAGCCCACGTCTGCGTAGTGCTTACCAGCCTCCGGCGGGCCAGGGGACTTCGCATGCATTGTCTCATCTGATCCACCTGGCCAGCCACAACTGGGAAGGGAAAATTACTGTCCTCGCTTTACAAGTGAGGAAACTGAGGCTCAAAACTGTATGCATTCATTGAATTACTTTGAGGTTCAAAGACACACAACAAATACGTGTCCACCAAATTCTGATCCCCTGCTGCTGTGGGACGCTAAAATGAACAGGATGTGGACTCTATCCAGGAAGAGACAGCTTAGTGGAATATAATGCATATACATTCCTAGGCTTTGTATAGGACCCCATGAGGGGGACTTTGCAGGAGAAATGTTATGGGCATCAGAGGAGGAAGAAAAGGGCCTGCCTAGTAGAAGTTCTGGGAAGCCTTCTGGAAGAGCAGGCATTTAGCTGGGGTTGAAGGACCTGGATTTGGGTAGCTGGGGAAGGGGAGATGGGCCCCCTCCATGTCTTCTCTTGGCATCCTAGACTTCTGTTGATGTGTCATTACTTTATGCACCTAATAGGAACTCAATGTTTGTTTGTTTTTGAGACAGAGTTTCACTCCTGTCGCCCAGGCTGGAGTGCCATGGTGCGATCTCGGCTCACTGCAACCTCCACCTCCCGGGTTCAAGTGATTCTCCCACCTCAGCATCCTGAGTAGCTAGGATTACAGATGCACGCCACCACGCCCAGCTAACTTTTGTATTTTTAGTAGAGATAGTGTTTCACCATGTTGGCCAGGATGGTCTCGATCTCTTGACCTCAGGATCCGCCTGCCTTTGCCACCCAAAGTGCTGGGATGACAGGTGTAAGCCACCGTGCCTGGCCTTTTTTTGTTGTTTTGGAGATGGAGTCTTGCTCTGTCACCCAGGCTTGAGTACAGTGGCATCGGGACAAGGGGGTGATGGACAGGAGACCTTAATTAGTGGGATCTTTATAACTTATGCAGTGCTGGGAGCTGGGATCACAACCTAGTCTCACTCCTCATCATCCCCAGCTGAAACTCCTTGGGCTGGATTTTGAAACTGTTGAAACCATCCCCGAAGGATGCTCAGTGCAGGAGGCATGTGTTAACTCGAAGTTCTTGCTGGACCTGAGGGACACCCTTATACCCCAGTCTCACCCAGGTCCAGGTCTCTATGGGGCAGGTCAAGACTTGCTCTGAATCACTGAGGACTGGGGCGGTTGTTCCTATTTTACAGATGAGAATAAAGGCTGCAAGATGTGGGCTGGGCACAATGGTTCATGCCTGTCATTGCAGCACTTGGGGAGGCCAAGGTGGGAGGATTTCTTGAGCCCAGGAGTTTGAGACCAGCCTGGGCAACACGGGGAGACACCTGCTCCTCATCCATCTCCTGTCCCAGAAATTAAAAATAAATAAGTAATCAAGTAAATACCTGGGGAGGCCAGGGCAGGAGGATCCCTTGAGCCCAGGAGGTTGAGGCTGCAGTGAGCTATAATGCCCTCCACCTAGGGAACAGAACAAGATTCTGTCTCCAAAAGAAACAAAACCAAAAAGACTGCAAGGAGCTCAGTGGCTGCCAAACCTCACAGCGAGAACTGGAGTCCATGCTTCCAACGTAGACGAATCCTACGACCTCATCCTCCCTGGGAGGAAGCCCTTCAGGGGCATGGCTCAATCTGTGTGTGGGGAAACAGCCCACCCGGCTGGGCTTTCTGCAGCAGTTTGTGCAGATGGAAGAGACAGCCCAGCTGCCTGGCCTGGTGGCCTCCACCTTCCCAGAGCAACTGCCCATCTTCCATGGATTGGGTCCAGCCCAGCAGCTTCCAGGATGAGTCTCGGGCACCTGGCCAGGCTTCCCTGTCTCCATCTCCAGCAATCTGTCTTCCTGTCTGTACCCCTGCCGGATCCTTGTCTCTCTCTGGGGCTCTGTTTTTACCACTGTGTCTGTTTCTCTGTCATTACCCTTTTCTCATCTCCGTTATTATTATTTGTTTTGTCAGCCTCAAGGTTTCCTCTCTGATCTTTCTCCGGTCCCAGGCATGGCCTTAGGACTTCCAGTCTCTTAGGAATCACAGAGGTCCCTGTTCTTCCTGGTGCCTGTCCTCAGCTGCTTGCAGGAGCCAGTAGATAAAAAAAAAAATGATAGGCCAGCTGCGGTGGCTCATGCCTGTAATCCCAGCACTTTGGGAGGTCGAGGCAGGCAGATGACTTGAGGCCAAGAGTTCAACACCAGCCTGGCCAACAGGGAGAAACCCCATATCCACTAAAAATACAAAAATTAGCTGGCCATTGAGGGTGTGCGCCTGTAGTCCCAGCTACTCAGGAGGCTGAGGCAGGAGAATCGCTTGAACCTGGGAGGTGGAAGTTGCAGTGAGAGGAGATCATACTCCTGCACTCTAGCCTGGAGCAAGACTCTGTCTCAAAAAAGGAAAAACAAATGACAAAGGAGGGGGATCCCACTGTCGTGATCCAATCTGATCAAGCCCTTGGCCTCCTCTTCCCTCATTACAAAGCCCGAGTCCCATACTATCCCGTCTTACAGAGGTGGATGTGCTGCTCAGAGATCAAGGTTACTGAGTGAAATTAGACCATGTCAGGGCCTCTGTCCCAGGCAGAATGCAAAGGTGTGGAAGCCCAAGTCCTTGGCTGCCCCAACCAAAATGCTGCCCCTTCCAGACGCCTTGGGCAAACCCCTTTCCTCAAAGCTTGGGTTCTGCATCTCCATGAGCCGATCTTTTGCCTAAACCACCTGGTCCTAGATGAGATTTCTGAAACCTTCGGTCTCTGATTGCAGTTTTCCTCTTTCCCCAGCCCCTGCCTCATCCTGGGAAATTCCAGCATCCACAGCACATGGCCTCTTCCATCAGAGCATCTCAGGGTGCACCTTCTCAAACATGGGCCTCGGCCTGCATCCACATCAGCCCCCATGACCAAGGGCTTTCTGTGGATCTTGGGTTGGGGGACCTCCCAGAACCAGAACACTCCAGTCTCGATGCTCTGGCACCTCTACACCGTTGTCCCCCTCTACGTATTATTCTTCAGGGTCTCCCAGGCCTCCAGCCTCTGACTGCCTTCTTCTTTCCTTTCCCCACCTTGGCACTCACTTATCTGATATATTGAGCTCCCTTTCCCCTGGTCCCATGACTGCAGTGGACCACTGCTTGCTGTGGGTGGTCTGACCTTCACTTTCTCAGCTCCTGGCCCAGGCTGCTGAGGGCCCTGGAGAAAACCACAGATAGGGGACCCTCAGGGTCTGATCTCCAGGCCCAGCTGGTACTTGAATGGCCAGTCCTTCCCTAGCGCGCTCCCCAACCCTCTCCAGAGGCTCCTGGAAACCTTCAGCCTGTTCTCCAGCCTCCTCCCATCCTCCTCCATGACTCAGCAGATGACTTCAGAGAAACACTTCTCAAAGAAACAGGTTCCCGAGGACCTGCCTGCTCTCTATGTAGAAGTCCATTCTCTTGCCTTCCACTTCAGCCGAACCCCACCTCCTCGAGTGCTCCAGACCTCGGTTTCCAGTTATCCTCCTGCCCCTCCCACCTCCGCCCATAACCCTCCAGCCTGACTCTCTCCAGGCTCCCACATTTAAACCATCCCAGGCAACTCCCGGCCTCACAAACCCTTCCTATTGCCTGGAGCTACCAGCAATATCAGCTTCTCTCTCTTTCATCTCGCCATTAACTTACTGTTCAAAACAGTTGTCTCCAAATCCTTTTTCCTTTTTTTTTTTTCTCCTAAGAGATTGGGTCTTGCTCTGTCACCCAGGCTGGAGTGCAGTGGTGTAATCATAGCTCACTGCAGCCTCCAACTCCCAGGCTCAAGCGATCCCCCTGCCTTAGCCTCCCGAGCAGCTGGGATGACAGTAAGTTTTTGAATTGTTTGTTTTGTACAAACGGGGTCTCACTGTTGCGCCGGCTGGTCTCTAGCTCCTGGGCTCAAGTGATCTTCCCACTTTGGCCTCCTGGAGTGTTGGGGTTATAGGTGTGAGCCACTGTGCCCAGCCCAGACTCCAAAATTTTTTTTTTTTTAGATGGAGGCAGAGGTTGCAGTGAGCCCAGATTACGCCACTGCACTCCAGCCTGGGTGACAGAGCAATACTCTGTTTCAAAAAAAAAAGGAAAAAGAAAAAGAAAATAAAGAGAGAGAGAGACAGAGATCCACAGAAAAGAAGTGATTGCTTTAAGGTTATTTAGCAAGTCATTGTTAGAACCAGGCCTCCAGGGTTCCATTTGCTGTCCGGGGCTCCTGAATCCATCATGGATGTCGGCAGCCTTGGGCAGTCCACCTGGCAACTGCGCTCCCTACAACTTCTCCAGCGGGGCCTTGGCTCTGACTCACCCTGTCTCTTGCCAAGACCACACTCATCATTCCCATGAGAAGGCAGGTAATTTCCTTCTTCCCTCTGTCCCTTCCCACATCTACCTGCTTTCTTCTGTATCCTCCAATATATGGGGTTATAAATAAATCCAGCTGTGGCCTGGCACAGTGGCTCATGTCTGTAATCCCAGTTCTTTTGGGAGGCTGAAGCAAGAGGATCACTTCAGGCCAGGAGTTCATGACCAGCCTGGGCAACATAGTGAGCACCCCCCCCCCCACCCTGCCTGCAATCTCTACAAAAAATTAAAAATAAAAATCAGCTGGGCATGCTGGTGCACACCTGTGGTCCTAGCTACTCAGGAGGCTGAGGCAGGAGGCTTGCTTGAGCCCAGGAGCTGGAAACTGCAGTGAGCTATGATTGTGCCACCAAACTTCAGCCTGGGCAACATGGTGAGACTCTGTCTCTAAGTAAATAAAGCTATGTGTCGTAAGTGAGGCCTGCTTTCATTGGTTCTGAAAAGAGGCCAAAAAAAGAAGAAATTCTGGCCAGGTCCAGTGGCTTATGCCTGTAATCTCAGCACTGGGAAGCCAAGGCAAGAGGATCGCTAGAGGCTAGCAGTTCAAGACTAGTCTGACCAACATGGTGAAACCACATCTCTACTAAAAAAAATTTAAAATTGGCCGGGTATGGTGGTGCATGTCTGTAGTCCCAGCTACTCAGGAGGCTGAAACAGGAGAATCGCTTAAACCCAGGAGGTGGAGGTTGCAGTGAGCTGGGATCATGCCACTGCACTCCAGCCTGGGTGACAGAGCGAGACTCCATCTCAAAAAAAAAAAAAAAAAACTGCCGGAAGCTGGGCATGGAGGCTCACGCTTGTAATCCCAGCACTTTGGGAGGCCAAGGTGAGAAGGATCACTTGAGGTCAGGAGTTTGAGACCATTCTGGGTAACATACTGAGATCCCCATCCCTACACAAAACAAGTTAGCTGGGCATGGTGGTGCCTGTAGTCCCAGCTACTCAGGAGGCTGAGGTGGGAGGATCACTTGAGCCCAGGAGTTGGAAGCTGCAGTGAACTATGATCTCACCACTGCACTTCAGCCTGGGCGACATAGTCAGATCTTGTCTCTACTAAAAGTTAAAAATAATTTTTTTTTAATTTAAGAAAGCTGTTGGGGAGAAGGAGAATTATCATTTTTCTTTCCTTTTTTTTTTTTTTAGGTGGAGTCTTGTTATGTCACCCAGGCTAAAGTGCAGTGGCGCGATCTCAGCTCACTGCAACCTCTGCCTCCCAGGCTCAGGCCATTCTCCTACCCCAGCCTCCAGAGTAGTTGAGACCACAGTCATGTGCCATCTCACATCCAGCTAAGTTTTTGTGTTTTTGGTACAGATGGAGCTTCACCATGTTTCCCAGGCTGGTCTCGAACTCCTGAGCTCAAGCTATCCACCCGCCTTGGCCTTCCAAAGTGCTGGGATTACAGGTGTGAGCCACTGCATCCAGTGTGTCCTTTTTCTTTTAACCCCAAAGGGTAGAATAAGAAAGCACGGGCCGTGTGTGGTGGCTCACACCTGTAATCCCAGCACTTTGGGAGGCCAAGGCGGGTGGATAGCTTGAGCTCAGGAGTTCGAGACCGGCCTGGCCAACATGATGAAACCCCATCTTTGCTAAAGATACAAAAAATTAGCCGGGCATGTTGGCAGACACCTGTAATCCCAGCTACTCAGGAGGCTGAGGCAGGAGAATCGCTTGAACCCAGGAGGCAGAGGTTGCAGTGAGCTGATATCTTGCCACTGCACTCCAGCCTGGGTGACAGAGCAAGACTCGGTCTCAAAAAAAAAAAAAGAAAGCGACCGCCGAGACCGCGTCCGCCCCGCGAGCACAGAGCCTCGCCCTTGCCGTTCCGTCGCCCGTCCACACCCGCCGCCAGCTCACCATGGATGATGATATCGCTGCACTTGTTGTCGACAACGGCTCCGGCATGTGTAAGGCCGGCTTCGCGGGCGACGATGCTCCCCGGGCCGTCTTCCCCTCCATCGAGGGGCGCCCCAGGCACCAGGGCGTGATGGTGGGCATGGGTCAGAAGGACTCTTACGTGGGTGATGAGGCCCAGAGCAAGAGAGGCATCCTGACCCTGAAGTACCCCATCGAGCACGGCATTGTCACCAACTGGGATGACATGGAGAAGATCTGGCACCACACTTTCTACAACGAGCTGCGTGTGGCTCCTGAGGAGCACCCTGTGCTGCTTACTGAGGCCCCCCTGAACCCCAAGGCCAACCGTGAGAAGATGACCCAGATCATGTTTGAGACCTTCAACACCCCAGCCATGTATGTGGCCATCCAGGCTGTGCTTTCCTTGTACGCCTCTGGCCGTACCACTGGCATCGTGATGGACTCCGGTGACGGGGTCACCCACACTGTGCCCATCTATGAGGGGTATGCCCTCCCCCACGCCATCCTGCGTCTGGACCTGGCTGGCCGGGACCTGACTGACTACCTCATGAAGATCCTCACCGAGCGCGGCTACAGCTTCACCACCACAGCTGAGCGGGAAATCGTGCGTGACATCAAGGAGAAGCTGTGCTATGTCGCCCTGGACTTCGAGCAGGAAATGGCCACAGCGGCCTCCAGCTCCTCCCTGGAGAAGAGCTACGAGCTGCCTGATGGTCAGGTCATCACCATCGGCAACGAGCGGTTCCGCTGCCCTGAGGCGCTCTTCCAGCCTTCTTTCCTGGGCATGGAATCTTGTGGCATCCACGAAACTACCTTTAACTCCATCATGAAATGTGACGTGGACATCCGCAAAGACCTGTATGCCAACACAGTGCTGTCTGGTGGTACCACCATGTACCCTGGCATCGCTGACAGGATGCAGAAGGAGATCACCGCCCTGGCACCCAGCACGATGAAGATCAAGATCATTGCTCCTCCCGAGCGCAAGTACTCAGTGTGGATCGGTGGCTCCATCCTGGCCTCGCTGTCCACCTTCCAGCAGATGTGGATCAGCAAGCAGGAGTATGATGAGTCCGGCCCCTCCATCGTCCACCGCAAATGCTTCTAGGCGGACTGTGACTTAGTTGCATTACACCCTTTCTTGACAACCTAACTTGCGCAGAAAACAAGATGAGATTGGCATGGCTTTATTTGTTTTTTTGTTTTGTTTTGGTTTTTTTTTTTTTGGCTTGACTCAGGATTTAAAAACTGGAACGGTGAAGGTGACAGCAGTCGGTTGGAGCGAGCATCCCCCAAAGTTCTACAATGTGGCCGAGGACTTGATTGTGTACATTGTTTTTTTTAAGTCATTCCAAATATCGTGAGATGCAGGAAGTCCCTTGCCCTCCCAAAAGCCACCCCACTTCTCTCTAAGGAGAATGGCCCAGTCCTCTCCCAAGTCCACACAGGGGAGGTAACAGCATTGCTTTTGTTGTAAATTATGTAATGAAAAAATTTTTAAATTTTTGCCTTAATACTTTTTTTATTTTGTTTTATTTTGAAAGATTTTAGCCTCTGGCTACCCCTTTTTTTTGTCCCTCAACTTGAGATGTATGAAGGCTTTTGGTCTCCCTGGGAGTGGGTGGAGGCAGCCAGGGCTTACCTGTACACTGACTTGAGACCAGTTGAATAAAGTGCACACCTTAAAAATAAAAAAAAAAAAAAAAAAAAAAAAAAAAAAAAAAAAAAAAGAAAGCACGGACAGAAGTTTCTGGTAATGTGAGAGCTGTCCCTCCTGCAGTGGAAAGGGGACCTCAGGAGATGGTGAATTGCCTGTGGGTGGAGCTGTGCTAGGAAGGGCTGAGAAGAAGGAGATGGGGTGCTGCATAAGGGATTTCCACCCTGGACAAACTAGAGTTTCTCCACAGTCCTTTCCAATTTAGCAATCCCAAACTCCAGGAAGACAGGAAGGGCACCTGGCTGACTCTGAAACCTAGAAAGCACTGCAGGGTTCACACCTCTGAGTCATCTTGACTCTGCTGGAAGCTGGGGATGGAGATGGTGCCTTTTGCCCCTGTCTGTCCCATGGCTCAGGGTAAGGATTTGGGGCTGAATGTCTGTGCCTACCTCCTGCCCTGGTGCAGCCTGGGCTCCTGTCTGCCTGCTGCGTCAGCACTGGCGTTCCTATTACATGACCAAGTGGGATTTGCACTCTGGAAGCATTAGCGCTGGGCTGACTCGGCAGAACGACCAACACCCGAAACTGCCAGCTCCTGCACCCCTCCCAGCCGGCTGCCGGGACCCCTCCTGGCTGTTTTCCCTCCTTTTCAGGCAATCCAGGCTGGCCTCCTTCAGAGTTAACAGGGCTTTTTGAGGTGACTTCTGCCGACCACTGGTGGTGCACAAACCCTCCAGAGGAATTTGAAAACACACAGATCGTTAGACCTCTCAGCACTGGAGACTCTGACCCACTATGTCTAGGCTCTGGG
Organism: Saguinus oedipus; assembly: GCA_031835075.1. NCBI lineage: Eukaryota > Metazoa > Chordata > Mammalia > Primates > Cebidae > Saguinus > Saguinus oedipus. The sequence goes on from CM063170.1 coordinate 58,514,690, forward strand.
ACTCTATACTACTAGATCAGCTTCCTCAAAGTGTTGTGGGGGGTGTGATGCACAGCTAAACTGAGGACCACTGCTCAGCATCACCCATGAGTGGTGGTCTCTGCCCCTGAATCCCCTGCCATTACTGGACAGCTCCAGCTTATGAAGAAATCACTTCCTTGAACTGAACTGAAATTGATGGGCTCTCTGACACTTGGAGTCCTCTAAAAACAACCATCAGTGGTGGCTTACACCTGTAATCCTGGTACTCTGGGAGGCTGAGGTGGAAGGATCGATTGGGGCCAGGAGTTTAAAACCAGCCTGGGCAACACAGCAAGACACTGTCTCTAAAATAAATAAGTAAATAAAATAAAAATATTAATTGGGAGTGGTGGTGCACACCTGTAGTCCCAGCTACTTGGGAGGCCAAGGTATGAGAATCTCTTGTGCCTGGGAGGTCAAGGGCTGCAGTGAGCCGTGTTCATACCACAGCACTCTAGCCTGAGTGGCAAAGGGAGACCTTGTCTCAATACACACACACACACACACACACACACACACACACACAAGAAAAACCACAGGCTGCCACCATCCCCATCACTGTAAGTCCCCCATGAGTTACTTGTCCTCTGTTAGTATTCCAAGTACCAAAACATTCCAGACTCTTCTACTAAGTCGAAGAACACTGCTGTTCAGTTCACAGTTCGATTCAAAGGTCATGGTATAGATTTCTCTTTAAGATTCAGTGGGAAACCCAAGCTCTAGATTGGTAAAGTACTTGGCCTAAGTTCACACAGCTGAGTTTTGGGAGAAGATTGCAGCCCAGGCTCCTCTCCCTCTTGAGAATACATGGCTTGTCTCTTTGAGACAGTGGCCTATTTTTCTTCATGACACACAACTTGTCGAGGTAATTTTTTATTTTTTGAGATGGAGTTTTGCTCTGTCACCCAGGCTGGAGTGCAGTGGCATGATCTCAGCTCAAAGCAACATTTGCCTCCTGAGTTCCAGCAATTCTCCCACCTCAGCTTCCCCAGGTAGCTGGTTTACAGATGTGTACCACCATGCCTGGCTAACTTTTGTATTTTTAGTAGAGATGGGGTTTCATCATGTTGGCTAGGCTGATCTTGAACAGCTGGCTTCAAGTGATCCACCTCCCTTGGCCTCCCAAAGTGCTGGGATTACAGGCGTGAGCCACCACACCTGTCCTCCTTTTAAAAAATCGTGTTGTTTTTTTTTAATTTTTTGAGACAGTGTCTCACTCTGTTGCCCAGGCTGGAGTACAGTGGCACCATCATAGCTCAATGCAGCCTCCAACTTCTGGGGTCACGTGATTTCCCCCACCTCAGCCTCCTAAAGTGCTGCAGTTACAGGTGTGAGCCACTGTGCCATGCCTGGCCTGATTCCCATCTTAGAGCAGAGAGTCTCTTTCATTGAACATAACTTTGCCGAGCACCTGGCTTCATGCTAGGCTTGGAGATCAGAGATGGCTCAGACTGAGTCCATGTCTTCAGGGAATATGACCCCACGGAAGACAGACTCATACACATCTCAGTGTAACATGCTGGTCTGGGCACTTGTCTAGAGAACATGGCAGGAGAGCCCATGGGGACCGAGGAGAGAAAGGTTAGTTCAACTCACAGTGTCTGAGTCTGAAAGATGAGGAGGTATGGGTCTAATGGGGGTGGGCATAGAAGGAGTTTACAGCACAAGGAACAGCTTTTGAAAAAGCCCAGACTGAGGCTGGGCACGGTGGCTCAAGCCTGTAATCCCAACACTTTGGGAAGCTGGGGTGGGTGGATCACCTGAGGTCAGGAGTTCGAGACCAGCCTGACAAACATGGAGAACCCCCATCTCTACTAAAATTATAAAATTAGCCAGGCGTGGTGGCACATACCTGTAATCCCAGCTACTTGGGAGGCTGAGGCAGGAGAATTTGCTTGAATCTAGGAGGTGGAGGTTGTGGTGAACCAGGATCACATCATTGAACTCCAAACTAGGCAAAGAGAGTGACTCTGTCTCAAAAAAAAAAAAAAAAGAAACAAAAGGCCAGGTGCGGTGGCTTACACCTTACACCTCACGCCTGCAATCTCAACTCTTTGGGAGGCCTAGGCAGGTAGATCACAAGGTCAGCAGTTGGAGACTAGCCTGGCCAAGATGGTGAAACCCAGTCTCTACTAAAAATACAAAAAGTTAGTCAGGTGTGGTGGCGCATGCTTGTAATCCCAGCTACTTGAGAGACTGAGGCAGGAGAATCGCTTGAACCCAGGAGGCAGAGGTTTTGGTGAGCCAGGATTGTGCCATTACACTCCAGCCTGGGCAAAAAGAGCAAAACTCTGTCTCAAAAAAAAAAAAAAAAGAAAAGAAAAGCCCAGACTGGCCAGGTGTGGTGATTCATACCTATAATTCCAGCACTTTGGGAGGTCAAGGCAGGGGGATTGCTTGAGCCCAGGAATTTGGGACTACTTGGATAACAAAGCATAGACCTATCTCTACAAAAATAAAAAAAGGAGAATCATTTTTTCTGCCAGGCATGGTGGTGTTAATCTGCATTCCCAGCTACTCTGAAGGCTAAGGCAGGAGGATCATCTGAGCCTAGGAGGTCATGCAGTGAGCTACAATTGCACTACTGCACTCCAGCCTGGGCAATAGAGTGTGACCCTGTCTCAAAAGGAAATAAAAGATATATTGGATATTTCACTGGGGAGGATGGAAAGATGCTGAGACAGGATGTTAGTTGAAAGCTGTTGCTATAAACTAGAAGATCTTAAGAAGCATCCACCCAGTTCCTCTTTTTTATAGATGTACAATCTGAGACCCAGAGAGGCAAAGTGATTTGCCCAGGCTCACCCAGCAAGATTAATGGCAAAGTCAGGGCTTCAACCTGTGGATTCTGCCTCCTGGGCTCATGCCTCCTCCACTGGCCAGAGACCCTCAGGAAAAGAGGCAGGCTGCAGAGATTTCCTTGTCATTCTTTGCTCCTGCTGCAGGCCAGCCTGCTAAGGCAGTGACGGGGAAGTGTTCCCAGAGGACAGAGCAGGGAGCATTGCTGCTTGGCCTCAGAAGATTCTGCTGCTGCTGCCTCTGCACTAATCAGAGAGATTTCCAGCCGCAAGAGGAAGCCAGAAGCTAGGGGATGGGGTGCGGTGATTTATGACTGCACAGAAACAGCAGGACAATCATGTCCCTGGCTGCCCTGTATGTCTGCCAATCCAGCCGGAGAGGATGCATTTAAAATGTCATGTCCTCCAGTGCTGGAGAAGGGGATGGAGGGTGCCCTTCTGACACGTTGTTTACTCCTTTCCTGAGCAGATGCCAAGGAGGGTAGATCTTGGACAGGAAATGGTGCCTTCGCTGCTAAGAGTCTAGGACGTCTGCCTGTGTTTGAATTCAGGCTCTGTTAGCTGGGACACAGAGAAGCTGTGTGACTTTTGGCTGATCAGATAGCCTCTCTGTGTCTCTACTTCCTTGTCTTATAAAACAGGGATGAGGCCGGGTGTGGTGGCTCACACTTGTAATCCCAGCACTTTGAAAGGCCAAGGCAGGTGGATCACCTGGGGTCAGGAGTTTGAGGCCATCCTGGCCGACATGGCGAAAACCTGTCTGTACTAGAAATAGAAAAATTAGCCAAGTGTGGTAGCGGGCATCTGTAATCCCAGCTACTTGGGAAGTTGAGGCAGAAGAATCGCTTGAACCCAGGAGGCGGAGGTTGCAGTGAACCAGGATCATGCCACTGCACTCAAGCCTGGGTGACAGAGCAAGATTCCACCAAAAAAAAAAAAAAAAAAAAAAATTAGCTGGGCGTGGTGGCACACACTTGCAATCCCAGCTACTCAGGAGGCTCAGGCACAAGAATCACTTGAACCTGGAAGGCGGAGGTTGTAGTGAGCCGAGATCGCACCACTGCACTCCAGCCTGGGCGGCAGAGCGAGACTCCATCTCAGGAAGAAAAAAAAAATGCCAGTAGCTTCCATTTCAGAAGAAGAACATGCTGAATCTAGAACTATGACTCATCACAGCTGGGTGCTTAAACTTAGTGCTCTTTTAGTTTAATTTCTGGTTTTTAAGGTGGGGAAGTTGGACCCAGAGAGGGGACAGGTCCTGCACGCAGAGCTGGGGGCCAGGCAGAAGCCCGAATGCCAACTCTTAATGTCCCTGCTCCAGGTTTCCTTCTGCACTACCAGGCAGTGGAGGAGGAAGCCAGGATCTGAAGCCATTTGCTCTTTGTGATGTCATCAAGCCTCTGAAGCCGCCCTCTAAACAGCCAGGACCTGTGGGCAGCTGCAGCTGGAAGCTGAGAGCCTTGCAAAATCAAAAGGGAAAGGAAGGCAGGGCCCACTCTCCCCTGCGCGGTTGGAGGGGAGGCTCCGTGTGGAGGCTGCGGATATCATTCCTGTTTGGCTGCGAAACACCCTTTTCTTTGCATCTGCTTTATTTTACTTTTTCCCAAACAGATTTGGCCTGAGCTGGTTTTTTCTTTTTTTTCTTTGTGCATTAGACTGTTGGGGGAAGGAACTGAGGTGGAGAGGTCAGAGAGGTAGCCTGAAATGGACCAGGAAGTTCCCGAGATTTAACATTTGGCCCTGAATCATGGACACGTTTAAGCCACATGTGGACAACCCAGGTTGGTGGTCAGGGCTCACTCCCATGGACTAATGATGCCCAGGCCGGAGGATGGGCAGGCCGGCCCTGCAGGGAGGGAGAGAAAGGAAGAGGAATGATTTGGCGAACACTCACACAAGAGACAGAAGGAAGTGGGAGGGTTTATTCAGCAGCAGGCTTGCATTTTGCTGGGTGGTGTGGTAAGAGAAGAGGGTCCGAGCCAGATCTTCTGCTGGAGGAGGGGGAGAAAACTATTTCTAGACTCTCTCCCCACTCAGTCCATCTCCTCCACCTCCTGCCAGCACAGTCTCCCTGAAGCGCACTCCTTTCTTCCCTCATTCATTTCTTTCTTTCTCTCTTTTTCTTTAGAGACAGGGTCTTGCTCTGTCTCCCAGGCTGGAGTGCAGTGGCGTGATCACTGCTCACTGCAGCCTCCAACTCCTGGGCTCAAGCCTTGGCCCCCCAAATAGCTGAGATGACCACACCCAGCTAATTTTTAATTTTTATTTATTTATTTTTTTTAGAAATGAGTTCTTGCTATGTTGCCCAGGCTGGTCTTGAACTCTTGGCCTCAAGTAATCCTCCTGCCTTGGCCTCCTGACTAGCTGGGACTATAGCCACATTCATTTATTTTTTTTTCTTCTCCTTCTTCTTTTTTTTTTTTTTTTTGAGATGCAGTCTGAGGCCGGGCGCGGTGGCTCAAGCCTGTAATCCCAGCACTTTGGGAGGCTGAGATGGGTGGATCACGAGGTCAAGAGATTGAGACCATCCTGGTCAACATGGTGAAACCCCGTCTCTACTAAAAATAAAAAAAATTAGCTGGGCAAGGTGGCGTGTGCCTGTAATCCAGCTACTCAGGAGGCTGAGGTAGGAGAATTGCCTGAACCCAGGAGGCGGAGGTTGCGGTAAGCCGAGATCACACCATTGCACTCCAGCCTGGGTAACAAGAGCGAAACTCCGTCTCAAAAAAAAAAAAGATGCAGTCTGGCTCTGCTGCCCAGGCTGGAGTGCAGTGGTGCGATCTCGGCTCACCGTAGCCTCAACCTCCCGGGTTTGAGCAATTCTCCTGCCTTAGCCTCCCTAGTAGCTGGGACTGCAGACATGCACCATCACCACCATGCCTGGCTACTTTTTATATTTTTAATACAGACGGGGTTTCATCGTGCTGGCCAGGCTGGTCTCAAACTCCTGACCACAGGTGATCCACTCATCTCACTTTCCCGAAGTGTGGACTACAGGCGTGAGCCACCGCACCCAGCCACATTCATTTATTTATTTCCTATGCTCTCTCTATGTACTTACCATGTGCCAGGTACTGTGCTGAGCACTGAGCAGCCAATCGTGATGATGAAGAAGATGAAACCCAACCCTGATCATTTTCTACCATTGTTAAAATCTCACAGGCCACCTATTAATTTCAGAATAAAAATTTAACTCCTGGGGCTGCCGTTCAGTGCCGTTCTGGCCCACGACTCTATCCCCAGCCCTTTACCCATCAACCAGACACCAGATACCTCAGATACTTTGCCTGTCAATAAATATTTCTGGGTGTGGTGGTGTGTGCCTGTAATCCCAGCTACTCAGGAGGCTGAGGTGGGAGGGTCACTTGAGCCCAGGAATTGGAGGCTGCAGTGAGCTATGATCGTGCCACTGCACTCCAGCCTGGGCAACATAGTGAGATCCCCATCTCACAAAAAATAAGTACATAAATCAAGAAATCAGAGAGGAGCCTGCCTTTGAGTCTTGCTAACTGTACCTCTGCTTGCTCTCAAATCCTGCAGTCCTTTAAAGGCTGAGTTGGGCTGGGTGCATGCCTCACACCTGTAATCCCAGCACTTTGGGAGGCCACGATGGGTGAATCACGTGAGGTCAGGAGTTCGAGACCAGCCTGACCAGCCTCACCAGAACATAGTGAAACCCCATCTCTACTGAAAATACAAAAAGTAGCTGGGCATGGTGGTGGGTACCTGTAATCCCAGCTACTTGGGAGGCTGAGGCAGAAGAATCAGTTGAACCCAGGAGGCAGAGGTTGCAGTGAGCCAAGACCACGCCACTGCATGCCAGCCTGGGTGACAGGGCAAGACTCCGTCTCAAGAAAACGCTGGGTTGGAAATGTTACCAAACTCCCTGGAGAAGCTTTTCAGAACCTCTTCCTTTGCAGCCTGGGAGAAGTTATTTTTTAAACAAAATATTTACAATGCTTAACACACTCTGAATTCCTTGAGGACAGGGGTCCTCCAGCAACTGGCATAGAGCCGGCAATATTCCCCCACGGAATCTCTTTCATTCCAGAGTTTCATGCACTCTTCATGTTTCTTATTTTATCTTTCACTTCTTATTGATTTTCTTCTGTTATTTAGTTTTTATTTCATAATCACAAACTTAATTCTGCAATCTAGTCAGACATGGAAGGGAATAAGAGAAACATGGAACGCAAAGGGTGCTGTAGCAAGAGCACAAAGATTATAGGGTCCTGGGAGCAAACAGGGTGGAGAGGTGCTCCCTGAGCTACAGAGGGAATGGTCTGGTGGTTAAGATAAAACACAAGTCAAATTTATTAGAGTTGTCCACAGTCAGCAATGGTGATCTTGTTTTTTTTTTTTTGAGACGGAGTTTCGCTCTTGTTACCCAGTCTGGAGTGCAATGGCGCGATCTCGGCTCACTGCAACCTCCGCCTCCTGGGTTCAGGCAATTCTCCTGCCTCAAGCCTCCTGAGTAGCTGGGATTACAGGCACGCACCACCATGCCCAGCTAATTTTTTGTATTTTTAGTAGAGACGGGGTTTCACCATGTTGACCATGTTGGTCTCGATCTCTTGACCTTGTGATCCACCCGCCTCGGCCTCCCAAAAGATCTTTTTTTTTTTTTAATCCCTTCACCCTAACATTCCTGAATAGGTGACTTTCTTTTTCATTGTTGTTTTTTTTGAGATAGAGTTTCACTGTTGTTGCCCAGGCTGGACCGCAATGGTGCAATCTTGGCTCACTGCAACCTCTTCCTCTCCAGTTCCAGTGATTCTCCTGCTTCAGCCTCCCGAGTAGCTGGGACTACAGGCGTCCATCACCTGCCTGGCTAATTTTTGTATTTGTAGCAGAGCTGGGTTTTCACCATGTTGGCCAGGCTGGTCTCACACTCCTGACCTCAAGTGATCTGCCTGCGTCGGCCTCCCAAAGTGCTAGGATTATAGGCATGAGACACTGTGCCTGGCCATTGCTGGTCTTGCCATTCCTGGACCCAAAGCGCTCCATGGTCTCCACAGTATTCATGCTTTCTTTCACCTTGCCGAAGACCACCGTGCTTGCCATCTAACCTCTCAGTCCGGGCAGTGCAGATGAAAAACTGGAAAGCGTTTGTGTTGGGTCCAGCATCTGCCAAGGGCAAGATGCCAGGACCTGTGTGCTTCAGGATGAGGTCTGGTCATCAAATTTCTCGCCGTAGGTGGACTCGTCACCAGTGCCATTACGGTGTGGGAAGTCACCACCCTGACACATAAATCCTGGTGTCATTCTGTGAAAGCAGGAACCCTTATAACTAAATCCTTTCTCTCTAGTGCTCAGAGAAAGTTTTCTGCTGTCTTTGCTACCTTGTCTGCAAACAGCTCTGATATGTTAACATTGTTTTATGGTTTAGATGAGAAGTCACTTCTTTTTCTTTTTTTTGGTTGGAGTCTTGCTCTCTCCAAGATCGTGCAGCAGTGCGATCTTGGCTCACTGCAACCTCTCCTGCCTCAGCCTCCCGAGTAGGTGGGATTATAGGCGCCTGCCACCAGCGCCTGGTTAATTTTTGAATTTTTAGTAGAGACAGGGTTTGACTGTGTTGGCCAGCCTGGTCTTGAACTCCTGACCTCAGGTGATCCACCCGCTTCAGTCTCCCAAAGTGCTGGGATTACAGGTGTGAGCCACCGTGGCTGGCCAAACCTTACTTCTTACTGACTTCTAGCATACTCTACATATCTTCTTGGGCAGGGATTTTTGTCTGTTTTGTTCACTACTGTACTTCGTGGCTTAGAATAGGGCTTGGAACACAGTAGCTTCTCACAGATAATTGTTGAATAAAGTAAATAAAATGTGCAGTCAAAACTATGGGGCCTGTAGGCATAGTCGCTCACGTCTGTAATCCCAGTGCTTTGGGAGGCCGAGGCAGGAGGATCGCTTGAGCCCAGGAGTTCGAGACCAGCCTGGGCAACAAAGCTAGACCCCTGTCTGTACAAAAACCAAAACAAAGCAAAAAAATTATGGTATCTGCAAGCTATATGGAATATTAAGAAAGGGAAGCATATGAACGAGAATATATCAGCGTGACGTCAGTATGTATGTATGCTTTGGGAGGGGAGAGAAGGCTGGACAGCCAAGCCCTAGACAACAGCCCAGTTAGGCGTGGAGTAGGCTCCTGGTAGCTGAACTGAATCTTTAGTACTCCACCCTAGAGAGGAAGAAGGGGTCCTCCAGGGTCAGCAAGCAGACAGCTGCATCCTTTCTGGAAACCAACCAGTGTGGCCAGGCGGTATTTGTTTTCACCTAGTCAGACCCAAGAACCTCAAGGTGGGGTGGGGGGGTTAGCGGAAGCTCGTTGGGGGAAGAGGTGACAGTCCCCAGGGTCTGGCTGCTTAATTCAGCCATCCCGCGGCAAGCACCACAGTGTGAGTCTGGATCTACAAGGTACGCGCCTCCCGTCTTTCCCACAGCACGATCTACTACGCGATCTCGGAAACAGGGTCTAGGACTGAGGCCCCTGACCCCTCCTCTCGTAATTTCCCGTAGAATTTGGGGCGGGGCGGTGAATCAGCACTCGCAGGGACTGATGCAGCCCTGATCCCCGCCAGGGGTCCCCAGCGGCCTCGGGATTCGAATCCCACGCCCACCCCACGCCCCGTCCGTCCTCCTGTGCCTGCGCGCTACGTCCGCTGGGAGTTGTAGTGTTGACCGCCCCTTTGTCCTTGGTCTCCCCAACGCCTCAGCCCGAGACAGGTTGAACTACAATTCCCAGAGGCCCACGCGTTGGAGGCCTGGCGTGGCTGAGGGCTCAAGGGGAAGGGATAAGGGGGCGTCTGGAGAAGCTGGGGCGAGGGAACTGAGGAGTGAAGGGAATAAAGGAAAGCGTGGGGGCTCAGTGGGAAAGGACAGGGTGCCCGAAAGACGCGCAGTGAGCCGAGTTGGGGAGCGGGAAGCCCCAACTGCAGCCCGGCCCGGGCGGGGCCTGGGCGGGGCTTGCAGGCGGGCGGGCGGGGACTGACTGCGTCGCGCAGCGTGGGCGGGGCCGCAGGGGGTTGTCCGTCCGTGGCACGCACAGCAGCCGCAGCCGCCTCGCGCCTGGTCCCGCGGTCGCAGCTCCAGCCGCCTACTCCGCGCAGCCGCCGCCTCAGCCGCTTGCTCCGTGGGTTGGTCCCCTCGGCCACTTGGGCTCCAGCCGCGCCCTCTAAGCCCTTCAGGCCGCCCCAGTGTCCTTCTTTTTCTCCGGCCTGACCCAGCTCCGCGAAGATGGTGGACCGCGAGCAACTGGTGCAGAAAGCCCGGCTGGCCGAGCAGGCGGAGCGCTACGACGACATGGCCGCGGCCATGAAGAACGTGAGTGTCTCCTCCCCTCCCCCGCCACTCCCTGCTCCTCCGGAGACGCGGTCCTCGGCGTGGAAGGCCCAGGGCTTCATCGCCTTGTCGCGATGGCGGGGTGATTGCACCGTTTCGCTCACTGAGGGGCCCTGGGGAGGGTCCCGAGAGGCGACGGGAACCTGGGCTGTGACGCGGCCTCTGCTGGCGTCCCCGGGGCCCCGCGGCGCTGCCTCTCAGGCCCTGCGCGGGCGCGGGCCGGGGCGGGGTCCCGCGGGGCTGGACTTGGGAGCGGCTTCTCCGGCCCCCGCGGCTCTGGGGGTGCAGGGGACCCTAGCGGGGAGCCGTGCGCATCCTTTGTGTCCCACTTCCCCCCTCCTCCCAGCCTGGGCGTGGGGGCGGGGGACCGCATGAATGCGGTTCCTCTTTCTCTCCCTGGTGTCTGGGCGGCGCCTTTCCCATTCACTCAGCAGGTCTCCCGGTTTTCCGCCTCCCGAGCCCCCCCAAAATCTTTCCCACCTTCTCTCCCGACAGATCCCTGAGAACCTTCCCAGGAACATCGTGTAGAGGGTCTCTTGAAAACCTGAGCCCTGTGGTGCAAAATCGAAACCACCTTGCTCTCGTTTTTCTTAACAAAAGGCTCCTCTTTCTCCATTCCCCCAAAGCAAGTCCTCCGGCTTTTAGGAAGGGGGAACGTTTGTCTCGCTAGCGTTTTCATTGATCGTTCTCAGCATGTCATCTCCATCTTATCCCTTAATGTTTTTGTTTAGAAAAGGGTAGGTATTGCCTGTAAAATAAAAGGTGGTGAATGTAGCTGACTGGTTCGATCTGTGACAGATGCCGTTTCTTTTTTGCATACAGGCACGCGTCTGTTGAAATTCCTATAAGTTGGGGGAAAAATATTCTGTCTGATCTGATAGTGCAAACAAAGCGGTGGTGAGAGGCAGTATCAAGTCATTCCAGAAGATTCTGCATTTGTCATATTGCAGAGAGCCTAGACTGGGTGGAGGCTGGGAGGAGTTATTTTAAAGGGGAAAAAGTCTTAAAAAATTTTTTTGTTGTTAGATGCCTCTGAGGCTTTTTTTTTTAAGCGAGTACACCTTCATGCCGATGAAAAGAGAATACTGATCTCCAGTTGTCGCATTTTGTCTGGGTTGCAGATTCCTCCCTGTATTGCACCATTTTGTCAGTAACATCACATTTATCTAATGAGCTGTCAACCAGTTTGATATTAGAGGAGGGGGAAGTGTTGAACATTAGGAAATGAAAGGTTGAAAATTAATTAATCTAATTAATGATTTCTGAGCCCCGCTATCTTAATATTTAACTTCCTGCCTTATGTAACAAAGGTTTTCAAATGCATCTCCATTGTGAAGTGGATGCTAAAGTGTATGTACCTTGAATGTTACAGCTTTTAAATGAAGCATTATTGATATTACAGGTCAATTCTTGAATAACTTAACCGGTTCTCAAAAGAGGACTATGCTGATACCTTTGTATTTAAACCAGCCATATTCGCAAAGAAAGGTTGTTATTTTATTAAAGAAGATAATTGGTTCTGAAATTGGGGATACTGCTGTGGTCACAGTCTCTGTCTTCTAAGGTTTTAATGCTCGAATGATGTAAGTTGCACTGCTAATAGGTATCAGTATTGGAAATATCTTCAGTTCGTGTTATTTAGACTCTTCTAATTTTTCCATATTTCTAGTTCCACAGGAAAGCGAGTGACCTCGCACCTATATCCATAGCAACCAAGTGATGTCACACACAATGACACAGAGGCTGCAATGCACCTAAGGGCTGGTAGGGAGTGTGCAAATGGCATTTGTCCAAGGTAATGCAGAAATTAGCCGATAAGCCAGGTGGAATCGAGCTCTTCATATTCCACCAGATAAGAATTAGTCCAAAAAATAAGGATTTCATTTACCCTTAGACATGCAGATCTGTGACCTCTAGCTAGGCCTTGTTCCCCCTATTGCTGGCTTTTTCACAAAAGTTTATAAGATGCTTTTTTATATTTTTAAACATTCATCTCACTTATTTAGAATACTGGGTAGTGTTAGAATAACAGTCGAAATTTTAAGCAAGAATATATTTTATGATAACAGTGCAGAGATGGGATGTATCCTCGAGGTTTTTTTTGCAGATAATTTGGCAGATTTTAATAAAAACCTTAAAAAAATGACTTCCTACTGAGTCATTTTCAATTACTATTAGGGAATGAGAACCCGTTACAAAGCCTTTTAAATCAAGGTTTGGGAAGTTTGTTTTTTTCTAGATTTGTGCTTCTGCTCCTTTCCAGTATGCAGGAAAGAACAGTCTGTAAAATAAAAACCTTTTTTCAAATCTGCTTCCTGTGACTTTAAGGAAATAGTCTCTGTACCTCATTTTCCTCATCTGTAAAATGGGACAGTACTTGAAAAAGCTGTGCAGATTCGATAAGAAATGTAGTAGGTGTTCCAAAATGGCAACTACCTGAGACATTTTCTTCCTGTTTATCAAAGTCATCATCATGGAGGATTCTGGAAACTGCAGAGAAAGAACCCAGTCTTACCATTCAAGTGAGCTCTCCTTTAAGGCCAGAAATCATCCTGTTGATAGAAGGGTTAAAATGTATTTGCATTTAATGAAATTATCCTAGTACTGAGGCTGTTGGAATCTGTGCAGAATGATAGTTGTACGTGGGTAACCAGGACAGAAATACTCTTGTGCAGTATTTTGATAGGAAGGAAATAGGAACGTTAGGCCTTTTAAGAGATATTTAGTCTTATATTGAAGGAGAGTGAACATCTAGCTGGTTCCTACGTGTTAGATGTTAGACAATACTGTCTTGTCCTTTGGCTTTTAATAGTCTCTTGAGAAGTTAATATTTTAAGTAGGCTACTGGTACTTGCCTGGGGGTGGGGGAAGGTTCAGGGCTACTCATTTTGTTGAAGTTACCGGGTTAAGCAGTTTAACTCAGCGAGGGGTGGGAGGGCAAAGATGGCAAAAGGCTCTCGCAGTTTTTCTAAATCTTTCCTGGTGGGATCAATGGACTTTAAAATTCTTGCTATCTTAAACATTCCATTTTTCCCTCTAGCTCTTCCACAAGGCTAGATCAATAGCCATTATCACTAATGGAGTAATGGAACCTCTGTAGACTCTTCAGAGGTGGAGTTCTGCCAACCATTATTCTAAGTCATGTGGCTTGAATTGTTCTCTTTTTGGGGTTGGGAAGAATACAGATCATACAGCTTGCTTTTCATGTGTTAGCCTTCACAGTAACTGAAGCGGATGTTAAGTGCTTTTTCTCATAATTTCGGAAATCTCCTATGTGTCTTTTGAATTCTACTGAGATACAACATGGCGGTAAATGTTCATCCTCACTGCAGTCCTGGACTAACTGCAGACCTTGGTTAGGATTTCATCTCTTGTACTCAGGGAAGCCTTATTTATTAAGCCAATCTATATTATTGAAAAGAGTGGAGAAAACGATTGTGTTTTCATCGAGGTAAAAGTCGCATAACATAACTTGAACATGGTCACGTAAAATGTCAAGTGTGCAGTCAAGTGGCATTGGGTACATTCACAGTGCTGTGCTGCCATCACCTGTGTTCAAGAAATGAGAAAGTGGTTATTTTTAAAAAGTGATGCCGGTCTGGACTACAGCCAGCTGGAATTCATGCCATTACCAATTCAGGAATGTGTCGATAATGGAGTGCCAGCGATAATTGTGTATCCCTTTGTCTTCGTTTTCAAGCATCTGAACTGATAAAAAGGGAATTAGCTTGAGCTAAGTTTGTGGTGTATTTCCACTTAAAAAGTTATGGAACTTAAATGCCGTGTAATGTTCACCCGAATAAATTAGAACAATTTTCTTGAAATCTGAGCAAACCATTAACTCTATGGGGATTATGGAAATTTTGCTAGTGTTCCTGGGACTCGTTTTCAGCCCCACCGCTGGCTTTATTATCAGGGATTTGCCCCCTGTGTGGTGGTGGTTTCCTAACGAGTAAGATGCAGGGCTGAGACTGGGGAGCTGTTGGAGCACAAGGCTCTCAACTGATGGGATGCCAGCATAAAACATTCAGTACATTCTGGCTGTCAGGAGCTGAATGAGAGTGAATTGCAGTTACTTTTCCCATATTTGCTCCCAATATCACTAGTCCTAACCTTTTTTTTTTTCTTTTTGAGACGGAGTCTCACTCTGTCGCCCAGGCTGCAGTGCGTGATTGATCTCGGCTCACTGCAACCTCCGCCTCCCTGGTTCAAGTGATTCTCCTGCCTCAGCCTCCTGAGTAGCTGGGATTACAGGCACCTGCCACCACTTGCAGCTAATTTTTGTACTTTTAGTAGAGATGGGGTTTCACCATGTTGGCCAGGCTAGTCTCCAACTCCTGACCTCAGGTGATATACCCACCTCAGCCTCTCAAAATGCTGGGATTACAGGTGTGAGCCCCTCAGCCCGGCCTCAAGGACCACGTTCTATATTTAATAGTCAAACAAGGCCGGGCGCGGTGGCTCAAGCCTGTAATCCCAGCACTTTGGGAGGCCGAGACGGGTGGATCACAAGGGCAAGAGATCGAGACCATCCTGGTCAACATGGTGAAACCCTGTCTCTACTAAAAAATACAAAAAAATTAGCTGGGCATGGTGGCGTGTGCCTGTAATCCCAGCTACTCAGGAAGCTGAGGCGGGAGAATTGCCTGAACCCAGGGGGCGGAGGTTGCGGTGAGCCGAGATCGCGCCATTGCACTCCAGCCTGGGTAACAAGAGCGAAACTCCGTCTCAAAAAAAAAAAAGTCAAACAGAAATATCACTTTTAAGTGATATGAAACATTATCTTTTCTTTGCCTTTTTAAAGCTACTTAGTGTTTTACCAAATAATTCCAGTCTATAATTATGTGTGCCTTTGGTTGCTTGATTTATTTTATTTGTTTATTTTTTTGAGACGGGGACTCACTCTGTCACCCAGGCTGGAGCATGAGTCGCTGCAGACTCTACCTCACCTCCAGCCCCAGCCACCCAAGTAGCTGGGACTATAGGTGCATGCCACCACACTTGGCTAATTTTTTGTATTTTTTTTGTAGAGATGGGGTGTCACCATGTTGTCCAGGCTGGTCTTGAGCTCCTGGACTCAAGCAGTCTGCCTGTCTCGGCTTCCCAAAGTGCTGGAATTACAGGTGTGAGCCACCACACCCAGCCCAGTCTATAATTATGAGTCGGCTAAATGTTGCCTTTCTATAAAGGCTACCAATACTAGCTGCCTTACAGCCCGCCTCTCCTCTCAGAATTATTTTTCTGTTTCCTTCCCCAAATTCCATTTTAGGTGTCAGCTATCATTTTGATTAACTACAGAACCATACTATTTTACTTAAAATCGGCATTTGTGGAAATGTTGAAAATGTTGATATTTTGCTAAATGAATTTATGAATTTGAGTGGTAGAAAATTAGTTACATGAAAACTGATTTTAAAAATTCCCTGGGCCGGGTGCGGTGGCTCATGCCTATAATCCCAGCACTTTGGGAGTCCGAGGTGGGCAGATCACGAGGTCAGGAGTTCAAGACCAGCCTGGCCAACATGGTGAAAATCCATCTCTACTAAAACTAAAAAAAAATTAGCTGGGCTGTGGTGGCGTGTGCCTGTAATCCCAGCACTTTGGGAGGCTGAGGCAGATGGATCACCTGAGATCAGGAGTTCGAGATCAGCCTGGCCAAATGGTGAAAACCCATCTACTAAAAATACCAAAAATTAGCTGGGTGTGGTGGCACATGCCTGTAATCCCAGCTGCTCTGGAGGCTGAGGCAGGAGAATTGCTTGAACTCGGGAGGTGGAGGTTTGCAGGGAGCTGAGATCTGCCACTGCAGTCCAGCCTTGGGTGACAAAGGCAGACTCGATCTCAAAAAAAAAGAAAAGAAATTCCCAAAGAAAGCTTTAGTTTTAAGGTAAATGGTTATGAATAGTTGGTTTGCTGCCATTATTTTGTAGAAAAAAATAAAAATTGTAAATCTTAAAGACCATGTGCATGAGTCTTTTCTTTCTGTGTAAGGAACTGGTGAAGTCTTAGCTAAATCGCTGCCTGCATTTTACTTCTTAAGTGTGTGTCCTACAGATTTTTTTTTTTTTTTTTTAACCTGAGTTAAATACTACTAATATGTGCTACATGGCATAAATTTTGGTTGTGGGCCGGGCGTAGTAACTCAGGCCTGTAATCCCAGCACTTTGGGAGGTGGAGGTAGGCGGATCACTTGAGGTCAGGAGTTCAAGACCAGCCTGGCCAACATGGTGAAACCCCATCTCTATTAAAGATACAAAAATTAGCTGGGTGTGGTATCACATGCCTGTAATCCCAGCTGCTTGAGAGGCTGAGGTAGGAGAATCACTTGAACCCTGGAGGTAGAGGTTGCAGTGAGCTGACGTCGCACCGCTGCGCTCCAGTCTGGGTGACATGAAAGACTCCATCTCAAAAACAAGAAAATTTTTTTTGGTTGTGAATAAATATGAAAGAGAGTGTTTTTACATATATAGATTTTCAACATTAAAACAGTAAAATTATTCCAGATAAACTCTTCATCTTCTTAACCTTGGGAAGGGTACCTGTCTTTGGAGAGATCTAAAGCCCATCTTGGTGAGTGGGACCCAAGTACCCAGTTTTCCTCTGAGCAGGGGTTTCCGAGCTGGGAGTGTGACAGTGATAGCAGTGACCAGCTGAACATGTAATGATAGTAGCTGAATAGGAGTCGCTGATCCACCCTGCCGCAAGTTGAGTGTAAAGAGCAGCTGCCGTGGGCAGGAAAGTAAGGAATGGCTGAGGGAGCGAGGGGAAGGCATTAAAAAGCCAGGTTTCTTTTGAAGCCATAGAGATGATTTACGTTTCTTGCGCTGTGTAAAAGGAATTACTCATAGGACTTTTAAGCTACCATATTTAAGAAACCCAGATCTGGGAAACAAAGTTGCCTCTGGTGCTGGTTCTTTAAGATTATAGGAATCAGCTTGAATTTTGGGCTCTTTCTATACAGTAAGTACTCCTTTTGTAGCCATGAGACATGAAGCAGATGCTTGTCTTTGCAGTGGAGGTGCAGCATGGTTAGTAGCCATGCAGATGACTCCATACCCATTGGCAGTATGTTTTAATAGGGCCTATCTGGCCTGGGTAGGCTATAAAGCAGTGGTCCCCAGCCTTTTTGGCACCAGGGACCAGTTTCAAGGAAGACAGTTTTTCCATTGACTGGGTGGGGGTTGAGGGAGAATAGTTTGGGGATGTATCAAGCACATTATGTTCATTGTGTCCTTTGTCATTGCTACATTGTAGTATGTAATAAAATAGTTATACAACTCACTGTCATGTAGAATCAGTGGGAGCCATGAGCTTGTTTTCCCATAACTAGATGGTCCCATCTGGGGGTGATGGAAGACAGTGACAGATCATCAGGCATTAGATTCTCATAAGGAGCGGGCAGCCTAGATGCCGCGCTTGTGCAGTTCACGGTAGGGCTGGCACTGATTGCAGAATCTGATGCCTCTGCTGATTTGACAGGAGGCGGAGCTCAGGTGGTAATTCTAGCAATGGGGAGTGACAGGCCTCCTGCTCTGCATCCGGGTTCCTCACAGGCCACGGACCCATTGGGGACCCCTGCTATAGAGGATAGATGTTACTCTTTTCAAACCATACCCTAATAGGGTCTTGTATCTGTTTCAAAGAAGTTAAGCCTGAAAGTTATTTTTTCTGCTAGATTGAAAAAATGACCCTACTCAGAAATGCAAGAAGAATGAACAGGATAGTAGAATACAAACAACAGAAAAGGGCATTCCAAGGTGAGGAAAGCTAGTGGGGACAAGTGAGTAGGGAAGCACTGTTCTAGAACATCTTGGATTCTGGAATGCCATGCCTGTTTAAGGGAGACTGTGGTCTCTGGAAGGCTGTCAGCAGTGGGATTGACTACTGAAGACCAAAATGTTGGTGGCCTTCAGGATGCTAGAAATTTCGGGGGAAAATGACAAGAACAATCACCGTAATTCACATGCAGGGATATTTCCATCGTGCCTTTTTCTACGGTTTATATTCTTTTGCACCTTGCCTTTTTTCACGTGAGGCCATTTCAGTGATACTCTGTCGTTATTTTCAGTAGCTGAATAATCCTGTGGATATGTCATAATTTAATTTTTTTTTTTTTTACTTAGCATTTTGGCTGTTTCCAGATTTACATTTGTAAATAATATTGATGTGGATATAGGTGGTCCCTGATTTGAGATGGTTGAACCTAATGGTTTTTCTTTCTTTTTTTTTTTTTGAGAGAGTCTCGCTCTGTTGCCCAGGCTGGAGTGCAGTGACGCATTCTCAGCTCACTGTCACCTCCGCCCCCTGAGTTCCAGTGATTCTCCTGCCTTAGCCTCTCAAGTAGCTGCAATTACAGTCGCATACCACCAAGCCCAGCTAATTTTTGTCTTTTTAGTAGAAATGGGGTTTCCCCATGTTGGCCAGACTGGTCTCCAACTCCTGGTCTCAAGTGATCTGCCCTCCCTGGCCTCCCAAAGTGCTGGGATTGCAGGCGTGAGCCACTACACTCAGCCTTAACCTGATGATTTTTCGACTTTACGATGGTGCAAAAGCGGTAGGCATTTAGTAAGCTCCTCCACTTAGGATGGAGTCACGTCCCTATAAACAAATTGTACCTCAAGGAGCATCTGGTATCTTTCAGGCACGGTTCGTATGTTAAGATACACCCAAGAGTGGAATTGCTGGAAAACCAGCTAAGAACGATGTTTAAGGTCCTCACTAGTACAGGGTATTCTTTTTCAAAAGTTTGAAAAATTTGTTTGAATAGGTATTACGTACACATGTTTCAGAATTAAAAAGGCATCCATCACCCTTTGTCCTCGAGGAAGAACAATGAGGTTGAAGCTGGGGTAGGCTTGAGTGCTGGCTTATTTGAGCCAAGGCTCATCTCCCTTATGCTTCTTTGGAGTGATTCCCTTTTTTTTCCCCTTTGACTAATGGAAACTTTCAAACGTACAAAATAAAGGCAAATAATACAGTAACCCCCATATACTCAGCTTCACCGTTTTTCAGCTAATCGGCCAATCTTTTATCTCTATTTTCTTGCTTTTCTGGCCTCCTCAGGGATTATTTACTAATTTGGAAGATGGCTGTTGGGAGACAGAGTCTCGCTCTATCACCCAGGCTGGAGTGCAGTGGTTCAATCTTGGCATATTGCAACCTCCCCATCCTGGGTTCAAGCGATTCTCCTGCCTCAGCTTCTGAGTAGCTGGGATTATAGGTACCCACCATCATGCCTGGCTAATTTTTGTATTTTTAGTAGAGACAGGATTTCTGCATTTTGGGCAGGCTGGTCTCAAACTCCCTACCACAGGTGTGAGCCACTGGGCCTGTCCATGGCTTTTTATCTATATAAAATTGCCCCTTATTTACCACAGATGCTCAAATTACAAGCAGAATCTCTTTTTTATTTTATTTTAAAGGCAGGGTTTCACCGTGTTGGTCAGGCTGGTCTTGAACTCCCGACCTCAGGCGATCCACCCACCTTGGCCTCCAAAGTGCTTGGATTACAGGCGTGAGCCTCTATGCCCGGCCCAAGCAGAATCTCTTTATATTCACATTTGGCAATCTCAAGTGTACTTTCTTGCTTAAAGCATTTAGTCCTGTTGGCAGGTAACCTCATTTTTCCCCGATGTTAAGAGAAGGGTTAACAAGTTGCCACCCAAGCCTGGCCTCCCATCAGCTTTTACTCACATGAGCGGGGGACGGAAGCCTGGGTGGGTCATGAGTGGGTTGGGAAATGATGGTGTGACACCTGTGGGTTATGGAAAGAGTCCTGCTATCATTACAGGACTCTTCTGGCCCCCTTTCTTGCTGCCTTTTTTTTCTTTTTCTTTTTTTAAACAGCAGTTCTATCAGTTTCGGCCATTATCGCTAGTCTGATAAAAGAGCTAACATATAGTTGATTTGTTGGGGACTATGTGAGTCAACTGATTTTGCTTTTGTTTGCCCTTGTTACTTGCCAAGCACTTAAAAAATAGTTTTTGCCTTAAAAAAGGCAGTATACTACATGACTATGTGTATGTTTGTATATGTATCTGTGTGTGTGTGTGTGTGTGTATATACACACACACACACACACACACATACATATATGAATAAAATATACACAGTCTAGGCCACGATAACCTGAGTTTGAATCTATGTTCAGAAGTGTGGAATTAGTCTGGGCACAGTGGCTCTCCCTGTAATCCCAGCACTTTGGGAGACTGAGGCAGGATTGCTTGAGCCCAGGATTTTTGAGACCAGCCTCGGCAACTTAGTGAGACCCCTATCTCTGTATTTTAGAAAAGGGAAAAAGAGCCGGGCGTGGTGGCTCACACCTGTAATCCTAGCACTTTGGGAGACCAAGGTGGGTGGATCACCTGAGGTCAGGAGTTCAAGACCAGCTTGGCCTTCATAGAGAAACCCCATCTTTAAAAAAATAAATAAATACATACATATATAGATAATAAAAAGGAAAAAAGTGTGGAGCTGACCAATTTAATGATGTTTAGGTGAGTATGCTGCTGGTTTATTGATTTTTTTTTTTTTTTTTGAGATGGAGTCTTACTCTCACCCAGGCTGGAGTGCAGTGGTGGCATGATCTCAGCTCACTACAACCTCCGCCTCCTGAGTTCAAGTGATTCTCCTGCCTCAGCCTCCCGAGTAGCTGGGACTACAGCACATACCATAACACCCAGCTATTTTTTGTATTTTTAATAGAGACCAGCTTTCACCATGTTAGCCAGGCTGGTCTCAAACTCCTGACCTTAAGTGATCCACCTGCCTCGTATTTTTATTTTTCGTTGTTTGCTGGTCATGTAGAAAAAGACTTCAGATTTTTGGAACTTGATGTATTTATTGAGGAAGGAAAACCTATATGGCAAAATTTCAGATGGAGCTATCAAACAGGTTAAATTTTAAAAACTTACATAGAATATATTTCTACCAACATCTATTCAGAGCTGTGGCATATAGATTCTCAAAAACACTTTGAGTGAATTATAAATTCTTATTTTCATTTTATGGTAACCTGTTGCATTATGATCTTGGGTTTCTCTGTTCATCATCTGTGTGTGTGTGTGTGTGTGTGTGTGTGTTAATACCAAAACTTTAGCAAGTGTTTTTATCTGTTGTACAAATTTAAATCAGTACCATTATTTACTGAGCAGTTGCAATTCTGAGATAGTGATGAGTTAAGCTGAACATCTGGACCGCAATGGAAAACTTAGGGTACTTTTTAGTATGAATTTTTTTACATTTGTTCTCTAGATTTATGCACTGACTAAAATCTTTTTGGGAAGACAGAAGGTTTTTTTTTTTTTTGAGATGGAGTCTCTGTTGCCCAGGCTGGAGTACAGTGGCGTGATCTCAGCTCACCACAACCTCCATCTCCCCAGTTCAAGCAGTTCTCCTGCCTCAGCCTCCTGAGTAGCTGGGAGTACAGGTGTATACCAGCATGCCCAGCTAATTTTTGTATTTTTAGTAGAGATGGGGTTTCACTATATTGGCCAGGCTGGTCTTGAACTCTTGACCTTGTGATCTGCCCACCTCAGCCTCCCAAAGTGCTGGGATTTTTAAAATTACACACCGTTAGATGAAATGTTGTAATATAGTTTGACGTTTACTGACGTTTACTTTGGGAAGCATTTTTATATACTTTTCCCATTTAATTTCACAACAGTTTTATAAAGTGGTGGTCTTCCAGTTTTAAAGGTGGAAATGTTTAATTTGCCTTTAAAATTTTCTTTTTCAAAGTCTAAGGCTCTTGGTTTGTAATCTTAGCACTTTGGGGGGCTGAGGTGAGCAGATGACTTGACATCAGGAGTTTGAGACCAGCCTTGCTGACATGGTGAAGCCCCGTCTCTACAAAAAATACAGACATTAGCAGGCATGGTGGCATGTGCCTATAATCCCAGCTGCTCAGAGGCTGAGGCATGAGAATCACTTCAACCAGGGAGACAGAGGCTACAGTGAGCTGAGATTGTGCCACTGCACTCCGGCCTGGACCATGGACTCTGTAAAAAAAAAAAAAGTCTAAGGCTCTTGTTTTAAGTTTTTGTTTTTGTTCCTAGAAAAAGGTCATGGGTAAAGTGGATACCAGCCGTGGTCTCAGTTGATGTCTTAATTAATTTTAGCATATGTTCCATTGCTTGCAGAAGCATGGAAAATCCTTTTAAACTGCTGCATATTTAATACTTTTTCCATTGGGTAACCTTGAGGTGGTGGTTTGTCATCTGGGTTGAAATATAGAAGAACACATTTCCTTCAGGACAGTTGCAAGATATATTACTCAATACAAGTGTAATCCGGTTTCTTTTAGAAAACATACTGTGATTGGCCGGGCGCGGTGGCTCAAGCCTGTAATCCCAGCACTTTGGGAGGCCAAGGCGGGTGGATCACAAGGTCAAGAGATCAAGAGATCAAGAGATCGAGACCATCCTGGTCAACATGGTGAAACCCCGTCTCTACTAAATGTACAAAAAATTAGCTGGGCATGGTGGCGCGTGCCTGTAATCCCAGCTGCTCAGGAGGCTGAGGCAGGAGAATTGCCTGAACCCAGGAGGCGGAGATGGCAGTGAGCTGAGATCGCGCCATTGCACTCCAGCCTGGGTAACAAGAACGAAACTCTGTCTCAAAAAAAAAAAAAGAAAAAGAAAAAGAAAACATACCGTGATTGCAGTATGTTTTTAAAATACTATTTAACAAAGGAGAGTTTCAGATTTTTGTTTGTTTGTTTGTTTTTGTTTGAGACAGAGTCTGACTCTGTTGCCCAGGCTGGAGTGCAGTGGCGCGATTGGCTCACTGCAACCTCTCCCTCTCAGGTTCAAGTGATTATCCAGCCTCAGCCTCCTAAGTAGCTGGAATTACAGACGCGCGCCTCCATGCACAGCTAATTTTTGTATTTTTAGTAGAGACAGGGTTTCACCATGGTGGCCAGGCTGGTCTCCAACTTTCGGCCTCAAGTGATCCACCTGCCTCTGCTTCCTAAACTGCTGGGATTACAGATGTGAGCCACCATGCCTGGTGAGATTTTTAACATGAGGTAAGTGCTGTAGTTTTGCTGTTGGAGTCTGAGAGATATTACCAGGAGGCATGCGGATGCTGCTCAGAACTGAATGGAAGCAGATACATCACTCAAAAGAAATAGATCTGGGGCCGGGCGCGGTGGCTCAAGCCTGTAATCCCAGCACTTTGGGAGGCCGAGGCGGGTGGATCACGAGGTCAAGAGATCGAGACCATCCTGGTCAACATGGTGAAACCCCGTCTCTACTAAAAATACAGAAAATCAGCTGGGCATGGTGGCGCATGCTTATAATCCCAGCTACTCAGGAGGCTGAGGCAGGAGAATTGCCTGAACCCAGGAGGCGGAGATTGCGGTGAGCCGAGATTGCGCCATTGCACTCCAGTCTGGGTAACAAGGGCAAAACACCGTCTCAAAAAAAAAAAAAAAAAAAGAAATAGATCTGGGAGGAATATAAAAAAAAACCTTTTGTACAGCAAATAAAAACCAGAATAATATGGTTTTATGTGGAATTTGCAAACTGGAGTTTAAAACATGTTTTGAGGACATGGGTGAAGATCAAAGGAAGAAAAGAGATGCTAGTTTTTTATATTGTGTATAAGACATTTTTGTAGACATTTGGGTGGTTTTTTTTGGTTGTTGTTTTTTGAGACGGATTTTCCCTCTTATTGCCCAGGCTAACGTGCAGTGGCACGATCTCAGCTCACTGCATCCTCCTCCTCCCAGGTTCAAGTGATTTTCCTGCCTCAGCCTCCTGAGCAGCATGCACCGCCACACCCAGCTACTTTTTTTGTATTTTTATTAGAGACAGGGTTTCACCAAGTTGGTCATGCTGGTGTCAAACTCCTAACCTCAGGTGATCCACCTGCTTTGGCCTCCCAGTGTGCTGGGATTACAGGCGTGAGCCATCGTGGCAGACAGTTGAGTATTTGAATGTAAGCATTTCAATATTTCGTAGACATTTTAGGCAGGTGGAAGTAATGAATGACACTGATCTCAAATCCTAGGAAAGATATGGTTGTGATGGGAGTGCTATTGAACATCTGTGGGGATCTCAATTCCACAAAATCAATTGAGGTAAGCCCAGAGTGCTGTGGAACTGGAGATGGAGGGCGAGTCCACACTGGTCATCAGGGAGGGTTTCCTAGAAGAAGTGATCCCTAAACTGTGTGTTTTGAGGGCTTGAGTGAGGGGGAGAGGTTAGAGGAAGGAATAGCCAGGCAGAGGGCATAGGATGCTTAGTTTCAGGATGGGAAAGGAGAATCAGTGGCGTGATTTGCTTAATCCCTGTTGGTGGCATTCAGGGAATGCTGTGGTGGTATGCTTTTGAGGGAGTAGCAAGAAGTGAGTCGAAAGAGGTTAACAGGAGCCAGCTCATGAAGGGCCTTCTGGAGTTTGTTCCTTCTTAAGCCATGGTGAGTCTCTTTAGGCTGAAGAGGACTATAATCTAATTTTTGGTCAGGAGAGATCCCAGGCAGCAGTGTGGAAACTGAGTAGACGGTGAGGCAGAGCGAGGGGAGGCTGATGAGTAGATGGTCAGATCTAGTCTTAAGGGACCTGGACAACAATGGCAAGGGCAGATGGGAGAGGAAGAAATGGGTGGCTCGAGATAGAATAAGAAAGAGGAGGAGAAAATGGTAGAAAAGATGAATTCAGTTGTTACACTGAGTTTGAGGAAACACTTAAGGCAGATTAACTTGGCTACAGGTCAGTTTGAAAGGCATTTAGAACAGTGCCTGGCACAGTGGAAGCAAAGAAACATTTAGGATCTGCTGATAACCAGGCTGACCTCACAGCTGGAGAGTAGAACTGACAGTCAAGTGGGAGCCTTCTCTGTATCCATGTGTGTTGAAACCGTGCAGAACAAAGGCCACCTAGAGAAAATTGAAGCATCTGTATCCCAGTATGAAGCGCTAGGGAGTGGTGGGCACTTAACTAGCGACTGGAGTGAGGAAGGAAAGACCAGGAATGAGGGCTAACCAGCGCGAGGAGAGCCTCAGGAAAGAGTGGTCATCAGGGTTAGATGCCTCTGTGAGCTCAGACGTAAGATGAAGTCTCAGAGCACTGGATACCTGGGGCGGGAAGACTGTGATGACTTTCTAGGTCTTCACTACCTTTGAGGAGGGAATGAAAGATTGAAGAAATGGAAACAAGTGTGGTCTTAATTCCAGAACCTCGAATTTGAAAGAACCAGGAGGATGTGGGATTGAAATGCATCATTGATTTATGTTAAACCCTAACTTTCAGTGTATGTTAATGGGAAAGAGTAGGAGGGGGAGAATATAAGAATGTAATAGCGTGACTGGTGGGAATCCACGGAGGGGAAGAAGCATCTTTTGTTGGCACTCAACAAGGAAGCAGAGATAGGTGCGGCTACTTTCGGAGCAAAGCCCTTAAGACAGGCTTAACTAACGGTCACGGTCCTCTATGAGGAGGTGGCAGCAACCTAGGATTGCCAGGAGATTTGTATTAACTTCAACCTCTAGTTCTCTGTCTCAGTGTTCCCCTCCCTTAACTAAATCTTGGCTGTGAGAGTGGGAGGGGTAGGTGGTTGGATTGGTCTGGGTGTTTTAGGGATGGTGTAGCAGAAGGACAAGGCATGATATACCTGCAGAAAGAATGGAGTTGCTGGGTCTCGATGAACCTTGCCGGGAAGGAAGGTAAAGCCTGAAGGGAAGGGGCTGAGAGAGAAAGGTCGGTATTCGGTATTCAAGTTAGTCTTGTAGCGAAGAGTAGGTGGGGACTGGGAGGTTACAAGAGTTCACTTTAAAAGCGAATGATTCTGCAGAAGGTCAAGATGTGGTTTGGGGTAAGTCGTCCTGATTGGTGAGTTCAACTAATGTTTCTAATTCATTTTTGAGAATAGCCTTGGGATAATGGAAGCGGAACCAGAGGTCTGGGCACAGATCAGTAATTCCATTTAAAGTGAGCATGACATGGATTCCAGGGGAAAATGTAGAAGCAAAGATCAGACCTGAAGGAGATTATTCTGAAGGAGTCAATGTGGGTGTGTTTAGGAACCTTTTTAACTAATTTTGATGGAACTAATTTTGGAATAGGGATTTTGACTGCCATCCAAGGGACTGCTGGAACATAGTACATCTGGACTTTTTCAAGGCATTTGGTGAGGTGTCTTCCTGATGTGGAGTTAGGTGGGCTGCAGAGGAATGCTATGTTCCCTGTTAAAAATGTTTTAACAAGCCTAATTCTGATTCAAGCTGATCACTTGAAGTCAGGAGTTTCAGACCAGCCTGGCCAACATGGTGAAACCCTATCTCTGTTAAAAACAGAAAAACTAGCCAGGTATGGTGGCACCCACCTCTGGTCCCAGATACTTGGGAGGCTGAGGTGGGAGGATCGCTTGGACCTGCAGTGAGCTGAGATCGCACCACTGCATTCCAGCCTGGGCAACAGTGTGAGAGACTGTCTCAAAAAATAAAAAATCCTAATGCTTAAAGTCCTGTACCTTGGCCCCCAAATTCATCTGTTCCGTTATACTTGGTGCAGGTGTTGCTTAACAGTAACACTTGCAGAAAAAGATAAATCCCGGGCTTTGATTGACATCCCAATAGGAATTGAGTATGATTTGCTTTTCATAAGTCTGTTTACTTTGGATGTGTGAAAAACAATATTAGTTATGGCTTGTCTCAGACTACTCCAAACAAATACTTGTTAATTCTCACAATTCTGTGGGTTGGCTGAGTAGCTGGTCTAGGCCAGCTCCACTGGGCTGGGTGAACTGCAGTGCCCTCACCCGCAGTCTCTCAGCTCCGGTTTAAACCAGGCTTCTTCACGTGGTGGTGGAAGGTCCCAGCAGTCTCATGCTTGCTCAGGCTCCATTGGTCAAAAGCAAGTCACGTGACCAAGTTCAGATTATGAAGGTAGATACCCTATCTCTTGATGGAAGTAGCTGGATTCATACTGGAAAGGAAGTGGGTGGAAGCAATGACAGGGTCGGGAGGAATTACTAGGACCCTTTTTGAAAACAGTCTCTGCTGGGTACGTCATGTGTAGATTGATGTCAGTCAGCACACATGCAGAAGTGACTGTTGAGTTAAGGTACCACCGTGATTCATGAGTGGTGCTGATTCACATGGGCAAGCCCAGATTCTCAGGGTGGAGTATGAGTGTTGCATGAGCGTTATATTCACAGGAATAAGCAGCGAGAGGTGTGACTGGAAGCCTTGAGTTTGTTGGCCGTGGTACTAAGAACTTGCAGCAGGGTTCTTCTGCTTCCACGGCATGCACATTGGGAGCAGGTGATCCTTGGCTGATGTGGGAGGCTGTCCTGTGCATTGTAGGGTGTTCAGCACCATCCCTGGCCTCTACCCAGTAGATTCCTTATTAAAGCTGATTTTTAAAAATGGCTGCACTACACCATGTTTATACAACAGCTTTTACGTTAACAACTTTTTTTTTGAGACAGAGTCCTGCTCTTGTCACCCACGCTGGAGTGCAGTGGCACAATCTTGGCTCACTGCAACCTCCACCTCCCGGGTTCAAGCGATTATCCTACCTCAGCCTCCAGGGTAGCTGGGATTACAGGCACCAGCCACCATGCCTGGCTAATTTCTGTATTGTTTAGCAGAGATGGGGTTTCATTGTGTTGGCCAGGCTCGTCTTGAATTCCTGACTTTAGGTGATTTGCCTGCCTTGGCCTCCCAAAGTGTTGGTATTACAGGTGTGAACCACCACGCCCGGCAATAGCTTAATTTTTTGTGGTTATTGTTTGGTTTTTGAAACAGTTTCACTTTGTTGCCCAGGCTGGAGTGCAGTGGTGCAGTTTTGGCTCACTGTAACCTCTGCCTCCCAGATTCAAACGATTCTCCTGCCTCAGCCTCACAAGTCGCTGGGATTATAGTCACCATGCCTAGCTAATGTTGCTGTATTTTTAGTAGAGATGGGGTTTCACCATGTTGACCACACTGGTCTTGAACTCCTGACCTCAGGTGATCCACCCACCTCAGTCTCCCCCTCCCGAAGTGCTGGGATTACAGGTCTGACCCACCCTTTCTGGACAGCAGCTTAAGTTTTTAACAGTTTAATTTTTTGGTGGGAAAGTCCTCTCTCCCCCTACTTCCAAATCAGATCTATGAGAAAACTAGTAATTAATTAGAAATAATCGCTAATTTGTTTGATAAGTTCAGAAAGTAGCCCAGCGTAAGTTTGAAGCCTGATACACTAAAGAGCAGGTTGAGGGGTATTGATAAGCAGACGCGCATTTAAGGGAAGATCAAGACAGGGAAGGGGCATGGCCTGGCCATGAAAACCGTGAGTAAGGTTAGAGAAGACTCTAGGATATGAGAACCAACCTTGCCAGTTTCAAAAATGGATTCTGGCCCCTAATAAATAAAAATCTTAAGACCTTGAATGCAGTTGTAGGGAAATAAGCAGCCTTAATATGAAGAAGTCAAGTACTTGTTAACCTCTGAAGGTGGAATTCAGCCACTTCTCACAGAAGGATGAGAGACTGTCCTTTACCCAGCAGGGTTTGTAAGAGGGAGGGAGTGCTAGTTTTGGGGAGGAAGGTGTAGATTATCTTCATTTCAGAGTCAGTTATCTTAGTGTGTTTCTTCTTTGACTGTTGCCTCCAAATTGGTGAGATCGAATGCTTCTTAATGACAGATACCCTTGGCAGGGCATGTCAGTTTCCTGCCCTTTTTCGATACCTGTGCGTAAACCTAAACAAGCCCTTTTGTTCACCTTTTTGAAGAGGATATTGAGAAATACAACCTGCATTACACCCCTAGATGTTGATAGGAGGTCACAGAGGAGGGTTAAGTTGTAAGACCCAGAGGTCTGTGCTCCATTACAGGGAGCTTTCTCTGTGTAAGTCTATATATCATGAAGCATCAAGTATTTCGAATTTTGTATTTCAAACAAGTGAGCTGTTGTTTAATTGCTGGTATATATGAAAGTACTGTATAAACTGTCATATAAGGCAGCAGTTTTCAAATATCTTGGTTGAGGTAGAGTTTACCTACCATGAGATTCACCCATTTAAAGTGTGCAATTTAATGGTTTTCAGTGTGTTGAGACTTGCATAACCATCACCACATTTGAGAACATGCCCTCAACCCAAAAAGAAACCCTACATTGGCAGTCACTCTCCATCACCTCCCCTTCCAGCCCAGCCCTAAGTAACCACTAATCTGCTTTCTGTTTCTATGGATTTGCCTATTCTGGACATATTATATAACTGGAATCATACAGTGTTTGGTCTTTTGTGACTGGGAGATCATCACTGTTGCGTGCTATCAGCGCATCATTTGTCTGTCTAAATAATACTCCATTGTATAGATCACATTACATTTTGTTCATCCATTCCTCATTTGATGGACATCTGCATTGTTTCTACCACCTTTTGGCTGTGAGGACTAATGTTGGTGTGAACATTCCTATACAAGATGTCTTTTCTTCCCACCCCCCCACTTTTTTTTTTTGAGACAAGAGTCATGCTCTGTCACCCAGGCTGGAGTGCAGTAGTGCCATCTCGGCTCACTGCAACCTCCACCTCCTGGGTTCAAGTGATTCTTATGTCTCAGTCTCCTGAGTAGCTGGGATTACAGGTACAAGCCACCATACCCAGCTGATTTTTTTATTTTTAGTAGAGATGGGGTTTCACCATGTTGCCCAGGTGGGTCTTCAACTCCTGACCTTAAGTGATCTGCCCAATTCAGCCTCCTAAAGTGCTGGAGTTATAGGCGGGAGCCAACGCTCCTAGCCCCTGTACAAGATTTTGTATGGGCCAGGTGGTGTGGCTCACGCCTGCAATCCCTGCACTTTGGGAGGCTGGGGGACAGGAGGATTGCTTAAGGCCAGGAGTTTGAGATCAGTCTCGGCAGCATAGTGAGACCCCCATCTCTACAAAAATTTAAAAAATTAGCCAGGCATGGTGGCACATGCCAGCTACTCGGGAGGCTAGACTCAGGCAGAAGGATTGCTTGAACCCGAGAGGTTGAGGCTATAGCAAGCCGTGATCATACCACTGCACTCCAGCCTTGATGACAAAGTGAGACCCTGTCTCGAAAAAAAAATTTTGTGTGGACGTATGTTTTTATTTCTTCTGTGTACATCTGGGAGTGGAATTGCTGAGTCATAATGCTGCTAACTCAACATTTTGAGAAACTGCTACAATTTTTAACCTGGAGAAATAGATATGCATAGTTCTCATCTGAATTGTAAAGGGGTAGGGCTGCTCGAGGAGAGATTTTTATAAAAAGCCTCCCCTCCTTGGTTAAGAGCTACTTGTATAGTGGAAAGCATGTGGGATTTGGAGCCAGTGTATTTGGGTTCTGTTCTTCAGCTCTGAGCCTTTTTTTTCCTTTAAATTAGGAATAATGATGCTTAATCATACATGATTGTCTGGAGGGCAAGAAATTATAATTTTGTTGAAAAATCAATTTCTGATCAAAAAAGTTAATTAGAAAAATATGGATTAGATGGATACTTTCTTAACATGATAAAGAAAAATACAACTAAACCAAGAGCTGACATTTAAGAATGAAACCACTGGAAATAGTTTCATTGAATTCAGAACAAAAAAAAAATGCTCATAAGCATTAATGACATTGGTCTTGTCCACGCAGTATATGACACAAGTATAGGAAGTTGTAGCTATGGGAAAGGGCAGGTGGTATTTGGAAACCGTAGATTATGTTTGTAGAGAATAAAGTGGAAAAATACTAGAATTGATTGTTCAGTGAAACAGGGCTGATCCATACAGTTGCCCATTGCACAAAGTGTGAGTTAGGGCATAGTCAAGTCCCATGTGTAATTTTTTTGTTTTGTTTGTGTGGTGGTTTGTTTTTTTTTGAGACAGAGTCTCGCTCTGTCACCCAGGCTTGAGTGCGATGGTACGATCTCAGCTCACTGCAGTCTCCACCTCTTGGGTTCAAGCAGTTCTGCCTCGCCCTCCCAAGTAGCTGGGATTACAGGTGCCCACTACCATGCCCGGCTAATTTTTTTATTTTGTAGAGACAGGGTTTCACCATGTTGGCCAGGCTGGTCTTGAACTCCTGAACTCAGGTGATCTGCCCACCTCGGCCTCCCAAACTGCTGGCATTACAGGTGTGAGCCACTGCACCCAGCCCCATGTACAACTTTTGACTCCCTGAAAACTTCACTGCTAAAAACCTACCATTGACTGGAAGCCTTGCCAATAAATAGTTAACCCATATTTTGTATGTTGTACATATTACATATTATATTCTTAAAATAAAGTAAGCTAGAGAAAAGAAAATATTAAGAAAAACCTAAGAGAAACTATATTTACTCTTCATTAAATGGAATTGGGTCATTGTAAAGGCCCTCATCCTCATGGTCTTCGTGTTGAACAGGCTGAGCAGGATAGAGAGGAGGATTGGGCTTGCTATAGGTGGAGGGAAATTCACATATAAGTTGATTTGTACAGTTCAAACCCATGTTGTCCAAGGGTCAGCAGTATAGTATATATTCTGTATACTATTCCTGACCTGTATAAAGATATCCTTCATTCTTCATTGTATCTTTAGCATTTTTATACATTATTATCATTATTTTTATTTCTATTCCTTTTTTGAGATGGAATCTTGCTCTGTTGCCCAGGCTAGAGTGCAGTGGTGCGATTCTCAGTTCACTGCAACCTCTGCCTGCTCGGTTCAAGCCATATTCTCCTGTCTCAGCCTCCCAAGTAGCTAGGACAACAGGCACTCACCACGCCCGACTAATTTTTGTATTTTTAGTAAAGATGGGGTTTCACTGTGTTGACCAGGCTGGTCTCAAACTCCGGAACTCAGGTGATCTGCCTGCCTCGGCCTCCCAAAGTGCTGGGATTAGAGGCATGAGCCACTGTGCCTCGCCTATTATCATTATTTTTATACAACTAAGTTAAAACACACAAAGCAAAGAAGTGCGGGTTTGAGTTTGTTGTATACATCCATAAACTGTTTATATCAAATTACTGGCTTTGAGCTTTTCTGAAAACTTGGATTTTCAAGATTGGCATTAGGCTCTAATTGTAGGTATGAATAACAGGGTGAATTGTGGCGAAGGCTTGTTGGAATAGGTACTACTAGTCATCGGTACAAAATTCAGCCTGATCAACCATGACTGCTTCCCAGCCAGTCTTGCTTTCAGACCCTTCTAGAAATGCACTGTGAATACACAGATAATTTTTGGTGTCATCTGGAATTCTGTCATATGCACGTGACAAATACGTGCATGCCTGTTACCTACACTGTCACCTTCACAATGAAACTGTAGCAGTGTGATCAGAGAAAAATTAACATAATTAATGAGGCTGAGCTTTTTTCCTATTGTTTTCCTTTTCTCTGCACCTTTTGCCCACTTTTCTGCTACCAGTTGATCTTAGAAGTTCTCAGGAGATTTTTATGTCCTAGAGAAATAAGTCCTTACTCTGTGGTGTTGCCATGATTACATCATCACAGACTCTAGGCATAGAAAGGAGCACAAGATTTGAAGCCAGAGGGCTAAGAGTTTTTTCTGCTCTGTGGAGTGTGAATGACGTGACTCTGGGGGAAAGTCATGTGATTTCTCCGAGTCACACCTGTAAGTGAGTGTGATACCTGCCTTGTAGAGTGGGACTTGGCGGCTGTCAGCCAAACCCAGGCTCTCACCCAGCTCTTTTCTCATCTCTGAGACCTTGGCTTGGCCTTGGGTAGAAGTTTCATGACTCTTTGAGACTGTTTCTCTTCCTCAAATCAGTGTTTCCCTTCTACACAATTTTTAGCCAGGGTGATTGATTGCTGCTGAAAAAAACCCAGCTAAGGTTGTTACTTCCTAATTAAAATTTTCTCCAAGTATTCAATGCAGTTTGCTACGTTAAGGGTACCTCTGCGGCTGATACTCTAATGTGAATAAGTTGTGTTTTCTCCACGTAGACTGAGTATCTGGAGTACACTAATTTTTTGTGTCTTCACATTGCAGTACAGTGTGATATATACACTAGATGGTCCATGGATGCTTGATGAATTCGTTATTTGATAAATAGTGGCCATTAAGCATGTTTTTGCTAGTCACCAGACCTTATAGAACATGTTATGTCAAGTTTTCTGGAATGAACATGTGTTGAGAGTCCCAGCACTGCCTCCAGACTTGGTGATTTGCTGGGACTCAGCAAATAGTTGTACTTGCTCATGGCTGTGGTTTTTTACTGTGAAGTATGCAAAGTTCAGTCAGTTAAGAGGGTCAGGCACAATGGTTCATGCCTGTAACCCCAGCACTTTGGGCGGCTGAGGCGGGTGGATCACTTGAGCTTGGGAGTATAAGACCAGCCTGGCCAAACATGGTGAAACCCTTTCTCTACAAAAAATACAAAAATTAGCCAGGCATGGTGGTGGGCGCCTGTAGTCTCAGCTACTCAGGAGGCTGAGGCAGGAGAATCACTTGAACCCGGGAGGCGGAGGCTGCAGTGAGCCAAGATCACACCATCACACTCCAGCCCTGGTGACAGAGCGAGACTCTTTGTTTCAGGGGGAAAAAAAAGGCCAGCCTTTTTTAGAGCAGTTTTGGGTTCACAGCAAAATTGAGTGGAGTTCCCGTATGCCCCCTGCCCCACACAAGCACAGCCTCCCTCTCTCAGCAGCCCCCGCCAGAAGGGTACAGTACACTTAAACCGCAGTTAATGAATGTATCGTCGTTATCACCCCAGGTCCACAGTTTGCAATAGAGCTCACTCTTGGTGTTGTGCATTCTGTGGATTTTGATAAGTATATAGAGGGATGTAGCCACCATCTGAGTATCACACAGTATAGTTTCATTGCCCTCAAAGTCCTGTGTGCTCTGCCTGTTCATCTCTGTTGGCTTACTTTTTGGATGTGAACTTCAGTTTTTTTGTAGAGATTTTCCATTTTATTAAATCAATGTGTTGGGTGAGGTGGTGCCCACCTGTAGATCCAGGTTGAGGCAGGAGGATTGCTTGAGCCCCCAGGAGTTATTTAAGAAGATTAAAATGCAAAATTGCATTCATTATTTTTCTTTTCTTTTCTTTGAATATCACTCTGTTCCCGGGGCTGGAGTACAGTGGTGCAATCTTGGCTCACTGCAACTTCTGCCTCCCAGGTTCAAGTGGTTCTCCTGCCTCAGCCTCTCGAGTAGCTGGGATTACAGGCATGCACACTACACACCTGGCTAAGTTTTGTATTTTTAGTAGAGATAGGGTTTCACCATGTTGACCAGGCCAGTCTCTTAACTACTGACCTCAAGTGATCTGCCCACCTCAGCCTCCAAGTGCTGGGATTACAGACGTGAGCCACTGCGCCCAGCTCATTCATTACAATTGAAGGTTCTTGGTAGATAAGGAAATCGTGAATGATCTGGTACTCTGTGGCTTAAGGTCGGAGAGTCATCTAAGTAGCTTTCCAAGAATTTCAAGAGTTGCTAATCTTAGGTAGAAAAGGTTTTTCTCCTCACCAACTCTTAGGGGAAAACAGTTGACACTAATTAATATCTGATTCCTTAGCAGCTGGGATTTGGGGAGTTCTGCATTTTAAACTGTCAGAATAGCATAGAATTTTCTAACTTTTTACCTACGGCTATCTTTAACATCTTTTAAGTCACCAAAAGAAATTTGAACTTGAGCTTGTAGTAGTTGAGGAAGCAGAAATTTTTAATTTTGTTTTTAAGCAGAACATATAACTCTGGGGAATAAAAACTGAAACCTTCTACGTTTTCCCACAGCCATGACGGTAAATTGGGTACTATGTTTACAAGTGTCACATTTGTAGAAACAGTTTATTAACTGGGCATGGTTGGAGGCTGAGGTGGGAGGATCACCTGAGCTTGAGTTGAGGCTGCAGTGAGCTATGAACTCGCCACTTCTCTCTAGCCTGAGCAACAGAGTGAGACCCTATTTCTTTTCCTTTTTTTTGAGACGGAGTTTCGCTGTTGTTACCCAGGCTGGAGTGCAATGGCACGATCTCGGCTCACCGAAACCTCCGCCTCCTGGGTTCAAGCAATTCTCCTGCCTCAGCCTCCTGAGTAGCTGGGACTACAGGCGCTCACCACCATGCCCAGCTAATTTTTGTATTTTTAGTACAGACGGGGTTTCCCCATGTTGACCAGGATGGTCTCGATCTCTTGACCTCGTGATCCACCTACCTTGGCCTCCCAAAGTGCTGGGATTATAGGCATGAGCCACTGCGCCCGGCCTCCTTTTTTTTTTTTTTTTTGTAAATAAGAAGGCTTGGCATGATGGCTCACGCCTGTAATCCCATCACTTTGGGCGGCCAAGGCTAGAGGATCACTTGTGCTCAGGAGTTTGGGACCAGCCTGGACAACGTAGGGAGACCCTGGTCCCTGCAAAAAAATACAAAAAGTAGCTGTGTGGTGGTGGGCGCCTGTAGTCCTAGCTTCTGGAGGCTGAGGCGCAGGAGTTTGTGGTGTGACTGCAGTGAGCTGTGATTACACCACTGTACTCCAGCCAGAGCAACAGAGTGAGACCCTATCTCTATTTAAAAAACAACAACAAATTTAATGACTGTTTTGAAAAATGTTACCTCCCTTCCCAAATGATACAGATCCCATATCTTCCCACATTGAATAGTTATTCTGCCTTGATTAAATCTTTTTAGACACTATTAGAATAACTTTTGTTCTTTTAAAAAGTTATCTTTTCACCTTTAAAACTAGTATGGTGAGGATATCTTATTTTAATTTAAAAATAACAGATTAATTCTCATGTAAGTGATTTTGATCTAAAGGTTAAATAATTTTTTAAAATTCTGATTTAAGGTGTTCAGAACAACCTTTCTTTGGAGCAGACTTTTTAGAGCTAAAGGGTTTCCCTCTAACTTAGTTTTTCACTGGCAGAGAACATCTGGATGTGTTCCAAATGTGATCGAGCTACTCTATCTAAAGGTGATACTGGCATTTCATCATCTGCTTGTTCCAATTTGTCTGGGGACAACTAGACAGACTTTATATAAGTACAGATCACCACTCTGGGCTCTGCAGGGAGACTTCATCTGAAGCAGGAAGAGCTCCCCCCAGGACTGGTGAGGTAATTTGAGCTCTAAATAGCTCTTGGCCCTTGAAATAAGGACGGCATGATTTAGGGGAAAGGCCAGAACTTGATCTCTGTGGCCTTCAGTCCGATGGCCTCTCCTTGCACTGGAGGCAGTCATGAGGCTTGCACTGCAGGGTTTGTCTTCAGCGTCCGCACACTCGGGGAGGTATGCCAGATACTCCGGCAGCAGTGCCCAAGGGCTCAGCTCCTTCCAAAGCCAAGTCTGAGCAGTTTTTTCAGGCTGTATGGGACTGGGGTTTTTGGAAAGGAAGTGATGTGAGGCAGCCAAGGCAGTTTCCGCTTAAAATAGAGAAGAGGGTGAAACGGAGAAGAGACACTCGATACAGGAAGATGAGCTGGGAGATGAGGTAGGAAACGTAGGCATCCCCTGTGGTGAGAACTAAAACGAAGGAGAATTATTCAGGATATTCTTAAAACTTGTTCCTCGCATTTCTGTAGCATTTTCCTTTTTCAAGAAGACTTTGCTGGGCACAGTGGCTCTCACCCGTAATCCCAGCACTCTGAGAGGCCAAGGTGGGAGGATCACTTGAACCGAGGGGTTCGAGACAAGCCTAGGCAACATAGTGAGACCTTGTCTCTACTAAAAAATTTTAAGATGGCTGGATGCAGTGGCTCACACCTGTAATCCTAGCACTTCGGGAGGCTGAGATAGGTGGGTTGCTTGAGGCCATGAGTTCAAAACCAGCCTAGGCAACATGGCAAGACCCTGTCTCTACAGAAAAATAGAAAAATTAGCTGGGTGTGGTGGCATGTGCCTTTGTCTCAGCTGCTCAGGAGGGTAAGGTAGGAGGATCACTTGAAGCCCTACCTGGGAGACTGAGGTTGCAGTGAGCTAAGTTTGGTGCCTCTGCACTCCAGCTGAGGTGACAGAGTAAGACCTTGTCTCAAAAATAAATAAATAAATAAATAAATAAATCAGCTATAGGCTGGGCATTGTGGCTCACGCCTGTAATCCCAGCACTTAGGGAGGTTGAGGTGGGTAGATCACTTGAGGCCACAAGTTTGAGACCAGCCTGGCCAACATGGCAAAACCCCATCTTTATTAAAAATATAAAAATTAGCTAGGCATGGTGGCATATGCCTGTAATCCCAGGTACTCGGAAGGCTGAGGCATGAGAATTGTTTGAGCCTGGGAAGAGGAGGTTGCAACGAGCCAAGATTGTGCCTTGAACTTCAGCCTGAGTGACAGAGTGAGACCATGTCTTTTTGAAAGTCTGTCTGCTCCCCTGCACCCCCCCCCCCCGCAAAAAAAGATAGCAATCAGCCATGGATGGCACACACTTGTAGTCCCAGCTACTCTGGAGACTGAGGAGGGAGGGTTGCTTGAGCCCAGTAGTTTGAGGCTGCAGTGAGCCGCGATTGTGCCTCTACACTTCAGCTTGGGTAACAGAGTGAGACCAGGTCTCAAAAAGAAAAGAAGACTTTATTATTTGTGTGATACACCTGTATACCTTATGAAAGAGGCAGAAATCCCCGTTGTGCAGATAAGAAAACCAAAGCCCAGAGAAATGAAGTGGCTTGTCACCAAGATTGCTTAGGAAATGATGGAACTGGGAAAAGCCCAGTCTTTTAGTTATTTGTGGACCCAGCAGGAGTGACAGCGGTCTGCTGGATGACAGATAGTGCAGAATGAGACACAAGGTGCCTGTGTTTATTCATGTAGGAGCATAGTGTGTGCAGAAGTGCGGGGCACAGGAGGTGGCAGAGCAGAGCATGGCTTTCCTGGCCTCTTGTCCTGAACCCACCCCTAGTTTTCCCCTCTCTTTTGAGTCTGTTTCACTGAGGGCACAGCTGGTAGGGGTAACATTGTTCTCCAGCATTAAAACAGAGCATCAGCAATGTCTAGGAAAAAGTTAACTTTAAAACACTGCTAATCAGTTCAGGGAATATTTGAGTGTATACCATTTGCTAATCAGTTCATTCAAAAAATGAATTGCCTGCCATAAACTAATAAGCATGATTTGGTTTATGTTTTAATTTAATTATCTCTGAGTAGATTCGGCTTGAATTAGTGACTGTATCCAGTTTTGCCCAGCATACCCCCATTTATAATTTAAAGAATTTTTTTATAGAGATAGGGTCTTGCTATGTTGGCCAGGCTGGTCTTGAACTCCTGGCCTCAAGCAGTCCTCCCCACTTGGTATCTCAAAGCACTGGGGTTACAGTCATGTACTAATATACTGAACATAAATGATTCAAACATAGGGGGAAAAAGTCTCCTGGTAGCTCAGTCCCCCCAGAATCCAGGAGTTTAGTACAGGGCTGTCCAGTAAACTTTTGGCTTCCCTAGGCCACATTTGAAGAAGAATTGTCTTGGGCCACACATAAAATAACTAACACTAATGATAATTGATGAGCTAAAAAAATTTTTTTCACAAAAAATGTTATTTTAATTATTTATTTATTTTGAGTCAGAGTCTCTGTCACCCAGGCTGGAGTGCAATGGCGCGATCTCAGCTCACTGTAACCTCCGCCCATCCCCCACCCCCCACCAAAAATCAAGAGATTCTCCTGCCACAGCCTCCCGAGTAACTGGGATTATCGGCTCCCGCCACCTTGCCCAGCTAATTTTTGTATTTTCAGTAGAGACTGGGTTTTCTGACCTCATGATCCACCCACCCCGGCCTCTCAAAGTGCTGAGATTACAGGCATGAGCCACCACACCCAGCCAAAAATCTCAGTGTTTTAAGAAAGCTTACAAATGTGTGTTGGGCTGTACTCACAGCCATTCTGGGCTGCATGCATCCTGTGGGCCATGGGTTGGTCACTCTTAGTAGATCTTTTTGGATTCTGTCTCCCTACCCTTGGTATCTGTATGTAATATGTTATACAGATGCTATGGTTCATCTACACAGGGAACAGTGGGGACTTGGAGTAACCACTTTTCTTCTTTCCCCATCCCCAACCAGTTGGTGTGTGCCAGCAGTCCCCAGCTCCTCAGTAGGCAGAGGTGGGAGAATCATCTGAGCCTGGGGAGGTTGAGGCTGCAGTGAGCTGTGATCATGCTGCTGCACTCCAGGCTGGTCGATACGATGAGAGACCCTGTCTCAAAAAATAAGAAGAATATATTTCATATGGTTGTCAAATACTTAATGTAATAATATATTATTCTGATACTATAGAAATCAGGTAAATAAAGTTAGTATTATTGGCTGAATTTTGTTATAAGCAGTTATTTGTAGTCATAAAAATATGCAACATTGGTTTGATACGCCACTTTAGTTTTCTTAAGGTGATTAGTCTTGGGGGTGATGAGGGCAGGAAGCTTGAGAAATGCCCACCTTGGAAGAAGTATTGATTCCTGTTGCCCTGCTCAGCTCGGAGGGGCTGAGCTCACCTCATTCTTTTGTATTGCTAGTTGTAGTTGTATGCAATCACACACTCCCACTGCCACAAATATAATACCCGAGTTTCCTGGGTTGCTAAAGCATCACAGTGATCGGACTCCGTCCCATGCCCTCTGAGGTTTAGAATTCACACAGTCTTAGCATACGAGCGGAAAGGCATCCTTGTTTCTCCGAAGTCAGCTTGAAGTTGACTCAGTATTTTCTTATCCAGAAGGGATGGGACTAAAGTTTAGTAAACAGGGCAGGATTAGGTGGAATTTGTCAGTGTGTTTTCCTAAAAAGAAAAAAAAAAAACTGAGTTGCACCATCTCTACTCACAGTCTTTAGGATTGGTGCATGTATATAATATTACATGAAAGAGCGGTTGGCCTTCTGTGATTTAGATAAAAGCTTCTCATCTAAGACCTAGACTGTCTCGTTTTGTGGAACACATGTGATAGGCCTCTGTCCTTTCCTGAGCTCTGTTGTTGTAGTGGCCCAAAGAGACGAGTCACCCAGTGCAGTGAACACCATCTGTACCATAACAGCTCTGTCCTTTCCCCCCAACAGGTGACAGAGCTGAATGAGCCACTGTCCAATGAGGAACGAAACCTTCTATCTGTGGCCTACAAGAACGTGGTGGGGGCACGCCGCTCTTCTTGGAGGGTCATCAGTAGCATTGAGCAGAAGACATCTGCGGACGGCAACGAGAAGAAGATAGAGATGGTGCGCGCGTACCGGGAGAAGATAGAGAAGGAGCTGGAGGCGGTGTGCCAGGATGTGCTGAGCCTGCTGGATAACTACCTGATCAAGAATTGCAGTGAGACCCAGTACGAGAGCAAAGTGTTCTACCTGAAGATGAAAGGGGACTACTACCGTTACCTGGCTGAAGTGGCCACTGGAGAGAAGAGGGCGACGGTGGTGGAGTCCTCCGAGAAGGCCTACAGCGAAGCCCACGAGATCAGCAAAGAGCACATGCAGCCCACCCACCCCATCCGATTAGGCCTGGCTCTTAACTACTCCGTCTTCTACTATGAGATCCAGAACGCCCCGGAGCAAGCGTGCCACTTGGCCAAGACCGCGTTCGACGATGCCATCGCCGAGCTCGACACCCTCAACGAGGACTCCTACAAGGACTCCACGCTCATCATGCAGCTCCTCCGCGACAACCTCACGCTCTGGACGAGCGACCAGCAGGACGACGACGGCGGTGAAGGCAACAATTAAGGCCCCAGGGGGACTGGCAGCGCACGCGGATGCTACTACTGCAGTCTTTATTTTTTTCCCATGAGTTGGGGGTCGGGTGGGGGAGGGAAAGGGAGGGACGACCTTCCCAGGGAGAAACCCACGACCTGTCCTGTCTTTGATCGCCTCTTTGACATTTTTGCCAAAATACCACTAGTGGAAAGTCAGGCTAGCTGTGCTGGTGTTGGAATAGCAGCCTCACACTGGCGTCTGGACTGTTCTGTAGATTCATGCAAGTGGAGCTGTCTGTCTCTAATTTAACTTATTGCTAGAAGATAGGGTTTTCAGATGAAAAAAAAGAGGAATGGCCCTCATTCAGTAAGTTCTGTGGTTCCAGTAAGGGTTTTTATGTACATACGCTCTCGTCTCTCATTTTGGGTACTTTCTATCTCATCTGTGTCGGCTCTGCATGTTTTCCAGGGTGTAGCCTACAGACATGGAATAGTGTAAACCCCAGACTGACAGACTTAGAACCTGAGGCCTCGTGCGTCCTTGTGGTTTAGGCCTTGCCAGTTTTCTGAAGTCTCTGATTAGTTGACAGTATTAACACTAAATTGCAGTTTACAGTATTTCTACATGACAGCCATATGTAACATCAAGCCATCGACTGCGTATTTTTCCTTTGGTTTGCTAGTTGTTTGGGCTTTAACATCCGTGTTCGGCCTTATCCGGTTGGTGTTGCTGATCGGTCTCCTAGGCTAAATGAGGAGAATGAAAGCGACTTCAGCTCTTGGTTAATAGGTGCTTGGCAGGTGGCTGTGGGATTTTTTTTTTGTCCTCCTTTCTTCTTAACATAAATCCACCACCAAAATTATCTATCCTCTTGAGAGAAATGTGAAATGCCACAAAAATAGAGAAAATTCAGGTCTGTATGTCATGGATCATGTTGGTATTTTCAGAGAACGTCCCGCTTCCGAAGCTGCCACAGCTCCCTCCTCAGGGATCACACTGCCGTCGCCCACTTTGCACTGGAGCGTTTCCCACTGCCCCTCGTGCTGGCGGACGCAGCTGGGTGGAGAAGCTTTGGGGTCATAGAGGCGTCTGGAGAAGGTCTGTGGTGCAGTGTGTGAAAATTCAGGTGCTAGAAGCCTACTGGTAGAAAAACCCAAAAGGAAGAGCTCTATCCACAACCATTCTGTCAGATTTCGGGAGCCTTGTCAGTGTGCCGGTTTTTCCTCCCTGAAGACTCCTTCCCCTAGTCATTGTTGTAGGAAGATAAACTAAAACTTCCAGGGAACGAACACTTAACTCCTGTTTGACCAGAACTTTTTCCTATCTATATAGTTGTTCTTTTTAATGAAAAAAGCATAGAAATTGGAGATTGGCTTGTCTCGTGCAGCCAGTGCGCATTCAGAATGGACGGAAACAACATTGCTATTTCCACCCGTTTGTTTTCGGTCCGCCCTGAGTCCCTCATTCTCATTTCAGGTAAATCTGTCTAGCTGTTAGCACGGCCTGAGTGCGCACCCAGTTTTTTGTCAAGTCAGTGGCAGTAGAAACTCCCAAGGCGTGTAATGATAGCACACTTGTGTTCTTCGTTCCTTTGTTTTATTTAGGCAAGAAGAAGTGTGAGTAATAATTGAGGAAAAACAGACAGATGCTTTTGCTAAATACCAAAACTGAGCTTACACTTAGGAACTGAGTATGTGTAACAGTATACAGATGACAGTGAAGATGGAAGAACCACGATGAGCACAGACTCTGTGTGCTCTGTGACATTGCACAGTTTACCCAGCATGACTTTCCTTAGAAGGCCCCCTTCTCACGCTAGAGCAGAAGTCCCAGTTCACTGAAGCTACCAGAAGAACTAGTAGCAGAAAGCTTTGCCGCTTTGGTGCCTCTTACAGGCACCTCAAGTCATTGCCATGGGAGGAAAACGATTTCGGGAGGGGGGCGGGGTAGGTGGGGCTTTCCCTAATTTATCTTCATGTCCAGTGAGCAGTGTTGCGTTTTTCCTTGTAGCATTTGGAAATGATTTACTGGAATTACAAAACCTAT
The DNA here is from genome assembly GCA_031835075.1 of Saguinus oedipus. NCBI lineage: Eukaryota > Metazoa > Chordata > Mammalia > Primates > Cebidae > Saguinus > Saguinus oedipus. Next base: position 58,557,452 of record CM063170.1, read on the forward strand.
TTTTCCTTTAAATTTCAGCTTTGGCTCTGGCTGCTTTTTAGAATAATGCAAGATTTAAAAAATCACACCTGAGGGCTAAAAACGGAGAGGGAATGGGAGACTTGATATTTAAGCAGCTTGAATGGTTTTTCTTTTCTTTATTTTTAAAGAAATGCACTTGCCTATGATAACTGTCTCTCCAGTGAAATGATCACTCCTCCATTACTCTATCGATACAATATTGTGCATGCTAGTGTTGTATTTCTATACAGTAGCTTGAAATTGATTAACTTATACTGTAGGTGTTATGTATTCCTATGACAAAAAATTAAGTCTTCAAATTTTTTAAAGGTTTTTTTGTTTTGTTTTTAATTTAATTATTCCTTTTGGGGGTAAAGTTTGCTCTACCAAATAGTGATTGTAACAAATTGATCTGTTTTGGATGTTGCTATAGTGACATGCAGTTATATATTTTGTTTTTAAAAGGGGGGGAGCAAAAGAAACACCAGTGTTAGCTTAATCTTAATGTCTGGTGTTTGTCATGGTGAAATTATAACTATTACAGTGTTGGAGAACAACGAACACGTTCTCTGAATGAGCCTTTGTGCTTTTTGTCATGTTATGCAGTGAACTATTTTTAAGGTCTAATCAGTGATTATTTTTCCAGCTCCGTGTTTCTCTACGGAATTATTTCACACACGGACCATCTTTAGCAGTTTCCTCAGTGATGGAATATCATGAATGTGAGTCATTATGTAGCTGTCGTACATTGAGCAAATAAACTTACAGATCTGACGCCAGTGCTCCTTAGCTTCATTGTGTGAGTTTGACTGTCCTTTGCTTTTGAAGGTTGGAGCGGATGTTGGTGTTCTCTTCCCCCACTCGAGTGAGGTTGGATTGGCAGAAAAAGGGAAAGACAGTATGCAGGAAGACAGTATCTACTGGGAAGCACCTCCAACCAGGAAGCAGATTTGGCTTTGGGGACTTAAAAAACCATTGTACCAGGCGGGGCACGCTGTGGCTCACACCTGTAATCTCAGTACTTTGGGGAGGTGGAGGTGGGCAAATCACGAGGTCAGGAGTTCAATACCAGCCTGGCCAACATGGTGAAACCTTCTCTCTACTACAAATACAAAAACTAGCTGGGCATGGTGGTAGGTGCCTTTTATCCCAGCAAATCTGGAAGCTGAGGCTGGAGAATCGCTTGAGCCCAAGAGGTTGCAGTGAGCCAAGATCGCACCATTGCACTCCAGCCTGGGCAACAAGTGGAAAATTCCATCTCAAAAAACAAAAACAAAAAAACTAGGTCGAGTAGTAGCTACCAGCTCTTCAGCACACATTGACTAAGCACTTTTAGTGTAGCAGTTATAAAAATAATTGACTTCTTATTGTAACAGGGTCCCGGAGGAAGAAGGTAAGTCATATGCATCCAGTCTGTTGTGATGTGGTTTTTTTTTTTTTTTTTTTTTGAGATGGGAGTCTCGCTCTGTCGCTCACGTTGGAGTGCAGTGGCGTAATCTCAGCTCACTGCAGCCTCAGCCTCCTGAGTAGCTGGAATTACAGGCGCAACCTACCACGCCTGGCTAATTTTTGTATTTTTAGTAGAGACAGGTTTTCACCATGTTGGTCAGGCTGGTCTCGACTCCTGACCTCGTGATCCACCCGCCTCAGCTTCCCAAAGTGCTGGGATTACAGGCATAGGCCACCGCTCTCGGCCTTTGTGATAGACGTTTTTCTTAAGACAGGGTCTCACTCTGTCACTCAGGGTAGAGTGCAGCAGTATAATCATAGCTCACTGCAGCCTCAAACTCCTGGTCTCTTGTGATCCTGCTTCAGCCTCCTGAGTAGCTGGGAGTGCTACCATACTGGGCCATTTTATGTACTTTTTGTTTTTTTGAGATGGAGTCTTGTTCTGTTGCCCAGGCTAGAGTGCAGTGGCATGATCTTGGCTTCACTGCCATCTCTGCCTCCTGGGTTCAAGTGATTCTCTGGTCTCAGCTTCCCGAGTAGCTGGGATTACAGGCACATGCTGCCATGCCTGGCTAATTTTTTGTACTTTAATAATTAGAGACAGAATTTCACTGTTTCCCAGGCTGGTCTCAAACTTCTGAGCTCAGGCAGTCCACCCGTCTTGGCCTCCCAAAGTGCTAGGATTATAGATGGGGTGAGCCACTGCGTCCAGCCAGGCCATTTTATATTTTACAGACAAGAGTCTTACCATGTTGTCCAGGCTCATCTCAAACTCCTGGCTTCTAGTGATCTGCCTTAGCCTTCCAGAGCACTAGGATTACAGATGTTAGCCACTGCACCTGGCCTTTTGTGGTAAGTTGTTTCAGCTGAAGTATTTGAAAAAATATACTCTCACATAGATACATAGCTGGGAAGGGATGAACCTAAAGAGCTGAAGTTGGATGGCAGAAGTAGAATGAGGTTAAGAAAGTTCTCACTGGGTGAGTATGCTGGCTCATGCCTGTAATCTAACACTTTGGGAGGCTGAAGTGGTGGATTGCTTGAGCCCAGGAGTTCAAGACCGGCCTGGGTTGGCAGGGCGTGGTGGCTCACGTTTGTAATCCAAGCACTTTGGAGGCCAAGGCGGGCGGATCACCCGAGGTCAGGAGTTCAATACCAGCCGGACCAACATGGTGAAATCCCGTCTTATTAAAAAAAAAAAAAAAGGTCGGGCGCGGTGGTTCACGCCTGTAATCCCAGCACTTTGGGAGGCCGAGGCGGGTGGATCACGAGGTCAAGAGATCGAGACCATCCTGGTCAACATGGTGAAACCCCGTCTCTACTAAAAAAGTACAAAAAATTAGCTGGGCATGGTGGCGCATGCCTGTAATCCCAGCTACTCAGGAGGCTGAGGCAGGAGAATTGCCTGAACTCAGGAGGCGGAGGTTGCGGTGAGCCGAGATCGCGCCATTGCACTCCAGCCTGGGTAACAAGAGCGAAACTCCGTCTCAAAAAAAAGACCAGCCTGGGCAATACAGTGCATAGTGAGACCCCTGTCTCTACAAAAATTAGGTGGGCGTGGTGGTGTCCACCTGTAGTCCCAGCTACTCAGGAGGCTGAGGTGGAAGGATTGCTTGGGCCCAGGAGGTTGAGGCTGCAGTGAGTCATGATCATGCCACTGAATTCCAGCCTGGGAGACAGAGCAAGAACAAAAAACAAAAAAGGGTCAGGCTGAGTGGCTCATGCCTGTAATCCCAGCACTTTGGGAGACTGAGGTGGGCAGATCATGAGGTCGAGATTGAGACCATCCTGGCCAATATGATGAAACCCTGTCTCTACTAAAAATGCAAAAAAGTTAGCTGGACATAATGGCACACACCTATAATCCCAGCTATTCTGGAGACTGAGGCAGGAAAATCACTTGAACCCAGGAGGCAGAGGCTACAGTTAGCCAAGATCACTCCATTGCATTGCAGCCAGGTGGACAGAGCGAGACTCCATCTCAAAGAAAACAAAAACCAAAAAGACGTATACTACATGAATTAAATCAGTCTGTAGATCAGGCACCGGTGCTAAAGGTCTTCTTTGCCTCTTTTTCAGTATACTCTAGAACTTTTTAAATAACTGATACTAGGCCAGGAGTGGTGGCTCATACCTGCAATCCCAGCACTGGGAGGCCGAGGTGGGCGGATCACCTGAGGCCAGGAGTTCCAGAGCATCCTGGCCAACATGGAGAAACCTTGTCTCTACTAAAAATACAAAAATTAGCCAGGCGTGGTGGCACATACCTTTTATCCCAGCTACTCGGGAGGCTGAGGCTGGAGAATTGCTTGAACCCAGAGATGGTTGTGAACTGAGATTGTGCCATGGCACTCCAGCCTGGGCAACAGAGCAAGACTCCATCTCCAAAACAAACAAAAGCTGATACTCTGAAAGGTGATTAAAAATAACGGTATGAAACAGCAGAGGTCTCGATTCCACTTCAGGGGTGGAGTAGAGAGGCCATAAATGAGCTAATTCAGTGGGACCTTCTTGTACAGCAAATAGACCGCTGCTGACTAGGAAAGCAGTTTCCTCCACTCTATTTCTGTGTGGTGACCACATGCACTGGCCTATGCTCTGGTCAGCTGAAACTGCACGTTGACTCACAGGGTGATTTGAGTGTCTACGGATGGCAACGACCTCCTGGGTGCACAGTTCCCAAAGCTGGCTTGGAGAAACAACCTGAGCACTGGCTGGGTATTTACTGTCCTAGGAGTTGACAGTAAGTGGTCACCAGCCTAATCAGAACATTCACATGTGGTATGTCAGCTTGCTAATTAGCCCGCTGGTTTGCATTTTCCAATTCTGGTGTGGATACGTGTGGTTGAATCTGAATGGCCACAAGTCTACCTCTCATTAACCACAGAGAGCTGTGGTCAGTGAGGATTGAGGGCGGGAGCGGCTGGATCACACTGGCAAGACACTAGTCAAGACATCTGAGGTTACCTGAGGTACTGACATGGCACTCTGTAATCCAGAGTATTGGAGAGGAAAGTCCGTAGGAATTACTTTGAGGAACTTACGACTTTGGGCTGTTTTCTCCTTTACTTTTTTGGAGACAGGCTCTCACTCGGTTGCACAGGCTGGAATGCAGTGTGGCACGATCACAATTCACTGTGGCCTCTACCTCCTAGGCTCAAATGATCCTCCTATCTCAGCGCCCTGAATAGCTGGGACTGCAGGTGCGTACAATCACATGCACCTGGCTAATTTTTGTATAGTTTGCAGAGTTGGGGGTCTTGCTATATTGCCCAGGCTGGTCTCAAACTCCTGGCCTCAAGCAGTCTTCCCACCTCAGCCTCCCAAAGTGCTGGCATTCTACACGAGCCACTGCACCCAGCCGGTTTTTATTTTTGAGTTGGCAGTGCACATGCTACAAAATACAAAAGCGTGAGGCCGCCGTATGCAGCCCATGAAGCTTGAAATATTTACTCTGTGGCCAGTAGTCTGCAGACCCCGTTTATCAGAAACTCTCCCACCATGCCCTTACCTGGTCATCCATTCATTGCCGTCCTTAGAGGTAACTACTGCCGTTCATTCTTCTTAATTTGGTTCAGACTGAAAGAGGATTTTTTGCTGCCTTTGAGCACTGACATGACTCTGGCCTTTAAATATGGATAGCTGAAATTTGGTGGTCCCAAAGCAGACATCTTGAATTAGAATATTTAATCCCATTTAATGGGTAGTTCGGTGGTACTGGGGGATTGGATCCCAAACACAAAAGCTAGTGCTCGCTTCGGCAGCACATATACTACAATTGGAACGGTACAGAGAAGATTAGCACGGCCCCTGCGCAAGGATGACACGCAAATTTGTGAAGCGTTCCATGTTTTTAAATTTTTTATTAAAATTTTTTTCTAAAAAAAAAAAAAATTGAAAACATTTCAGTGATTGGCTACAGACCCACCACTTGACATGGCAAATAATGCCTCTGTGTGTTGTGGAAACTTGAAAGTAAGTCACTGGGCCTGGTGCGGTGGCTCACACCGGTAATCCCAGCACTTTCGGAGACCAAGGCGGGCAGATCACAAGGTCAGGAGTTCAAGACTGGCCTGACCAACATGGTGAAACCCTGTCTCTAAAAATACAAAAGTTACCCAGGCATGGTGGCTACATACACCTGTAATCCCAGCTACTCAGAAGACTTGACACATGAGAATCTCTTGAACCTGGGAGGTGAAGGTTGCAGTGAGCTGAGATTGCGTCACTGCACTCTAGCCTGGGCCACAAGAGACTCTATCTTAAAAAAAAAAAAAAAAAAGTCACCACTGACATTTTACTCCCAATGTTCATATTTCTCCTTAAGAAAAAGGGCCAGGCGCGGAGGCTCAAACCTGTAATCCCAGCACTTTGGGAGGCCGAGGCAGGTGGATCACGAGGTCAAGATATCGAGACCATCCTGGTCAACATGGTGAAACCCCATCTCTACTAAAGATACAAAAAATTAGCTGGGCATGGTGGCGCGTGCCTATAATCCCAGCTGCTCAGGAGGCTGAGGCAGGAGAATTGCCCGAACCCAGGAGGCGGAGGTTGCGGTGAGCCAAGATCACGCCATTGCACTCCAGCCTGGGTGACAAGAGCGAAACTCTCTCAAAAAAAAAAAAAAAAAGGACACCCTCAGCCTGGTGCAGTGGCTTTTGCCTGTAATCCCAGCACTTTGGGAGGCTGAGGTGGGCAGATCACCTGAGGTCAGGAGTTTTGAGACCAGCCTGGTTAACATGGTGAAACCCTGTCTCTACTAAAAATACAAAAATATTAGCCAGGCGTGGTGGCAGGTGCCTGTAATCCCTACACAGGAGGCTGAGGCAGGAGAATTGCTTTAACTCAGGAGGAGGAAGTTGCAAGTGAGCCAAGATCTCGCCACTGCCCTCCAGCCCTCCAGACAAAGAGAGACTCTATCTCAAAAAATAAATAAGAGGTGCTTTAGTAAGAACTGGCTTTTACTCACAAAGTGTTCCACACACATCCTCACTAGGCCCAGAGTCCTGGTGGTCTGCAGCTGTTCTGCCCTAGGCATGGGATAGCTGGGGAGACAGCACAGCCCACCTTATTTACTCCAGTTAACTCAGTAACAGGAAGCATGCCTGAGATGCTTCCTTCATATTGGATCTACACGGGGATAATCACAATCCTGCTGTTACATTAGTTCTTCCCACCGTGATGGGGAAATTACCCTACCATTCACTGGCTCTTAGGAGCTGAGAAGATACATGAAAACCTCTTTTTACTTTTTTTTTTTTTTTTTTTTTGAGACGGAGTTTCGCTCTTGTTACCCAGGCTGGAGTGCAATGGCGCAATCTTGGCTCACCGCAACCTCCGCCTCCTGGGTTCAGACAATTCTCCTGCCTCAGCCTCCCGAGTAGCTGGGACTATAGGCATGCGGCACCATGCCCAGCTAATTCTTGTATTTTTAGTAGAGACGGGGTTTCACCATGTTGACCAGGATGGTCTCGATCTCTTGACCTTGTGATCCACCCGCCTCGGCCTCCCAAAGTGCTGGGATTACAGGCGTGAGCCACAGCGTCCGGCCTCTTTTTACTCTCTTAATCTGAAGCCAGATTTTAGAGATGGGGTTTCACTGGTTGTCAGTTTTTTTTTTTTGTTTTGAGACAGGATCTCGTTCTGTCGCCCAGGCTGGAATGCAGTGATGCAGTCAGTCATAGCTCATTGCAGCTTCCAACTCCTAGACTCCAAGCAATCCTCCTGCCTCAGCGTCCCAAGTAGCTGGGCTACCTTGCCTGGCTAATTAAAAAAAATTTTTTTTTGCAGAGACTGGGTCTTACTATACTGTGTTGCTCAGGCTGGTCTTGAACGCCTGGGCTTAAGCGATCCTTCTGCCTTGGCCTCCCAAACTGCTGGGATTACAGGTGTGAGCCACCATGCCCAGCCGGGTTGTCGGTTCTTTAAAACCAGAGAGAAAACTCATTTTTTATTCCACTAGGTTTATCAAAGCAGACTGCCTTCCAAGAGACGGTATTTTTTGTTTTGTTTTGAGACAGAGTCTCACTCTGCCACCCGAGCTGGAGTGCAGTGGCATGATCTTGGCTCACTGCAACCTTCACCTCGTGGGTTCAGATGATTCTCCTGTCTCAGCCTCCTGAGTAGCTGGAATTACAGGCGTGCGCCACCACACCCGGCGAATTTTTGTATTTTTAGTAGAGATGGGGTTTCACCATGTTTGTCAGGCTGGTCTCTCCTGACCTCGTGATCTGCCCACCTCGGCTTCCCAAAGTGCTGGGTTTACAGGCGTGAGCCACTGTGCGCAGCCAAAGAGAGGGTTTTTTTTAAGTATTATAGTTTATTAGGGGTTTTGCCTGCTAAGTTTGCTGAGTAAATTCTCGGACAAGGAGTGTGGGTAGTGGGCAGATCAAGAGTGAAAAATACTCTCTTGCCCTAAATCAGGAGGCTACATTAGAAACAGACAAGATCGATTCAGGAAATAAAGGATGACTAAAAGGTATGAAGGACAGGGCAGCTTGTAGCTGACTGCAAGCATTTTGCGGTGAGTCTTTTTTTTTTCCATGTAATCTCCCTAAATACCGCCCAAATCTCCAAGGTCAGGCAGATGCCACCTCCCGCTGCTAGGGCGGCAGCAAGATGAGTGATAATCATTGCTCCCCATGGTATGTTAGCACTTCGATTTCTTTCGCCTAGTGGTGACAGAGCAAAAATGACACTGGTAAGTACAAAACACAGCCAAATAGCAGCGGCCCCATCCCTCAGGGCTTCACGCACGCACCAGCCACAACTGGTCTGGCTGCCCCTGCCCCATTCTTTGGGCTACAGAACGCTGCTATGATGCTCGTTTGCTAAGGCCCCGGAGCTGGGCGTGAGGATTCAGCATCCCTCCTGGCCCAGGTCTGGGTCCCCTTCCTATTCCCACCTGGGGGCTCCTGCGGTCCGGTCCCCTGCTGACCCCTCCAGGCTCTGAAGCTGGCTTTCCCCGGGACCGCCTCTTCCAGACCCTGGACTGCAACAGTGCCCTCGAGCCCAGCCACCCCCGGCTCCAACTCATCTGGGAGCTCCATCCTCCTCCCTACCTCTGAGTACCTCCCTTCCCCAAACGCCCAGACCCCGGGCCAAGGAAGCCTTTTGCTGCTGGCGTCTCCCCGGGGGGGCTGCTTTGCACCGGCGGGCCGTTCGTCCCTGACCGCGGTGTGCAATGGCGCACCTCTGTTGCCCGGGTTTCTCGACGGAAGCTCCGGATTCTCGGACGGCGTAGAGACCAGGGTCTCCGGACTACGCGGAGGCCCGGATGTGGGTTGGGCGGGGCCGCGGCTGTGTCTGCAGCCCCGTCCCGGGAGGCAGCCCCCTCCCTCTCAGGCACGGCAGGAGCCAATCACAGGCCAGCGTGTCCCCGCTCCGCCAATAGTCGGCCTGTTGCCAGGGCCTGGGTCTTTGCTCCGGAAAGGGCCCGCTCTACTGCCCCAGGGCTTCATTTGTTGCAAACCCGGCCTTCCAGACACCGGGGAGCTTTGTCTCCCAATTTCACTCGCTTCTCTCTCCTCGGTCTTCAGCCTGCACCTTTGTTACGTGCTTGGGAGGGCGGAGCCTTGGGGTCGTGGTGGGTCCTTGGTCCCACGCCGGATCTTCAGTTTCCCTATCTGAACAATGACGTGATCTCTCGTATCCCATCCTGTATTGGTTTGCTATCCATTCTTACCTACACATCCCTCCTTCTGGAAACAGCCCTGGGAGGTCTGCGTTGTTAGCAGATTGCAGAAGAGGAAACTCCTGGCCCCCGACGCACACAACAGCTGGGAGGTTTCTGGTGGCGACCTGGGTCTGACAGGTTCCATCACCTTACACATGGGCACGATGGTTGCTGCAGTGAGGAGGGGGGCAGATCTGGTGTCCTGGGGACACTGAGGCCTGCCCCTGCCTCTCTTTGGTATCCCAGGCCCTCCATAGCTAGGTCCGAACCTACCTGTCCAACCTCGGCCACCGCATGCCCCAGGTGTTTACGGGCCCCATCAGCCTCCTGTGCGCCCTGCAAGGCCCTCTGCTCGAATGCGCTTCCCTCCCACGGTCCTGATGGTGATAACTTTGAATTGAACAGCGGCCGCCAGCCAGGGCTAGGGCTATCCCCCATCATCAGTCCTGAAAGTTGTCAGAAATGGATTAAAGATACCCAATCTCCCCACTTCTCGTCTCCTGACATACAGTTGTATAATCTCAGGCCGAGAGGGGAGATGAGTTGCCCAATTCACTATCAAGGCGGGATTTAGGAATTAAAAATCAACTCCAATGTGGCTGCTGTTTAAAAGGTGGGATTCTGTCACTCAGCAATGTCTATTTTCTTTCTTTTTTTCTTTTCTTTTCTTGATGGGGTTTCGCTTTTGTCACCCAGGCTGGAATGCAATGGAACGATCTCAGCTCACTGCAACCTCCGCCTCCTGGGTTGAAGCGATTCTCCTGCCTCAGCCTCCTGAGTAGCTGAGATTACAGGTTCATGCCACCACATTTGGCTAATTTTTGTATTTTTAGTAGGAATGGGGTTTCACCACGTTGGCCAGGCTGGTCTCGGGCTCCTTATCTCAGGTGATTCACCTGCCTCTGCCTCCTAAAGTGCTGGGATTACAGGTGTGAGCCACCATGCCGGGCCTCTTTCTTTTTTAGAGACAGGATCTCACTCTGTTGCCCAGGCTGGACTGGAGTGCAGTGGTGCAATTATAGGTCACTGCAGCCTACAACTCTTGGGCCCCCGAGTAGCTGTGACTTACCACCCAGCTGATTATTTATTTATTTATTTATTTATTTATTTTAAGAAACAGGGTCAGTTGGGCACGGTGGTTCATGCCTATAATCCCAGCACTTTGGGAGGCCGAGGCAGGTGGATCATGAGGTCAAGAGATTGAGACCATCCTGCTCAACAAGGTGAAACCCCGTCTCTACTAAAAACACAAAAATTAGCTGGGCATGGTGGTGCGCACCTGTAGTCCCAGCTACTCAGGAGGCTGAGGCAGGAGAATTGCTTGAACCCAGGAGGTGGAGGTTGCAGTGAGCCGAGATCATGACATTACATTCCAGTCTGGATAACAAGAGCGAAACTCTGTCTCAGAAAAAAAAAAAGAAACAGGGTCTCTGAGGTAGGAGGATCTCTTCTGTGGTGTGCTATGCCGATCGGGTGTCCACACTAAGTTCGGCATCAATATGGTGACCTCCCAGGAGCGGGGGCCCACCAGGTTGCCTAAGGAGGGGTGAACCGGCCCGGATCGGAAACAGAGCAGGTCAAAACTCCCGTGCTGATCAGTAGTGGGATCGTGCCTGTGAATAGCCACTGCACTCCAGCCTGGGCAACATAGCGAGACCCTGTCTCTTTTAAAAAAAAGAAAGAACGAAAGAAACAGGGTCTCATTATGTTGCCCAGACTAGTCTCAGATACCGGACCTCAAGTCTCAGCCTCCTAAAGTATTGGGATCACAGGTGAAAACCGTTGTGCCCGACCCAATGTCTCATTTTCTGAATAAAGGGCTGTTGGGGGACGAAAGCTTAAGAGCTCAGGATTTGGATTCTCATCCCACCATGTCCTAGTTAGGTGACATAACCTCTCAAGGTATTTAGCCTTTTAGGGGGTCAGTTTCCGTATCTGTAAAATGGGAATAATGCAACCTACTTCAAAAATGTTTGGCAGTGACTGAGTGCTAACTATTTGCTCTAGGCAGTGTTCTAAAGATTCACAGTGGCCAGGTGCAGAGGCTGAAGCCTGTAATCCCAGCACTTTGGGAAGCTGAGGCAGGAGGATCACCAGAGACCAGGAGTTCCAGACCAGCCTGGCCAACATAGCAAGACCCCGTCTCTACCAAAAATTACAAAATTAACCAGGCATTATTGACAAATGTCTGTAGTCCCGGCTACTTAGGAGGCTGAGGCAGGAGGATAGCTGGAACCCGGGAATTCAAGGCTTCAATGAGTCGTAATGGTGCCAATGCACGCCAGCCTGGGTGACTGGGCAAGATCTGTTTAAAAAAAAAACAGACTCCTTAGGTATTAATTCGTATAGTCGCATCATCTTGCAGATGAAGAAACTGAGACTTAGCAACATGGCCAGAAAGTAAGTGGCCAGGCTGGGCGTGGTGGCTCACACCTTTTGTTCCAGCACTTTGGGAGGCTGAGGCGGGCGGATCACCTGGGGTCAGGAGTTCGAGACCAGCCTGACCAACATGGAGAAACCCTGTCTCTACTAAAAATACAAAATTAGCTGGGCATGGTGGTGCATGCCTGTAATTCCAGCTACTAGGGAGGCTGAGGCAGGAGAATCGCTTGAATCTGGGAGACAAAGGGTACAATGAGCTGAGATCTGGCCACTGCACTCCAGCCTGGGCAACAAGAGCAAAACTCCGTCTCAAAAAAGAAAAAAGAAAAAAGGGTAAGTGGCCAAATGGGATCGAATCCAGGCAGTGTACATGAGTTCCTGCAGGCATAACTGCGATTCCATGCTGCCTCTCAGTGGAGTAGGGTTGCAGAGGATTTAATAAGCTAACAAGTGATTGGCAGCTAGCAGGTGCCTCCTAATATGTGCCAGTTCTGATTAGGACCAGAATAGAAACAGTGACCAAATCCCCCTGCAGCAGAGGTGTGACAGGGTGGGGCGGGGGCCCAGGCCCAGGCCTTGGCTGCCAGACCCTTCCAAGGCAGAGAGAGTGGGCTGGGTCCTCCAGGAGGGAAATTCAAGGAGGCTTGAAGGCTCTCGGACACCCGGGGCAGATAAGAATCTGGCTGGGTGTGGGGCTGGGGAGAGGGGCAGTGGGGAGGTGTCAGAGTTTTTCAAGACTGGGCCTCTATTTTTTTTTTTTTTTGAGTCAGAGTCTTGTTCTGATGCCCAGGCTGGAGTACAGTGGCATGATCTTGGCTCACTGTAACATACACCTCCTGGGTTCAAGAGATTCTCCTGCCTCAGCCTCCTGAGTAGCTGGAACTACAGTTACCTGCCATCACACTTGGCTAATTTTTGTATTTTTAGTAGAGACAGGGTTTCACCATGCTGGCCAGGCTGGTCTCAAACTCTTGACCTCAAGTTATCCACCTGCCTCAGCCTCCCAAAGTGCTGGGATTACAGGTGCGAACCACTGTGCCTGGCCTGTCTCTTTGGATTTAATTTAATTTATTTATTTACAAGAGACAGGGTCTTGCTCTGTCTTCCAGCCCAGAGTGCAGTGGTATAATCATAGCTCACTGCAGCCTTAAGCTCTTGGGCTCAAGCAATCCTCCTGCCTCAGCCTCCTAAGTAGCTGGGGCTGTAGGTGTGCACTACCACAGCCGGCTACTTTTTCCTACTTTTTTTTTTTGGTAGAGATGAGGTCTCACTATGTTGCCCAGGCTGGTCTCAACTCCTAGGCTCAAGTGATCCTTCTGCTTCAGCCTCCGAAAGTGCTGAGATTACAGGTGTGAGCCACCACACCCGGCCAAGACCAAGTCATTTGCCTCTGCGCTCTGCAGGGCTCAGAACCTGGGCGGGAAGTGTCGGTGCCTGAGGAGTTCATTCTCTCCGGGAGGGCACCAGGGGGCAGTCACTTATTGCTCTATCTGGGCCTGGGAGTGGGGCGAAGTGGGTGCACAGCCCGAACGCGTCCCCTAGGGGCCAGTCTCGGGCCTGCCTAGGCACAGCTCCATCCTTGGTGCGGGAGGGGCTGAGGCTTCCTGCCTGACCTTGACCCGAGCCTGGGTGGGGATTGATTTATTTTCCTCCCACCCAGAGCTCACTGCCCCCTTGCTGAGGGGATCAGCATGTGGGGATGCCCAGGGTTCAAGGCTTTCAGGCTGGGCAGGCCTGGAGAAGACGGGTCTTGGAGGTCTTCAGCAGAGCGATGGAAGAAATTGCAAAGGATAGTTTGGGCATGAAGGTTCAGAGAAAGGCAGGATGGGATTCAGAGAGAGGAAGGGACCTCAAAGAAAGGAGGGGAGCTTGGGGAAGTGAGGAAGTGCAGTCATCAGGCAGGGCCTCAGATTTCTTGGAGAAATCTAAGAAAGTTGGGATTTCAGGCCAGGCGAGGTAATCCCAGCACTTTGGAAGGCAGAAGCAGGAGGATCACTTGATTCCAGGAGTTCGAGACTTGCCTGGGTGACACAATGAGACTCCATCTCTACAAAAAATTTAAAACTTGGCTGGGCGCGGTGGCTCAAGCCTGAAGTCTGAGCACTTTGGGAGGCTGAGGCGGGTGGGTCACGAGGTCAGGAGATCGAGACCATCCTGGTCAACATGTTGAAACCCCGTCTCCACTAAAAATACAAAAAATTAGCTGGGCATGGTGGCGCGTGCCTGTAATCCCAGCTACTCAGGAGGCTGAGGCAGGAGAATTGCCTGAACCCAGGAGGCGGAGGATGCGGTGAGCCGAGATTGCGCCATTGCACTCCAGCCTGGGTAACAAGAGTGAAACTCCGTCTCAAAAAAAAGAAAGAAAGAAAGAAAGAAAAGAAATGAAAAGAAAGTGGGCAAGGAGGGGCTTGGTGTTGGGAGGGGGTGCAGTCAGGGAGTAGAGCTGAGTTAGGGAGGAACAGAATCAATGGGCAGATGGGGACTCCCAAGAGGTCCACTGAGGGCATGAGGGTGGAGAAAGGGTAGGTGACCCCAAAGAAGGGACTGACTCTTTTTTTTTCTTTCGAGATGGAGTCTCATTCCGTCGCCCAGGCTGGAGTGCAGTGGCACAGTCTCAGCTCACTGCAGCCTCCGCCTCCCGCATTCAAGTGATTCTCCTGCCTCAGCCTCCCTAGAGGCTGGGACTACAGGGGCACACCACCACGCACAGCTTTTTTTTTTTTTTTTAATTTCTAGTAGAGATGGGGTTTCACCATATTGATCAGGCTGGTCTCAAACTCCTGATCTCGTGATCTGCCCTCCTCAGCCTCCTTGGGATTACAGGCTTGAGCCACCGTGCCTGGCAGGAGTAACCTCTTCGTCATCCATCCACCTAAGTTTTCAACCTCCTTATCTCATGGCCTCCCCCAGCCTGGAGACGTAGAAGATCCTAACCATCCCTAAGAGGACTTTGAGGAACCCATTATATGGAGAGCAGAATGATGTGGGAAAAAAGGGTTACTCAGTGCCTGCCCTGGGGTCAGAGGCCAGACTGAAGGGCCTTCTCACCAGGTCCTTGTTGGTCATGCACAGAAATATCCAGATGGCCTCAGGTCCCTGTGGGACTTTGGTCTTCCCACAAAGGTTAGGGGACCTGGGTAGCTTCCAATAGTCATGATTCCCCCTTGGTCTTCACCCTGTCCAAAACTGACAACAGGCAATCAGAGGTCACCCAGAAGTAGAGCCTCAGAATGGAAACTGAGCCCAGGGCCGGGCTGCACCCCAGGCCATGTCTCCATCAGGGGTACAGCGGGCCCATACCAAGGGCTGGCCCCAGCCTAGGGCTGTTTTCTTTTCTTTTCTTTTTTTTTTTTTTTTTGAGATGGAGTGGTGCTCTGTCACCCAGGCTTGAGTGCAATGGCATGATCTTGGCTCAGGGCAACCTCCACCTCCGGGGTTGAAGCAATTCTCCTACCTCAGCCTCCTGAGTAGCTGGGATTACAGGTGCCCACTACCATTCATGGCTAACTTTTTGTATTTTTAGTAGAGACAAGGTTTCATCAGGTTGGCCAGGCCGGTCTTGAACTCCTGACCTCAGGTGATCCGCCTGCCAAAATGCTGGGATTACAGGCATGAACCACTGTGCTTGGCTAGCTTTTTTCTAAACACAGAGCTACTCCTGCCGCCTTGATCAATTCTTTATCTCTTTTAGAGACAAGATCTTGCTGTCACCCAGGCTGTAGTGCAGTGGCATGTCCATAGCTCAAACTCCTGGGCTTAAGCAATTCTCCCACCTCAGCCTCCCAAGTAGGTCTGACTGCAGGCACCACCATGCCCAGCTAATTTTTTATTTTTAGTAGAGTCAGGGTCTTGCTATGTTGCCCAGGCTGGAGTGCAGTAGTATGATCATAGCTCACTGCAGCCTCAACCTCCTGGGCTTGAGTGATCCTCCTGCCTCAGCCTCCTGAGTAGCTGGGATTACAGGCATGCACCACCATGTCTGACTAGTTTTTGTATTTTTTAATAGAGATGGAGTTTTGCCATGTTGATTAAGCTGGTTTCAAACTCCTGACCTCAGGTGATCCACTGCTTTGGCCTCCCAAAGTGCTGGAATTACAGGTGCGAGCCACCACGCCCAGCCGCTCCACCTAAAGGTTCAGTCACTCACACCTGTAATCCTAGCACTGTGGGAGGCCAACGCAGGCAGATAGCCTGAGCTCAAGAGTTCGAGACCAGCCTGGGCAACATGATGAAACCCCGTCTCTACTAAAATACAAAAAATTAGACAGGCATGGCAGCGTGCACCTGTAGTCCCAGCTACTTGGGAGGCTGAGGCAGGAGAATTGCTTGAACCCAGGAGGTGGAGGTTGCAGTGAGCCGAGATCGTGCCACTGCACTACAGCCTGGGTGACAGAGCTGAGACTCTCTACAAAAAAAACTTTGGTAAAGACGGGGACTTGCTATATTTCCCAAGTTGGTCTTGAACTCCTGGTCTCAAGCGATCTTCCCGATTCAGCCTCCCAAAGCTCTGGGATTACAGGCATGAGCCTCTGCACCCGGCCTTGATTCATTCTTTAACCCCAAGCGTGTGTGGCAGGCTCTGCCCCCTTGTTCAGCCCTGGGGTGGTGGGGGAGGGGAGACTTCCTTCTACCAGTGCCGGCTGTTGATGGCATCACTGTCATCTTAGGCTGGGCAGCTGGTGTACCAGCTGGGAAGAGGGTGGGAGGGGATGTTATGCTATAGGAAGCCCGCCCAGAGGAGGTCTGCTTTTCCCAGGATCCCTAGCCATGCTTGTTTCTCTCTGGGCTGAGAGTTGGGAGCCCTGGCCGGACTCTTGCTTTGTGTCTGAGGCTGGCCAGGGAGCCTCTCCCACCTTCGGGCTCCTGCCCGACACCATCCCACAAGTCTATTATTGATCCAGGGCCATCCCTTCTCGGCCAAGCTTGGGATTCCCAGCATTTGTCATAGTGCCAACTCTCCCAGTACCAACTGGCAGTTGGCAGAGCTGTCTTTTCTAAACAGCCTGTGAAAATATGGCTCGTCCTTGGGAGGCACAGTTAGATGGGCATGGTGAGGTCTAAAGTCATCTGGCGAGTTGGAAAGGGAAAGAGAATCAGAGGTGTCTTGACTAGGAGCGTGCCAGGAATGGGGTGATCTCTGCTCACGCGTGGGTCTCCATCCCTGCGCTCCTGCGGGCTGCCACCCAGGGCATCGGCTGATGGATAGAACAGTATGCTCTTTGGGGTGGAGTGCACACACCCTGCTCCTGCTCTGCCCAGACCTGCTGGGTGACCCTGGGCAGATGCAGTCCTGCTGGGGCCTCCAGTTCCCCTCTGCAAGCTGAGTGGCTGGACCAGCCAGTTTCTGGGAAAGGTACCTGCTCAAACGAATGAGTCCACTGGGGCACAGAGGGAGGGCCTTTTCTTGTCTCTTTTTATTTTTTATTTTTTGAGACAAGATCTTGCTCTGTTCCCCAGGCTGGAGTGCAGTGGTGTGGTCATAACTCACTAGAGCCTTGAATTTGGGCTTAAATAATCCTCCGGTAGGCACACGCCACCACATCTGGCTAATTTTTTTTTTTAAGCTGTTTCAGAACATTTTTTCTTTTACAGAGATGGGGGCTCGCTATGCTGCCCAGACTGGTCTCTAACCCCAGGCATCAAGCAAATCTCCCTCCTCAACCTCCCAAAGTGCTGGGATTACGGCGTGAGCCCTTGTGCCCAGCCTGCAGTGCCTTTCTCTAATTTGCACTAGACATTTACAGATGAAGAAACACTTGATTTTTTTTGTTTTTGTTTTATTTTGAGAGAACGTCTCGCTCTGTCACTCAGGCTGGAGTGCAGTGGCACAATCTCGGCTCACTGCAACCTCCGCCTCCTGGTCTCAAGTGATTCTCCTGCCTCAGTCTCCCAAGTAGCTGGGATTACAGGAATGTGCCACCACACTTGACTAATTTTTGTATTTTTAGTAGAGATGGAGGTTTTGCCATGTTGGCCAGGCTGGTCTCAAACTCCTGATCTCAGGTAATCTGCCCCCTTTGGCCTCCCAAAGTGCTGGGATTACAGGTGTGAGCCACCGAGCCTGGCCAGATCAGGGACACGTATAGCTGTGATGCTGTTTCCCAACCCCCATGCCTTGCTATGCCCTCCAGGCCCCAGGGGAAGCTCCACTCAGAGGTCCCATCATATTCCCTGAGGGTGACTTCCCTGGGAGTACAGCAAGAGGGGAGACTTAGCCCCCATATCAGGGATTCTGAGCTGCTTTTTTTTTTTTTTGAGAGGAGTCTTGCTCTGTTGCCTAGGCTGGAGTACAGTGGTGTGATCTCAGCTCACCGCAAACTCCAACTCCCGGATTCAAGCGATTCTCCTGCCTTGACCTCCCAAGTAGCTGGGATTACAGGTGCCCGCCATCACGCCCAGCTAATTTTTGTATTTTTAGCAGAAACAGGGTTTCACCATGCTGGTCTCGAACTCCTGACCTTGTGATCCACCTGTCTCAGCCTTCCAAAGTGCTAGGATTACGGGCATGAGCCACTGTACCTGGCTGGCTTCTGAGCTTTGAGGGCCAGTGCCAGACTGGCTGAGACCAGCTCAGCCTCACCCACTTCCCTCCAATATCCTGCTTTCTCCCTCCCCTCCCCTGCCAGGCCCTGAACTCCAGGACTGTCCCAACCCCCTAGGTCCTAGTGTGTGCATGTGGGAAGGGTAGGGAGGTATATGAGGGGCCAGCCTGACCCCTGCCCTACTCTGGGCTCTGCCAGGGTGCCATAGGGCTTGGGTGTTCTGGGACTCTGTCCGTGGGCTGGAGCTCCAGTTCCCCTGAGCTTCCTGTCCCCCCTCCTCCCAGTGGCTCCCCCCATCATGTAGACGCTCTGCCCCGCCCTTTGGACCCAGCTCTGCGGTCCCCTGTCACCTTTCTGTGGGCAGCTTTT
Source organism: Saguinus oedipus (assembly GCA_031835075.1). Classification (NCBI taxonomy): domain Eukaryota; kingdom Metazoa; phylum Chordata; class Mammalia; order Primates; family Cebidae; genus Saguinus; species Saguinus oedipus. The sequence continues at coordinate 58,575,869 of CM063170.1, forward strand.
GCTTCTCTCTCCACCCTTTGAATGGAGCCGTCAAAATCTGTGCCTGCCAAACCCTGAGTTGATTCTATAGCAGGAGTGATAATGGCACCCGGAAACAATTCACTCCCTGGCAGCCAAGGCCCGGGGCTGCCTGATTTTACAGACCGTGCTGTCAGCAAACCCCAGAACCCCTCCTGTGGTGGAGGGGCAGTTCCTGGCCTCTGCCGGCCTGTCCTGCCTTTTCGTTTATTTGTTTGTTTGAGACCGGGTCTCACTCTGTCGCCCAGGCTGGAGTGCCGTGGTGTGATCTCAGCTCACTGCAACCTCTGCCTCCCGGGTTCAGGCAATTCTGTCTCAGAGTTTGAGACCAGCCTGGCCAACATGACAAAGTCCTGACTCTACTAAAAATACAAAAATTGGCTGGGCATGGTGGCAGGTGCCTGTAATCCCAGCTACTCAGGAGGCCGAGGCAGGAGAATTGCTTGAACCCGGGAGGTGGAGGTTGCAATAAGCTGAGATCACACCACTGCACTCCAGCTTGGGTGACAGAGTGAGACTCCATCTCAAAAGGAAAAAAAAAGGAAAAGAAAAAGAAAAAACAAAGGCAGGACAGGCCTGGAGAGGACTGGGCCGAGGGCTGTGACCTGCCCTGACTCCCCACCCTGCTCCAGAGATGGGTTTCTGGACAGGGAGCCCACTAGTGGGCAGACATTAAGAGGCTGGGCCAGGCACAGTGGCTCATTCCTGCAATCTCAGCAGTTTGGGAGGCCGATACGGGAGGATGGCTTGAGCTCAGGAGTTTGAGATCAGCCTGGGCAACATAGCGAGAGATTCCATGTCTACAAGAAAAAAAAATTAGCCAGGCATGCGGTGCACTCCTGGAGATGCCTTGAGCCCAGTAATTTAAGGCTGCGCCACTTAGCATGGGGCACCAAGATCTCACTACTGCAAGCCAGCCTGTGTGACAGTGGGAGACTCTGTCTCTGAAAAAAAGAAGCTGGCTTTCAGAGACCGAGGCCAGGGGATCACGAGGTCAGGAGATGGAGACCATCATGGCCAACATGGTGAAACCCCAACTCTACTAAAATAAAAAAAAAAAATGCTGGGCATGTTGGCACACACCTGCTGTCCCAGCTACTCAGGAGGCTGAGGCAGGAGAATCACTTGAACCTGGGAGGTAGAGGTTGCAGTGAGCCAAGATTGCACCACTGCACTTCAGCCTGACATCAGAGCAAGACCCCGTCTCAAAAAAAAAAAAAAAGAAGCTGGGTGGTGTGGGGTGATATGGGAGGTGGTGTGGACATGCTCCAGGCCCTTCCTTGCAGGGTGCCACCCTTCTTAGGGAACCTGGGAAAGTTAGGCTGGGGGCTGATGTTGGAAACAGATGCTCAGTGCTGAAAAGAAAACTTAACACCGAGACAAAGGATTTTTCAGCAACGCAATTTTTACTTCCTGGAAAGCAGAAAGGGTACTCTTGCTAACATGACACAAAAGTACAACTAACAAAGGAAAACACACAAATTTATCCTTATGAGGCCAGGCACGGTGGCTCACGCCTATAATCCTAGCACTTTGGGAGGCTGAGGTGGGTGGATCACCTGAGGTCAGGAGTTCGAGACCAGCCTGACCAACATGGTGAAACCCCATCTTTAAAAAAATAAAAACAATAAATTTATCCCTTAGGCATTTGGGGTTGTCCTTACTGCTGTGTCTGATCTCCCTTGGCTGGAGCCAGACCTCACAATCTAAACTAAAACCCTATTGGCTAGTAACTTAAAACTTTTTTAAACAGGTAAGGGGCCTCGGCTGCATGCCTGTGAGCACGTCCAGCACAGATATCTTGCTTAAAGTACAAGGACGTAGAATGTACTACGTGCCTGTAATCATGGCATGTCTCACAGCTACATAGGATAGGGCTTAACAAAGAGTTACTAGCACACGTATGATTTATTCTTAAACAAGAAGGAAACTTTAAAGAGGAACTTTTCTACTTCCCACAGCTGAGAAAAGAACATGGGAGTGTCTTGCTACAGCCTCAGACTCTGGGTCCCTCAAAAATTTGAAGACATCAAGACTGAACTCCAAAGCCCCCATCTGCTTTTGTTTTTCTGAGACAGAGTTTCCGCTCTTGTCCCCCAGGCTGGAGGGCAATGGTCCGATCTGGGCTCACTGCAACCTCCGCCTCCTAGGTTCAGGCAATTCTCCTGCCTCAGCCTCCCGAGTAGCTGGGATTACAGGCGCACACCACCTCACTTGGCTAATTTTTGTATTTTTAGTAGAGACAGGGTTTCAGCATGTTGGCCAGGCTGGTCTCGAACTCCTGACCTCAGGTGATCCACCTGCCTTGGCCTCCCCAAGTGCTGGGATTACAGGAATGAGCCACGACACCTGGCCCCCCCCATCTGCTTTGTACCTCCACAGCTTTCCCTGGGCCTGGTTAGAGGGTGGCAGCTAGGGCAAGGGCAGACAACAGAGAGAGGAACTGGGCCCGTGGAGGCCTGGCTACACCGGGAGGTAGGCCAACTGGAAATAAACCCAGGCAACAAAAACCGCTGGCAGAGCCAGCAGCACAGGTCTGAGCGCGTCGGCCAGGGTGCTGCCCAATCTCCCCACCCCGAGACTCTGTGGGCTCCATTCTCACCCCAGTTTTGCCTGCCAGTTCCCTCGTGACTGCCAACAGGGATGTCCTGGCCTCAGGGGGTGTGGTGGTGAGAGACCTCAAAGCTTACCAGGTCCACTGCGGTGCCCTTGGGGTGCACCGAAGCCGAAGCCAAGCTTCTGATGCAGTAACCCTGCCGTCAGCTCTGCGGGGAGGTGCAATTACACCCGTGCGTGCCCCTTCACCTGGGCCCCAGCCTAGCTGACCTTGAAAACTCAAGCTTCAGGTGCTTCCCATTTCCTCTGCTTCCACACCTTACAGTTTTAATTGCAACCATGACCTTGCAATCACGACCTTTTTTTTCTTTTAAAGACAGGGTCTCATTCTGAGTTTTTAGTTATTTATTGAGAGATCTTGCTCTGTTGCCCAGGCTGGAATGCAAAGGCACAGTCTTAGCTCACTGCACGCTTCAACTCCTGGGCTCAAGCAATCCTCCAGCCTCAGTCTCCTGAGTAGCTGGGACTACAGGTGTGCAGTACCACCCCTGGCTAATTTTTATTTGTTATTTTATTATTATTATTTTTTGAGACAGTCTTGCTCTGTCACCCAGGCTGGAGTACAGTGGCATGACCTTGGCTCACCGCAACCTCTGCCTCCCAGGTTCAAGTGATTCTCCTGTCTTAGCCTCCTGAGTAGCTGACATTACAGGAATATGCCACTACGCCTGGCTAATTTTTGTATTTTTAGTAGAGATGGGGTTTCAGCATGTTGGTCAGGCTGGTCTCGAACTCTTGACCTCATGACCCGCTCCCCTCGGCCTCCCAAAGTGCTGGGATTACAGGCATGAGCCATTGCAACTGGCTTTTTATTTTTAAGAGATAGGGTCTCACGATGTTGTCCAGGCTGGTCTTGAACTCTCAGCTTCAAGCAATCCTCCTGCCTCAACTTACCAAAGTGCTGGGATTGCAGGTATGAGCCACAATGCCAGGCAATAGGACCTCTGTCTTTATGGATGTGAATTAGCCTGTGCCTAGCAACCTACACGGAAGTACCCACATGGCCCAGCACGGGGCTGTGCACCCAGTACACCCTGAGCAAAGGTGGCTAGTGTAAGCCAGGGAATGGCAGGTGCCCGAGGTTTCCTTCCACAAACACCAGAGTCTGAGCCAGTGACAGGTGGGTTGCTTCAAACTTTATTTGAGAAAAACAGATAAACGTATCAAAAGAACACACAGGTGGAGGGGGGGAACATGGCCAGTGGCGGCGGCACGGGTGGGCATCCGGGCTAAGGCTTTTACTTGGCTGCAGACTGGTCGGATTTCGCAGCTTCTGGGTCCCCAAGCTGGGCCCGCGACTCGAAGGTGACAGGGATGGTGATCTCGTTGGACTGCATGGCTGGCTTGGGCATGGGGGCCTCCACGGTCAGTGTGCCATCAGGGGACAGGGAGGAGGAGACCTGGGTGGGGTCCACACCAGGGGGCAGCCTGGACGTGCAGAGAGGGAGTGTGAACGTCACATTACACACCGGGTGGGTCCCTGTGCCCTCCTCCCTAGCCCCCGCCACCCACCAACCTCCCCCGACCTGGGGGCAGGACTCACGAGTATTTCCGGGTGAAGCAGCGGGAGATGAATCCGTGCTCATCCTGCCGCTCCTCGTGCTTGCCTTTGGGGGAGAGGAAAATCAGAATGAGGGAAAGGGGACCGACTCTCGGCCCCGCCAGGCCAGAGGCCCCACCTCCAGCTTGGAGGCAGCCAGGACTGCAGGCTGGCAGGGATTAGAGGGGACTGGGAGTGGGGGCGTGTCAGCCTGTCCGGGCTCTCAGAAACTTCCGGAAAGTTCGAGTAGGAGTTTTGGGAGGAATGGAGCAGGGTGCCGAGGGGCGGAGGGAGCAACGCGCAGGCGCACTGAGAGCAGCACGCACGCCCCCTGCGCGGCTAGGGACAGGGACCGCGCCAGGGGACCCGCTTATCTGGGGATGGGGCTGCGGGTGGGGAGAGGGTTCCGTGGAAAGGAGTATTTCTCCACTGATGATCTTTTAAAAAAATTCGGGTTGCTTTTTAATTTTCTTGTAGTTGATGGGGGGAGGAGGGAAGTCTCGCTATATTACCCAGGCTAGTCTTGAACTCCTGGCCTCCGCCTCCCAAGGCGCTGAGATTACAGAGCAGAAAGCGACCTTAGAAGCGACCTGCACTCCCAATTCCTGAGCAGGGGAATCACGGATCCCGTTTTTCCCGGTGCTGGGCTAACTTTTAACTCCCCAGGCCCGGGATTTCAACCGCACCCCCGGGCCCCGCCCGCCCCGCTAGCCTCCTCCCCTCCCCTGCACGGCCAGCGGGTGCTCACCGGTGATCTCCACCACGCCCTCCTTGGTCTTGACCGTCAGCTCCTCCGGGGCGAAGTGGTTGACGTCCAGGGACACGCGCCAGCGGTCCGCCGTGTGCTGGATCTCCGAGACCCCGCTGCTGAGCTGCCGGCTGAGCGCGCGGCTGTAGGCGGGCGCGGCCGCCGCGGGGCCCTCGACCGTGGCGGGGGGCAGGGGGCGCATGTAGCCCGGCCAGCTGCTGGTGCCGAACCACTGCGACCACTCCTCGGGCAGCCGGGGCATCCCGAAGGCCTGGTCGAAGAGACGGCTGTGCGGGTACCAGTTGCGGAAGGGGTCCCAGCTGGGGCTCCGCAGGAGCGAGAAGGGGACGCGGCGCTCGGTCATGCTAGCTGGCTCTGCTCGGGACGTCTGCTCGGAGAAGTGCGGGCCGAGGTGCCGGGTCGCGCTTTTATGTGCCTCCAGTTGGGTATTTTTAGCAGGCGGTGTTTGAGGTCTCTATTAATGGAAATGACCCGTTTGGGACCGCCCCTCCCATGCATTCCCCCCACCCCCAGCGTTCAGGGGGCCGTGGGCGGGGCGAAGAGGGTTCTGCCCCAATCTGGAACCTTCTCTGGTTAAGGAAAACAAATGAGTTCGAGAGTGCGACGCTGGAGACGTGCCATATCAGGGCACTCGGAGGCCCTGGTGCTTAAGCGCTGGCGGGTGTGGCCGGCGGCCAGCCAGTCCTTTTGTTAAGCAGGACAGCGCCAGACAGGTTGGGCTGGGGCAAACAGCTGGGAAGTGGCAGAGGCAGGGTTGGCACCACAAGGCTGTGTGTAGAATGTGATGTAAAGCGGTCTGGTGCTTGAGTCCAGGAGTTCGAGGCTGTAGTGAGCTATGTTCTCACCACTGCACTCCAGCCTAGGCAACAGAGCAAGGCCCTGTCTCAAAAAAATAAAAAGGGGCTGGGTGCATGGCTCATGCCTGTAATCAGCACTTTGGGAGGCCAAGGCAGGAAGGATGGATCCCTTGAGGCCAGGAGTTTGAGACCATTCTGGGCAACATGGTGAGCCCTCACCTCTACCAAAAAATTTTTAAAACTTAGCTGGGCGGTCGGGCGCGGTGGCTCACGCCTATAATCCCAGCACTTTGGGATGCTGTGGCGGGTGGATCACGAGGTCAAGAGATCGAGACCATCCTGGTCAACAAGGTGACTACTAAAAACACAAAAATTAACTGGGCATGGTGGTGCGCGCCTGTAGTCCCAGCTACTCGGAAGGCTGAGGCAGGAGTATAGCTTGAACCCAGGAGGCGGAGGTTGCCGTGAGCCGAGATCGCGCCATTGCACTCCAGCCTGGGTAACAACAGTGAAACTCCGTCTCAAAAAAAAAAAAAAAAAAAAAAAAAGCTGGATGGCCGAGCACTGGGGCTCACGTCTGTAACCCTAGCACTTTGGGAGGCCGAAGTGGATGGATCATGAGGTCAAGAGATCAAGACTATCCTGGCCAAGGTGGTGAAATCCCGTCTCTACTAAAAATACACAAATTCACTGGGCATGGTGGCAGGTGCCTGTAGTCTCAGCTACTTGGGAGGCTGAGGCAGGAGGATCACTTGAACCTGGGAGGCGGAGGTTGCAGTGAGCCAAGATTGCACCACTGTGTTCCACCCTGGTGACAGAGTGAGACTCCATCTCAAAAAAAAAAAAAAAAAAAAAAATTACCTGGGCATGGTGGTGTCCACCTCTGGCCCCAGCTACTCTGGAGGCTGAGGCAGGAGGATCCCTTGAAGCCCAGTGGGTAGAGTCTGCGGTGAGCCTGGATCGCGCCACTGCACTTCAGCCTGGGCTACAGAGCAAGACCTGTCTCAAAATTGCTTGAACCCAGGAGGCGGAGGTTGCGGTGAGCCGAGATTGTGCCATTGCACTCCAGTCTGGGTAACAACAGCGAAACTCCGTCTCAAAAAAAAAAGCAGTCTGGGAATCTGTGTGGTTGCAAGGAGTGTGGGCTTTGGGAGGTTAAGGTGGAAGGATTACTTGAAGCAAGGAATTTGAGACCAGCCTGGGCAACACAGTGAGACCCCATTTCTACTAAAATTCAAAACAAATTAGCTGGGGATGGTGGCATGCATCTGTAGTTCCAGCTACTCAGGAGGCTGAGGCGGGAGGATCATTTGAGCCCAGGAGGCTGCAGTGAGCCTGATTGTGCCACTGCACTCCAGTCTGCATAACAGAACAAGACCCCGTTTCTTTTCCTTTTCCTTTTTTTTAAAGACGGGGTTTCACCATGTTAATCAGGCTGGTCTTGGACTCCTGACCTCAGGCGATTCGCCTGCCTCCGAAGTGCTTGGATGACAGGCGTGAGCCACCACACCCGGCCGATCCTATTTCAAAAAACAAAACAAACAAAAAATTATATTACTGTGGTTTTATTTTTTTTTATTTGAGACGGAGTTTTGCTCTTGGTACCCAGTCTGGAATGCATTAGCAGGATCTCAGCTCACCGCAACCTCTGCCTTATGGGTTCAAATGATTCTCCCACCTCAGCCTCCTGAGTAGCTTGGATTACAGGCATAAGCCACCACACCTGGCTAATTTTGTGTTTTTAGTAGAGACGGGGTTTCTCCATGTTGGTCAAGTTGGTCTCGAACTTCTGACCTCAGGTGATCCACCTGCCTCAGCCTCCCAAAGTCCTGGGATTACAGGCATGAGCCACTGTGCCCTACCATCGTGTTCTTACTGTACGTCTTCTATGTTTATTTATAATTTTTTTGAGATGGAGTCTCCCTCTGCCGCCCAGGCTGGAGTGCAGTGGCCCAATCTCCGCTCACTGCAACGTCTGCTTCCCGGGTTCAAGTGATTCTCCTGCCTCAGCCTCCCAAGTAGCTCAGACTACAGACATGCGCCACGACACCACCTAATTTTTGTACTTTTAGTAGAGACAGGGTTTCACCATGTTGGCCAGGCCGGTCTGGAACCCCTAACCTCAAGTAATCCACCTGCTTTGGCGTCCCAAAGTGGTGGGATGACAGGTGTGAGCCACCGTGCTTGGCTGTCTTCTATGTTTAGAAACACTAATACTTACCGTCATGTTGCAGCCGCCTCCAATATGTGGTGCAGTCGTGTGCTGTAGAGGCTTGTAGCCTAGGAGTGGGAGGCTAGACCGTACGGGACCTAGGTGCACTCCGAGGTGTTCCCACAACGAGGAAATTGCAAAACAAGGCATTTCTGAATGTGGCTCCGTTGTTAAGTGACTCATGACTGTATTGGGTTGGCCTGAGAATTCGGTGACCTAATGCAGGTGAAGGCTTTAGCCCAGAGCCTAGGTCATCATAATTATTAGTTGTTATTATCTGCCTGGGATTGAAGAGAGAGAAGGGGAAGGAGAACTGCTGGGGTTTGGCCATTTTTCCCTCAGCTCCTAACAGTGGGGCTGGCCCAGATAAGAACTCCGAAGTCGCAGTGCTGAGAGGGGTCAGGAGGAAGGTTACTGTCACGTCTCCCACTATATCTGTCTTTCTTTAAGAAGCACCGGTTGGCCGGGCGAGGTGGCTCACACTTGTAATCCCAGCCCTTTGGGAGGCTGAGGCTGGTGGATCACCTGAGTTCAGGAGTTCGAGACCAGCCTGACCAACGTGGAGAAACCCCGTCTCTACTTAGAATACAAAATAAGCTGGGCATGGTGGCACATACCTGTAATCCCAGCTACTCTGGAGGCTGAGGCAGAAGAATTGCTTGAACCTAGGAGGTGGAGGTTGCGGTGAGCTGAGCACTCCAGCCTGGGCAACAAGAGCAAAACTCCGTCTCAAAAAAAAAAGAAGCACTGGTTGGCCAGGTACAGTGGCTCACACCTGTAATCCCAGCACTTTCAGAGGCCAAGGTGGGCTTATTGCCTGGGTTCAGGAGTTCAAGACCAGCCTGGCCAACATGGTGAAACCCTGTCTCTACCAAAAATACCAAAAATTAGCCGGGTGTGGTGATGGGCACATGTAATCCCAGCTACTGAGGAGGCTGAGGCATGAGAATCGCTCCAGGAGGCAGAGGTTGCAGTGAGCCGAGATCAGGCCACTGCAGCATTCCAGCCTGGGTGACAGATGATCTGTCTCAAAAAAAAAGGGAGCCTTAGTGTCTCAAGCCTGTTGTCCTGGCACATAAGGGGGTGAGGTTACACATTCGAGGCCAGCCTGGGCAACATACAAAGCCCTCTTCCATATAACAACAACAACAAAAATTTGGCTGGGCGCGGTGGCTCACACCTGTAATCCCAGCACTTTGGGAGGCCGAGGTGGGCCGATCACAAGGTCAGGAGTTTGAGACCATCCTGGTCAACATGGTGAAACCCCATCTCTACTGAAAATACAAAAAATTAGCTGGGCACGGTGGCGCATGCCTGTAATCCCAGCTACTCAGGAGGCTGAGGCAGGAGAATTGCCTGAACCCAGGAGGCGGAGGTTGTGGTGAGCCGAGATCGCGCCATTGCACTCCAGCCTGGGTAACAAGAGCGAAACTCCGTCTCAAAAAAAAAAAAAAAAAAAACAACCATGGGCCAGGAACTTGAATTAGTCTGGACTTACTGTGTTATTATTATTATTATTCTGGACACTTCCCCTCCTTACTCCAGGCCTCTGTTTCTCAGTTTCCCTTTCTGTAGGTTTTCATGCCCATATCACAGAGGGAGCCAGGGCGCTGAAGAGTAGAGTGTGCACAAACTTGCTTAGAGCCTGGAGCTTGCCCCCTGCCCCACCTCATCCATCTGAACACTGACAGGATCCTGGCCCCCATCTCCCAGCTTGGAGGGAGGGTGTCGCCCCTAGGTTCCCGCCACAACGCTGACAGTCCCTCCCTCCCATCTTCGTAGGCATGCGGAGCCATGCTAGCCTTCCTTCTCCCCTGACTTAGGTCCTGGTCCTTTGATCCCTGTTTGCTTGTTTGAACCAGAGTCCCTCTTGCTCAGGCTGGAGTGCAATGGTGTGATCTCGGTTCACTGCAACCTCCGCCTCTCGGGTTCAAGTGATTCTCCTGCCTCAGCCTCCCAAGTGGTGGGGATTATAGGCACTTGCCACCACGCCTGGCTAATTTTTGTATTTTTCGTAGAGACAGGATTTCACCATGTTGGCCAGGCTGGTCTCGAACTCCTGACCTCAAGTGATGCTCCCACCATGGCCTCCCAAAGTCCTGGGATTACAGGTGTGAGCCACCACGCCCAGCCCTGTTATCCCTGGTTTTTAGACAAAGAAACTGCTGTGCACAGAGATTAAATGGCTTTCCGCTGTCTCCAGGAAATCACTCAGAAGCGGCCTCCTGCCTCTCTAGTACCCAGGGCCTCCCACTTCTTCTGTCCCAGTGTACTTGCTGCCCCTATCCTGGGGCTGAAGCTTCACTCCTGCCAGTTCTATGGGGAGACAAGGTCACTAAATTCTTGCCCTGCCCAGGCCCAGAATCCAAGCAGACTCCAGGACACTCCTGGGGGTAGCAGCAAGTCCCAGGCCCTCTCTGAGTCTCAGTTTCCTTTATTTTATTTTATTTTTTTATTTAAGACGAGGTTTCACCATGTTGGTCAGGCTGGTCTTGAACTCCCAGCCTCAGGTGATCCACCCGCCTTGGCCTCCAAAGTGCTTGGATTACAGGCATCAGCCACCACGCCCGGCACTCAGTTTCCTTTTTGAGAGAGAGCTCATAAATGCCCCTCTCTCTCTCTCTCTCTTTTTTTTTTGAGATGGAGTTTCGCTCTTGTTACCCAGGCTGGACTGCAATGGCATGATCTCGGCTCACGGCAACATCTGCCTCCTGGGTTCAAGCAATTCTCCTGCCTCAGCCTCCCAAGTAGCTGGGATTACAGGCGTTTGCCACCATGCCCAGCTGAATTTTTTGTATTTTTAGTAGAAACGGGGTTTCACCATATTGACCAGGATGGTCTCGATCTCTTGACTTCGTGATCCACCTGCCTCAGTCTCCCAAAGTGCTGGGATTATAGGCATGAGCCACCGTGTCCGGCTCTCTCTCTCTTTTTTGAGACAGAGTCTCTGTTGCACAGGCTGGAGTGCAGTGGTACGATCTTGGCTCACTGCAACCTCCACCTTCAGGGTTCAAATGATTCTTCTGCCTCAGCCTCCTGAGAAGCTGTAACTAGAGGTGCCCACCACCATGCCCAGCTAATTTTTGTATTTTTAGTAGAGACAGGGTTTCAGCATGTTGACTAGGCTGGTCTTGAACTCTTGGCCTCAGGTGATCCACCCACCTCAGCCTCTCAAAGGGCTGGGATTATAGGTGTGAGCCACTGCACCTGGCCTTATTATTTTTCTTTTCTTTTCTTTCTTTCTCCTCTCTTCCCTCCCTCCCTCCTTCCTTCCTTTCTTTTCTTTCTCTGTCTCTGTCTCTTTCTTTTTCTTTTTTTTTGATAGGGTCTTGGCACTATTGTCCAGGCTGGAGTGCAGCACAGTGATCATAGCTTATTGCAGCCTTGACCTCCTGGGCTCAAGTGATCCTCCTGCCTCAGCCTCCTGAGCACTTGGGACTACAGATGTGTGCCACCATATTTGGCTAATTTTTAAATTTTCTGTAGAGACGGGTCGCACCGTGTTGCCCAGGCTGGTCTTGAACTCCTAGCCCCATGTGATCTTCCCGCCTAGGCCTCTCAATGCACTGGGATTACAGGCATGAGTCACTGCCCATCCTAGATACCTCTATCTTATCCACCTGCTCCTCCTCAGGGAAGAGCCTGGGCTGGACCATGAATCCGAGATCACCCCTGGAAACTCCTCTGAACTCCTGGGGCTCTCGGGAGCCAAGGGTGGGAGGCAGACAGGACCCCTGCCTTCTACCCCACCTCCTTAGCTGGGTCATTGTCAATGTAAGCTCATGGTTGACACCCCATGGGATTTAGCATCAGAAAGCCGCAGGCCTTTGCTCCCCAGCGCTCCCAGCCCCACCCATCCCCAGCTGTATAAAGGCAGGTGAGGTCAGGAGCCAGGGAGGGCCCTCATCTGCCTCTGCCTGCTCATCTTGGCCCAGAAGGGAGCATAGGGTGTCCCACCCCAGAGGGAGCTGTCAGGCGTGGGTGGTTATAAACAGTTTCAGGTGTGGCTCTCCCAGGCCCAGCCACGCTCTGGATGGGATCTGCCAGCCCTTTGTAGATACTAGCTCCCTTCATCTTGCCTGAAACCAGAGTGGACTGGATCTGTCCCTGCTGCCCCAGCCAGGAGAGATTGTGCAACGCAAGGTACAAACCCACACACTCTGCTCACTCCCTTGGAATTCACGCTCATCTTCAAGGGCTCAGTTCATTTATTTTTGAGACAGAGTCTTGCTCTGTTGCTCAGGCTGGAGTGCAGTGGTGCGATCTTGGCTCACTGCAACACCTCCTGGGTTCGAGTGATTCTCCTGCCTCAGCCTCCCGAATAGCTGGGACTACAGGTATGGGCTATCACGGACCGGGCGTGGTGGATCACGGCTGTAATCCCAGCACTTTGGGAGGCTGAGGCAGGCAGATTGCCTGAGGTCAGGAGTTCGAGACCAGCCTGGCTGAGGGCTCAGTTCTTGAGGGATCTCCCACCCTCAGATCTCCCACAAGGAAGGGAAGATGGATGGTGCCTGTGGGTGAGGTGGGTGGTGGGGCAGAAACTGGGTTTTGGGGACAGATAGAGCTGGACTTGAATCTGGGTGCTGCTGGCGTGGTGACCACCCTCAGCCCACATGTCTGCATTTGCAAAGCAGAGCTAGCAATGCCTCTGCATGTCTGACAGCATGTGGTCAATTTAAAGGGTGTGAATGTATGTAAAGTGCTTTGGTACATAATAAGCGTTCATGGTGACTGTGAGGGCCTTTCACTGTGGATACTGAGGCTTAGAATAATCAGAATTACCCAGTTATGGCCGGGTGCGGTGGCTCACGCCTATAATCCCAGCACTTTGGGAGGCTGAGGCGGTTGGATCACGAGGTCAAGAGATAGAGACCATCCTGGTCAATGAAGTGAAACCCTGTCTCTACTAAAAATACAAAAATTAGCTGGGCATGGTGGTGTGCGCCTGTAGTCCCAGCTACTCGGGAGGCTGAGGCAGGAGAATTGCTTGAACCCAGAAGGCGGAGGCTGCAGTGAGCCGAGGTTGTGCCATTGCACTCTAGTCTGGGTAACAACAGTGAAACTCTGTCTCAAAAAAAAAAAAAAAAAGAACGACCCAGTTATATGTGCTTTATAGAGTGTCAAAGTGTCCTATCACAGTCTCTTTTTCTTCCTTTCCTTAAAAAAAAAAATTTTTTTTTTGAGATGGAGTCTCGCTCTGTTACCCAGGCTGGAGTGCAGTGGTGTGATCTCAGCTCACTGCAACCTCCGCCTCCTGGATTCAAGTGATTCTCCTGCCTCAGCCTCCGGAGTAGCTGGGATTATAGGCACCGGCCACCACTGCCAGCTAATTTTTGTATTTTTAGTAGAGACGGGGTTTCACCATGTTGGTCAGGTTGGTCTCAAACTCCTGACCTTGTGATCTGCCCACCTCTGCCTCCCAAAGTGCTGGGCTTAGAGGCATGAACCATGGCACCCGGCCAAAATTTTTATTCATTTTTTTTTTTGAGACGGAGTCTTGCTCTATCGCCAGGCTGGAGTGCAGTGGCGAAATCTTGGCTCACTGCAAGCTCTACCTCCTGGGTTCAAGTGATTCTTCCGCCTCAGCCTCCTGAGTAACTGGGACCACAGGCACATGCCACCATGCCCGGCTATTTTTTGTATTTTTAGTAGAGACAGGGTTTCACCATGTTGGCCAGAATGGTCTCTATCTCTTGACCTCATGATCCGCCCTCCTCAGCCTCCCAAAATGCTGGGATTACAGGCGTGAGCCACCGAGCCTGGCCAATTTTTATTCATCTTTTATTTTTTTGAGACAGAGTCTCGCTCTGTTGCCCAGACTGGAATACAGTGGTGCTATCTCAGCTCACTGCAACCTCCACCTCCCGGGTTCAAGCAATTCTCCTGCCTCAGCCTCCTGAGTAGCTGGGATGACAGGTGCCCACCACCATGCCCTGTATTTTTTTGTATTTTTAGTAGAGGTGGAGTTTCACTATGTTGGCCAGGCTGGTCTCAAATTCCTGACCTCAAATTATTCACCCACCTCAGCCTCCCAAAGTGCTGGGATTACAGGCTTGAGCCACCATGCCTGGCCTCCTTTTCTCTTTCTTTCTTTTTTAATAGATGGGGTTCCCATTCTGTTGCCCAGGCTGGAATACAGTGGTGCAATCATAGCTCACTGCAGCCTTAATGTCCTGGGCTCACATGATCCTCCTTGCTCAGCCTCCTGAGTAGCTGGGACTACAAGCACATGCCACCACACCCAGCCAATTTTACAATTTTTTTGTAGAGATTGGGGTTTTACTACGTTGCTCAGGCTGGTCTCGAACTCCTGGCCTCAAGCAGTCCTCCTACCTTAGTCTCCAGAGTACCTGGGATTATAGGCATGAGCCATGGTGTCCTGCTAGGAGTCTCATTTTTGAGATGAGAAAACTGAGGGTCAGAATGGCTCTGGGGTCACAAAGCTGGTAAGGGTCTCAGACCTCGCTCTTCTCCATCCAGAAAGGGGGACTTTCCAGATGGTTCAGGGAGGCCTGTGGGCTTCCCAGGGCTCGGGGGTGTATTTCCTTCAGCCCTAACTGGGTGTCTTTCCTCTGGGAGGCTGCACTCTGCCCTCCCCACTGGGCAACCAACCTGGGCAAGGGGGGCCCTGGCTGGGTGGCAGCTCCCATGTGCCCTTTTGCCCAGCTGTTCTCTGACAGTCTGTGGGCTGGCTCCAGGATCCAGGGCGCTGAGCTGCCAGGGGAGGTTTTTCTGGGAGAAAGGAAAATTCTAGCCCCAGATTTCCCAGAAGCCTCCTTGACATGGGGTGGGGGGACTGGGGAGGGGGCAGGTCATAGCCCCTCTCTTCTTCATTGCTCACTGTAAAGTCTGGGGAGTCCTTCATCAGATGGTTCCTCTCCTCACCTCTGGCTCCTAAATCTGGGGTGCTCAGCAGCAGCCCCAAGACTACCGCACTTCCTTTCATGGCGCCCAAGGCCTTGACCACGCTAGCCACACCCTCCGCAGGCCTCAGCCAATTGCAGCTGAACCAGCCCCGCCCTCGCTGGCCCAACCCCAGAGAAAGTGCCAGAGTCTCCCGGCAGCTGCCCGAGCTCCCCGGAGAGGCCGGACAGCTGATGGATGACGACAGTCCCCGGGCCTGCTGGGAACTGAAAATGTGGACAACAGTAATTAGAGCGCTGGGGGTGGGGAAATAGGGGATGCTGGGTCTTTCTGGAAACGTCTAGACACTGCCTCTCTGGGAGTCCGGTTCTAAAAGCCCACCTCCAGCCTGCCCCACTCCCTGGGCCTCTGGTTTCTGGCTGGCCTGGGAGGGGGCCGTGCCACCCTCATCGCCACTAATGCGGGGGCCACAGAGGGACCAGGTGGGAGGGCTGGGGATCCATCTTCCGGCCCCTCCCAATCTGGAGTCTGGGGACCTGGATGTCTTTGCAGCCTTGGCCAGGGGCCGGCATCCGTGACTCATTTCCTTGATCTGTGCAATGAAACCATCAGACTGGATGTTCTCTTTAAGTCTCCTTCCAGAGCCGTGAATCGACAGTTTCTTCTCCACTCTTCCCCTCCCCTCCAGGTCCCTGCATTACCCACTGCACAGCCTAAATGCTGCCGGACTGGGGCGTGCACATGGGAAGTGGCGACAAAGATTCCCTGCTTGCCCAAACTCTACTGAGGTTCAGCAACCTTCTTAAACACCTCTGCATAAATTCAGTTTTCTGTTTGTTTGTTTTCCTGGACAGAGTCTCCCTCTGTTACCCAGGCTGGAGTGCAATAGTGCGATCTCGCTCACTGCAACCTCTGCTTCCCAGGTTCAAGCAATTCTCCTGCCTCAGCCTCCGAAGTAGCTGGGATTACAGACGTGCCTACCATGCCTGGCTAAGTTTTTTTTTTTTTTTTTGAGACGGAGTCTTGCTGCGTCACCCAAGCTGGAGTGCAATGGCGCAATCTCGGCTCACTGCAGCCTCCGCCTCCTGGGTTCAAGCTATTCTCCTGCCTCAGCCTCCCGAGTAGCGGGGATTACAGATGCCTACCACCACTCCCAGCTAATTTTGTATTTTTAGTAGAGATGGGGTTTTACCATATTGGCCAGGCTGGTCTCGAACTCCTGACCTCAGGTGATCCGCCCGCCTTGAACTCCCAAAGTGCTGGGATTACAGGCATGAGCCACTGCACCCTGTTTGTAAATCCAGTTTTTGCAAGAAACCTGTGAAGTCTGTTTATCAAGAATCCCTCATCCTCGAGATCTGATCACCCTCCAGATGAGGTTCCTCATCCTCCACCATCTCCAAGGTGATGTCTGATCTCCCTGGCTGGCCTTCAGCTAGAATCCTGCTAGGTCGGTTGAGCCAGAACAGCCCCCACAACCCTCTTAGTAAATTTCCATCCACTTGCTCCACCCTGCCCCTGGGCCATAAATTCTCACTTGCCCATGCTGTATTCAGAATTCCACTCAATAATCTCTCTTCCCTAGTGCACAATCCCATTGCAGTCCTGCCTGTATATCTCCTGTGATGGCCCCGAGGAAAATGTTCCTGCTCATACTTTAACAAGTATCACAGACTCAGGTTTTAATCGGTGGAGGTGGGAGTGAGGGGAGGACGGGAGACACTCACCAGGCCTTAGATGAGAACGTTCCCTCCCTGTCTGCCAGCTAAGCCTGGATGTGACTTGGGGCTGCTTTAAATTAGAGTGAAATGGAGAAAAAGGGGTAAATGGGGCAGGAGTCCCCCCTCCCCAAGCCTGCAGGAGAGTGGGGTTCCTGTCCTGAAAGAGATTTAGGTTTCCCCTTAAGAAAGCTTCAGGCTGGCCGGGCACATTGGCTCATGCCTGTAATCCTGGCACTTTGGGAGGCCCAGGCCGGAGCATCACTTGAGGTCAGGAATTTGAGACCATCCTGGTCAATATGGTGAAACCCCGTCTGTACTAAAAATACAAAAATTAGTCAGGCATGGTGACATGAGCCTGTAATCACAGCTACTCGGGAGGCTGAGGCAGGCTTGAACCCAGGAGGTGGAGGTTGCAGTGAGGTGAGATCTGCCACTGCACTCCAGCCTGGGAGTGAGACAGAGTGAGACCCCGTCTCAAGAAAAAAAGTGTGTGTGTGTGTGTGTGTGTGTATGTGGCTAGGCGATGGGGAACAGGCTGGGACAGCCAAGCTGGGCAGGTGCCCTGTGGCCTGTCGCCCTCGATCTGGGGCTGTAGGAAACTGATTAAGGAGAAAGGGGAAAATCCAGCTGGAAAACAGTAAACAGGAAAGGTCTGTCCGGCCTCCTGGCTGCTGTATGTGTTGGAAGGAAAAACATGCTGTGGAGTGGGGGCTCCCCTGGGCCCCATCTGGAGAGAGAGGCCACGAGAGGACCGGCTTCACCCCCAAACCAGAGGAGTACGCCCCAGGCTCAGAACCCTCCAGTGAGAAGTGCCCACATTCTGGGGACGGTTTTCTGCCCCCATTTCTGCCAGGAATGGCGTTTCCTGTTTTCCTGATGGCCGTCTTCGTCCTATTCTTCCCGTTCCACGGGGTGTAGAGCAGAGTTCAGTCTCCTGAGTTCAGACAGCAGGGGCTTGGTATGCTCCCCGCCCCTTCCCCACACAGCCAGGGCGGGCATTGAGGATGAAGGCTTGGGGCCTCCAGGCTGGGACAGACCCTGGCCCAGGCACCTGTCCTCTGGTCCTGGCCACATTTTTTTCCTTACTCTCTGTCGCCCTCTAGTGTCATTTTGCCACCACCACGCCTCGCCTTTGGTGCCCAGGCCTCTCCCAAGGTTTCTGCAACCTTTCCTCTGTGGACGCCCTCCTTCACTCGATGACTGATTCCACAGACATTTCAAAGGGTCCTATTTGGGGCTTGGCATGGTGGCTCATGTCTGTAATCCTAGCAGTTTGGGAGGCCAAGGTGGGTGGATCACCTGAGGCCAGGAGTTCAAGACCAGCCTGGCCATCATGGTGAAACCCCACCTTTAAAAAAAAAAGGGGTCCTACTTGGGGGATGCAGAGACAAGGAAGACATGGCCTGGCCCCCAGAAGTTCAGAGCTTTGGGGAGAGATAGACATGCTAGCAAATAAATCACTTTCGTTTTTGTTTTGAGACAGTCTCGCTCTGTTGCCCAGGCTGGAGTGCAGTGGCTCACTGCAGTCTTCACCTCCCAGGTTCAAGCAAGAAGAGATCGGGTGCCAACACAGGCACCGAGAGGACCCCAGAGACAGGAGGAGTCACGGCAACTTCACAGCAGGAAGGCTGCATGGAGTAGGAGGTGGCTGAGCTGGGCCTGGACCTGTGAGCTGACCTGAACCCGTGGAGGCAGAGAAGGCATGAGGGGGGCCAGCTGGGCTCTCGGGTATTAGAATCAAGGGCAGTGATGGGAGATGAGGTGGGAGGGTAGGTTACCAGTGATGGGAGATGAGGTGGGCGGGCAGTGATGGGAGAAGAGGCTCCCTGGTAGGAGCCAAGGATGGCACATGCCAGGTGGGATCACGCGGAAGGCCTCCCAAGGCCGGTGAGCCTGTAGATGTGGCTGAGGGAGGCGGGGTCTGCAGGGCGGGAATTCTGTCTCACTTATTCAGTACTGTGTCCTCAGAGCCAGCAACTCTGCTGGGGACATAGGAGTTGTTCAGAAGTATTTGTGGAATGAGTGAATGGGTGTTCAGATTTGCATGTTAGCAAGAGCGGGAATGGCCAGGCACAGTAGCTCATGCCTGGAATCCAGGCTGAGGCAGGAGGATTGCTTGAGGCCAGGGGTGTGAGACCAGCCTGGGCAACATGGCAAGACCCTGTCTCTACAAAAAATAATGGCCAGGCACAGTAGCTCACGTCTGTAATCCCAGCACTTTGGGAGATCGGGGCAGCTGGATTACCTGAGGTCAGGAGTTTGAGACCAGCCTGGCCAAAATGGTGAAACGTCATATCCACTAAAAATACAAAAAATTAGCCAGGCATGGTGGCACGCACCTATAATCGCAGCTACTCAGGAGGCTGAGGCAGGAGAATTGCTTGAACCTGGGAGGTGAAAGTTGCAGTGAGTCGAAATCGCGCTGCTACACTCCAGCCTGGGCCACAGAGTGAGACTCTGTCTCAAAACAAAAACAAAAAATAAAAGCAAAAAGGAAAAGTTAACGGTGTAGTGGAGTGTACCCGTAGTCCCAGCTACTTGGGAGGCTGAGGCAGGAAGATCTCTTGAGCCCAGGAGATCTGTGCTCAGTCTGAGCCTGAGTTACCGAGTAAGACTCCATCTAAAAAAAAGAAAAAAAGAAAAAAAGAAAAAAAAAGCAGGAGGGATTGGAAAGGGCAAGGAGGCAGGCTGGCCAGTGAGGAGGCTGGTGGGGCCAGGTGCTGAGGTGAGGTGGGAAGGAAGCAGTTGCCATGTCTGGGAGCAGCCTGGCTGAGGTGTGCAGAAGAAGGAGGCAGTCAGGCTGGGCAGTGAAGGAACAGGATGGGAGACTGGAAGACCGAACAGCCAGGCAGCAATGTCCCTAGGTCGGATGCCAGGCTCAATGCAAGACAGGCTGACTTGCAGGCCTACCTCCTGGTGTGTTTCACCCATCTCTAGCACAGGACCAGGTCTGCTCCGCCTGTAGCCCTGCCCCTAGCCTGAGGCCGGTTTTGTTGAACTTGTTAGTAAAGGGTGATAGAGATCACAAGGGCTCTTTTTCTTTTTCCCTCCCTCCTGCCTTCCCTTCCTTCTTTTCTCTTTTTCTTTTTTCTCTTCCCTTCCCCTTCCTTCCTTCCTTCCCTCCCTCCCTTTTTCTCTCACCTTTCTCCCTCCCTCCTTTTCTTCCCTCCCTCCCTCTCTCTTTTTTTTCTTTCTTTATATAAGAGACAGGGTTTCACCATGTTGGCCAGGATGGTCTTGAACTCCTGACCTCAGGAGATCCCCCCGCCTCAACCTCCCAAAGTGCTGGGATTACAGGCGTGAGCCATCGCGCATGGCCTTCTCTCTCTTTCTTCCCAGACTGGATTGCAATGGCGTGATCTCTGCTTACTGCAACTTCTGCCTCCCGGGTTCAAGCAATTCTCCTGCCTCAGCCTCCCAAGTAGCTGGGATTACAGGCACCTGCCACTATGCCTGGCTAATTTTTTGCATTTTTAGTAGATACAGGGTTTCACCATGTTGCAATCTGGTCTCAAACTCCTGACCTCAAGTGATCTACCCGTCTTGACCTCCCAAAGTGCTGGGATAACAGGCGTGAGCTACCGCACCTGGCCAATCACCAGGGCTTCTGTGGGCAGCTTCTGTAGATCAGAAAAAGAGCCAC
This sequence comes from Saguinus oedipus, assembly GCA_031835075.1. Taxonomy (NCBI): domain Eukaryota; kingdom Metazoa; phylum Chordata; class Mammalia; order Primates; family Cebidae; genus Saguinus; species Saguinus oedipus. The sequence goes on from CM063170.1 coordinate 58,596,052, forward strand.
TGACCAAGTACCCCTTCTAGTTTTGGGGAAAAGAAACTGGAAAAGAAGCTGGAGTAGCTCCAGCTCTGGGGACTGGTTCAAGGACACCTGTGTCATGCAGACATGGGAACCATGGCCAATCAGCTGCACCCTTATTGGAGGTGGACCAGGGTTCTTAACCGATGGGACACTAAAAGCCTTCTGAGTATCTGAGGTAGATCCGATGTTACAAGCCATACTGCGGGCATGCGCACATTCTTCCGGGAGGAGGGTTCTCAGCCTTCATCAGATTCTCAAAGAACACCTGATTCAAAACAAGCTTAAAATCCACCACCCTAAGAGAGAGAGAGAAAGGAGAAGAAGGGCCGGGCGCGGTGGCTCACGTGTGTAATCCCAGCACTTTGGGAGGCCAAGGTGGGCAGATCACCTGCGGTCGGGAGTTCAAGACCAGCCTGACCAACATGGAGAAACCCTATCTCTACTAAAAATACAAAATCAGCTGGGTGTGGTGGTGCATGCCTGTAATCCCAGCTACTCAGGAGGCTGAGGCAGGAGAATTGCTTGAACCAGAAGGTGGAGGTTGAGGTGAGCCGAGATCACACCACTCTACTCCAGCCTGAGCAAAAAGAGCAAAACTGTCTAAAAAAAAAAAAAAAAAAAAAGGAGGGGGAGGTTAGAGGCAAGAAAGAAGGGGAGGAGAAGGAGAATTTGTCTATTTCTTTAGATCTAATAATCTAATAAAAGAAAGAAATACAGGGGCCAGGCACAGTGGCTCATACCTGTAATTTCAGCACTTTGGGAGGATTGCTTGAGTTCGAGACCAGCCTGGGCAACATGGTGAAACCCTGTGTCTACCAAAAAATACAGAATTAGCTGGGTGTGGTGGTGCACACCTGTAGTCCCAACTACTTGGGAGGCTGAGATGGGAGGATTGTTTGAGCCCAGGAGGTTGAGGCTGCAGTGAATAGGGATCATGCCACTGCACTCCAGCCTTGGCAACTGAGGGATACCGGGTCTCCAAATTTTTTTTGAGATGGAGTCTCCCTCCGTCACCCAGGCTGGAATGCAGTGGTGTGATCTTGGCTCACTGCAATCTGCACCTCCTGGGTTCAAGCAATCCTCCTGCCTCAGCCTCCTAAGTAGGTGCAATTACAGGCACCCACCATTACGCCCAGTTAATTTTTTTTGTAGTTTTAGTAGAGATGGGTTTTCACCGTGTTAGCCACGCTGGTCTCAAACTCCTGATCTCCAGTGATCCGCCCATCTCAGCCTCCCAAAGTGCTAGGATTACAGGTATGAGCCACTGCACCTTGCCCCCCAAAATTTATTTATTTGAGATGGGGTCTCACTCTGTCGCCCAGGCTGGAGTGCAGTAGCGTGATCTCAATTTACTGCAACCTCTGCCTCCTGGGTTCAAGTGATTCTCCTGCCTCGGTCTCCCAAGTAGCTGGGATTAGAGATGTGCACCACCATGCCTGGCTGATTTTTGTATTTTTAGTAGAGATGGGGTTTCACCATGTTAGCCAGGATGGGCTCGATCTCTTGACCTCGTGATCCATCCACCTCGGCCTCCCGAAGTGCTAGGATTACAGGCATGAGCCACCGTGCCCGGCCTGATTTTTGTTTTAAGTAGAGACAGGGTTTCACCATATTGGCCAGGTTGGCCTCGAACTCCTGATCTCCTGATCTCATTTCATCCGTCCACCTCAGTCTCCCAAAGTGCTGGGATTACAGGCCTGAGCCCCCGTGCCTGGTAATGGCCACCTTTTAAATGCTCTCTCCATAGCAGTAACAGTCACCGATCTGAGGACTGTCAGGATATTTCATGCCCACTTCATCTCGGCCCCGTGTCACATGGCTGGGAGGTGTAGCAGCCAGGACATATACTTACATGCTGCCTCGGGCTGTGTCCCATCTACTCTGTGACACCCCACCATGTCGTGAGTGTCCCCTGTGTCTGTGTCCACCCTGTGCCTCCTCCCTCTACCCCGTCCCCATTCACTGCTGAAGCTAGTCTGGGTGTATGGGCTCAGGCAGCCCACCCTACGCGGTGTTCAAAGCCCGCTGGGCGTCCAGGCTAGAAGGAAGGTTCTCCTTGGATCTTGTTTTAGCCTCAAGCTCAGAGGCAGCAGGAAAGACCCACTGTATCCTGGGTGTCAGCTCTTCTCTCTGGGGTCCTAAGGAGCAGTCTGAGCCCCGCTGCCATCCTGAACCTCCACTGGCGCCCACCTGCACAGAGGCCTGGTCTCACCACCTGCCATCCGGGCACCAAGGGTTTTATTTGAGTCCAATTTTTATCCGCACTGCGGAGAAAGAGGGAGGGGGGACATAGAGAAAGCAGGGAACCCGGACCAGACCCCAGACCCCTCCCCCCACTAGAGCCCGGGGCATCTGCCTGGTTGGGCCAAGGAAGACGTTGTGAGATCCCTGAGGGCCCCAGGAGGAGGGGGCTGGGAGCAGCAGAAGAGGACTGGGGGCCACTGCTTCCCCATCGATGCCTCAGGTCAAGGCCCTCAGCCTCCTTCTTCCCCTCCCTTCCAAGGGCTGCAGCCTCTGTCTCTGCAGAAGCTCTGTTGGCCGTGGCCCCATCAGACCCCCGAGGTACATGCTCGGCAGGTCCAAAGCACACGCTATCCTATGCCTGAGACCCTGGGCTGTCATCCAGCCCATGCCCAGATCCCAGGCACAGGCTGCCCTCCTCTTGGGTGGGGCTGGGGGCACTAATGACCTGTCACCTGTCTGCCTCCCTGGGAACCTGTCTCCATTCCCCAGGGCCTGCTCAAGTCAGTGGATGACATTCCTTTTTCTCTTCCCTACAGATTCCACCTCCCACCTAGCCCTTTCCTCTCCCACCTTTTGACCTGAACCCCTTTTGACCTCAGGGTCAAATGTACCTGAGGTCTGTACCCCCACCTCTTGTCATGCAGAAGGCCTGTCTGGCAGGACCGTGGCCTTCTGCCTAGGGCATGGGGTGAGGAGGGTGTGGCCTGGAGAGGTTAGACCAAGAGTGAGGTGCCCAGCTCCCCAGGCTGGGCCTTTGGGGGGCACCCGTCTAGGCACTCCTGGGCCAGTGGAGGAGGTTGGGGAGGCTGTGGGGCCTGCCACCAGCCCTCAGCCAGGATCCTCCTGCAGCTGGCTTAAAAGGACGCAGTTCCCCAGCTTGGACGGGGGTGTACCAAGGGTGAGGCTGTTCTTTCTTCTATCTAGCTTAGATCCCACGTGCTGTAAAACCTCCTTGGGCGCCCACTGATAGGAGTGGAGGGAGCTGTGGAGTGGGAGAGAGGGGCTCCCAGGGCTGACACCTTGCAAGGTGTCCCTGGCTGCACTGAGCTAAGGTGAGGTGACGGAGCAGATTGTGGATTCTCCTACCGGCCACCGGCAGCAGTCCCCAGCCTGGTGAGTTGGCATCAGCAGGAAGGGGGGGGGGCAGGGAGATCCCTGTGTTCGTAACGGCTCTTTGTTCCCTGGGCATGGTGGGTGGACAGGAGGTGGGAGAGGACACCCTTAGAAGCAGCACATCTGGCTTCTCTGTGTCCACTGGGTGCCCGCCCTCAAAGTCTTCCTTGGTCCCATCTGCCCGTGCACTGGCCCTGGGACCTCTCTGTAGCCTTGGGGGCAAGGAGGTGCAGCGCCCTCCCCGCCACGGTCCTGGGGCCCGCCCCTCGCCTCTCCCAGTGTCAGGGGGGCACCAAGCTGAGTCTGTCGGGCTCAGAAGCCCCCGCTCTCGGAGCTGCTCCGGCTGTGGTAGCTGGGACTGGGGGTCTGAGAGGGGCTGCGTGTCCGGCTTCGGGTCCCACGACTGCGACTGCTGTAGCTCCCATGGCTGTGGCCCGGGCTGGGGCTGCGGCTGTGGCTCCTGGTGGAGTAGTCACTGCTTAAGCAGCTGGAGGAGGAAGAAGGGCTGGGCCGGTAGTACGGAATAGGACGCTTGCGGGCGCTGTGGGGAAGGAAAAGCCGATTACAGACCATCCCAGGCCCTGAGTCCCATCCAGCAGCGGCCAGGGCTTCCTGCCTCAGTTTCCCCTGAGCCCTGGCCTTAGAGACACCTGCCTCCTCCTAATGGAGTTTGACCGTCCATGGTTACTTGCAAATTCCATGTTGATCATTTTGCTTTTCTTCACCCATCTGCAGGGAAAGGAGTCCATGTCTCTGCCTGATCTGAATACCTGCTAACAATAAATACTTGGTGAGGCTAGGTATGGTGGCTCATGCCTGTAATCCCAGCACTTTGGGAGGCTGAGGCAGGAGGATCACTGGAGGTCGACAGTTTGAGACCAGCCTGGCCAACATAGTGAAACCCCATCTCTACTAAAAATACAACTAGTTGGGTGTGGTGGCACGCACCTGTAATCCCAGCTACTTGGGAGGCTGAGGTGGGAAAATCGCTTGAACTCCAGAGGTGGAGGCTGCAGTGAGCAGAGATTACGCCACTGCACTCCAGCCTGGGTGACACAGTGAGACTCTTTCTCAAAAAAAAATGAATAAATAACAGTTGAATGAATGAAACTTGCAAATACAGATGGCTCCCATCACCCAAACTGGCGTGGAAGTGTCTATGACTACATCCCAGCCCTGCCTCTGTCCCCTGTTCCCTCTACAATCAAGGATTTTGTTGCTTTCAGGTCACTCAAAAGGAATAAGGAGGAGAGTCCTGGTCGCTGCTCCCCACGCCCCGGTCCAGTCCCGAGGCCCCACTCCTCACTCAGCTACCTCCCGCTGGCCCAGAGTTAGTTGGAAGCCAGGAGGCTATGACCCAGAGAAGAGAAAAGAGGTTAAGGGGGCAACACCACCCTGTCTCAGAGTTAATTCTGAGGAAGAAAACCGGTGTACGTTAGTGGAGGAGGAGGAGGCAGCCTGGGAGAGGGGCTGAGGGGGTGCCAGATGGGAGGTGTGAGGGCCTGGCCTACGGGCAGGGTGTGTGACCTGTCTGGGAGCATCCCCAGCCAGGTGATTTGGCATCAGAAGAAAGGGGGGGCAGGAAAATCCATGGGTTTGCAATGGCTCTTTGTTCCTTGGGCATGGTGGCTGGGCAGGAGGTGGGAGAGGACATCCGTTAGAGGCACAATTGACTGGGCTCGGTGGCTCACGCCTGTAATCCCAGCACTTTGGGAGGCTGAGGCAGGTGGATCATAAGGTCAGCAGATCGAGACCATCCTGGCCAACATGGTGAAACCCTGTCTCTACTAAAATAAAATAAAAAAAAATAGCTGGGTATGGTGGCGTGTGCCTGTAGTCCTAGCTACTCAGGAGGTTGAGAAGGGGAACTGCCTGAACCCAGGAGGCAGAGGTTGCAGTGAGCAGAGATTGTGCCACTGCATTCCAGCCTGGATGACAAAGCTCGACTAAATCTCAAAAATAAAAAAAGAAGCACAATCTGCACAATCTGTCTGGGCACTGGGGCTGACGCCTATTATCCCGGCACTTTGGGAGGCTAAGGCGGGTGGATCACCTGAGGTCAGGAGTTCAAGACCAGCCTGACTAACATGGTGAAACCCCATCTCTACTAAAAATACAAAAAAATTAGGTGGGCATAATGGTGGGCGCCTATAATCCCAGCTACTTGGGAAGCTGAGGCAGGAAAATCGCTTGAATCCAGGAGGCGGAGGTTGTGATGAGCTGAGATTGCGCCATTGCACTCCGGCCTGGGTGACAAGGGTGAGACTCCATCTCAAAAAGTAAAAAATAGGCCGGGCGCGGTGGCTCAAGCCTGTAATCCCAGCACTTTGGGAGGCCGAGGCGGGTGGATCACGAGGTCAAGAGATCGAGACCATCCTGGTCAACATGGTGAAACCCCGTCTCTACTAAAAATACAGAAAATCAGCTGGGCACAGTGGCGCATGCCTGTAATCCCAGCTACTCAGGAGGCTGAGGCAGGAGAATTGCCTGAACCCAGGAGGCGGAGGTTGCGGTGAGCGGAGATGGCGCCATTGCACTCCAGCCTGGGTAACAAAAGCGAAACTCCGTCTCAAAAAAAAAAATAAAATAAAAAATAAAAAAATAAAAAAAAATAATAATCTGGCTTCTCCTTCCAGGCAGTCCGGCCTTGAGCTCTGGGGAATGCACCCCTAACTACCACCTTTTTCTTGATTACCTGGGTCACCAAAGACTAGGCAGGACTAGTTGGAGTATCATACCCTGTTGGAGCTGAAAAGATGCTCACAAAACTCTGATTATTGTACAGATGTGGCAACCGAAGCCCAGAGAGGCACACCCATCTCCCAAGGCTGCACAGCAAGGCGGTGGAGAGCTGGGCTCAGGACTTTTTGCCTGTGGTTCTCCCAGTGGCTGCCAGGGTGATCTAGGGTTTCAGGGTGATTTCCGCAAAGGTGGTCCATAATGTCACCCGGAAACTGAGGCCCAGACACTTCTAATCCTAGCAGAAAAACCGATCATGACTTCACCAGCCACATCCTGGGCACGGTCCCACTGGGCTGTGGAGGGCAAGGGGGAGTGGCTGGTTCCTCTGACAGCTGCCCCAGAGACCAGACTGCTGTGTCCCCTCCTCCAAATCCCCCAGGTTAGTGAGATAGAGAGAGGCAGACAGACGGACAGCTGACCAGGGCCAGACCAGCTCACTTGGGCATCTCCCAGGCAGCCTGTGCAGAGGGGTCCGCCTGGCCCCCAGGCGGACCACAGGCCACTCAGTAGGCTGGACCTTGAGATGAAGGAGAAAAGGAGACATCATTGTCCGGAGACCGATGTGGGGAGGGTGGGAGGGGCTCCGGAGGGACGGCAGGACGACTCTTGCAGAGCTGAATTCCTTGCCGGCTGCTGCCCACCCAGACCCAAGTACAGAGTCCCTACCCTCCATGAACCCTCAGGCCCCGACCGGCACCCTTCCCTCTACGAAGCCTCCTGCACCTGTCTCTGATCGCTCTCAGCGCCTCCAGTTCTAGTACCCCTCCTCCCCGGCCCCCCTATCCTGGCAGAACCCACTCACTGTCCTTTGGCCCCCACCCTCACCCCCCTTTCCGTGCCAGGTTCAGTCGAATCCTCGGAGAAGGTCCCCAAGCCGAGGTCTCTGTCCCTGTTCCCGGTCAGCGGCCCCAGCCTTGCGCCCCGGACAGCCCCCGCCACCCCGCCCCGCGACCCTCCATACCTGGTGATGCGCCGCGGCTCCATGAAGCTTGGCGAGTCCCGGCGCCGCTTGCGGATGGGCGAGTAGCTGCGGGAGCGGCGCCGGGCGCGGGCGGCCTCGGCCTCGGCGTGCCTCGCGCGGCCCTCGCCGTCCTTGTCCCTGCGGGGCCGGCCCGAGGTAAGTGAGCGACGCGGCCCGGCCGCTCCACCCCGCTGCCCGCTCCGGGCGGACACTCACCGGCCGAGGGCCTTCTTGGGCGACGGCGAGCGGCTGGGGCTGCGGGGCCGCTTCTCCGCGGAGCGCGAGCGCGATTTGGAGGGCGAGCGGCTGGAGCTCCAGGAGCGGGGGTGCGGGCCGGGGCTGCGCGACGAGCTCTTCCCCTCCGGGCCGCCGCGCCGGCCGTGCGCGCCCGGGGACGGAGAGGTGCTGGCGGGCCGTGCGCGCGGGGGCCGCTCCTTGGCCCTGGAGAAGGAGGACGGCGCGGGACTGGGCTCAGCGAGCGACCCGGAACCGGGCTGAGGGTGGGGAAGGCTCCCTGGGGAGGGGCTTAGGGCGGAGGGGCGGGGTCTGCGTAGTTTGTGGTTAGTTTGTGCGGAGCGCGCAGTGAACGCGGAGACAGGTGAAGGGCAGGGGTCAGTTCCAGGGGAGCCCCGAGAAGGGGCGCGTTGGGGGAGATCAGTGGAGGAGGGTGTTCCGCGGGGTGCGGGGAGCCTCACGGGGGCAGGGGGGCTCCCTGGGAGCAGTGATGAGTAAGGGGAGAGGGATCAGTGTGGGGAAGAGATCCGGATAACGGTGGGTAGCTCAGGGTGGGGAGGCAGCTCCATGGGGGGACTGGGATCAGTAGGGTTTGGAGGTCATTGGAAGTAGGTAACTCCCTGGGGAGGGTTGGGGTCGTTGGGGGAGGGAGCCCTGTGAGAGGCGGAGTTGGGATCGGTGGAAGGAGGAAATCCATGGGAGGATCCATGGGGTCCATGGGGGTATGGGGGTCTGCGGAGAGGGAGGGGAGCTCCGTGGGGGGTTGGGATCCGTGGGGGGTAGCTCCGTGGGGAAGGTGGAATCCGTAGTAGGTAGCTCGATGTGGGGAAGGGACCTGTGGGGGTAGGTCAATGGGTGGGTGGGATCAGTGGGGGGGGTAGGTCACTGGGGGTGTGGGATCCGTTGGGGGTAGGTCACTGGGGGTGTGAGATTGGTGGGGGGGTAGGTCAGTGGGTGGGTGGGATCCGGGAGGGGTAGGTCATTGGGTGGGTGGGATCTGTGGGGGTAGGTCAATGGGGTGTGGGATTCGTCGAGGGTAGGTCAGTGGGGAGGGTGGAATCCGTGGTGGGTAGCTCGATGGGGGGGAGGGATCTATGGGGGTAGGTCAATGGGTGGGTGGAATTAGTGAGGGGTAGGTCAATGGGGAGTGGGATCCGTGGGGGGTAGGTCACTGGGGGTTTTGGATCCTTGGGAGGCAGCTCCGTGGGAGGTTGGGATCCGTGGGGGGCAGCTCGGTGCGGGGAGGGACCCCGTGGGCCGGGATCCGCCAGCGGAGGGGAGCCCTGTGCGGGGTGGGGTGTGCGGGGTGGGGGCGGGAGTCCGGCTCCCGGGGCCGAGCGCGCTCACCGTTTCCCGTGTCCGCCGTGGCCTCGCTCGGAGCCGGGCTCGGGCCCGGGGCCGGGGGCGCAGCCGCCGCTGCCGGAGTCAGTGCTGGAGCGGGCCCTGCTGAGCGAGCGCGACGAGCCCCGGGGGGGCGCGGGCCGAGCGCGCCGGCGACCCCTGCGGCGGGGCGCGGAAGCCGAGGACCGCGAGCGCCGCCGCCTCCGCCGCCGCCGCCGCCGCCTTCCCGCCCCGCCCGCCGCGCGGCCTCCGCGACCTTGGGACGACGGCGCCGAGCGCGGGCTGGGGCTCTCCTTCCCCCGCGCGGGCGGCGTGGGTGCGGGGTCCGCCGCCTTGTCACGGGCCCTGGGCGAGGGCGAGCTGGGCTTCTGACGGGGAGAGAGGCAGAGAGGGCACGGAGGGGGGAGAGGGAGACGGAGAGAGACAGAGACAGAGAGACAGGAGAGCGAGAGGAGAGGAAAGAGACACAGAGACAGGAGAGAGACAGGAAAGAGAGAGAAGGGAGTGAGAGACAGAGAGGAAGAGAGAGATGGAGAGAATAAAGAGGGAGGAGAAAGAGCGAGAGAGAGAAGAAAGAAAAAGGGAGAGAGGAAGGAGACAGAAGAGTAAGAAGAAGAGAGAAAGTGGGAGACGGAGAGAGATGAGAGAGGGAGAATGAGCGAGAGAGAAGAGAGGGAGGAGAAGGAAAAAAGGAGGGAAGAGAGAAGGGGGAGAGACAGGAGAAGAGAGAGACGGAGGGAAATGGAAGAGAGAGAGAGAGAGAGAGAGAGAGAGAGAGAGAGAGAGAGAGAGAGAGAGAGAGAGAAAGAGAGAGAGAGAGAGAGAAAGAGAAGGATGGAAGCCAGGGAGAAGTTCGAGAAACAGAAAAAACCCAGGCAGGCAGGCAAGGGCCCAGAGTGGAGGCAGAGAGAGAGGACAGAGCAGGAGGAGAGAGGTTGAGTGGGAGAGCGGGCGGGTGGGGTGGGGGGAGAGAAGGAGAGAGGGCTTTCACCGGGCCCGGGCCGGGGGCTGCCAGTCCCGGAGCATCGCACACACGGTTCCCCGCGCCTGCCCTGCCTCTGCCTCTCCTGGGTGTCAACCTTCTGGCCTCAACAGTGCAGCTCATGCAAGGTTCTTGGCATGCAAAACACAAGAGGGACGGAGCGGTGGGGGGCGGGGGCCAAAGGGGCAGGGGCTCCAGGACAGGCGTCGGGGCTGGCATTGCCCCCCCGAAGGGACGGACGATTCCCGGCAGAGAGAAGAGAGAGCGGCACCGGGAGCAGGGCCAGGGCCAGCCCATCAGGCCGGGCCCCCAGCGCTTGGGGGGTGGGCGAGGGGATGGAGGGGGGAGTCACACGGCACACAGATGGGGGAGGGGCGAGGGGGACAACTGAACTCAAAACTGAACCGAAGAAAGGGAGGAAAAACAGAAATAAAAAAAAACAAAATCCACAAATGTCATTAGATACCAAAAATCAAAAACAATATCTGATCTCCTGGGGAACCTGACATTTTTCTGTTAATATTTTTCTTTCTTTGTTTTCCGGCCCTGCAGAGAGCTTTGCAGCTGTCAGTAGCACCCGACTGTCTTTCTGTTTCTCTCTTTTCTTTTTCTTTTTCTTTCTTTTTTTTTTTTTTTTAAGTTCTGATTTTTAAGTCCCTCTTGGTTAACGTCCACTTACCAACAAAGTGGCACTTCCTCCTTTAGTAGGTAAGGTGTGTAAGAGAAGGGAAAAGTGTGGTAGTATAAGTTCATCATTAGATTCACAAAAATGCAAGAGAGATAGAGAGAGAGAGAGAGAAACGCAACCACCCCACTCTAGGCCTGAGAGGAGGCCACGCCACCTCTGGAGGAAGGGCTGGCAGCGCCCGGCTCCTGAGTGGGCACCTCTTAGGTGACCGTTGGATAGAGATGGCAAATGTTTTTCCAAAAGTGGAGTCAGGACACAAGGATCAGGACACAGAAAACCAGGAAGGGCACCTGGCACCACCGTCAATAGGGCCCTGGCTGGGATTCAGGAGTCTGAGAGCCTGCCTCTATCTCACCGAGCGACCCTGGCCACGTCACTTCCCCATTCTGGGCCTCAGTTTCCCCATCCACAAAATGAGAGGGTTGGCTTTTGCTTCCTGATATCCCTTCCAGGGCAAAGATTCCAGGATTCTCTGCATGCCCCCTGCCCACCCTCCCATTTCCCCTCCCTGCACAGAGCTGGTCCCTCCTCCTTCCTTGGCCTTCTATCTAGCAGCAGTTGCCTGTCCTCATCTGTTTATAGGTCTGTTCCTCCCCAAAAGTCCTCCGATCACCACTAGCAGCTTGAGTTTGAGCACCTCCAGGGCAGATGTGGTTCTGATTCACCTTTGTAACCTCACTTTTTATCACAGAACTGGGCGCCTAGTAAAACCTTCATTCTGCTTGCTAAGGAAGGAAGTATGAGAAGCCAGATGGCGCCTGGACCAAGCTCTTTTGGTGGGCTCTTTGTTTCCTTTTTCTTTCTTTTTGGGATGGCATCTCGCTCTGCCGCCCAGACTGGAGTGCAGTGGCATGATCTCGGTTCACTGGAACCTCTGCTTCCTGGGTTCAAACAATTCTCCTGCCTTAGCCTCCCGAGTAGGGGGACTATAGGCGTCTGTCACCACATCTGGCTAATTCTTGTATTTTTGGTAGAGATGGGGTTTCACCGTGTTGGCCAGGCTGGTCTCGAACTCCTGACCTCAAGCGATCCTCTGGCCTCAGCCTCCCAAAGCGCTGGGATTACAGGTGTGAGTCACTGCGCCTGGTCCAATTTGTTTGTATTAAGAAAAAAATAGAGACAGGGTCTTTCTATGGTGCTCATGCTGGTCTGGACCTCCTGGCCTCAAGTGACCCTCTGGCCTCAGCCTCCCAAAGTGCTGGGATTACAGGCGTGAGCCACCGCACCCAGCCATTGGCAGGCTGTTTAGATAAGAAGACAAAAGCTGCTGCCACCTCTCAGGGCACCTTGCTGCCAGGGACTGGAAGAATCACGGCCTCCTTGGCATGGCCCAGGGTGTTACCCAGAGGGAACGAAGTGGTGCCCAGGCCTTTCCTTGCAAGGCTGGCGCTGAGCCGGAACATGGAGGTAGAACCAGGAGGTCAACCTCTTTGATGGAAAGGCACAGATGGCTTCTGATTGGCGCCGAAGCAGCCAGTGAACACTAGTCATAGCTGCGCCAAGCCAGTCAGGCCATGAAGACCTCTTTTGGGAGAGCTTAATATTTCCATTTGGGGCAGAGGCGGGTGTCAGGGAGCACAGTGGATATTACCTGGTATTGGGGTGCCCCTCCAAGCACCCCTAACTCTCCTGATCACAAGCTCACTCCTCAGCTTAGGCTAGGAGAGTTGGAGGCTGGATTTGGCCCCTCCTTATTTTTATTTTTATTTTTTTTTTGAGACACAATCTGCTCTGTTGTCCAGGCTGGAATGCAGTGGCACCATCTCGGCTCACTGCAATCTCTGTCTCCTGGGTTCAAGGGATTCTCCTGCCTCACCCTCCCAAATAGCTGGGATTACAGGCATGCACCACCACACCCAGCTAATTTTTGTATTTTTAATAAAGACAGGTTTTCACCATGTTGGCCAGGCTGGCACGAACCCCTGACCTCAGGTGATCCACCTGCCTCAGCCTCCCAAAGTGCTGGGATTACAGGTGTGAGCCACCGTGCCTGGCCTTGGGTTGGCTCCTCTGAGATGGCAGTTCTATTCCCAATAGGAGTCCCTCAGCTCCCCTAACACATACCCTCTCCACTCCAGTAGGTGTCTAGGCAGGCAGCCAGTGCCCCAGCACTTTCAAGCCCCCAGCCCACCATTCCTTTCCCCCAGCAGGAGGCAAATGAGAAAGTCTCTGGGATCGTCATACCTTCAGTTTCTGTCCTATACCCTGGGTCATCAAAGAGTGCAGTGTGAACACATGAGGCGGGGAAGTTCTTAGCTAATTCACAGTAGTCCATAAACCAAGCCGATGCCGATCTCCTTTTTCCTTTTTGAGACGGAGTTTCGCTCCTGTTACCCAGGCTGGAGTGCAATGGCACGATCTCGGCTCACCACAACCTCCGCCTTCTGGGTTCAGGCAATTCTCCTGCCTCAGCCTCCCAAGTAGCTGGGATTACAGGCACGCGCCACCATGCCCAGCTAATTTTTGTATTTTTAGTAGAGACGGGGTTTCACCTTGTTGACCAGGATGGTCTCGATCTCTTGACCTCGTGATCCACCCGCCTTGGCCTCCCAAAGTGCTGGGATTACAGGCGTGAGCCACCGCGCCCGGCCTAGCTGATCTCCTTCTTTAAGAAATCTGCTTGCTACTTTGGTTAGGGGGACAGTGGGCAGGGCAGAGTACGGAACTTAGGAATCAGCCTGGTGGTGAACCCTGGCTCCATCCCTGAATTTGGATCTGAGCCAGCTACTTCTTTTTTTTTTTTTTTCTTTTTCTGTTTTGTTTGTTTGTTTGAGGCGGAGTCTCATGCTATTGACCAGGCTGGACACAATCTTGGCTCACTGCAACCTCTGCCTCCCAGGTTCAAGCGATTCTCCTGTCTCAGCCTCCTAAGTAGCTGGGGGATTATAGGTGTGAGCCGCCGTGTCTGGCTAACCTTTTTTTTTTTTTTTTTTTTGAGACAGAGTCTCACTCTGTCGCCCAGGCTGGAGTGCAGTGGCGCCATCTTGGCTAGCTGCAACCATCGCCTCCCAGGTTCAAGCAATTCTCTGCCTCAGCCTCCTGAGTAGCTGGGATTACAGGTGCATACCATCATGCTCGGCTAATTGTTTTGTATTTTTAGTAGAGATGGGGTTTCACCATGTTGGCCAGGCTAGTCTTGAATTCCTGGCCTCAAGCAATCCACCTGCCTTGGCCTCCCACTCCCAAAGTGCTGGGATTACAGGTGTGAGCACCACACCTGGTCTGAGCCAGTTACTTCTGACTCAAAGAAAGGGCCAGCCGTCAGGGAGGAAGACGACAGGCCACGATGGGTCCTTCCCACAGATGCTACAGAGCCCTCTTGACTTCTCACTATCTTGGGCTAAGAGTGGGGTGGGACTATTAGGAGCAAAAAGGGTCTAGGGTGGATGGCTGTTCACCCCCATCATGGTGCTGTCCCCTACCATTGAGGTGCAAGCCCCCAGGTCCAATCCCCGGTGCTGATCCGGATACTTCCTGCATGCTGGTTTTGAAGACCAAGCTCTTCCCCACTTCCTTCTCATCTCCTCCAAGCCACGGGCCTGCCATGGCCCAAGATGACAGAACTTGGAAAAGTGAACACCCTGGAATCACCCCTGGTGTGAGTTTGCTGTGAGACCCGAAGCAAGTCACCTGACTGTAGGGAGCCTCAGTTTCCCCATTGGTAAAATGGGGATAAGCAGAGTCTTTGCTGCGTCGGCCTATATTGGGGTTGGGGGACTCTTTTCAGAGTACGACCAACTCATGGTCCCTTCACAGGGTCAAAGCAGTGCAGGAAGGACTGGGGGGACCCTGTGGGGTATCCACCAAGTACCAAGATGGCAGAGGACGGGAGGAAGGCACTGCCTGATAGCGTGGCAGATACAGCCTTCCCTGGGGAAGACTCATAGGCTCAGCCTCATGTGCTTCTCCACCTATCCCTCCGAGGTCCTCAGGAAGGGGTCACCGTGCGCCTGCCAGAGTCTGACCCCCATCCTTGGGTCTTATTCGTCCTGGGAATTGAGGGAAGATCCAAGACCAAGCGCTATGGGATTTCATAGGATGATCAGAGACCTCCGAACCTCTCCTCCCGGAAGCTGTTTTTTTGTGACTTGGTGGCTCTTACCGGGATCTCCTCTCCACAGCTGCCACCCACAGCCTGGCTAATGCCTATTGGCGTCCCTACCCTCACCTCCAGGGTGCCTCCTCCAGGCTGTGTCAGGTCTGCTCCTCTATGATCCCACAGGGCCCGGTTCCTCCCTTCCGTAAGGACTCTGCCAGGCCGTGCTAGCTGGGGGGCGGCTGTGGTGAGCTCCCCACTCACATTTCAGCTTTTCCCCTCTCATCATGCTCAGTGGGCTTTGTCCGTCCTCTATCCTGGGAGGCCCAGGTCTGCCTGTCTCTCTCCTGGCATGGATATCCAGATGGGGCCTGGCACAGAGGAGGTGCTGGGCATATGTGTGTGGGAATGAATGAATGAATGAATGAGTGAGTGAATGAGGACCTCGCCTGCCTCCTCTCCTTTTTACCCCTTGCTTCCTGATAGTTTTTCTTTTGCTTGTATAATTTTTTTTTTTCTTGGAGTTAGGGTTTGGTTCTGCTGCCCAGGCTAGAGTGCAATGGTGCAATCATAGCTCGCTGCAGCCTCCAACTCCTGGGCTCAAGTGATCCCCCCACCTCAGCCTCCTAAGTAGCTGGGTCTACAGGCACACACCACCATGCCTGGCTTTTTTTTTTTTTTTTTTTTTTTTAAGTAGAGATGGGGTCTTGCTATGTTGCTCAGGCTGGTCCCAAACTCCTAGCCTCAAGTGATCCTCCCACTCAGCCTCCTAAACCATTGGGATTAAAGGCATGAGCCATTGTGCCCAACTTTTGTGAAGGAAATTTCTGAGGGTCAAGTGGAAAAGATGGTAGAAGGGAGTGGCAAGGGTGAGTGTGCTCACCTGGTCCTGGTACTCTGAAGGACCAGAACAGGTAAACACCTGAGATGCTTTACTCTTGCTTCCTTTGAGGGATGACTACCCACCTCTAACTCAGTGTTTGAGATCCCAACTTATGGGTCCCAGGTCATATCAGAAACTCCAAAGGATGGAGCTTCCCCTTCCTCATTGAGCTTCAACAGAGTTTCTCCTGTCAGATCAGCAGCATTTTCCTTCTTTTCTTTTTTTAATTTTAATTTTTTGAAGGAGCAGGGACAGAGTCTCGCTCTGTTACCCAGGCTGGCATGCAGTGGTACAATCATGGTTTACTGCAGCCTCAACTCCTGGGCTCAAGTGATCCTCCTGCCTTAGACTCCTGAGTAGCTGGGACTATAGGCAGTACCACTTCGTCCAGCTTGCACTTCACCCCTTTTCAAAGAGCCACTTGCTGTCTGCCCTCCTGGCACCACCCAGGGTTGAGGAGGATGCTCTGAGTGGGTGAGCTCCCTGGCACCTGTCCCTGGGATAAACATGAGGTGGGGTAGCGGTGAGTGGCTAGGCCGTCTCTCTTTTTTTTTTTCTTTTTGAGATGGAGTCTCATTCTGTTGCCCAAGTTGAAGTGCAGTGGCATGATACTGGCTCACTGTAACCACTGCCTCCTGGGTTCAAGCGATTCTCCTGCCTCAGCCTACCTAGTAGCTGGGACTACAGGCACGCGCCACCATGCCCAAGTAATTTTTGTATTTTTAGTAGAGTCGAGGTTTCACCATATTGGTCAGGCTGGTCTTGAACTCCTGACCTCGTGATCCCCGCCTCAGCCTCCCAAAGTGCTGGGATTACAGGTGTGAGCCACTGTGCTTGGCCAAGGGCCTTCTCTTTAAAAAGTGGAAGATGAAAGCCCCTGGAGGCCTCATAATGGTTGCAGTGCTGAATGTCTTTTTTTTTTTTTTGAGACAGCAGTGCAGTGGCACGATTTAGGCTCACTGCAGCCTCTGCCTCCCGGGTTCAAGCGATTCTCCTGCCTTAGCTTCCCAGATAGCTGGGATTACAGGCGTGCACCACCAGCCCTGGCTAATTTTTGTATTTTTAGTAGAGACGGGGTTTTGCCTTGTTGGCCAGGCTAGCCTCGAACTCCTGACCTCAAATGATCCACCCACCTCGGCCTCTCAAAGTGCTGGGATTACAGGCCTGAGCCACCGCACCTGATCGGAATGCTGAATTTCTGTAGCTGTTCCCAGGTGGGAAAGGAAACAGTTTAAAGGGCAAGAGTGTGGAGATGGGGTCCCGTAGGGCCTACCTCTGACTCTAGTACCCTCAGTGTGGCCAGATGAGCCCTGGGTTGGGAGTCACAAGTCCCAGGACCTAGTCCTGCTTCTGCTCCAGCACCCTGCAGGCCCCCACCCCTGCCGGTTGTTCTTTCGGGATCCTTCTGCTCTGAGGGTCCTCATTAAGCTGCTCAAATCCAGAAGATGGGAGGATGCATAGGGTGGAGGGAGTCCCTGTCCAGGTTGGGTCAGGAACCAGGCAGTGGGCAGGTAAATTACCTGTGAATTACTTCACAGAGACTTTGCTACGTAGGCCCTCTAGGTCCCAAGCCTGCTCCTGGCCAGCTCACCGCCCCACCCTCTGCCACCCAAGTGAATCTACCGTCGCACCCGAGAGATGGAACCTGGAGGCACAGTCCTAGTGCATGTCCCTGCTCCAGAGCCCTGCAGCTCCCACCCCAAAGCTCTGTCCTGCAGCCAGGGAAGGATCAAAAAAGCCCAGAGTTCTGTTTGGCCCAGTAGCCCCCCGAGGGTGGGATGGGGCTTTTCCCCTGTGCCTGACCTTGGCCAGAACATCCTCCAGGATCTGGAGGCCAGGAGGCCCCACACTGTTTCCTCTGTCACTGCCTATTGCCTGAAAGGGCCCTGAAGGCCAGCGGGGTGACCGAAGTCCCAGGAACTGGCAGGGATGAAAGGCGAGGAGGGGCTTAGCAGCTACTCCAGACAACAGAAATCAAATTGGCTTAACTGCAGCATACAGTTCAGGAAAGAAACACAAACTTGGAATGCTAAACCACACAGAAATGCATTCGGACAACAGGATGAGAAAGAAGGCGTGAAGGAGGATGCAGGGCTGGGGGCCGGGGATGGGGAGGAAGACGGAAGGAGCAGGGAAGGAGAAGAAGGAGGGGAGATGGGCTAGAAATGTTGGTCGGGGAAAAAGGGAAACCAAATGACAAACCAGGAAACATCGCTCGTAGCTCATTTGGAGAAAGTTCGAGTTACAAATGAGTAGTCACTAAAATAAAGAAAGAAAAGGGAGGAAGATGAGACCGACCAGGGCAAGATCGAGAGAAAGAGAGAGAAAGAAAACCACATTCAAACCAAGCAAAGTGGCGGGGCTTATCTGAGATGGGAGCGAGAGCGCACAGCGGAGCTGGGATACCTACCTTCTCAGTGCTCAGGGACGGGAATGCAATAATAAAAAAGAAAAGAAGGTCTCCGCATTGGGAATGCAGAATCGGGGAAAGACAGTGACCCTAAACTGTGCTCCCCCTCCGAGCCAGGAAATGGGTGGCCATGTGGCTTTTGCCTCATCCCAGAGATGGGAGGGGGCTCTTGCTCAGTCATTGCTGTTTGCTCTTTTTTTTCTTCTTCTTCTTCTTTTTAAACAATGGGTTCCACTAGCCAAGCTTTCTTTACTCTTCAAACAGCAGAAAACCTCCACAGGGCATGCAGGAAGCAGCTGATGGAAGAGAACCACAGGGTGGGCTACAGAGGGGCTGGCAGCATGGGAGAGAGGCCCGTGCCGGGGAGAGAGATGGAGAGGAGGAGAGAAGGAGGCAGAAGGCAGGCAGGCAGACAGACAGACAGACAGACAGACAGACAGACAGACAGACAAAGACAGACAGAGATAGAAACGGGAAGAGAGGGACAAAGATAAACAGAAAGACAGAAGCAAACAGAAGCAGAGAGGCAGGAAGAGAGCGAGGAAAGGTGCCCCCAGACAGAAAGAAGAGACAAGCGCTGTTTAAACAAGGCCAATCGGAGTGGACAGATGGAGGAAGGGAAATCGTGCATTTAAAAGGGAAGGCAACGGCAGATCGGATTTGGAGGAGTGACCCGGTCTCAGGTCAATCCCACTGCTTTTCCCCTGGCTTCGGCATCATTTTGGCAAAATTCATCCCTTTTGCCTTTTTCTGTTCCTGGATAAGGCAGGTCAGGGCATGCCTTGGCACCTCTTCTTGGGGGTCACCCTAGGCTAGGCTGCCCATAATGTGATAACATTTGAACCACAGGGAGAAGTCAGAGAGAGCCCGGGGCCATGATCCTGAGCCTTCTCTGCCATTCTCACCTAAGGGTGTCACCTTCCAGCATTTCCTGACACTGGGGTTTTTTTCTATTTCTTTTTTTTTTGAGATGGAGTCTCACTCTGTCACCCAGGCTGGAGTGCAGTGGTGCACTCTCAGCTCACTGCAACCTCTGCTTCCTGGGTTCAAGCGATTCTCCTGCCTTAGCCTCCTGAGTAGCTGGAACTACAGGCAGGATGATAGCTCACTGTAGCCTCCAACTCCAGGGCTCAAGCGATCCTCCCACCTCAGCCTCCTGAGTAGCTGGGATTATAGGCATGTGCTACCACACCTGTCTAATTTAATTTTTTTTTTTGTAGAGATGGGGGTCTTGCTATGTTGCCCAGGCTGGTCTCTAATTCCTGGTCTCAAGTGACCTTCCTCCCTCAACATTGCAAAATACTGGGATTACTGGCCTGAGTCACTGTGTTCACCCCATCCCCTGAAACTTCTAATGCTAGAGACTTCTCATGTGAGCAGGTGGCCCCTGGACAGAAATGCAATAATAACAAAGAAAAAATGCCAAACTCCGTACAGTCTTTCTAGGCCTCAGGAAGGCACAGCTAGCACCAGGCTCTGCTGGTTGTGGCTGGAGGAAGGCCAGTGAAGGCACCAGGTGAAACTGGATGGAGGGGGTTATCCCAGGAGGTCTCCTGCTCAGTTTCTTCCTCCTCCATCCTACACTGTGTGACCTTGAGTAACTGTCTTCCCTCTCTGTGCCTCCATATTTATTTCTCCACATGTATGAACTGTGAGGGCTTAGGGTTCCCTGAGTCACTGAAGCACAGTCATATAGAGTGAGTTTCTGTAACACGGGGTCTACCTGCACCCTGGTCTCCTCGTATGAGCAGACCTCTGTCTAGGGACTTGAGAGGGCCGGATGCTGATTTCTGGAGGGGTGTGATGGGGAAGGCAGGAGCTGAGACAACCAACGTCCCCCTCCCAAATCCTCTTCTGCTCAGGGCTCCTGGACTATACTCCCCATTTGCCACCCTTTCCACAGCCTGGCTGGGGTCTAGAGGTCAGAGTCAGAGGGCTGGAGTCTATTTTTTCATTTTTTTTTTTTTTGAGACAGGATCTTGCTATGTTGCCCAGGCTGAAGTGCAGTGGCACAATCATGGCTCACTGCAGCCCAGGCTCAAATTCCTGGGCTCAAGCAATCCTCCTTCCTCAGCTTCCTGAGTAGCTGGGATTACAGGTGTAGTCCACCATGCCCAGCTAATTTTTTTTTTTTTCCTGAGATGGAGTCTCGCTCTGTCATCCAGGCTGGAGTGCAACGGCACAATCACGGCTCTCTGCAACCTCTGTCTCCCAGGTTCAAGTGATTTTCCCGCTTCAGCCTCCTGAGTAGCTGGGACTATAGGCGCCCACCATGACGCCTGGCTAATTTTTTTGTGAATTTTTAGTAGAGATGGGGTTTCACTGTGTTAGCCAGGATGGTCTTGATCTCCTGACCTTGTGATCTGCCCACCTTGGCCTCCCAAAATGCTGGGGTTACAGGTGTGAGCCACCACACCCAGCTTTGCCCAGCTAATCTTTTAAACCTTTTATAGACAGGGGTCTGGCAATGTTGCCCAGGCTGGATTGCAGCGGTGCAATCATGGCTCACTGCAGCCTCGGACTCCTGTACTCAAGCAATTCTCCTCCCTCATCTCCCCGAGAAACTGAGACTACAGGCACATGCCACCAGGCCTTGCTGATTAAAAAAAATTTTTTTTTGGGCCGGGCGCGGTGGCTCAAGCCTGTAATCCCAGCACTTTGGGAGGCCGAGGCGGGTGGATCACGTGGTCAAGAGATCGAGACCATCTTGGTCAACATGGTGAAACCCCGTCTCTACTAAAAATACAAAAAATTAGCTGGGCATGGTGGCGTGTGCCTGTAATCCCAGCTGCTCAGGAGGCTGAGGCAGGAGAATTGCCTGAACCCAGGAGGCGGAGGTTGCCATGAGCCGAGATCATGCCATTGCACTCCAGCCTGGGTAACAAGTGTGAAACTCTGTCTCAAAAAAAAAAAAAAAAAAAAAATTTTTTGTTTTGTAGAGATAGAGTCTTGTTCTGTTGACCAGGCTAGTCTGGAACTCCTGACGTCAAGTGATTCTCATGCCTCAGCCTCCCAAGTAGCTGGGATTACAGGCATGCAGCACCACGCCCAGCTAATTTTTTTTGTATTTTTAGTAGCGATGGGGTGTCACCATGTTGGCGAGGCTGGTCTTGAACTCCTGACCTCAGGTGATCTGCCTGTGTCAGCCTCCCAAGATTACAGGTGTGAACCACCACACCCGGCTGGATTTTTTTATTTTCAGTAGAGATGGGGTTTCACTATATTAGTCAGGCTGGTTTTGAACTCCTGACCTCAGGTGGTCCAGTCGCCTCAGCCTCCCAAAGTGCTGGGATTATAGGTGTGAGCCACCGCATCCAGCCCAAGATAAAATTTTTCTCTTGCCCGGAGTATCTCAGCAAACGCTGCCAGGTGCCTTCAGACCACTGCCTCCTCCACAGTTTCCTAAGGATCTGAGTCTGGGGTCTGACACTGATGGTACTGAATAGCTTCTCCCCTTCCTGCACCCCTCCCTGTGCCCAGTGTTCAGTCCATTATACTAAACTGAACCAAGGAGTAACAACGAGCTCCAAGAAGCTCCCTGGGTGACTAAGGATAAGTCTCTTCCCCTT
This sequence comes from Saguinus oedipus, assembly GCA_031835075.1. Classification (NCBI taxonomy): domain Eukaryota; kingdom Metazoa; phylum Chordata; class Mammalia; order Primates; family Cebidae; genus Saguinus; species Saguinus oedipus. The sequence goes on from CM063170.1 coordinate 58,617,273, forward strand.
CCTGGGTCTCCCAGCTTCTCTCCAGCTTCCTGGGGCACGAAGCAGCACAGGCTGTGCCACTGTAGTTAATTTAAAGTCTGCGGCAGCTCCAGCCTGTGCCTGGGGTTGAAAGGAGGGCTGCTGCCGCTGCTGACTTGGCAGGAGCTGTCGGTGTGGGTGTGATGTTTTTTAGAGTTATCTTCCCTTTTAAATTCAGATTACAATGGGGGAAAAAAGTATATAGAGATGTGTATATGATTAATGTTCACTTAAAATTCAAAAGCCATCTCTGCAGTAAGAGGAGAGGTTCCCACAGTAACACACACAAAAGCAAAATTCTAGAACATCAAAGATAGGAAGAAAACCCAGAGAGATAGTTTGCATTTCTGTACATTAAAAAAGAAAAAAAAAAAAAAAAAGAAAAGGAAAGGAAAGGAAATACAAACAAAAGCAAAACAACAGAAAAAGTTACATAAACTTGCCCACCCTCTTCCCTCACCAGCTAAGCAAGAAATGGAATCACAGTATTACCACGTTTCAAATGGTAGGCTAAAAAACAAACAAAAACACAGACGGGGTTAAAAATGTCGAGCTTTCCTTTTTTTTTCCGTTTGTTTCTCTCTCTCTTTTTTCTTTTCTTTTTTTTTTTTTTTTTTTAAAGGTAGCGTCCAAGAATACCACCCCAGTACTTTTTCCCAAAGACAGTTTCATTCATGGTGAAGTCTGGGACCCCGCTCCCATCCCCCATCTCACTTTTCCAAAAATGAGCAAGAACTAGCCTCATCTGACTCCTCAGAGGTCTTTTTTTTAGACAAAGAGGCAGGGGTTTGAGTGCAGGTTTGAGACCCGGGATGCTGCGAAGTCCCAGATGTCCCAGGGCCCCAAGGGTGAGGAATAGGATTTGGGGACCGTGCTTGGTGAAAGGGTTCGTGAAACACCATCTCCAAGAAAACTCCCAGGGCTGTGCCAAACTAGAGTCCCATGCTGGTAGGGAGACAAGATGTGGGTGCTTCAGAAGCTCCCGCCCTGAGGCTGGTGGCTGGGTCCCCTTCCCCAACTGCCCTATCCCTGGGGAGTCTGCCTAGTTGCTGTGACCATTTTGTCTGCACTGGGGAGGGGGCGAGGCGGGATCATTGTTCAGGACTCCAGGGCTGGAGAAAGAACCAAAAGTAAGAAGGGACCCACTTTCAGCCCTGGCTTCAGAGAACCTGCAACTCTGTGTCTCTCTGGAGGCCCCAGGAGGGTGGACGAGAAGGTGGCAAGCAGGCGTCTAGGATCCTGTGCTCCTGGGAATCCATGCCTAAGGGGGTGGGTGGGGGTGGTGGATGCCTCTCTTGTGGGCTTGTTAATTCTCTCCAGCCTCTACCAAGCTATCATCAGCTACCTCTGCCTGCCCTCACCCCCCTCCCAAGACAGATCCGGGGACATCAGTGTCATCCTCCCTGCGTGGCCCAAACAAAACCCCTGGAGCCTAGGAGCCTGGCACCTGGTCCAGGTGCGGCAGTCCAGAGACAGGTAAATATCCTTCAATAAAACTTAACCTTGAGACCAAGAGCCTTCAGTCAGCTGCCCTTGAATTTCCTCTCTGAGGCCGTGGGAGTAAAGGGTGTTTGAGAAAAGAAAGGGAGTGAAAGGAAACAGCCAAAAATCAAAATGAAACTGACCAACACGTACATGTTTGCTGCTGAGACCTGAGGCCTGGGGAGGGGCAGCTACCCGCTCCCAGCTGAGGCTTTGGGGTTGGGTAGGGGGCAGTCTGCGGGTCTGGGAAGGAACCTGCAGGCCTCCCCACTCCAAGCCACCCCCCCCCAGTGACCCTGCCAGCACTGCAGCCCCCTCTCTCTGAGGGGTCTCAATAGTGTACTCTATAATCAACACACCAGAAGGGGATGTGGACCTTCCCTGGTGTCTGGGAGAAGTCGCCACCCTGGCCCACCCCATCCACCTAAGGACAGGCTGAGACAGTCTCTCTTCTCTGCCAGCTCCCCCACCGCCCCTGCCTGTAGGTCTTCAGGCATCTGTGCCCCTCCTGGAGGAAGGGTGGGGACAGTTTGGGGGAGGCAGTGTTGGTGTGGGGTCTCTGAGGCACCTTGGCAGGGTGCCTTAGGAGGATGGCCTTGGGAAGAGGAGCTGGCAGGTTTGAGACACCTGTCCAAGTGTGGGCGGTGCCAGGAAAAGGGCAGAGTCTCCTTGGAGCAGGGACTTTAGAAACGCAATTCTGTGGGGCAAAGGGACTGAGATGCGGGAGGGGCTGGGGGAGACAGGAGCTGGGAAAAGGTTGGGGGAGGGAGGGGTGCTCAGGGGTGGGGCCAGGGCTTGGTGGGGAGAGGAAGACTCAGGGCCCAGATGGTGCCCAGCCGGGGGTCCTATCTCTCGAATCCTGCTCCTGCCTGGGACTCCTACCAATGTCCATGCCCCCCCCACCCTAATATGCCTGGGGTGGGCACGAGACCTTGATTCCTCCCCAGCTCTGTACCCAACTCAGTGTCCAGTGATGAAGCCCCCTCTGGCCTTCAGTTTGCCAAGCGCAAGGGTGGCCCAAGACCGCAGGCGCCCCCCACCCTGACACCAGGGCCTGGTAGGCGCAACAGCCGAGCACTCCCGGCGGCTCCCGAGCCAGGACACCCTCAGCGGGGAGCCGAGGAGGGAGGAAGCGGCCGCCCCGCCCACGAGCCACACTCACCGCCCCCTGCCCGGCCGGCGACCCGCCGGACCCCGCACGGCGCAGCCCGCGGCGCGGGAACCCTCCGCAAAGCGAAGCGTACGTACATCGGACGGGCTGTGCGCCGAGTCGGGGCGGCCCCCGTGCGCTCCGCTCCGCTGCCCGCTGCCGCCGTTCCGCTGGGGCGACCCCCATCCGCTGCCGCCGGACGGGGAAGGCGACCGGCTCCCGCTGGACCGCTGGCTGCCCGTCTTTCGCCCTTCGTCTCGGTGCTTGGGGCTCAGCCTGGGATCGGAGGCCAGGGAGAATGGGGGAGCCGGCGTGGGACACCCACTTTGCGAGCGGTCGCGCCTCTCCTTCCCCGCATCCCCGGTGCACGGGGGAGGACGGCGGACCCCCAGCCCACCCACCCTTTCACCGCGCTGGGAACCTTTCCACTTAGAAAGGGCTTGACCAGGGTGAGCCAGCCATGCTGTGCCTGGGTTTCCAATGCAGGTGGAGGCTGAGGGGCCTTAGGGCGTTCCTCCTCAAGCTATCACTCCTGGTCAATTTCTCTTGTTAAAATTATTATTAGGCTGGGCTTAGCGGCTCACTCGCCTGTAATCCCAGCACTTTGGGAGGCAGAGGCAGGCGGACCGCTTGAGGTCAGGAATTCGAAACCAGGCTGGCCAACATGGCAAAACCCCATCTCCACTAAAAATACAAGAATCAGCCGGGCGTGGTGGTGCAAGCCTGTAATCCTAGCTACTTGGGTGGCTGGGGCTGGAGAATTGCTTGAATTTGGGAGGCAGAGGTTGCAGTGAGCCAAGAACGGGCCAGGGTTCTCCAGCCTGGGCAACAGAACAATACTCGTCTCAAAATAATAATAATAATTATTATTATTATTTTTTGAGTCTGATCTTATTTATTTGTTACTCAAAAAATCTTATTTCTGACTGGATTCAGACTTAGAAGTAGAAGCTCGCAGAGACCAAAGTCTGCGTCTCTTCGCAATTTGTTCCTGGCGCTTCTCTTTAGCCTCCTTCATTCTCTTGGCCAAAAGTTTAGCATAATCTGCCGCCTCTTCCTTGTTTTTCTTAGTACCTGCTGCTTCAGAGCAATACGGCGCCGTTTGTGCTGCAGGACAGGTGGAGTAACAAGACGCTGAATCTTGGGTGCTTTGGTCCTAGGTTTCTTACCTTCTTTGTTTAAGGGCTTTCTTACAACATACTGGCGGATGTCATCTTCTTTAGAGAGACTGAAAAGTTTGCGGATTCTACTAGCTCTTTCGGGCCCCAGGCGACAAGGCACGGTGGTATCAGTTAGTCCAGGAATATCCTTCTCTCCTTTTTTTACAATAACCAAGTTGAGAACGCTCAGATTAGTGTCCACAATGCAACCACGAACTGATTTCCTCTTTCTTTCTCCAGTTCTCCTTGGTCTGTAACAGGAATGCCCCTTACTCAGTAGCAGGTGGGCATGGCCATGGATCAAGACACCCTGCTTCATGGGGAAACCTTGTTTGTCGTTCCCACCACTGATTCGGACCACATACCCTTCCATTCTTCACCCAGACCGTCAGCAGCAACTTCTGTCGCCATACGCATCTCATAAAAAGTACAAACTTTGCGTTCATCGTCCACTTCAATGAGTTTCTGGCAGCCAGTGGCTGGGAAGGAGATACTCAGCTTCATCCTGAAGCAGCTATACGCCTTCCAGGAGCCTCGGAAAAGAGGGCTACTTATTTTTTTTTTTTTTGAGACGGAGTTTCACTCTTGTTGCCCAGGCTGGAGTGCAATGGTGCCATCTGGGCTCACTGCAACATCGGCCCCCCCAGGTTCAAGTGATTCTCTTGCCTCAGCCTCCTGAGAAGCTGGGATTATGGGCATGCACCACCACACCTAGCTAATTTTGTATTTTTAGTAGAGATGGGGTTTCTCTGTGTTGGTCAGGTAGGTCTTGAACTCCCGACCTCAGGTGATCCGCCTACCTCAGCCTCCCAAAGTGCTGGGATCACAGGTGTGAGCCACCACTACACCTGACTAATTTTAATTAAAGAAGGGGGAGGTCTCAGTATGTTTCCCAGGCTGGTCTTGAACTCCTGACCTCAAGCGATCCTTCCGCCTTGGCATCCCAAAGTGCTGAGATTACAACCATGAGCCACCGCAGCTGGCCACCCCGATAAACTTCTCCCCACTGAGGAATTGACATTCTGTCCACCAGCCCTGCTCCCCAGCCCTTGGGGGTGTTTAATTTGCAACCCTCATCCCCACCAGGAGAAAGCCTCCCAGAGGCCCAGGCTTACCTGCTAGGAGATCTGGAATCACTGTAGTGGGAGGACAGGGAGGGGCTGTGGGAGCTGCCGCTGCTGTGGCGGTGAGACCTCCGGCCTGGGGACTCTGTGTGAGGCCTGGTGCGGATGAGGGAAATCAGCTTGTACCTCAATTCTGCCCCCCATGACCCTCCAGCCCCCACATTGCCCGACCTCCCACCAGGATCCCAGTGGAGCCCTACTGAAAATCAGTGTTCATGAGTCCCCTAAAGTGTCCTAGAAAAGGAACATCAGCAGGGTTGGTGCTGGCTGCAGAGCCTATCCGGTCCATATGGGTCATCTGTGAGAATTAGGAAAAGGCCTCCTTTTCTCTAGAAAGCCCCAGCTCCCAAGATGGCCCCCCCCCGCACCCGCCGCTGCGCCAGCCCTCACCAGGTGGTCCTGGGACTTGTGGGGTGGGAGGAAGGAGGGCGGGGGAGACACGAGGACTGGGCTTGGAAGGACCCTGGTTTGGAAGGCGAGGCCTGGGATTCGGTTCCAGCTCTGACTCAGCGAGGGCCCTTGGCTTTCTCTCCAGATCTGAATTTACCCAACTGGGGAAAACGAGCTACTTTTTTTTTTTTTTTGAGACAGAGTTTTGCTCTTGTTACCCAGGCTGGAGTGCAATGACGCCATCTCAGCTCACCAAAACCTCTGCCTCTCGGGTTCAAGCCATTCTCCTGCCTCAGCCTCCCAAATAGCTAGGATTACAGGCATGCACCACCATGCCCTGCTAATTTTGTATTTTTAGTAGACGGGGTTTCTCCACATTGGTCAGGCTGGTCTTGAACCCCTAACCTCAGGTGTCCGCCTGCCTCGGCCTCCCAAAGTGCTGGGATTACAGGTGTGAGCCACTGCACCTGGCCCAAAATGAGCTACCTTTAACGGCCTGATTCTGTGATTTTGAAAGGCCTAGTTTGCTGGGGCAGGAGGGAGATCGAATGGGGGACTGGAGAAAAGGGAGGGCGCTTACCTCTTCCTTTCTTTGTTCTTCTCTTTTCTTTTATTCTTGGAGCTTCGAGATCTGCAGAGAGCAGAGACCACAGTGACGGTGCAGCCCAGGGAGGGCGTGGCCTTTGAGCCCTGGAGCCTGGCTATGCCCAGGTGTGGACCTGAGATGTGTTCCTTTCTAGGGCCTGAGCCCCCCGGCTGGTGGGGACTTTTCCATCCTACCCCACCCCTTTGTCCCTTTCACTCGGCCAAGGTGTGGTCCTTCCTCCTCCTCTAAGTCCTGGCCTGGCCTGAGAGTACCTGTTCTCAGAAGTGTGGCTGGCTCCAGATAAAGGTGGGTGTTGTTTGGAGGTCCGACAGCCTCGGGCCTCTGGTCTGGGCCAGCTGGAAATGTTCATTTGCTCTTGTCTTTGGTATTGGACCCGGGATACAGCCAATACTCATTCCCTTAAGTGAGTATTGGGGTGTGGCCTGACATTCATGCCTCCTGTGCCCCTTCCTCCCTGTGTTCCCAGGCTGTGGCCCAGCCCTAGGCCAGGTCACCAGGGTTTTAGGAAAGAAATGCTTTCCCAAGGGAACGATGTCCCTGCCTTTTTTATTCTTGAGATGGAGTCTCACTCTGTTGCCCAGGCTGGAGTGCAGTGGCACAATCCTGGCTCGCTGCAACCTCCACCTCCAAGGTTCAAGTGATTCTCATGCCTTAGCCTCCTGAGTAGCTGGGATGACAGTTGCCTGCCACCACGTCTGGCTATTTTTTTTTTTTTTTTTTTTGAGACAGAGTCTTGCTCTGTCGCCTAGGCTGGAGTGCAGTGGTGTGATCTTGGCTCACTGCCACCTCTGCCTCTCAGGTTTGAGCAATTCTCTGCCTTGGCCTCCCAAAGTGCTGGGATTACAGGCATGAGCCCAAGTAGCTGACATTACAGGTGCCCACCATCACACCCGGTTAATTTTTGTATTTTTAGTAAAGATGGGGTTTCACCATCTTGGCCAGGCTAGTCTTGAACTCCTGACCTCGTGATCTACCTGCCTCGGCCTCCCAAAGTGCTGGGATTACAGGTGTGAGTCACCGTGCCCGACTGTGTCTGGCTATTTTTTGTTTGTTTGTTTTAGTAGAGACAGGATTTCACCATGTTAGCCAGGCTGTTCTCGAACTTCTGGCCTCATCTGCCTCAGCCCTTCGACATACTGGGATTACAGGGGAGAGCCACTGTGCCTGGCCAATCTCCCTCCTTTTCAATAACATCTCTGGATCCATCTCTGGGGCTGCCCCTCCCAACTCCCACAGCCTCCTGTCTCCTCCCATCTAGCCCTCTGGTGCAAGCCCCCCAGCCCAGCACCCTCTACCTTTGATGAAAGGCCTGAGATGCTTCTAATTAGCCCTCAAAGGTCTCACCCAACCCCAATCCCCAGCCCCAACCTCTCTGGTACCACCAGATCCCTTCAGTCCTTCTGACCCCAAAACAAAGCCATGCTAAGAAACACACAAATGTGCTTCCGACAGGAGCAGAGTGAGTGCGGGGCAGGCCTGGGAGGCGAAGGGTGTGGGTGCTGGAGCCTGCTTTGGGCTTCAGCCTCCCCATTGAAGCTGGTCTAGCCCTAGTTCACTTTTAGGACCTGTCCAGGAAGGATGGGAGCTGGCCAGAGGGTGTGTGTAAGCTAATGGTGGCCACTTGGGGGCAGTAGGAGCCCACACTGACCCACAGACACTGGGGACATTGGAGGGGCAGGTTTAGGTGTTTATTTAGGCTCCTCCCTAATTGGCAAATTCCCACTGCAACGAAGGAACCCAGGGCTCTGCCCTTCCTCTGGGCTGCTGGGAGGGGCTCTGGCTCCGATGCCACCCCTGGAATGTGACTGCCAGACAACTTTCTTCCTTCCAAGTTTCCCTTCCCTTTCCCTTCCCTTCTTTTTTTTCTTTTTTTGAGACGGAGTCTTGCTCTGTCACCCAGGCTGGAATGCAGTGGCATAATCTTGGCTCCTGACACCTCTGCCTTCTGGGTTCAAGCGATTCTCTACCTTGGACTCCCAAGTAGCTGGGATTACAGGTGCCCACCACCATGCCTGGCTAATTTTTGTATTTTCAGTAGAGATGGGGGTATTACCATGCTGGACAAGTTGGTCTCAAATTCCTGACCTCAAACCATCCACCCACTTTGGCCTCCCAAAGTGCTGGGATTGCAGGCATGAGCCATTGCACCCGGCCTCTTTTTTTCTTTTTCTCCTTATTTATTTATTTTTTCTAAGACAGGGTTTCACTATGTTGGTCAGGCTGGTCTTGAACTCCTGACTTCAGGTGATCCGCCCGCCTTGGCCTCCAAAGTGCTTGGATTACAGGCATGAGCCACCATGCCCGGCCCGGGCCTTTTTTTTTGTCCTGAGACAGAGTTTCGCTCTGTCGCCCAGGCTGGAGTGGTGTGATCTTGGCTCACTGCAACCTCTGCAACCCGGGTTCAAGTGAATGTCATGCCTCAGCCTCCCAAGTAGCTAGGATTACAGGCACTCGCCACCACACCAAACTAATTTTTGTGTTTTTAGTCAAGACAGGATTTCACCACGTTGACCAGGCTGGTTTCAAACTCCTGGCCTCAAGCAGTTTGCCTGCCTCAGCCTCCCAAAGTGCTGGGATTACAGGTGTGACCCACCACGCTTGGCACAGGCTGAGTTTTCTGCTTTCTCATCAACCCTATTCTCCTGGACCACTTTGCCTCTGCCTGGGATCCTGCCTTTCACTTCCTCTCCCCTCCCCCAGGACACCCTGAACAAGCCGCTGCCCTGCTCAGAGCCCCTCCACGATAGCCTCTAGCCCTCTGGGTGGCGGATGACTCCGTAACTTGGCAGTCAACCCTGCTGGGGGGCTAGCATCTGTCCCCTGAAACTCTACCTCTAGCCACAGCTCCCCACTCCGCCTCCTATTCATGGAGCCTTCCCAGCTCACCGAGGTCCTCCTGCCTCTCAAACTCTTTCCCTGCAAATTTGGGGTCCTGGTGTTTCCACTTGTCTAACCAGCACCTCCACAGACATACACACCCCTTGGGCATTGGACCTACCATGTTGTCTAGAAATTCCTGGGGTCCCCATGCTATGGCTGATGCATGGCGCAGGCAAGGGTTGCAAACCGTTTTCATGCACCTTGTCCACTGCCCGGTCCTCCCAGCCTGGGAAGGAACCCTGGAGCTGAAGGATGGAGCCCAGTGGGACCCTCAGAACCCCCCTCCCATTATTACATCCTTTGGGCTTTGGTCCCTTCAGGGATCACTGTCTGTGTCCTCTGCAAAGCACTGCTCACCTGTGCCGTCTCTTCCTCCGGGACCCAGAATCAGACCTGTTGGGCGATAAAGAAGTTCTCTTGAGCCTGCCTGGGGTGGCCCAGGGAACACCTATGGAGGGGCACAGCCTTGGCCCTGGGCCCCATGGAAGGAAGAGGAGGCCCCAGGGTTGGGCAGCAAGGGTACCTGTCTCGGCGATGTTTCTTCACACTCTTCTTCTTCTTGCGGAGGGGTGAGGAGCTCCCACAGCTGTGGACACAGTGGGGTGGGCTCTTGTGAGCTGGGGTGGGGGTTGGGGGGCTGGAAATGGCTGGAGAGGCCTGGGTGCTTGGGACATTGAAGCTGGAAAGGGGATTCCAGGCCATGAAGCCCAAGGACCCCTGTACAGAGTGACCCTAGGCCCCAAGAGTCGCCAAGGTCCCTCAGGGTAGTTGACAGCGCTGCCTATGTTGTCCCCAAGTCACCCTTCCAGAGCTCCCCCAGCATCGTAGGCAAAGATAGTTGCAAACTCAGAGGCCAGAGGCTCCAATGGTGGGATTCATGGGCTCTGTAGGGGCAAAGCTGGCACCTTGGCAGTGTCCAGGGTTCAGACCCCGAGGATCCAGGCCTCTGGCCTCTGAGGGATGACCTTGGCATCTCTCCCACCCACAGACATTCCCCACCCTGGGCCCAGCCAGCTCTGCCCCCACTGACCTGCACTCGGACTCCAGTCTCCTCTTTTTGCTGAGGGCAGATGCCAGGGAGAAAGGACAGACGGATGGATAGGGTTAGTTGGGGCCTCAGACACTTGCCAGGGTCTCACGCAGGACAGGAGAGGGTGGACAGAGAGATGCTGGGATGGCAGATGAGGCCCCTCCTCCCCAGGGCCACTGGCACTGGTGGCGGTGGCACAGGAGCCCTGGAGGAGGGCAGAGGGGACTGGGAGCAGGTGCTGGTAACACATGGACCGGGTCAGTGAGTCTGGCTCTGGGGATTCAGTGAGGGGCAGGTGCTAGGGTAGGGGAGGGGCTCAGTGAGGGGCGGGTCCCAGAGAAGGGGAGGAGCTTGATGAGGGGTGGAACCTAGTGGGGGGAGGAGCTCGATTAGAGGTGGGTCCTAGAGAAGGGGAGGGGCTCGATGAGGGGCAGGGCCTAGTGGGACAGAGGCGTTCGGGGAGGGCTGGGTCTTAGAGAAGGGAAGCGGCTCGGTGGGGGGCGGGACCTAGCAAAGGGGCGGGGCCCACTAGAAGGGGAGGAGCTTCAGGCCTGGGATGGGTTCAGTTACCTGGAGGGCACTTAGTACCGGACGGCCCAGTGAGGGTGAGGGAGGGGCGCTCACAAATGAGGCATGTTTGGGATTCCCCAGCGGGCCAGGGACGGGAACCCGGGGAGACACCCCACCGCCCCCCTCCCTTCCTGCTCCGGCCAGGCGCGGCTCTCACCGGCTTCTCCGGTGACCGCCTTTCTTTTTCTTCTTTTTCTTGGGAGGGGGCGATGCCGAGCTGCTAGACCAGTGCTTGGTCCTGGGGGAGAAGGGCGGGGTGGGGGCGGTGAGCGGGGGCAGCCCTGCGCGCCCCCCACCCCCACCGCGGCGGCCGCTGACCTGTACCCGCGGTGGCCGCGGTAGCAGGCGGCCGGGCAGTCGCAGTCCACCGGGCCGTCGTCATCATCGAAGGGCGCGTACTCCAGGCCCGGCTCGGCGCCCTCGGTCAACCGCGGGGTCTCCGCCACGCTGCCGGCGACAGGGACGCTCACCATCCGTCTCGGGACGCCCTTTCTCCGCCCCTTTCCCCGGCGCGTGGGGCCTGAACTAGCCCCCCAGGTCTGCGAGCTGCTACCCGGCAGGAGGAAGGGCGAGGGGACCTGCGGCCCCTGCCTCTACAGGGCCAGGCAGATATTTGGGGAACCCAAGGAGGCACGTCCCCTACAGGTCTCCAACCTCACGGCATATCTTTTGCAAGAAAGAAAGAGAGGAACCGAGCCCGTGGTTTAGCCTGCACCCCTTCTAAGTTCTCACCATCTCAGTGAGCCCCTCCTCTTTATTTTAAATTTTGGAGACAGAGTCTTGCTCTGTTGCTCAGGCTGGGATGCCTGGTGGTGGGATTATAGCTCACTGAAGCCTTGAATTCCTGGGCCCAAGCAATTCGCTCTCCTCAGCCTCATGAGTAGCTGGGACGACAGACGTTCGCCACCACCTTAGCTAATTTGAAAAATTTTGTGGAGTCGGGGGTCTCACTATATTGCCCAGGCTGGTTTCGAACTGCTGGCCTCTGGGGATCCTCCCCTTAGATCTCTCAAAGTGCTGGGATTCTGGGCATAACCCACCCTGCAGTGGTGGGGGTGGGGAGTGTGCCTACTCCTTATATGAGGCTCCTCTTCCTCACTGACTCCCTTCCATATCCCAGCCCGATTCATTGAAGCCCTCCCTTTCAGTGAACCCCACATTTGGTCCCTGTGCCCCTAACCCTACTGTCCTATTCTGGGACCCCCATCCCAGCCCCTCCTTTCCCTCACTGAACCCTAATTTCACTCTCCTTCCTTCCTTCTTTTCCTTTCTTTTTCTCTGTTTCTCTCTCGCTTTCTTTTTTTTTTCTTTTTGAGACAGAGTCTCACTCTGTTGCCCAGGCTGCAGTGCAGGGGCCTGATCTCACCTCACTGCAACCTCTCCCTCCTGGGTTCTAGTGATTCTCCTGCCTCAGCCTCCGAGTAGCTGGAATTACAGGCATCTGCCACCACACCCAGCTAATTTTTGTATTTTTAGTAGAGATGGATTTTCACCATGTTGGCCAGGCTGGTCTCGAACTCCTGGCCTCAAGTGATCTGCCTACCTCGGCCTCCCAAAGTTCTGGGATTACAGTCTGAGCCACCTCGCCTGGCCTGAATCCTAATTTCTCAAAGAGCCCCTTCCTCCTGGCCTAGCCCCACCCTCCTTGAGCCCCAGCTCACTGCTGTGGTTTCCTCACCTGGGTGTCCTAGTCCCTGAGCCCCCCTCCGGCTGGCTGAGTGCTTCCCTGCCCCCTTTCCTCTCCTTTCCTTCAGCCCTGCCTCTGTGGCTGAAATGTTCACAGCCTCTCCTCGTCCTCCCCTCTGCAGCCTCCAGGGGGCCCCACTGCTCATCTCTGCAGCAGGATTGTGCTCCTCATCTATCAAGCCTGGTGGCAGAGGGTGGGGGCCTCTGATACTCCCTATCCATCTTACAGAACTCTCCTTTTTGCTCAGCAGGGACCAGCCGCCTCCTGTCTCTGCTCCCGGAGCCTCAGCCAGCCTCTGCCACAGATGTCACCTCCCTGCAGGCTCTTCTCAGAGCGCTGCGTCTTTTTTAGAGGTAGCTGGGCTCGAGGCAAGAGCTTGAGCTTCGAAGCTTCAGACAAGCGCTCATCCTGCACTGTCCTGAGTCGTTCTGTGACCTGGGGCCTGTCGTGTCCCTCTCTGAGCCTCTTCTTGAAGGTGAGAGTGATAACTCCATTCCAGGGCTGCTGGGAGAATTTACTGAGGTCATAGGTGCTGTACAGTTTCTTTTTTTAAAACATTTTTATTTTATTTATTTTATTTTTTGAAACAGACTCTTGCTCTGTTGCCCAGGCTGGAATGCAGTGGTGTGATCACAGCTCACTGCAGCCTTGAACTCCTGGCCTCAGGTGATCCTTCTGCTCCAGCCTTGAGAGTAGCTGGGACTACAGGAGCACACCAGCACTCCCAACTATTAAAAAAATTTTTTTTTGGTAGAGATGGGGTCTTACAGTGTTGCCCAGGCTGGTCTTGACCTCCTGGCTTGCTCAAGAAATCCTCTTGCCTTGGCCTCCCAAAGCGCTGGGATTACAGGTATGAGCCACCATGGCTGGCCGCCTTTTTTAAATTGAACAAGCTTAGAAGTGACTCTCCAGAGGCCTGTCACCAGGGGGGTGGCCCCTACTTTCCATTTTTCATCCAAGCTGGCTCAGACAGTGCCCTCCCCCACCAAGATGGAGGCTTAGCCCTGGTTTCATCGGAGCTCTCCGCACTCCTGGGTGCTGTTCACCTGGCTCACCCCTTCCCTGCCCACAGCAATAGAGGTGAGGCCTTGGATTGGCAGAACATTAAGGACATGAGTTCTGGATTTGTCAGAGTGTGTGAACCAGAGGAACTCCATTTTGAATAGGGGCCGGGTAAAATGAGGCTGAGACCTACTGGGCTGCATTCCCAGACGGTTAAGGCATTCTAAGTCACAGGATGAGACAGGAGGTCAGCACAAGATACAGGTCATAAAGACCTCGCTGATAAAACAGGTTGCAGTAAAGAAGCCGGCTAAAACCCTCCAAACCAAGATGGTGACGACCAAACTTGTGGTCATCCTCACCGCTACACTCCCACCGGTGCCATGACAGTTTACAAATGCCATGGCAATGTCAGGCAATGTCAGAACTGACCCTATATGTTCTAAAAAGGGGAGGCATGAATAACCCACCCCTTGTTTAGCCTATCATCAAGAAATAACCATATAAATGGGCAATCAGCAGCCTGGCGGGGAGGGGTTGCTCTGTGTATGGAGTAGCCATTCCTTTTTTTTTTTTTTTTTAGACAGAGTCTTGCTCTTGTCGCCTAGGCTGGAGTGCAATGGCAAGAACTTAGTTCACTGCAACCTCCACCTCCTGTATTCAAGCGATTCTCCTGCCTCAGCCTCCTGGGTAGCCTGGGATTACAGGCACCCACTACCATGCCTGGCTAATTTTTTTGTATTTTCAGTAGAGATGGGTTTCACCATGTTGGCCAGGCTGGTCTCGAACTCCTTACTTCAGGTGATTACCTGCCTTGGCCTCCCAAAGTGCTGGGATTACAGGTGTGAGCCACTGCACCCTGCCTGAGTAGCCATTCTTTTATTTTTTTGCTCTCTTAATAAACTTGCTCTTACTTTGCACTGTGGACTCGCCCTGAATTATTTCCTGGGTGAGATTCAGGAGCCCTCTCTTGGGGTTTGGATTAGATCCCTTTCCTGTAATAGATTCACAGAGACAGGTTTGAATCCAGGCATGACTAAGCTCTTGGTCATAAATATACAACGAGGAAAAGAACAGATCAGCTTTGAGGAGAGATTTAAGTAAGACGCTGTCTGTGAGGCCTGGCTTGTGAATGTCGTCTGGGGAGGGGTAGCCACTATGAAACAGAGGAGGCTTTGCTGCTACTTACACACCAACACCTCTTCCAGGGAGAAAAGACGTTGCAACACAGGAAAGGTGACAGAGGAGGACGGGCATGGTGGCTCACACCTGTCATCCCAGCACTTTGGGAAGCTAAGCGGGTGGATCATGAGTTCAGGAGTTCGAGAATAGCCTGACCAACATAGCAAAACCCCGTCTCTACTAAAAAGACAAAAATTAGCCAGGTGTGGTGGCACATGCCTGTAATCCCAGCTACTCTGGAGGTAGAAGCAGGAGAATCGCTTGAATCTGGGAAGCAGAGGTTGCAGTGAGCCGAGATCACACCATTGCACTCCAGCCTGGATGACACAGCGAGACCCCATCTTTAAGAAAAAATAGCTGGTGCGGTGGCTCACACCTGTAATCCCAACACTTTGGGAAGCCGAGGTGGGAGGATCACCTGAGGTCGGGAGTCTTGATCAGCCTGACCAATTTGGAGAAACCCCGTCTCTACTAAAAATACAAAATTAGCCGGGGGTGGTGGCTTGTGCCTGTAATCCCAGCTACTCAGGAGGCTAAGGCAGGAGAATGGCTTGAATCCGGGAGGTGGAGGTTTCAGTGAGCCGAGATGGTGCCACTGCACTTCAGCCTGGGCAGCAAGAGTGAAACTCCCCATCTCAAAAAGAAAAATAAAAAAAGACAAAATAATGTTACCCAAATATGACAGGGGTAGCTAGCCTTGAGGCCATTCTCAAGAATGTCATTCAATTCCTGAACAATTCCTGACTCCTAAGCTTCGTGATTCCTTGATGTCACACAGGTCATAGCGGGGTTTTTCTGGGGTAACAGAGGAGAGGCTCATGTCATCCCCTGGCTTGTGCAGAGCCAAACACCCCCACATTTCTTTGTTTA
Source organism: Saguinus oedipus (assembly GCA_031835075.1). Classification (NCBI taxonomy): domain Eukaryota; kingdom Metazoa; phylum Chordata; class Mammalia; order Primates; family Cebidae; genus Saguinus; species Saguinus oedipus. The sequence goes on from CM063170.1 coordinate 58,632,425, forward strand.
AACTTCTGTTTTCTTCTCCATACTCCTCTTCCTGAGGCCAGTGGCGTCCTACCTCCTGCCCTTGTCCCTAAAATCCCCAGTGCCCTTAGCTCATCCAGCCCCATCCTTCCAGGACCCATTACCCGCTACACAGCTCCTCAGCCACAAAAGTGTCTGACACATAAAACATAGTCTTTAGCAAAACTTAAGGGCACCTCTAATATTGTGTGGGTGAGCTGGTAGGAGCAGGGAGTGTCAGCTGGTACTGACACAAAAATGATGGTTATTTACAAAATAAAATAGCCCAGGCTGGGTGAGGTGGCTCATGCCTGTAATCCCAGCACTTTGGGAGGCCGAAGCAAGTGGATCACTTGAGGTGAGGAGTTCAAGACCAGCTTGACCAACATGGTGAAACCTCATCTCTACTAAAAATACGAAATTACCCAGGAGTGGTGGCGCACACCTGTAATCTCAGCTACTCGGGATGCTGAGGCAGGAGAATTGCTTGAACCCGGGAGGCGGAGGTTGCAGTGAGCTGAGATCGTGTCATTGCACTCCAGCCTCTGTGACAGAGCGAGACTGTCTCAAAAACAAACACCTATATAAGTTCACCTGGCAACTGGCTTTGAGAATTTATGTGCAAATGATACCCTTCCCTGCTGAAGATGTAAGCTAACATGAGGTCTTTCAGCCTAGTCATCCCCTTCCGACTTTACAGATACTGTTGTGGGTGTGTGCTTTGAGTCCTAGATTTGTTTAATGTTGTTATGCTCTTAAATTTTCATGTTTTTGTTTTTTACAATTTATTTTTGTTTTTATTTATTTTTTGAGACAGAGTCTCACTCTGTCACCAAGGCTGGAGTGCGATTGCATGATCTCAGCTCACAGCAACCTCTACCACCGGGTTCAAGGGATACTCCTGCCTCAGCCTCCCAGCTTTAGTAGCTGGGATTACAAGCGTGCACTACCATGCCCGGCTAATTTTTTGTATTTTTAGTAGAGATCGGGTTTCATCATGTTGGCCAGGCTGGTCTCAAACTCCTGACCTCATGATCTGCCCATCTCCGCCTCCCAAAGTGCTGGGATTATAGGTGTGAGCCACCACGCCCAGCCTTAAATTCATGTTTGCTAACTATGTTACTCCTGATCCTGTCTTGGGAGTAGGCAGGGGAAGTTTTACCCCCCTGTGAAAACAAACTAAGCCCCACAGAGCTGATCAAAGTGCACCCAGACAGTCTGCTACAAAGGGTCAGACAAGGGGAACAGCCCCACAGAGGATGGGCATTGGGCTGACCGTCATGGGCGGGGCTCTGCCCCGGGTAAAGACTGCGTGCTGCAAGCTCTTCCTCCTGTCAGCACTTTCACTAATTAACTGGTCCTGTTTCCCATTAGTCAGGAGCACAATGGCCAATTGACAGATGAAAGGACCCAGATGTGCGAGGAGGGTGGGGAGTCCAGGCAAAGGGTCCGCCCTCTCTGCTCATCACTCAGCCAGGCCACCAGAGGCCCTGGGGGGCAGCGATGACAGAAACAGGGACGGATCAGGTCTCCACCTTCTTCCTTCACTTCTCAGACTGCGGGGCAACACTGTGACGTGGTGCATATTATGGTCATTACTAACCAGATGCCAGGTAGGATTCTGAGCACTTTATATGTATTTATCTCATTTCATCATTTAATATTGATTTATTTATTGAGACGGAGTTTTGCTCTGTCGCCCAGGCTGGAGTGCAGGGGCACAATCTCAGCTCACTGCAACCTCTGCCTCCTGGGCTCAAGTGATTCTCCTGCCTCAGCTTCCCCAGTAGCTGGCATTGATTACAGTTGCTGGCCACCACACCCAGCTAATTTTTGTAGAGATGGGGTTTTGCCATGTTGGCCAGACTGATCTCGAACGCCTGAGCACAAGTGATCTACTTGCCTCGGCCTCCCAAAGTGCTGGGATGACAGGTATGAGCCACCTCACCCGGCCTATTTGTTTGTTTATTTATGAGCCGGAGTCTGGTTCTGTCACCCAGGCTGGAGCCTGTCTCTGTTTCTGTTTTGCTCCTACTCTGGCTGGACAGATGAGGATTAAGTGGGGTGAGGTGAGAAATATTTCACCCTGACTACTACATAAAGTCTCCAAGAAGGGTTTCCCCACTGCCCATTGAGGTCTGTTCCTACAATGCTGCCAGCCTTTATGAGGACTACAGCTGGGTGTGGTGGCCCATGCCTGTAATCCCAGCACTTTGGGAGGCCAAGGCAGGTGAATCACCTGAGGTCAGGAGTTCAAGACCAGCCTGGCAAATATGGTAAAACCCCATCTCTACTAAAAACACAAAAAGTAGCTGGGCCATGGTGGCATGTGCCTGTAATCCCAGCTTCTTGGCAGGCTGAGGCAGGAGAATCACTTGAACCCAAGAGTTAGAGGTTGCAGTGAGCTATCGTCCTATTGCCTTCCAGCCTGGGTGATAGAGCAAGACCCTCTCTCTCTCTCTCTCTCTCTCTCTCTCTCCTTTTTTAAGAGATGGGATTTCACCATGTTGGCCAGGCTGATCTCGAACTCCTGATCTCAAGTGATCCACCTGCCTTGGCCTCCCAAAGTGCTGGGATTACAGATGTGAGCCACAGCGCCCAGCCAATACCCTGTCTCAATAAATAAATAAATAGAAAAATTAGCTGGACGCAGTGGTGCACATCTTAATCCCAGCTACTTGGGAGGCTGAGGCAGGGGAATTGCTTGAACCTGAGAGGTGGAGGTTGCAGTGAGCTGAGATTGCATCACTGCACTCCAGCCTGGGTGACAAAGTGAGATTCCATCTCAATTAAAAATAAAAATAAAAAAATAAAAAATAAAAGTAAGTAAATATGACCACAACGGGAGAATCACTCAGAAGGTGCTGCTGGGATAGCAGAACAGCAAATGAATAAACATAACTAACTCTATTTTTCTTTAAGAGACCCATTCCTGCATGTAGGCTAACATTATTTTTATTATTATTATTTTTTGAGATGGAGTCTCACTCTGTCACCCAGGCTGAATTGCAGTGATGGAATCTCAGCTCACTGCAACCTCCGCCTCCTGGATTCAAGTGATTCTCATGCCTCAGCCTTCCAAGTAGCTGGGATTACAGACATGTGGCAAAATGCCCAGTTAATTTTTTTTTTGAGACAGAGTCTTGCTCTGTCTCCCAGGCTAGAGTGCAATGGCGTGATCTCAGCTCACGACAACATCCACCTCCCGGGTTCAAACGATTCTCCTTGCCTCAGCCTCCTGAGTAGCTGGGATCATAGGCACTCGCCATAAGGCCTGGCTAATTTTTGTATTTTTAGTAGACAGGGTTTCGCCATGTTGGCCAGACTGGCCTCGAACTCTTGACCTCAAGTGATCCTTCCACCTCAGCCTCCCAAAGTGCTGGGATTACAGGCACGAGCCATTGCTGCACCCGACCTGGCCCTACTCTTAAAGAAATGACCAGCAGTGTTTAGCCTGGTCTCTCACCCAGCCTCTGTTTCACTTTTAGGCAGAGAAGCACGAGATGTTGGTGCTGGGCAGGGAAACTGAAGGTGAACGGGCAGGCCCATCTGAGTGGAGTCAGCAACACTCCCTGAGCACACAGCGCCTGCCAGGCATGGAGCTCGGCCAGGCATGGCTGGACACTCACAGGCACAGGCTGTTGCCTCCCTCGCAATGCAGCCGCCTCCATTGTTTGTATGGCTTTGAGTGGTTCACAGTTAGCCTCTGATCTGGAACAATATTTGCCTTGCCATAACTTGTCTGTTTGGTCCAAGGCCCACCCAGAGGCCCACAGCAAACCGTGTTCCTCCTATCCTGTGACAGGCTGCAGAGGCGTGACCTCAGCAAAACCCTAAACCCTTTTTTTATGAGACAGAGTCTCGCTCTGTCGCCCAGGCTGGAGTGCAGGGGCGCGGCTCACTGTAACCTCCGCTTCCCAGGTTCAAGTGATTCTCATGCCTCAGCCTTCTGAGTAGCTGGGATTACAGGCCCTTGCCACCACACCCGACTAATATTCCCATGTTGCTCAGGCTGGTCTTGAACTCCTGAGCTCAAGTAATCCTCTTGCCTTGGCCTCTCAAAGTACTGGGATTACAGGTGTGAGCCACTGTGCCCGGCCCTACAGCCTCTTTATCCACCAAGCCATTGGTCATGGTAGCAGTGGCATTTGGTGTGTGAGTTCTTGCTTCCCAGACTGCATGCTTACTCCAAATTCTATTCCATTCCATTCCATTCCAATCCATTCCATTCTATTCCATTCCATTCTGTTCTATTCTATTCTAATTCTTATTCTATTCTAATTCTATTCTATTCTATTCCATTCTATTTTAATTCTATTCTATTCTAATTCTAATTCTATTCTATCCTATTCTAATTCTATTCCATTCTATTCTAATTCTAATTCTATTATATTCTATTCTATTCCATTCTCTTTTAATTCTATTCTAGTCCATTCTATTTTAATTCTATTCTAATTCTAATTCTATTCTATTCTATTCTAATTCGATTCCATTCTATTCTAATTCTAATTATATTCTAATTCCATTCTATTCTATTCTAATTCTATTCTATTCTAATTCTTATTCTATTCTAATTCTAATTCTATTCTATTCTAATTCTATTCTATTCTATTCTATTCTAATTCTATTCCATTCCATTCCATTCTATTCTATTCTAATTCTAATCTAATGTATTCTATTCTATTCTATTCCATTCCATTCTATTCTAATTCTAATTCTATTCTATTCCATTCCATTCTATTCTATTCTAATTCTAATCTAGTGTATTCCGTTCCATTCCATTCTATTCTAATTCTAATCTAATGTATTCTATTCCATTCCATTCTATTCTATTCTAATTCTATTCCATTCTACTCTAATTCTATTCCATTCTATTCTGATTCTAATTCTATTCCATTCCATTCTAATTCTATTCTATTCCATTCCATTCCATTCTATTCTATTCTATTCTAATTCTATTCTATTTCATTCCATTCTATTCTAATTCTAATTCTATTCCATTCTAATTCTATTCTATTCCATTCCATTCTAATTCTTATTCTATTCTATTCTAATTCTAATTCTATTCTATTCCATTCTATTCTAATTTAATTCTATTATATTCTATTCCATTCTATCCTATTCCATTCCATTCTATTCTATTCTATTCCATTCCATTCCATTCTATTCTATTCTAATTCTATTCCATTCTATTCTAATTCTATTCTATTCTATTCCTAATCTAATGTATTCTATTCTATTCCATTCTATTCTATTCTATTCCATTCCATTCCATTCTATTCTATTCTAATTCTATTCCATTCTATTCTAATTCTATTCTATTCTATTCCTAATCTAATGTATTCTATTCTATTCCATTCCATTCTAATTCTATTCTATTCCATTCCATTCTAATTCTATTCTAATTCTAATTCTATTCTATTCCATTCCATTCTATTCTAATTCTAATTCTATTATATTCTATTCCATTCTATCCTATTCCATTCCATTCCATTCTATTCTTTTCTAATTCTATTCCATTCTATTCTAATTCTATTCTAATCTAATGTATTCTATTCTATTCCATTCCATTCTATTCTAATTCTATTCCATTCTATTCTAATTCTATTCTATTCTATTCTAATTCTAATCTAATGTTTCTATCCTATTCTAATTCTATTCTATTCTAATTCTAATTCTAATTCTAATTCTATTCCATTCCATTCCATTCTAATTCTATTCTATTCTATTCTATTCTATTCCATTCCATTCTATTCTATTCTATTCTATTCTATTCTATTCTAATTCTTTTCCATTCCATTCCATTCTAATTCTATTCTATTCTAATTCTAATTCTATTCTATTCCATTCCATTCTATTCTAATTCTATTCTATTCCATTCTATTCTATTCCATTCCATTCTATTCTATTCTAATTCTAATCTATTCTAATTCTGTTCTATTCTATTCTATTCTATTCTATTTTATTCTATTCCATTCCATTCCATTCCATTTTAGTTCTATTCTAATTCTATTCTATTCTACTTTTTGAGATGGAGTCTCACTCTGTTGACCAGGCTGCATTGCAGTGGTAGGATCTTGGCTCACTGCAACCTCCGCCTTCTGGGTTCAAACAATTCTCCTGCCTCAGCCTCCTGAGTAGCTGGAATTATAGGCATGCACCACCACACCCAGATAATTTTTGTATTTTTAGTAGAGATGCGTTTTCCCCATGTTGGCCAGGCTTTTTTTTTTTTTTGAGATGGAGTCTTGCTTTGTTGCAAGACTGGAGTGTAATCTTGGCTCACTGCAACCTCCACCTCCTGGATTCAAGCAATTCTCCTGCCTCAGCCTCCCAACTAGCTGGGACTACAGGTGCATGCCACTATGCCCAGCTAATTTTTGTATTTTTAGTAGAGATGGGGTTTCACCATGTTGGCCCAGATGGATGATCTGGATCTCTTGACCTTATGATCAGACCACCTTGATCTCCTAAAGTTCTGTGATTACAGGCATGAGCCACTGTGCCTGGCCCAAATTTCATTTCTATAGGAGGGAATTATTGGAGCTTTCCTGGGGTCACATTGTTGGCCAGAGACAATGCTGGGGTCAGGGCATATCTGAGGTCTTCCAATTTGCAGTTCAGAATTCCCTGAGCTGAGACCTGGACTGCCTCCCCCACCCCTCCCACTGCTGAGCCATAGTTAGGACCTAGGGTGAGTAGGAGGAGGCCCTTGGTGATGTCCAGGTGTCCCTGGGCCAGGCCAGCGTTTCCAGTGGGCAGAGTCCATAACCTCTCCTCCTTCTCTTCTTCCTCTCCACCCTGTCACCTAAGCCCCAACCAGACCACGCCACCCGAGGGAGCACCTAGACAGGCCCCTCTGGTACCCAGCTGCTGCCTGAGCCTGCACCCCCTCTCCCCTTTCCCCAGATAGGTAAGCACTCACATGTGGCCCCCAGGCCGATCCTCCCTGGTGAGCACTCCCTCCTTCTCCATCAGCATCTGCCGGAATGTCCCCACTTTCTGCCGGATCTCCTCCTCTGAATACCTGCAGTGGCACAAAGAGGGTGAAGGGCCTGGTCTCCTGATTTTGGTTCCCTCTTTCCTGCTCCCCACCCAGCCCAGCCCCCTCACCAAACGCATGACACCAGAGTGTCATGAGTACACACTCTGGCTTGCAATAACCTGTCCAAGATTACAGACCAAGCCAGGCCTTTAGCACTAAGGAAGCTCAAGTTCATTGTATACAAACCTGGCCAGGTGTGGTGGCTCATGCCTGTAATCCCAGCACTTTGGGTGTCTGAGGCAGGCAGATCACCTGAGCTCAGGAGTTCAAGACCAGCCTGGCCAACATGGCAAAACCCCATCTCTACTAAAAATACAAAAATTAGCCAGGTATGGTGGCAGGCAACTGTAGTCCCAGTGACTCAAGAGGCTGAGGCAGGAGAATCACTTGAACCAGGGAGGCAGAGGTTGCCGTGAGCCGAGATCGCATCACTGCACACCAGCCTGGGTGACCCAGAGACTCCTCTCAAAAAACAAACAACAACAACAACAAAACATGTCCACACTTCCCCTGGAGGCCTTTGATCACACAGCCCTTGCGCTGTGCCTGGCACACAGCAGATTTCCAGCAGCTATTAATGAAGGGATCCTCTGACAACCTCGAAAGGCAGGTCACATTCGAATTTCACAGATGGAGAAGCTAAGGCAAAGTGAATTGACTTGCTCAGTCTCACAGAGCTGGGTAATGGGAGGTGCCAGGATTCAAAAACAGGACTGCTACACTCTTTGCTCTCTCCTTTTCATCACTGGCCCCCATGGCTCAGCTAAGAGGGATGACCTAGAAAAGTTTGAGGGCAGGGGATGCTCAGAGGTGGTGGTCACACTTGAAGCCTGTTTGTCCAGTAGCCAGATGTCACCCCTGAGTTCCCAGCTTCTCACCCCAGCAAGATGCTCTGGGGCATGACGGGACCCTCCCCAGGCCTCTGAGTTGGTTCAACCCAACACTTATAAACACTTGTGTACCCTACACAACTTTTATTTTATTCTCGTGGTTTTTTGTTTTTGTTTTGTTTTTTGAGACGGAGTCTCACTCTGTCACCCAAGCTGGAGTGCAGTGGTGCGATCTTGGCCCATCGCAACCTCTGCCTCCCGGGTTCAAGCGATTCTCCTGCCTCAGCCACCCAAATAGCTGGAATTACAGGCATGCACCACCATGACAGGCTAATTTTTGTATTTTTAGTATGGATGGGGTTTCACTATGTGGGCCAGGCTGGTCTTGAACTCCTGACCTCAGATGATCCACCCGCCTCGGCCTCCCAAAGTGCTGGGATTACAGGTGTGAGCCACCACACCTCCTGGACACTATACAACTTTTCTTCCTTCCTTCCTTCCTTCTTTCTTTCTTTCTTTCTTTTTTCTTTTCTTTCGAGATAGAGTCTTACTCTGCTGCCAGTCTAGAGTGCAGTGGTGTGATCTCAGCTCACTGCAACCTCTGCCTCCTGGGCTCAAGCAATTCTCTGCCTCAGTCTCCTGAGTAGCTGGGATTACAGGTTCCTACCACAATGCCCAGCTAATTTTTTGTATTTTTTAAGTAGAGATGGGGTTTCATCATGTTGGCCAGGCTGTCTTGAACTCCTGACCTCGTGATCCACGCCCCCTCCAGCCTCCCAAAGTGCTGGAATTAACGATGTGAGCCACTGTGCCTGGCCTAACTTTTCTAGCCTTAGCTTCTGCAACTGTGAAATGGGAACATGACCTGCCTTTCAAGATTGTCAGAGGATTCATAGAGGTGATGTGCTTACAGCACTTTGCACAGTGCCTGGCATACAGTTGGTGCCCAATAAATGTTAACAACTAAGGCTTATTTGTCCTGTCCTCCCTGGGCTACACAGGTCATTGTCTTGGACAGAGAACATGGTGAGGGGGAGGTAGGGATGGTTAATGGATACAAAAAATAGAATGAATAAGACCTACTGACCAGGCATGGTGGCTCACACCTGTAATCCCAGCAACCTTGGGAGGCCAAGGCAGGTGTATCACCTCAGGTCAGGAGTTTGAGACCAGTTTTCAATATGGTGAAACCCTGTCTCTACCAAAAATATAAAAAATTAGCTGAGTGTGGTGGCGCATGCCCATAGTCCCAGCTACTAGGGAGGCTGAGGCAGGAGAATTGCTTGAACTGTGGAAGCAGAGATTGCAGTGAGCCGAGATTGTGCCAGCACTCCAGCGTGCTGCAGAGAGAGACTTGATCTCAAAAAAAAAAAAAAAAAGACCCACTATTTGATAGCTGAAAAGGGTGACTACAGTCAATAATAATTTAATTGTATATTTTTGAATAACTTAATGTAATTGGATTATTTGTAACTCAAAGGATAAATGCTTGATGGGATGGATACCCCATTCTCCATGATGTACCTATTTCACATTGCATGCCTGTATCAAAACATCTCATGTACCCCATAAATATGTACAACTACTATGTGTATTACTTTTTTTTTTTTTTTTTTTTTGAGACAGAGTCTCGCTCTGTCATTAGGCTGGAGTGCAATGGCGCTATCTTGGCTCACTGTAACCTCTGCCTCTTGGGTTTAAGCGATTCTTCCGCCTCAGCCTCCCAAGTAGCTGGGACTACAGGTGCACACCACCATGCTCAGCTAATTTTTGTATTTTTAGTAGAGACAGGGTTTTACCATGTTGGCTAGGATGGTCTTGATCTCTTGACCTTGTGATTCACTACGTTGGCCGGGATGGTCTTGAACTCCTGACCTCGTGATCCACCCACTTTTGCCTCCCAAAGTGTGGGGATTACATGCATGAGTCACTGCTCCTGGCCTATTTTTTAATTTTTTAAAATAGAGATGGAGTCTTGCTATATTACACATGCTAGTCTCAAACTCTTGTCTTAAGTGATTCTCCCACACTGGCCTCCCAAAGTGCTGGGATTACAGGCATGTGCTGCTATGCCCAGCTAATTAATTAATTATTATTATTTTTTTTGGTGGTAGAGATAGGGCCTTCCTATGTTGCCAGGTCTCCTGGCCTCAAGAAAGCCTCCTGTCTTGGCCTCCCAAAGTACTGGGATTACAGGTCTGAGCTCCTGCATTAGGCCAGATGGTGACCCTTTGTTTAGTTTCATTTTTGTTTTTGTTTTTCAGATGAGATCTTGCTCTGCACCCCCAGTCTGGAGTGCAGTGGTGCCACCATCATAGCTCGCTGCAGCCTCTACTTCTCAGGCTTAATAATCCTCTCACCTCAGCCTTCTGAGTAGCTGAGACCACAGGCATGTGCCACCACACCTCGCTAATTTACTTTTTTTTTTTTGAGACTGAGTCTCTCACTCTGTCACCCAGACTGGAGTGTAGTGGCGCAATTTCAGCTTGCTGCAACCTCTGCCTCCCGTGTTTCAGTCATTCTCCTGCCTCAGCCTCCCGAGTAGCTAGGACTACAGGTGCACACCACCACATCCAACTAATTTTTGTCTTTGTAGTAGAGATGGAGTTTCTCCATGTTGGCCAGAATGGTCTTGATCTCTGGACCTCATGATCTGTCCACCTCAGCCTTCCAAAGTGCTGGGATTACAGGTGTGAGCCACCATACCTGGCCTAATTAAAAAAATTTTTTTTGTAGATATGTGGGGAGGGGGGCTCACTATGTTGCCCAGGCTGGTCTCAAACTCTTGGGCTCAAGTGATCCTCTCTCCTTGGCCTCCCAAAGTGCTGAGATTATAGGCATGAGCTGCAACGCCTGGGATGGTAGCCTTTTGATTCCCATTTTATAGATGAGCAAACAGAACAGGGAGAGGGGAGCGCTCAAAGCTCAAGCCTAGCTAGGGACAGAGCTGTGCTCTGTCACCTCACCCAAATCCTCACAAGAAGAGGCATGGCACCTGGGCACAGTGGCTCATGCCTGTAATCCCAGCACTTTGGGAGGCCAAGGCGAGTGGCTCACTTGAGGTCAGGAGTTTGAGACTAGCCTGGCCAACATGGTGAAAACCCATCTCTACTAAAAATACAAAAATTAGCTGGGTGTGGTGGCTGGCGCCTGTACTCCCAGCTACTTCGGGAGGCTGAGGCAGGAGAATCGCTTGAATCCAAGAGATGGAAGTTGCAGTGAGCTGAGATCATGCCACTGCACTCCAGCCTAGGTGACAGACGGAGACTCCATCTCAAAAATAATAATAATACGAAAATTAGCTGGATAATTTTTTAGCTACTTGGGAGGCTGAGGCAGGAGAATCACTTGAACATGGGAGGCGGGAGTTGCAGTAAGCAGATATTGTGTCACTGTACTCCAGCCTGCGCAACCGAGTGAAACTCCATCTCAAAAAAAAAAAAAAAAAAAAAGAGGCATGGCAAGAAGATAAATAGGGTGGCAGGGAGGATGCTGAGGTCCGTGGTGGGGGCATCATATCAGAAAGGCTGGGGGCTCCATCCTGCCCTGCCGTGATTGCAGACTGTAAGCCAAGGCTGTCTTGGAAGGTGACTCCAAGTACGCCATTCCTCACCGGGGGATTAGCCAGCCAGCCATCAATATTAAGAAAAAGGATTGCTTTTTAATGGGGCCAAAGAGTGTGTGTTCCTATGATTGATGGGAATATTCGTCAAATGCCTGAGAACCCGGTAAATAAACGCGACCAAACCAGTGTTTCTAGAAATGGATATTAATGACTCGATTTGATAAAAGACCAGGGGCGCCCAGTGTTTATTGAGCACTTTGTGGGGACTGGCTGGGGGCTGGGCAGTCTCATGCGTGTCTTTGACCGAGGACTCTCAGAACAGCTCCAGAACACGGTGACCCTATTTTCCAGGTGAGTAAACCGAGGCTTGTTCAAGGTCAAGATAGGACCTGAAGCGTGGATTTGGGGGTCTCAGAATGCCTGTCCCTGCAATGATCAAATGCCTGCTGAGGATGGGGAGGCCAGGGGGAATGGTCACTCAAGATCTGTTTTTTTTGGGGGTGGCTCCAGGATAAGGACCACCTGAAGTGAGAGCTTGGGTAGCAGAAGGGCCCTGACTTGGCAAGTGGGGACATAGTGGGTGCTTCCCAGGGAGGCAGGGATCTTTGATGCTGGGAGTTTAACACCCAGGATGTGGCCAAATGACATCACCTTTTGCTTGGGGAGGGACTCAGGGAGGATTTTTTGAAAGGGTGGGGGTCTTTGATGGGGAGGACTTTCAGGACGGGAAAGTACAGAGAAGAGGAGGGGGCTTAGTGAAGGGAGAGGGGCTTAGGATGGGGATAGGTTCATCAAGGGTGTGGGGTTCTGGGAGGAGGAGGAGCAGCAAAGTGCAGGGGACACTTTGCCTGTCCCTGTCAACCCTCTTGTCCTCTGCCCACACTACTGTCCCTCCTTGACTCACCAGACAAAACTTGGCGGAATTTGCGGTTTTGTTTGTTTGTTTTTGGTTTTGTTTTTGAAATGAAGTCTCGCTCTGTCACCCAGGCTAGAGTCCAGTGGCACGATCTCGAGTCACCGCAACCTCTGCCTCCCAGGTTCAAGCAGTTATCTTGCCTCAGCTTCCCGAGTAGCTGGGATCACAGGCGCCTGCCTCCATGCCCGGCTATGTGTGTGTGTGTGTGTGTGTGTGTGTGTGTGTGTTTAATAGAGATGGGTTTTCATCATATTGGCCAGGCTGGTCTCGAACTCCTGACCTCAAGTGATCCTCCTGCCTTGGCCTCCCAACCTGCTGGGATTACAGGCGTGAGCCACCTCGCCCGGACTTTTTTGTATTTTTCATAGAGTCAGGGTTTCACCATGTTGGCCAGGCTGGTCTCGAACTCCTGACCTCAAATAATCTGTTTGCCTCGGCCTTTCAAAGTGCTGGAATTACAGGCATGAGCCAGTTGCCCGACCAGTTTTGCCATTACTTTTTTTTTTTTCAAGAGCTCATGAAGGAAACCATTACTTCTAATAGCAAAAACCAACATTACATTCGCAACAACTTAATACATAAATGAAAGATGAGCTGGACTTGCAATCGCTTCATCCCAACTGGTCTGGACTCTGGCCTCTTGTCTGACCTAGACTCCTGGGTCCCCCCGGTCGCCTGACTCCGCCCCAATACAACATAGCCCCGCCCTTCTCCCAGCCCACGGCGTTCGCCACGCCCACGACTAGCATCACTCCCTTCTTCCACCCTCGCCCCGCCCACCTCCCCGCCCCGCCCACCTCCCCGCCCCGCGGCTCGCTCACCCCTGCTCCTCCATCATCTCCTGCAGCTCCATGCACTTGAGCTCCACGCGTCGCTTGCGCTCGTGGTCCAGGATCTCGCGGTGCGCGCGCTTCACCAGGCCCGGCTCCGCGGCGCGCAGCTCCTCCTCCGCCCGCGGCCAGGCCCCCGTGGAGGCGCCGGGCTGTGGGAAGCCATTCGCGGCGTCGGGTGGGGACGGCATGCTGGCCGCCCCGTTGTTCACGGTGGACGTCATCGCGGCTGGCCCCGGGGCCGCTGGCCTGGGCCTCTGACCCTGAGGGACAGACACAGACACGAGGCGGGATGGTCACTTCTTGGCCACCTGCTAAGCTTCTCTCTTCTCGAGTTAATCCTGGAGATTTAAGGGCCCACTCATGGCTCTAATCCGCTTCGCTTCCTGGTGCAGAGGGAGGCGGACGGCTGGTTTGCATCTTTGGGTCACACCTCAGGGCACGAATCGGTTGGACACTGGGCTTTTCCCATCTGTAAGGTGGGTGGATACAGGCCATACTGGATGACCTCTAAGAGCCATTGGCTGGGAATCGTGTCACCTCCAGGGACCTAGCAACTACTGAGGACAGTCCCCTCTGCCTTGCATGAATGCTTGGCTCAGACATCCCAGCGCCCGAGTGCACACATCATTAGCCCCCTAGTCGTGTTTCTCCTGCAGGCTCAGTAGAAACTGTTTATGCACACTCCAGACCCATTGTCCTGGCTCTGTCCAGTGGGACACAGATGACAAGTGTTTCTACCTCTCAGTCTGCTCCCAGGGGAGCTCTGCAGAGAGGGGAAAGAAGGAAGCTTACTCCATTCTCACCCCAGAGGTAGTTTTCAGCTCTCACTTTGATCTAGTCAACTTTCCCAAAGCCAACATTCTGGGTAAGAGGGGCTCACCCAGACTGAGGCCCACAGGACTATCCCCTCCTTTGTTCTGGGAACACTGCTTCTGATGATGTGACCAAAGCTACACTGACATTAGCTTTTCAGGCAGCCACATCCTCCTGTAGGCTCAGGGTAGGGTGGGAGTCAACTTGGCTTGGAACTAAGAAGCCCTGCCCTCCAAAGTAGAGCAGACACACACACACACACACACACACACACACACACACACACTCTCTCTCTCTCTCTCTCTCTCTCTCTCTCTCTCTCTCTTTCCCCCCCTCCCTCTCTCACTCCAAGGACTTCTATCTTAACTGAGGGGAGGCACCTCCTGAGCTATTTCCATTACCTTTCTCCAAGACTCTGCTAGTTGCTAAGCAACAGGGAGGCTTCATTCCCAGGGAGTGGGGTGGGAGGGAGGGAGGGAAAGAAGGGATTGGGCGTGCCTGGACATCTTGGATTCCTGTAACACTTCTCCCCCAACACACCCTCCCCTCTCTGGCCTCAGAGTGATGGGATGGGGGTGGGAGTGTTCAGAGCCATCCAAACTAGAAAGCAGAGAAGAGAGAGGGACTGTGACAGCTATGGGAAGCTACGAAGGAGACAGAATAACAGGAGGTAACAGTGGTGCTGAAAACATAAGCTCTTCTCATGTGTCCTTTCCCGAGTCCCAAGTGCATGGGTTCTAGGCTGCATTATTCCACTCCCTGCTGTGTGACCCTGAAGATGTCACTACCCCTCTCTGAACCTTTGATTACTGTTCCTGGGAGCATCTGTCAGATTCTTCTGGAGAGGGGAGTGCCTGGGGGCTTAGAGACCAAAGCTGTTCTTCTAACCCCTCTTTTCCACTTCCACACCTGCTGGCTTCCCACCTCTGTCCCTAGAGCAGCCCTATACCACCAGGGGTTTTACTGGGACACTCCACAAGCATCACCCACCAGGCCCCAAACAGAGCTCTGGGCGCTCTGCTCCCCACCCACTTCAGCCGCAGTTCTTGGCTCATAGGTGATTTCTCTGTCTGTTGATCACCTGAGCCAGGGACATGTGTGAAGCTTGCAGACCCTTATCGCCCTGGCCCACCACAGTTTACCTGTCCTCAAGTTGGGTCCCTTATCCCCTCTTCTTTGTTTTTTGAGACAGGTTCTCACTCTGTCACCCCAGCTTGAGTGCAGTGGCACAGTCATAGCTCACTGCAGTCTTGAACTCCAGAACTCAAGTGATATCCTCCCACCTCAGCCTCCCAAGGAGCTGGAACTACAGGCATGCGCCACCATACTCAGGTAGTTTAAAATAATTTTTTTTTTTAATAGAGTCAAGGTCTTGCTATTTTGCCCAGGCTGATCTTGAACTCCTGGCTTACAAAACAATCCTCCCACCTTGGCCTCCCAAAGTACTGAGATTACAGGCATGAGCCACTGTGCCCAGCCCCATCCCCTCTTCTCAACATCACTCACATTTATCCACTTCCTCTTCTCCCTTGTGACTACCTGGACCCAAGCTCCTCCCTCCACGCAGGTCTACTGCCTCACTGTGGTTACCTGGCCTCCCTGCTCTCAGACCTTCATCCTCCATTGACATCTTGGCAGACGGGTTCAGGAGCAAATCAGACCATGTCATGCCCTGGTTGGCAGCCTCCAGTGACTCCTGTCACCTTGGCCTAAAGTCATGACACAGCCCTGCCTCATGATTCAGCCCCAACCCCATCACTGCCCACTGCATACATCCTCCTCCACCTATCTTGGCTCCAGGCCATTTCCTGGGACACTCTTCATTCCTAGTCGTCCTCAAAGTCACCACTCGTAGGCATCATCTCCTTCCGGAAGCCTTCCTTTCCCCTCTGGCTGGTGTCACCCTCCTAGAGCTTTTTTTTTTTTTTTTGAGATGGATTCTCACTCTGTCGTCCAGGCTGGAGCACAGTGGTGCCATCTTGGCTCACTACAATCTCCCGGGTTCCTGCCTCAGCCTCCCAAGTAGCTGGGACTACAGGCGTATGCCACCATGCCTAACTAATTTTTGTATTTTTAGGAGAGACAGGATTTCACTATGTTGGCCATGCTGGTCTCGAACTTTTGACCTTGTGATCTGCCTGCCTTGGCTTTCCAAAGTGCTGGGATTACAGGTGTGAGCCACCACTCCCAGTCTTTCTCTCTCTCTCTCTTTTTTTTTTTTGAGATGGAGTCTCATTCTGTTTCCCAGGCTGGAGCGCAGTGGTGCAGTCTTGGTCCACTGCAACTCCACTTCCTGGGTTCAAGTGATTCTCCTGCCTCAGCCTCCTGAGTAGCTGGGATTACAGGCACTTATCACCATGCCTGGCTAACTTTTGTATTTTTAGTAGACGTGGGGTTTCACCACGTTAATCAGGCTGGTCTCGAACTCCCGACCTCAGGTGATCCACCCTCCTTGGCCTCCCAAAGTGCTAAGATTACAGGCGTGAGCCACCACACCTGGTCTTACCTCCCAGAGCTCTTATCACTTGCTGTTGTTGCTGTGGGTTCACAGGTCTGGCTCCCCCTGGGCTGAGGGCAGCTTGGCTTTCAACTCCTAGCTCCAGACAGTGCCTAGTGCATATGAAGCTCAATGCACTCGGGTTGAACAAAGACAGTGGCAACAGGAGGCAGGATAGAGGAATACATGGCGTGGTCCTTGATACAGCCTGTAAGAGCCCCTGTGCATTCTGTTGAACACTATTTTGCAATTCATCCCATGCTGCACCTCATCCTGCAACCAACACTTAGCCCCTTAGCCTTGGTCCTCATCCTCCAAATGCGGCTCTTACTTCCTCCTTTGTGCCTTTGCCTGTGTTTCCCCTCAGCTGGAGTTCTGTTTCCCCTTTTCTTCACCTAGGGGACTTCAACTCATCCTTCAGGGCCCAGCCCAAAAGTCACCTCCTCTGGGAAGTCTTCCACTCTTCCAGGAAGGATGAGTCATTCCCTCTTTGTGCCACACTTCTTTTTTTTTTGAGGCAGAGTCTCACTCTGTTGCCAGGCACCAGGCTGGAGTGCAGTGGTGCGATCTCAGCTCACTGCAACCTCCACCTTCCAGGTTCAAGCAATTATCCTGCTTCAGCCTCCCGAGTAGCTGGGACTACAGGCACGCACCCCCATGCCCAGCTAATTTTTGTATTTTAGTGGAGACAGGGTTTCACTATGTAGACCAGGATGGTCTTGATCTCTTGACCTCGTGATCCGCTCACCTCGGCCTCCCAAAGTGTTGGGATTACAGGCGTGAGCCACCGCGCCCGGCTGTGCCACACTTTTTAAGTATGACATTTAGATACCGAGATTCAGTTGGCTGTTTGCTTTGTTAGATCTATTCTAGACCATGAGCCTTTTTAGGGGAGGGGACCATTCTTTCATTCTGGCTCATTAGAACCTACCCCAACACCAGGCAGTGCAAGTGGCATGCTGAAAGTGTGGAGAGAGAGCACAAAGGTGCCAGTGAGGGCGCTGGGAACCATGCTGTTCTGCTGGTCTTCCCTCTGACCTGGGCCAGTCTCCCAGGCCTAGAACTTCGCCTGAGCCCCTGGAGGGCAGAGGGGGAAAGCTGGTGGGAGTCGTTCTGAATGCACTCAGATCTCTAAACCCTGAGAAATTCTAGCCCCAGTGCTAGGAGAACACCTGGGTAATCTTCGCAGAAATGACTGAGGAGGAAAGGAGAGCCATGTGAAGAGAGGTGTGGCAGATGCAGTCTGGATTTTCACTAGGACAGATGGTGGATTCGACCAATTTCACCTGGTAAGTTGGAGAGGCACCAGACGGAAGTCTGCAGCAGGTCATTAATAGAATGACCCGAATCATTGCACACTAAGTCCACTTCCTTCCAAATCAGGGTGCTGGGCCAGCAGACCAGGCAGTGACTGCAGGAATGCAGGTACAGGGTCCCTCTGTGGGACATATGACATGATATTTTTATGAAATCATTGTGGGACTGGGCACAGTGGCTCACACCCGTAATCCCAGCAGTTTGGGAAGCCAAGGTAGGCAGATCACCTGAGTTCAGGAGTTTAAGACCAGCTTGGGCAACATGGTAAAACCCCGTCTCTACTAAGAATACAAAAGTTAGCCAGCATGGTGGCGGGTGCCTGTAACCCCAGCTACTCAGGAGGCTGAGGCACGAGAATCACTTGAACCCGGGAGGTGGAGGTTGCAGTGAGCTGAGATCAAGCCATTGCACTCCAGCCTGGGCGAAAGAGCGAGACTCTGTCTCAGAAAAAAAGAAAAGAAAAGAAATCATTGTGAGATTTCCCTCCCTCCCTCCCTCCCTCCCTCCCCCCTCCCTCCCTCCCTCCCCCCTCCCTCCCTCCCTCCCTCCCTCCCTCCCTCCCTTCCTTCCTTCCTTCCTTCCTTCCTTCCTTCCTTCCTTCCTTCCTTCCTTCCTTCCTTCCATCCTTTTAGACAGACGCTCACTCTGTTGCCCAGGCTGGAGTGCAGTGGCATGACTATAGCTCACTACAGTCATGAGTAGCTTGACCTCCTGGGCTCAAGTGATCCTCCTGCTACCTTTCAGCTACCTCCAGGTAGCTGAAACCACAGGTGAACCACCATGCTCAGCTGCTTTTTAAAATTTTATTCTTGTAGAGATGGGATCTTGCTATGTTGCCCAGGCTGGTCTTAAGCTCCTGGGCTCAAATGATCTTTCTGCCTCAGCCTCCCAAAGTGTTGGGATTACAGGCATGAACCACTGTGCCTGGCCTCACTGTGAGATTTCATAAGGTGACACTGTCCTGGTGGGTGCTAATATCCCATTTTGCTGTAATTGGTTGGTTGATTGACCCATACTCAAAAGGAGCTGGTTAATGGATCGATGTCATGTTAGATGTAGGTATGTAGTGGAGAATCACAGGGCTGTATTCTCACCACATCTGTCCAATATGTTCATTATTGACTGGATATAACACTGGTAGTCTAACAATCAAATTCACTGAGGACACAGCCTCAGAAGGCTCATGGATCTACAGCTAGACTCTATTTATTTTATTATTATTATTTTTTGAGACGGAGTTTCGCTCTTGTTACCCAGGCTGGAGTGCAATGGCGTGATCTCGGCTCACTGCAACCTCTGCCTCCTGGGTTCAGGCAATTCTCCTGCCTCAGCCTCCTGAGTAGCTGGGATTACAGGCACGCGCCACCGTGTCCAGCTAATTTTTTGTATTTTTAGTAGAGACGGGGTTTCACCATGTTGACCAGGATGGTCTCGATCTCTTGACCTCGTGATCCACCCACCTCAGCCTCCCAAAGTGCTGGGATTATAGGCTTGAGCCACTGCACCTGGCCAGTTAGGCTCTAAAAGGACTCAGTAGCCGGAGACATTGGAAGAATCTAAGGTGAAACAGGGCCGGACGCAGTGGCTCACACCTGTAATCCCAGCACTTTGGGAGGCTGAGGCAGGCAGATCACAAGGTCAGGAGTTTGAGACCAGCCTGGCCAACATGGTGAAACCCCATCTCTGCTAAAAATACAAAAGTTAGCCAATCCTGGTGGTGGGTGCCTGTAATCTCAGCTACTCAGGAGGCTGAGGCAGGAGAAACACTTAATCATGGGAGACGGAGGTTGCAGTGAGCCGAGATCGCGGTGAATGGTAGAGGTTGCAGTGAGCTGAGATCACACCACAGCACTCCAGCCTGGGCGATGGAGTGAGACTCTGTCTCAAAAAAAAAAAAAAAAAAAAATGGTGGAACAGGATAGTGAGAAGTGCCACATTCTAAAGCTGGGTCCCAAACTAAAATTGGAATGGAGTAGACATAGTCTAGAAGCAGAATGTTTGGGAAGGATTTGGGGATTTTCAATGATCGCAGACTCAATTTGAGTCAATATCACAATGTGGCTGCCAGAAGTGCATGCTATCTTAGGCTCTATCAATGAAAATAGGATGCCAAGGAGGGGAGGATGATAAGAATACACAGGTGGTCAGAATACCTGGCTTCAAATATATGAAGGATTGTAGAGGATTTAGGTCAAACCTCACTGAATCGACAGAGAGCCTTGTTAAGAAGTGGCAATGTTTAGCTAGCATTGCCAGATTTGGCAAATAGGAACACAGACTACCCAGTTAAATTAAATCTGGATTTTATATTTGGAACACACTTCTACTAAGAAATTATTCCTTTATCTGAAATTCAAATTTAACTGGGTGCCCTATATTTCATATGCCAGTGCTACTTGGGACCCAACCCAGATCTACTGACTCGAAGTCTCTGGGGATGAAATCGCTCATGTCCCCCAGGTTCTCCTGATACAGTCCAAGTATGGACCACCAGTTAGGCGGAGGTGGGCACTGGTCTAGAAATAGCCATTTTTCAATTTTTTTTTTTAGAAGGAGTCTTGTTCTGTTGCCAGGCTGAAGTGCAGTGGTGCAATCTTGACTCACTGTAACCTCCACCTCCCAGGTTCAAGCAGTTCTCCTGCGTTGGCCTCCCAAGTAGCTGGGATTACAGGTGCGCACCACCATGCCCAGCTAATGTTTGTATTTTTAGTAGAGACAGGGTTTCACTGCATTGGCCAAGCTGGTCTCGAATTCCTAACCTCAAGTGATCCGCCCGCCTCTGCCTCCCAAAGTGCTGAGATTACAGGTGTAAGCCACGACGCCCGCCCAGAACTGCTTTTTTTTTTAAAGAGTTTTTAAGAAGGACCATGTTCTTCTTAGGGTAGTCCAAGAACCAGTAGTATTGGTGTTATTTGTTAGAAATGCACTTCATTCAGCCTGTGTGACAAAGTTCATCTCAAAAAACAAACAAACAAAATGCAGCAGTTTGTCCTAGGATGAATGAGAACCCTATTAAAGGAATTGTTCAAACATGAGATAGAAACGATATTCACACATTCACTCAACAAACACTCACCCAGCATCTGCTCTGGGCCCCACATTATTAAAGGCTGCAAATGTAGAGAGGAGCATGACCCCATCCTGGCCCTGTAGAAGCTCACAGGCTGGTTCAGGAGACTGACCGGTAAACAGCAGCGTAGTGTGATAAAAGAGAACTGGAGAAGTGTCTATAGTCCTGCTTGGTTGGCCAAGGCAGGCTTCCCAGCAAGGGTGGCAGGGAGCAGGAGGCAGGGCTGCCAGAGCTGGTGAGGATGACCAGAATTCAAGAAACAGATGGGCCAATCTGGCAGGATTTGTAATTGACTGGATGTGGGATGGGGGGGCGGCTTAGATGACACTGGGTCTCTGGCCTGGGTGACCAGGTAGATGGTGCAGCCATTTATTGTGATGGGGAACATGAAGAAGAAATTGGGGGTGCCTGAGGGTGAGGGGTTTGCAGGGGCAAGCAGGCAGATACAGAGTCTAGACCCATAACCTTAACCCTAACTCCAACTTGTCTGGTCCTTGGAGGCATTGACACTGCCCTTCTTCGGAGAGAGAACAGCACATGGGATGTCTTTACCCTGCCACTGTTTGGCTGTGGGCCCCTGAACAAGTCTCTACCCCTCTCTGAATACTTGTTTCTCCCACTAAACAATGACTCAAAGACCCCACATGTTCTTTCCGACTCTGGAAGTCTGGATAATACTAACCCTAAATATGCAGCACCGGGCCGGGTGCGCTGTCTCACACCTGTAATCCCAGCACTTTGGGAGGCCGAAACAGATGGATCACCTGAGGTCAAGAGTTTCAGACTGGCCTGACCAACATGATGAAACCCCATCTGTACTAACAATACAAAAATTAGCTGGGCGTGGTGGCAGGCACCTGTAACCTCAGCTACTTGGGAGGCTGAGGCAGGAGAATCGCTTGAACCTGGGAGGCAGAGGTTGCAGTGAGCCGAGATCGCACCACTGCACTCCAGCCTGGGCAACAAGAGCGAAACTCCATCTTAAAAAATAAACAAATAGCCGGGCACGGTGGCTCAAGCCTGTAATCCCAGCACTTTGGGAGGCCGAGGCGGGTGGATTATGAAGTCAAAAGATTGAGACCATCCTGGTCAACATGGTGAAACCCCATCTCTATTAAGAATACAAAAAATTAGCTGGGCATGGTGGCACGTGCCTGTAATCCCAGCTACTCAGGAGGCTGAGGCAGGAGAATTGCCTGAATCCAGGAGGCGGAGGTTGCGGTGAGCTGAGATCACGCCATTGCACTCCAGCCTGGGTAACAAGAGTGAAACTGTCTCAAAAACAGAAACAAAAACAAAAACATAAAAAAATAAACAAATAAATAAACACATACATACATAAATGTGTGGCACCAGACCTTCAGCCCACTTCCTTTCTGCTGATACAGCCAGGAGCCCAGGCCCCACCATCCACCCTTAGAGCTCCACTGAGGTTGTCTCCAGCATTGGGTCAGCTCCTAAGGGCAAATCAGATGCTGGAGCCAGCCAAACTCATGTGCAGATTAAGTCATGAAGCCTTAGTTTAATTCCTGCCAAAGGGGCACACTCCCTTTTCTGCAAGCCAGGAAGTGGTTAAAGGCCTAGAGGCCTGATTTCCAAGCTTCATGGCTAGGTCCCTGGACTTGTCTCTCTCCCACAAGCCCAATCCTGGGTGTCCTGAGCAAGCCTGGCCATGGATGGAAGGGGCCACAAACTGGATGCTTCTACCTGTGAGTGATTAATTGAAGGTGAAACAGCCCATCTGTACTGCAGGGTCCAGCCTGTTCTGGGAAGTCAGCTGCTGACAGGCACAGAGGCCTCAGCTAATGAGGTCAGTATTCACCCCGAGGCTCCGAGGGAGAAGATGCTCAGATCGGTAGTGACCTGTTCCAGTCTGGGGGAGAGGGAATGGGCTGTAGTGAGAAGTGGACCACAGATGGGTCTGGGAGGAGACCTGGCCCTGCCTTGGGGACCCCTGATTTGAGAGGCAGACAGGACAGTGCTCTTTGGGAATTCATGAGCCAAGAGACCTAGGGCATGTGACTTCAACTCTCTGGGCCTCAGTTTCCTTTCCTGTAAAATTAAGCTAATTAATCATAGTGTCTTCCTCATAGGTTGTTGTAAAGGACTAATGCATGGGAAATGCCTCACAGTACCCAGTATGCAATGAATGTCTCATAAATGGCACTGGAGGTCATTATTATTATCAATTATTATTATTGTAGAGGCAGAGTCTCACTATGTTGCCCAGGCTGGTCTCGAACTCCTGGCCTCAAGTGATTCCCCGGCCTTGACTTCCCAAAGCACTGGGATTACAGGAATGAGAAAACTACTCCCTGCTCCTCATCTCTCTGGCAGTAGCGCAGCCCTCCAGCACCACGGACAGCACCCCATCACCAATTCAAGCGCCCCATTTGCTCCGGAGGCTCAGAAGCCTCTCTTGTGGGGGACGAGGGGAGGGTGCAGCACCCATTCCCCTAGGGGCTTCTTTTCCTGGCCCTGCAGCGTGCCTCCCCAGAGAATGTTGGGATTCAGAGCCTCAAAGGTACAGATTCCCACAGCTTCAAGTGAGCACTTCGTCTGTGGTCACACAATTTAACCACCTTCTTATTGCTAAGGTTTTTTTGGTGCTGTCTCCTACAGGGGCCAGGAAAGAGTTTTAGACAAGGACAAAGACTTGGAGTCAGAGGACTTTAGTTTACATTCTGGCTCCACTACTTTTGCCTGGGTGATCAGGAAAAGTCATTAAATTTCGAGGCTCAGTTTCCTCATCTGTAAAATGGAGACAATATTCCCTATTCTTGTAGCTTGGAGCTTGGTGGGATCATTCATTCATTTATTCTTGCAGTAACAAGCTTGTTCCAAAGACAGATATTGTTGACATTCTCCCACCCATCCACCCAGTGGAAGCAAAAAAAGAGACCAGGGAGACTCTACTTTTGCCTAGGATGGTCAGAGAAGGTTTCATGAAGAAATTCATGTTAGAAATGGGCCTTTGAAAGATGTGTCTTCAGCCGGGTGCAGTGGCTTAGGCCTGTAATCCTAGCACTTTGGGAGGATGAGGTAGGTGGATTGCTTGAGCTTAGGAGTTCGAGACTAGCCTGGGCAACATGGTGAAACCTCATCTCCACTAAAATACAAAAAATTAGCCAGGCATGATGGTGTGCACCTGTAGTCCCAGCTACTCAGGAGGCTGAGGCAGGAAAATTGCTTGAATCTGGGAGGCAGAGGTTGCAGTGAGCTGAGATCGTGCCACTGCACTCCAGCCTGGATGACAGGGTGAGACTCCATCCAAGATAAAAAGAAAAGAAAGAAAGAGAGGGAGGAAGAGAGGAAGGAAGGAATGGAGGAAAGTAAGAAGTGTCTTCTCCAGGTAAGGAACAGGGAGCGCAGGGGACAGGACAGGCAATGGTAAGGGCATGGTAAGACCCAGGGACCCTTGACTAAGAGGGCTAGGGTGGAAAGGAATTTCTGATGAAGAAAGCTGCATTCCTGTGAAGGTGGTGGCTGGAAACATAAGATGAGACCTTCCAGAGAAAAAGCCCAGTGTGGGGACAGCGGGTGGGCAGCGATGTGCCTCCTGAGTTTCCTGGAGGAAAAAGATTCTTTGTAACTGTCAGAAACGAGACAGATCTGACAAACACGCATGAAACCAGGTCCTTAAGTTGTGAAACTCAGTCTGGGTCTTCGTCAAAAATAAGTGTGCAACAACAATGGTTTGTTAAGATATTTTATCAAGCTGGGAAAGAAAAGCCATCTGCATTGTGCCAAGGAATCTAGGCGTGTCCCCACTCCAAATCCTGGCATTGAAGCCAGATACAGCCAAGACGGGGACATATTCCCTGGAGCACTCTCCTGCTAAACCTACCCTTCCCTGTGGGAACCCTCTGCAGACCTCCAGCCTTGAACGGTTTATCCCGGAAGCTTCCCCTGTGCTCACTGCCCAAGAGCATGGGGCTGGAGGAATAAGGACTACAGGCCCAGAAGACACCCTATCAACTCCAGGGTTGAGTCATTCATTCAGATCACAGCTATTTGTGAGTGGCTACTGTGGGGTTCACTAGAGGATAAGAGAGAAATGCAGAAAGAGAAGCATGGGTGTTTATCATGCTGGGATGATGGATGAATGGCAGAGACATCTAATGGAGCTGGGGTGTGTCAGGAGAGGAGCATAGCTAGGAGGTCTTCCTGGAGGAGAGATCTTGAAGCATAAGTAGGAGTTGGCGGGACAAAGAAGGAGAAGGAAGTCCTGATCAGGGTGTAGGGGTGTATGGGAAGAAGGGATGGAGAGGAAACAGGGAAAAGCATGGACTTGTGGCTGGGCATGGTGGCTTACACCTGTAATCCCAGCACTTTGGGAGGCTGAGGCGGGTGGATCATTTGAGGTCAGGAGGTTGAGACCAGCCTGGCCAGCATGGTGAAACCCCGTCTCCACTAACACAAAAAGTTAGCCAGGCATGGTGGTGGGTACCTGTAATCCCAGCTACTTGGGAGGCTGAGGCACGAGAATCACTTGAACCTGGGAGGCGGAGTTTGCAGTGAGTCGAGATCATGCCACTGCACTCCAGCCTGAGCGACAGAGGGAGACTCCATCTTGAAAAAAAAAAAAAAAAAAAAGCATGGGCTTGTCTTGGCTGGGCCCACTGAGCCAGGAGGGTAGCAAGGGCCAGACCTCAGGGCCTTCAGAGCCAGGCTGAGGAGCTAGGACCATATTCTGCAGGCAATAGGGAACCAGTGAAGAGTATTGAGTTGGGGAGGTCAGATTTGCATTTTGGAAAGATCTCTCTTGCAGCTTTTTAAAAATAATTTTTAAGACAGGGTCTGATTCTATCACCCAGGCTGGAGTGCGATGGTGTAATTATGGCTCACTGCAGCCTCTACCTCTTGGGCTCAAGTGATTCTCCCACCTCAGCCTCCCAAGTAGCTGGCCACTACTACACACAGGCGCATGCCAGCATGCCCAGCTAATTTTTAACTTTTTTGTAAAGGCAGGATCTTACTAGGTTGCCCAAGTTTGTCTCTAATTCCTAGACTCAAGCAAACCTCCTGCCTTGGCCTCCCAAAGCTCTGGGATTGCAGGTGTGAGTCACTGTGCTCAGCTCTCTCTCCTGGAGGATATCCCAGTCCACATGAACCAAGACAGACCTGTGCCGATCAGCCAGTAGCAGATGGGTTCAAATCACTTACTACATGTGCTTAAGTGACTTAACCTCTTACTTATCTGTAAAATGGGGTTAATATAAATACCCCACCTCAGGGCAAGGAGTAAAGGAATAACGTGTACAGTGCAGCGCCTGCGTAGGTGATAAGCTCTATGCATTAAGTGTTAGCTTTTATCAGCTATGAACTACCCCAATCAGTCTAAACCATTACAGGCATGAGTTGGACCAGGAGGAAATATAGATGCGTATAAATCAGAACAGATCAGGTTGATAATTACCATTTTAAATCAGTACAAACACTCATAGCCCAATCATGGTGCTTTTCACAAATACAAACTCACATAGACAGGTAGAGAACAGTAGAGATGGGTAACAGGCCAGACATGGTGGCTCATACCTGTAATCCCAGCACTTTGGGAGGGTGAGGCTGGTGGATCACCTGAGGTCAGGAGTTTGAGACCAGGCTGGCTAACATGGCAAAACCCCTCCACTAAAAATACAAAAAGTAGCCGGGCGTGGTGGCGGGCACCTATGATTCCAGCTACTTGGGAGGCTGAGGCAGGAGAATCGCTTGAACCCGGGAGGCAGAGGTTGCAACAAGTCAAGATTGTGCCACTGCACTCCAGCCTGGATGACAAACCGAGACTTTGTCTTAAATTAAAAAAAAAAAAAAAAAAAAAGACGGGTAAGAAGACACTGCAGGAGGAGGTGGCGTAGGCAGCCAGCAGAGAGAGGTTAGCCCAGTGAGCTTCCTCCAAGACTCCTTGGAGTGTCCCTGGGGAGGCGCTGGTGTTGGCACGGCTGTTTGTTACCCAACCCTCCAGAAGACGTGGTGGGAGGAGGGGAGCTGCTGAAAGCCTTGCTTTCAATTATTCAGCAGCAGGAGCTTCCTGCCGCCCCTGCTGGAGCTGGAGGAAAATCTTGGCCAGAGCCGCCAGGCTCTCTGGCTGGGGGTGGGAGGGCTGGTTCCTGGAGAGGCAGGCAGCCTGGCCTGCAAATTGTGGGCACTACAGCTCTGTGTTCTGGCCACAGCCCCTGTAGTCCCTCTTCTACCCTCCCTTTTTCAGTCTAGGGCTTGGTCCAGCCGTGCCTGGGCAGGGCTCGGGCTGTCCCTTTTTCCTGCTGTCTCAGTCTGTGCTGGGGAACGGAGGTGGCTGGGCTGGCAAAGTTTCCAAGGGCCAAGATGAGGTGCCCAGGGCTGGCAAGGCAGAAAGGGCAAGAAAGTCCTGGTGGCATGGCTGGCAACATGTCCAGCCCTATGCTAGTCCATGTCCAGCCCCGCACTGCATTCCGCTTCACCCAAGAACGCGCTGACCCACACTGTTCCTCATGCCTGGAAGGTCCTTCCTCATTCCATCCTGCAAGATTGCTCAAGCATCACCATCTGCGTGAAGCCTTCCCTGACTGCCTGGAAGGACTTCTCGGGGTGATGTGCCTCTGCTGTTACCCTCTTTCTACTACTAGCAATCTAGCATGACTGTTTGCTTCCTGGCTGACCGAGGGCTGTCCAAGGGCAGAGACTAGGCTGATCTGCATCTACCTCCCTAATGCCCAGGGCAGGGCTTG
Organism: Saguinus oedipus; assembly: GCA_031835075.1. Classification (NCBI taxonomy): domain Eukaryota; kingdom Metazoa; phylum Chordata; class Mammalia; order Primates; family Cebidae; genus Saguinus; species Saguinus oedipus. Next base: position 58,660,015 of record CM063170.1, read on the forward strand.
GAACAGAGCAGCCACCTGGGTCTGTTTGTTGAAACCCAGCCTGTGTTTGCACTGATAGGGAGCCCACTACTTGTTTTTACCACCACCATCTCTGGGAAATGGAGGGAAAGGTCCTTGGTCACTGCTCTCACTATGCCTAGACCATGTGTGCTGACATTTACATGGGCCTCATGGTCATCTACTTTGTAAGCCTTGGAGTCCAGCCCTGTCTTTGTTTTTTGTTTTTGAGAAAGGGTCTCATTGTTTTGCCCAGGCTGGAGTGCAGTGGCATGATCTTGGCTTATTGCAACCTCCACCTCTTGGGTTCAAGCCATTTTCATGCTCAGCCTCCCAAGAAGCTGGGATTACAGGTGTGTGCCACCACGCCCGGCTAATTTTTTGTATTTTTAGTAGAGACGGGTTTCACTATATTGGCCAGACTGGTCTCGAACTCCTGACTTGAAGTGATCCACCCACCTTGCCCTCCCAAAGTGCTGGGATTATGGTGTGAGCCATGACACCCAGCCCAGCCCTGACTTTGAATAGATAGGAAGGATTTGCCTGGTCCAGGCTCCACTCTTTGCTGGCTTTGATTTGAATTCCTGGAGCAAAGGTTTGGGTGGCAATCGAGCAGGGTGCTCAGGGCATCCCCCTAGGTTTCTGCTGGGCTGGCTGAGATCAAAGGAGCCAGCTGGGGGCCAGAGCATCACTGACGGGACAAGGAGGCCTCTGCTATCTGCTCCCTCCAGAGGAATCCACAGTACAGGTGATGCAGCCCCCTGAGAACAGGTAACAATGCTCAGGTAAGATCAGTGCAGACTGAAGTGGCCCGGGGCAGGTCATACAGAGCCTTGTAAATGGGACAGACCCAGCCAAGCCAGGAGCTCAGACTGGCTGATCAACAGAGGACAGTGGGGACACTGCACACCAGCACGATAGACCTCTGGAAGATATCAGAACAAGCAACAGTGGCTACTGAAAGCAATACAGGCCGGGCGAGGTGGCTCGCGCCTGTAATCCCAGCACTTTGGGAGGCCGAGGTGGGCGGATCACCTGAGGCCAGGAGTTCGGGATCAGCCTGGCCAACATGGCCATCTCTACTAAAACTACAAAAATTAGCCAGGCATGGTGGTGGGTGCCTGTAATCCCAGCTACTCAGGAGGCTGAGGCAGGAGAATCGCTTGAACCTGGCAGGTGGAGGTTGCAGTGAGCCGAGATCACGCCACTGCACTCCAGCCTGGGCAACAAGAGCAAGACTCCGTCTCAAAAAAAGAAAATTAACCAACTGTGATGGTGCATGCCTGTAGTCCCAGCTACTTGGGAGGCTAAGGCAGGAGAATCACTTGAACCCAGGAAGTGGAGGTTGCACTGAGCTGAGATTCCACCATTGCACTCCAGCCTGAGCAACACAATGAGACCTGCCTCAAAATAAGAAAGAAGGAAAGAAAAAAAACAGCAATACAGACCAGTTCAACCCAGCAGACAGATATGTAGAGCCCAGAACTGATATGAAATAAGCAAGTAGCGGTTTCGTCTCTTCTCCCCTGCATTCTAGTGGAACAAAGAATCCCTGCCTCACTCAGTCCTCCTGCTCTGTCAGGGCCCTCAGTGGCCTTGTGGGAGGCTGAAGCCTTTCTACCAGGAGCAGACAGCTTCCCTGGGGCTGCCTGAGTGAGAATGGAGATTGGGGGTGGAGGAAATGTTCTACAGAAACAGCTTCAGCTGAGCCCAAGAAAGAACAGTCTTATGACTGAGCTGTCACTGATGGCAGGTGGCAGTCTCTGTGTCCCGGGAGGGCGCAAATCAGATGGCCTTGGGGGGATATGGAGGGAGAGCCACCTGTGTGTCAAAAGCCTATGCTCTCTGAGGACCCTCCCAAGCTGGCCTCAAACACTGACCCTGCAGTGAAATCAGAGAAGCTTATGTGCTTTCCCCAGTTCATCACCTCCTTCTCCTTCCTCCAGGATCAGATCCCAATCCCTGCTCAGGCTCACACCTGGGAGCTAGGCAGAGGAAGGCGCAATGGGATAGAAGTTGTATAACCAAATCCCTTTTTTTTTTCCTGGGCCTCAGTTTCCCTCATCTGGACCAAGTGTCAGAGGTGTGGATACTACCAGCAGGGCTGGGGTGGTGTTAGTCTAAACCGCACCATTTTGTAAGCTCCTTGCTCTTTTGCAGAACTTGGTCAAGGTGAAACATTTTACGGGGTTCGAGCCGTGAGAAACATCCCGCCTAACCACCTGACCACAAGGCAAACAAAGGCCCGACTGAAGAAACAGCCTGCCTCTTAATGATATTCTGCAGGAAGAAAGTGCAGGGAGTGCCACATTCTGCCGGAACAAGGGCCAGACCGCCTCATCACTGGGAAGTCTTATCAATATCCTGCCGGGCAAGCCAGACTGCCCAGACTCCCCCCCCCACCATACCTGTAAATTGCCCCAGGCTGTAAGCAGCAGTGAGCTCTGGCATTAGGCTGATCCCCTACTTCTGTAGGTTTTATGTCTGGACCCAAAACCTGCATTTTCGGCCGGGTGCAGTGGCTTACGCCTGTAATCCCAGCACTTTGGGAGGCTGAGGAGGGTGGATCACCTGGGGCCAGCAGTTCAAGACCAGCCTGGCCAACATGGTGAAACCCCGTCTCTACTAGAAATATTAACCGGGTGTGGTGGCGGGTGCCTGTAATCCCAGCTACTTGGGAAGCTGAGGCAGGAGAATCTCTTGAACCTGTGAGAAGGAGTTGGCAGTGAGCCGAGATTATGCCATTGCACTCCAGCCTGGGTGACAAGAGCAAAACTTCATCACAAACAAACACCCTGCATTTGCTTTTGAGCTGCCCTCTCTCTGTGTGTGTGTCATTCTCTAACCCTCACCTTCCCTTCAAAACCTAACAGGTGGGGCTGGGCTCTGAGTCCCTGGCAGTGCAAGAACCCTCAGGGGTTCAGTGGAAAAGTCAAGATAAGTCTGTAGGCTCCCTGTCCAGGGTTGGTGGCTCATGCCTGTAATCCCAGCACTTTGGGAGGCCGAGGAGGCTGGGCTCTGAGTCCCTGGCTGACAAGAATCAAAATTGGATGGTGATGTCCACCCTGACCCTACCCCCTACCCAGGCCAGAGCTATCAGCAGGAAGGATGTGTGCTGGACGGACAGACAGTTGGCCCCTTCCACCCTCTGGGGAGGGTGACAGGAGAAGCCAGGGGCAGCTGCCTCCACTGCCCATACAATCTCATTATGGAAAATTCCCTCTATTGACTCAGCTCCAATCAAGCTGGCTGCCCGGGGGCTTCCCCCCAGGTTTCTGCTGGGCTGGCTGAGATCAAAGAGAGCCAGGCTGGGGGCTGGAGCAGCACTGACTTTGCCATCGATCCAGATGCGCCTGTCGTTGCTAGGCAACAGCCTCCAGTCTCTCCCGTCCTTCCTCCCCCCGGGGGCTGCAGAATAGGACAGTAAAGGGGGAGAGAGGGAGAGACCCCACATTCGCTCTCCATGTCATCCCTTCTCAAGCTAGAAACCTCTGTCACCAACCAGGGAACCCCTCCTCCCTAGAAAGCAATCCCCCATCCAAGATGAGTGCTAGACCCTCCTGCCAAATGAATCTCTTCCCTCCCCTCACATTTGTATGCACCTCCAGGGTACTGGAAATCCACCCCTCCTCTGCTCCATGTAAGCACTCTCTCAGCAAGACAGACCAGGGACTCACCATTGAAGAAATCAAGGCCCAGAAAGGGGAAAGGACCCTCAGGGGTTCAGTGGAAAAGTCAAGATAAGACTGTAGGCTCCCTGTCCAGGGTTGGTGGCTCATGCCTGTAATCCCAGCACTTAGGGAGGCCGAGGTGGGAAGACCACTTGAACCCAGGAGTTCAAGACCAGCCTGGGGCCAGGCACAGTGTATCACGCCTGTAATCCCAGCACTTCGGAAGGCTGAGGCTGGCGGATCACCTGAGGTCAGGAGTTCAAGACCAGCCTGGCCAACATGCTGAAACCTCATCTCTCCTAAAAATACAAAAAAATTAGACAGTGTGGTGGCACATACCTGTAGTTCCACTTACTTGGGAGGCTGAGGCAGGAGAATCACTTGAACCCATGAGGTGGAGGTTGCAGTGAGCTGAGATTATGCCATTGCACTTCAGCCTGGGCAACAGAGCAAAACTCTGTCTCAAAGAAAAAAAAAAAAAAACCAGCCGGGGCAACATAGCAAGACCTCAACTCTACCAAAAAGAATTAGCCAGGGTGGTGGTGCATGCTTGTATTCTCAGCTACTCGGGAGGCTAAGGTAGGAGGATCATTTGGGCCTAGAAGTTGGAGGCTGCAGTGAGCTATGATTACACTACTGCACCTCAACCTGGGCAACAGAGTCAGACCCTGTCTTTAAAAGAAAAAGGCGGGGGCCAGGCGTGGTGGCTCACACCTGTAATCCCAGCACTTTGGGAGGCCAAGGCGGGTGGATCACAAGGTCAGGAGTTTAAGACCAGCCTGGCCAAGATGGTGAAACCCCATCTCTACTAAAAATACAAAAAGCAGCCGGGCACTGTGGCAGGCACCTGAAATCCCAGCTACTCAGGAGGCTGAGGCAGGAGAATCACTTGAACCCAGGAGGTGGAGGTTGCAGTGAGCAGAGATCGTGCCACTGCACTCCAGCCTGGGTGACAGAGCATGACTCCATCCCCGCACCCCCCCCCCCCCGCAAAAAAAGAAAGACTGTAGGCTGCTAACTCCCAGCCCAGTATTGGACTAAATATGGGAGCCATTTAATCTTCAGAGAATGGCTCTAAAGACAAAAGCACACTCCCATTTTTCAGTGGGTTGGCTTTTTTTTTCCTTTTCCCAAAACGTAGGATGCATTTCATAGTAGTTTTTTTTGTTGTTGTTTCAAGTGCTATAATTTAAAACTGTTAGTTGTGTTTTAAAACAGGCATAAAAATGTACTGTGGGTTTTGGGGGCTGTAATCGACTAAATAATGCAAATGATCATTTTATCATAGTTTAATATTTTGCATATTTTATCTACCCTACACTGCTCATCTCTGTATTTTTTTTGACTGAACATATGCACGTCATCCTAGCAGTTGTTATGTGGTGACCTACTTACTTCACGGCTTATTTAGAATTTTAAGGTCCCTCTCCCTCTGAGGTCTTTACAGCCCTTGGGGATGGAGGAAGGAAAGTCTCTTGGATTGGCACAGTGGCTGATGTCTGTAATCCCAGCACTTTGAAAGGCTGAGGTGAGAGGATCACTTGAGATCAAGAGTTCGAGACCAGCCTGGGCAACATAGCAAGACCCCCATATCGTTCTCTCTCTCTCTTTTTTACAAAAAGGAAAGTTTCTCAGTCTTCCCCCGGTCCCTGTCAAACCTTTTCTTAAACAACTAAGGGAGAGGAAGAGGTGATGTGTGTCCCAAGGTGTGAGAGGCCAGAATTCAGAAGGTGGTGCTCTCTGAGAGGTGCCAGGAGGTGCACAGTCCTTGAGCAGTGGTCCTGGTGGCCTTGGAAATGCCACTGCCTGCCAGCTGCATACCCGCAGCTGTTCAGCACGGTGACACCTCCTCCCTGACTCCCCTGCCCGGCACCAGTCACACACTTCAACTCTGAGAAGCACAGCTTTTCAAGGTCCTTGACAAATGGTAACCAATTAATGTCAATTAATCTGATTAGCCTAAATAGTTAATTAAGCAGCTAATTAACAACATCATCGACAATAACCCAAAGCTCCTGAGGAATGGTGGGTGGGAGGTAGGAATGGTGGGTGGGGATGCCGAAGGGAGGTCCTTTTTGCTCTGGGAACAGGTGAGCCCCTTAAGGTCAGATCGGGAGCGGGAGCTGCCCTTGCAGCTGGGCCATCTCCAAGTCTCCACTCTGCTCTGCCATCATCTGAGAATCACCAGCAGGGTACCCACCCCCAGGCCAGGGTCAAAGGGGCTGATTTCTGTGGGACAGGCTGAAGTACAGCACGGCAGAGGAGGGACAACTTCTCCTGTCTGGGAAACAAAATCCCAGAGAGGGCGGAGCACGGTGGATCACACCTGTAATTCAGACTCTTTGGGAGGCTGAGATGGGAGGATTACTTAGTCCGGGAGTTCAAGACCTGCCTGGGCTGCATAGTGAGACCCTCATCACTACTAAAACTGAAGAAAATAAATTAGCCAGGCATGGTGACATGGACCTGTAGTCCTGGCTACTTGTGCAGCTGAGGCAAGAAGATTGCTTGAGCCTGGGAGTTCAAGGCTGCAGTGAGTTATGACTGTGCCACTGCACTCCATCCTGGGTGACAGAGCAAAACCCTGTCAAAAATAAATAAATAAATGCATAAAACAGAGAGGAGCCTCTGCCACTGCTCCCCATCCACACCATGCACCTTACAGCTCACAATCTCTCTCATTTCCCTAAGCTACAGAGCAGCCCTGGGAGATAACTGCTCTCCTTCAGCCCATCCTACAGATGAGGAAATTGAGTACCTCTTAGATACCAGTCCCTGTGCTTGCACTGACGACCTGCAACAGTGAATCCCGCAAGGTCCCTGCCCTCAAAGAACAGCCACTGTGGGGCCTCACAGTGCCTCGGTGCAGCCTCTGCGGGTCAAACACTTCTTAGCCGGGTGATGTTAGTAACCTCTCCATGCCTCCATTTCCCAAACGATGACCTGCCTGCTTCAGTGGATGTTGTGAGGACTGAATAAGTTAATACAGGCAGCAGCCTCCCGCTCGCGGAAAAGGCTAAATGAGTTGGAAAGGTAAACCACCAGACAGAATGGGGTGTAAAGTGGGCCGGGGAAGCAGCAGCACCCGGCCCTTGAGGGCACTCAGACTGGAACAGGGTATCACAGAGAAGAGGTCTGAGCAGAGCCTGGTGCTCAGGGAAGCAGAGGAAGAGGGAGGAAGGGCGTTCCAGGTGAAGGGAACCGCATGTGCAAAGTCATAGGGCACCGGTCCTCAACTCTAGCATGTAGGGTCACCTTGGAGCCTTAAAAAATGCAGACTTTGGCCAGGTGCGGTGGCTCATGCCTGTAATCCCTGCACTTTGGGAGGCCGAGGCGGGTGGATCGCTTGAGGTCAGGAGATCGAGAGCAGCCTGGGCAACATGTCAAAACACTGTCTCTACTAAAAAGACAAAAATTAGCCGGGCGTGGCCGTGCACGCCTGTAATCCCAGCTACCTGGGAGGCCGAGGCAGGAGAATTGCTTGAATCTGGGAGGCAGAGGTTGCAGTGAGCCAAGATTGCGACACTGCACTCCAGCCTGGGCAACAGAGTGAGATCCTGTCTCTAAAAATAATAATAGTAATAATAATAAAATTATTGGAATCAGTCATTTTGGGTGAGTCCTGGGAATCTACTCATAGACTGTTCTAGAAATACTGGGGCAGTGGGCTGGGATTACGGTGGCTCATGCCTGTAATCCCAGCACTTTGGGAGGCTGAGGTGGGTGGATCATTTGAGGTCAGGAGTTTGAGATTAGCCTGACCAATATGGTGAATCCCATCTCTACTAAAAATACAAAATTAGCCGGGCATGGTGGTGCATGCCTGTAATCCCAGCTACTTGGGAGACTGAGGCAGGAGAATTACTTGAACCAGAGAGGCAGGGGTCTCAGTGAGCCAAGATCATACCATTGCATTCCAGCCTGGGCAACAGCAAAACTCTGCCTCAAAAAAACCACAAAAAACAAACAGAACTTGGGGAGGTGTCTCTCCATCTAGAAACCATGGCTGCAGCGGTTCTGGGTGTCCAGGTTGGGCTGAGCCGCGGAGAGGAGGGGAGAGGCCCCAGGCCTTATGACCCACGTCCTGAAAACACACTGCAGGCCCCCTGTTGTCTCCATCTGTCCAAATCACACCCGCTCTTCAGGATGACCTTCCTGGAACAGTTCTGGCCGTGCACTTACCTACTGGGAACATTCCTGGTGTTCTCTGCTCTATATGGAAAAAAAGGCTAGACTGCTTGGCACTAAGACCCCCCCACTGGGATGCCCCTGTCTCCAGCCCTGGGCTTCAGCTCCTCTACCCAGACCCTGGCACTCCAGCCACACTGTTCCCAAGCACCTGGTGCTCTTGCCTCCTCCTCTCTGCTCCTGCCAAAAGCACCCTGCCTCCTTGTGCATACACCTGGCAAACCTGCACTCATTCTATGAGCTCCATCTGTGATGCCGGCTCAAAAGTTAACCAAAGTCGACCAGGTCAGGTGGAACTTCCCCACACCAGTGTCCCTGCAGCCCTTGGAATGCTCCTACATGACCTCTAGTCCATCTAAAAACATTCTCCAGGGCTGTTTGGACTCAAGAACTGTCCTGCTCCTCCCATTTTTTTAGAGACAGGATCTCACCATGTTGCCCAGGCTGGAGTCCATTGGCTATTTACAGGCACAATCATAGTGCACTACAGCCCCAAACTCCTGGGCTCAAGCAATCCTTGCGCCTCAGCCTCCTGAGTAGCTGGGACCACAGGTGCACGCCACTGTGCCTGGCTCCGGCTTCTCCTCTCTTTACCTAGTGCTTAGCACAGGGCTTGGGGATGACAATGTGTTCATGCAGCTTTAAGTGGGGAGGAGCTGCTGCTGTGCGATGAATGAATGAGTGAAAGAATGACCGTCTCTGCTTTCTGATGTCTGAAGAGCAGGAGAGAGAAGAGAGCATTTGAGAGGCAGGGAAGAGAGAGGTGTACTGGGGAGAATGATGGATGGGTCGCAAGGACCAAGACATATGTGTCAGACAGGGCTTGACAGAGAGGGAAGAAAGGACTGCCCCGAGGAAGAACCCACTGAATGTTCCAGCTTGCCTGCCTCCCCAGAAGCCCCCTCTGGGGCCCTGATGGGAGAAGGGGTGGCTTGAAGATTCTGCCAGTCTTGAAGCCTGCTCCTCTGACAGTGGTACCATCACCTCCTGCCCAGATGAACAGGCAGACAGACACCCTGCCCCGGCCTCTCTGTTCTTGGTCTCTTTCTCTCCCTCTCTCCCTCCTACCCCATTGCAGCCAGAGAGGGCTTCCTGAAGTGCAAACCTGAGCATTTTATGGCATTGCTCCAGAGCATAAGACTGTCATTGCTTTCTGAATAAATTTTCAGCTCTTGACTGGTGCAGTGGCTCATGCCTGTAATCCCAACATTTTGGGAGGCTGAGATGGGAGGATCGCTTGAGGCCGGGAGTTTGAGACCAGCCTGGGCAATATAGCGAGACCCCGTCTCTACAAAAACATTAAAAAATTATCTGGGTGTGGTGGCACAGGCCTGTTGTCCCAGCCACTTGGAAGACTGAGGCAAGAGAATATCTTCAGTTCAGGATTTGGAGGGCGTAGTGAGCTGTGATCTCACCATTGCACTCCAGGCTACCTGACGGTGAGACCCCGTCTCAGAAAAAAAAAATTCTAGTTCTTACTATGGTTTTCAGGGTCCTCCAAGGCCTAGCCTGGCTGACCATGCCCACTGGGCTGCCCTCTATTATCAGGCCCACCCCTGTCCAGTGCTATTTCCACATCTGATAACTCTCTATTCCCTGAATCCAACCAGGAGGTTTCATACCTCTGTGTGATTGCCCATGACACCCTCTGGAGTGCCAATCCTCTGCCCTCTCTGTCTAGCACCTCCCCATCATGCTTTTTTTGTTGTTGTTGAGACAGAGTCTTCCTCTGTCACCCAGGCTGATGTGCAATGGCATGCTCTCAGCTCACTGCAACCTCTGCCTCCTGGGTTCAAGCAATTCTCCTGCCTCAGCCTCCCAAGTAGCTGGGATTACAGGCTCCCACCACCACACCCAGCTAATTTTTGTATTTTTAGTAGAGTGAGATTTCACCATGTTGAGCAGGGTGGTCTCGAACTCCTGACCTACTGATTTGCCTGTCTTGGCCTCCGAAAGTGCTGGGATTACAGGTGTGAGCCACTTTGCCCAGCCTACCCAGCCTTTATAAGGCCATTAAAAATATGCTTTTTGAAGAATATTTATGTATTTATTAAAACAGTCTCGCTCTTTCGCCCAGGCTGGAGTGCAGTGGTGCGATCTCAGCTCACCACAGCCTTGAACCCCCCAGACTCAAGCAATCCTCCCACCTCAGCCTCGTGAGTAGCTGGGACTACATGCGTGCACCATCAAGTCTGGCTAATTTTTATCTATTTATTTTTTATTTCAGTAGAGATGGGATTTCACTAAGCTGCCCAGGCTGGTCTCAAACTTGTGGGCTCAAGCGATCCTCCTGTCTTGGCCTCCTGAAGTGCTGGGATTACAAGGGTGAGCCACCAAACTTGGCCTGAAAGAGTATTTATTTATTTATTTATTGCGATGGAGTCTCGCTCTGTCACCCAGGCTGGAGTGCAGTGGTGTGATCTCGGCTCACTGCAACTCTGCCTCCCGGGTTCAAGCGATTCTCCTGCCTCAGCTTGCAGCTGGGATTACAGATGTGTGTCAGCACGTCCAGCTAATTTTCGTATTTTTAGTAGAGACGGGATTTCACCATGTTGGTCAGGCTGGTCTCAAACTCCTGACCTCGTGATCCGTCCACCTCGGCCTCCCAAAGTGCTGGAATTACAGGCGTGAGCCACTGTGCTTGGCCAAGAGTCTTTAAAGACATCAGTGAATGCTCATGATAGAGTAAAAACAGCCACAGATCTCCCCCGGCCACGTGTTTCTGGTTACTTAACTCTACATACCTACGGACACGTGGAAAAAAAGCCTGAAGGAAATACCATGCCGTATTCAAAGTGGTTGTCTCTGGATGGTAGAACTATGGATTTTTTCTACTTTCTCCTTGGTTTCTGCATTTCCCAAGACTTGTACAATGAAGGGATGCCATTCTGTGTGTGTGTGTGTGAGCGTGTCTTTTCTTTTTTTTGAGATGGAGTCCCACTCTGTCGCCCGGGCTGGAGCATAGTTGTGCAATCATAGTATACTATAACCTAGACTCAAGCAACCCTCCCACCTCAGCTTCCCAAGGAGCTGGGACGACAGGCAAGTTCCACCACACATGGCTTATTTTTAATTTTTTTTAGCAAGCTGAGGTCTTGCTATGTTACCTAGGCTGAAGACATGCCATTCATTTGACTCTAAGAATCTAACAACTTGCTTTTACCTGTCTCTATCCTGGGGAGTCCTGGGAAATGGTGGTGGGGAGGAGTGCTGGACTGGGAGGGGCTCAGCTGAGGAAGCTGCCTGGACCCTGGGGTCTGGGTAACCAGGCCAAGTCTCCTCATAACCCTCAGAGGTCCCAGCAGGATGCTGAGGGAGCCGCAGCACCGTCCGCCAGCTTCCACCGGCACAGCAGTCTCAGCAGTGGGCAGGAGGCCAGGGCGGGGGCGGCTGGAGACTGAGGCCAGGCTGGCTGCCGAGGAAGCAGTGCTGCAGATGGACAGGCCGGCGGCTTTAGGCTCTGGAGGAGTCCTTGAGGGGGCGAGGACTGCTCTGGAGCCAATGCACACATGGTCCTGGGGGGAGGGGACCTGTCTTCTAGGTCAGCAGTCAGCGAAGCAGCCTGAGCCGGGCTCACCCACCCAGGCCCTCTGAGAACCCTATTCTAGATGATATGGGGCCCACATGATGAGCCTCTGGCAGGGAGATGTCGCCCTCCTGTGCTCATGACCCAGGAGAGGGCAGAGGGGCAGCACCCCTGAGGTATCAGCAGGTGCTAAGCCACAGTGAATGCCTAGGCTGGGCCAGGCTGGGTCTGTAATTGGTGGTAACAAGCCCTTCCCTGTCATAGTCCCCTCTGTTCTCCTGGGCCTCCTGCTAGCTCTCACGCTCTCTCTCTCTCTCTCTCTCTCTCTCTCTCTCTCTCTCCCCGCCCCCCGCGCCACTCTCTCTTACCCCTTTCTCCTCTCTGAACCCACTCCCCCTCACTCTGCCTCCCAAACGCCTTCCATTCCCCTCATCTGACTCTTCTCCATTCATCAAAAGCTGTTCTTAGATGGGTGTGGTGGCTCACCCCTGTAATCCAAGCAGTTTGGGAAGCCAAGACAGCATAGTGAATCTCCATTTCTAAAAAAAATAATAATAATAGCTGCATGTGGTTGAGCATTCCCGTAGTCCTAGCTATTCAGGAGGCTGAGGCAGGAGGACTGCTTGAGCCCAGGAGGTTGAAGCTGTAGTGAGCTGTGTTGGTGCCACTGCACTCCAGCCTGAGCAACAGAGTGGGTCCCTCTCTCAAAAAAATTTAAAAATGCATTTTGACTAGATGATCCCCCCTACCCACGAAGGCCCTGTCAGTCCCAAGACTTAAACATCTCTCTGCCCTATAAATCTGTATGTTAGGAAGCCTGCAGTTTCATCACTAGAGGTAGAAGTCACCTCCAGTGTTTCAAGCTTTGATTTATTGGAGCTGAGATTTCAAATTCACCTGTCCCAAGTCACCTACAGATTTGGGTCTTAATTAAAGGGGAAAATAGGGCTAAACAGGCCCAGTGGCCCACCTAGAGATCCCAGTACTCTTTGGTTGAACCAAGATTAGAGTCCTTTCTGGCCCAGAATTTGAGGTGAGCTGCAGAGACACCAAGATGTCTTCCATACACCTCCTAGGGTGTTTCACCAGAGCGCAGGAGGCCCCCCAAGGACCACCGGCATGGGACTGGGAAAGCAGCAGAGGTGAGGTGATTGAGGCTTATTCATAGAATTTTGGGGAAAATAGGACTGAGTTTGCAGCTGGTGCTGTAAAGACAGGAGGCATGGCCGGGTACAGTAGCTCATGCCTGTAATTCTAACACTTTGGGAGGCCGAGGCGGGTGGATTACCTGAGGTCAGGAGTTTGAGACCACCTTGGCTAACATCACAAAACCCTGTCTCTATTAAAAACACAAAAATTAGCCAGGCATGCTGGTGCATGCCTGTAGTTCCAGCTACTAGGAAGGCTGAAGCAGGAGAATCACTTGAACCCAGGAGGCAGAGGTTGCAGTGAGCTGAGATTGCGCCACTGCACTCCAGTCTGGGTGACAGAGTAAGACTCAGTCTCAAGAATTAAAGAGAGAGAGAGAGAGAGAGAGAGAGAGAGAGAGAGAGAGAGAGAGAGAGAGCGGGAGAGGTCGGGCACAGGCTCAGTGTAATTACAGGCTCATGACTGTAATCCCAGCACTTTGGGAGGCCGAGGCAGGAGAATCGCTTCAACCCAGGAGGCAGAGGTTCCAGTGAGCTGAGATCACACCATTGCACTCCAGCCTGGGAAACAAGAGCAAAATTCCACCTCCAAAAATAAATAAATGAAGAAAACACAGCAGGCAAGCCCTGCAGAGGGACTGGGTCACTGTGCAATTGAGTCCAGGCTGAGTGGGAAGGAGGAGGTGAAGGGCCTTCTCAGTTCTAACACCTTGGCTCAGTGAAGGAGTGGAGGGCTCAGAGACGGGGGAGGGTTCAGTGAGGGGAGAGGGGATCACGAGCGGGGACTCGCTGAGGGGTAGGAGGCTGAGTGAGGAGAAAGGAGCTCGGATAAGTGGTGTTCAGAGGAGGGCAGCCTTCTTTTTACAATTTTTTGTAGAAATGGGATCTCACTCTGTTGCCCAGGCTGGTCTTGAACTCCTGGTCTCAAGGGATCCTCCCGCCTTGGCCTCCTGAAGTGTTAGGATGACAGGTGTGAGCCGCCACACCTGACATTAAACCCCATCATTTTAGGATTGGGGGCACTGAAGCCCAGAGATGGGAAAGGCACCTTTCAAGGTCATACAGGGTGCCAGGATCAGAGATAGGTCCAGAAAGAAGGTCTTGAACTCCTGTTCAAGTGTCCCTCAGTTGCCTCCAGCACTTGCCCCCCCGCCAAAGCTCACCGGCCTACAGTGCCTGGGTTGATTTTCACCCTGGGGAGCCTGGAGAATTGGGGGCAGAGTGGTGTTGTGGCAGTCATCCTGGGGTCCTGAGGCAGTGGACTTGGGTTGCACTAAGACCTTGCTCTGTGACTTGGGAAAGTCCCATCACACTCTCAGGCCTTGGTTTGCTCCTCTGTGAAATGGAGACAGCAGCACCTTTGGCTCCAGGTTACGTGAGGTGAAGATGAGATCATGTATGTGAAGTTACAGGACCACAGGCAGAGGCTCAGTGTATGTATAAGAGTGAAGGAAGAGGGGCTGGGCTCCCCTAACCTCCCTATTAGTGCCCCTAGCAGGCTTCTGAGACATGATTTTGTCCCTAGGGGTGGGGGGTGGGGTGGCAATAAAATATGGGCAGAGGAGGGAGAAAAGTCAGGAAGGGAGGCTCACCCCAGCAGCACCAGTAGCCACTTCTGGCCATGGAGCATCTCAGGAGGTGAGGGTGACCCACTAAGAAAGGAAGGGGCAGTCACTGGCTTGTAGAGGTCAGCAAGAGGTTGGCAGGCAAAGGAGATGCAAAGTGGGTGCAGCATTGAGCAGATGAGACTGTCAGACCCAGACTCCCCCTTTGGCAGGTGTGACAGGGGTAGAGGCACCCAGCTGGCCGGTTCAAAGCATATTCTACCTCCAAGTATCCCAGTGACCTTGCGGGAGTCACCTCCTCACTGCGCTGTACACCCTCATCCATCTCCCTCAGGCTCCCCACCTGTAAAGCTGGCATCATGAATCAAGACACTGGCATTGAACTGAGCCTTAATAAACAGAGGATGGTACAGGTCATCAGTAACTCTCCTGCCTCCAGGAGGACAGCGTGAGTGGCTTCATGACCTTGGGAAAGTCACTCAAGCCTCATTTCTCAGCTATGAAATAGGGACAATGAAGCCTTCCTCATGAAGCTTCCGTGAGGATTAGCTGAGTCAACTGTTGTATTGTGCCCAGCATGGAGCTGGCTATGAGGCCCTCAACCAATGTTCATCTCCTCTGGGAACAGAAAAATATGCTTCAAATATCACTGAACACTCTTCCACATTTATCCAGCTCTTTAAGAAATTCTTACTTGTCTATTTACTAACACTCACCCAGCATTTTATACGTAAAAGTCATCTCCCATCCCCTTATCCAGAGTATTTCTTTCAACAGCGAAGTAGACATTGTTAACACCACACCTGCTTTGCAGATTGGAAACAGACTCAGAAAGGTTAATGGCTTACCTGAGGTCACATAACCTAGATTTGATCTTATGTCTTTCTGACATCAGAGTCCATGACTCCCAACCCACATACCCCCACCTCTTGAAACCCAGTTGACTCTTTAGTCACTCTTCAGGAATACCTCCTCCACCCCACAGGAGAGTGGGATGGGGTATAAAGTTAAGGAACCAGAAAGCTAGTGTTGTGTGGGAACAATTTCCTAGCCAGCTGGGTCCTATTTTTGGCTGAGGAAGAAGGTGGCACAAGCCGGGGCCATGACCTTAAGATGCCCCCTGGACAGAGGAACTGGTGTACATCTCTCCATCAAAGCCCAGAACCTGCCATTTCTCTTGCCATGGGACAAAAGACCATCCCAAGCCCCCTGATGCTAGGATGACTGAGGTCTTAGGGCAACAAGAAGTTATGACTGGAATAGGGAACAGGCATTGAATTACCAGGCCAGACCTTGGTACAACCTTCCCTTGCTCCCCCTAAATCTCTCCCCACAATGGATCTGCTGTCAGGAGCAGGAACTGCAGGAAGCTTCAACACTGTCCAGGCAGAAGCCCTGGGAGGGAGGGGGAGGCGGATGCAAGGCAGAGGCTGCGTCTTTTCTCAGTTCTCCTCTTTACCAGGAATTTGCTCTGGGGCTGGGCTAACTCTGGGCTCTAGAAACTCTCTCTGGGCATCTGGGAGTAGGGGGTGTGCACAGAGAAACCCCCCAAACTCCTAGTAGCTATTTTCTCTTCTGTGTCCTCCATCCTCTTCCCAGTGCAAGAGTAAATGCCATCCTGTGTGAAACCCAGTTCTGCTTGCCAGCTCCTGCCTCCCTAGGGGCATTTGGGCAGCTGGGAAAGGGCCAGGCTGTCCCCTGGGCTGGCACCTCTTGCTGGACAGAGGCCCAGCATCCAGGTGGGGGCCTGCTCCCTCCACTCGGGCCAGTGACCAGCATCTCCACGAGGTCCCTGCATCGGTCTCTCCCTTCCCTGGGGAGCACGTCCTTCTCCTCAGTGGGACGGCAGTTGGGGGACTCCCTGGCACCCTCGTGGACCAGGCCATGGTCATTTATGCCCAGGGGAGTCCTGCCCATGACCCCATAGTGTCCCCACTGTCTCCATCCCTCTCAGTGAAATGAACGTCCCTCATCTCTGCTCTTCGGGTGCCTGGCACTCCCGGACAGACAACCTCGCTGTCCCCCCACACCGCCCCTCTGCTCGGAGGGCCTGCAGACCCCGGGGGGGTGCTGGGGAGGCCCGGGCTTCCACCCAGCCCCAGCCCCTTTGGGAGATGCCCCCGCCCCACAGGCGCTCTCACCTCCCCGCTGACTGCCGCGATCTGCCGGCGGTGGGGCCAGACCCTCGGGTCCCGCCGGTCCGGGCTGCCGCCTCGCTTGGGCTGAGCTGGGCAGGGCAGCTCCACGGCCCCCACGGTCCCGCGCCCTCCGCCTCCCCGCGGGTGCCGCCGCTGCTTGCTGAAATGCTGGACAGCGCACCGCCACTGAGGCGCCTCCCTGCCCGCCCGTCGGCCAGAGCGGCGCGGTCCCGTATCCGCAGCGCCCTCGGCAGGCCTGGAGGAACACCCGCAGCGGAGGCAACGGCAGGGAAGGACTGGACGAATCCTCCCCACTGTCCCCGACTCCCCGCCCAGGGGAACGTTTGTTTCCCCCACTTGCGAGACCGGGCACTCCAGCCCTGAAGGCTCCTGGGCAAGGGAGGTTATTACTTTGGATCTGGGAAATGCACTCGGTGTGCAGAGGCCTCGCCAGGATACAGTCCTAACCGCCAGTGTTAAAGAAGGCACCAGGAGCTAGGCGTGGTAGCTCACACCTATAATCCCAGCACTTTGGGAGGCTGAGGCAGGAGGATCACTTGAGGCCACAAGTTCGAGACCGGCCTGGCCAATATGGTGAAACCACCATCTCTACTAAAATACAAAAATTAGTCAGGTGTAATGGCTGGTACCTGTAATCCCTACTATTCAGCTACTTGGGAAGCTGAGGCAGGAGAATCGCTTGAACCTGGGAGGCAAAGGTTGCAGTGAGCCGAGTTCGCACCATTGCACTCCAGCCTGGGCAAGAAGAGCGAAACTTAGTCTCAACAATAAAATAGAAGGCACCAAGGAGGCTGAGGTGGGAGGATTGCTCGAGTCCAGGAATTTGAGGCTAGAATGAGCTATGATTACACCACTGCACTCCAGCCTGAATGACGAAGCTTGTCATTTTTTGACCCCATCTCAAAAATAAAAATAAAAAAAAAAAGGTGGGGATAGCGTGGGAGATATCCCAATGGAGACAGGAGATTTTAAATTATTTTTCTTAAATTTAAATTTTTGGCTGAATGCGGTGGCTCACGCTTGTAATCCTAACACTTTAGGAGGCTGAGGTGGGCAGATCACTGAGCTAGGAGTTCGAGACCAGCCAGGCCACCACGGGGAAACCCTGTCCCTACGAAAAATACCAAAATTCCCCAGATGTGATGGTGTGTGTGCGCCTGTGATACCAGATACTCCGGAGGCTGAAGTGGAAGGATGGCTTGAGCCTGGGAGGTGGAGGTTGCAGTAAGTCGAGATTACTCCATTGCACTCCAGCCTGGGCAACAGAGACAAAGCTTGTCAAAAAAAAAAAAAAAAAAAAAACCCAAAAAAACAAACAAACAAAAAAAATTTTTTTTAACTTTTTGATAGAGCCAGGGTTTCCCTATGTTGCCCAGTCTGCTCTCAGAAAGGTCAATGGCCAGCCTCAAGCAGTCCTCCTGCCTTGGCCTCCCAAAGTATTGGGATTACAGGCATGAGCTGCGGCAACTGGACTTCTTTTTTTATTTTTTTGAGACGAAATCTAGCTCTATCACCAAGGCTGGAGTGCAGTGGTGAGATCTTGGCTCACTGCAACCTCCACCTCCCAGGTTCAAGTGATTCTCTGGCCTCAGCCTCCAGAGTAGCTGGGATTACAGGCACCTGCCACCACACCCAGCTAATTTTTGTATTTGTAATTGAGATGGGGTTTTGCTGTGTCGGCCAGGCTGGTCTTGAACTCCTGACCTCATGATCTGCCCGCCTTGGCCTCCCAAAGTGCTGGGATTACAAGCATTAGTCACTGTACCCAGCCCCCCCCCCCCTTTTTTTTAGATAGGGTCTCGCTCTGTTGCCCAGGCTGGACTGCAGTGGTGTGATCATATCTTACTGCAACCTCAAACTCCTGGGCTCAAGCCATCCTCCTTCCTCAGCTTCTCAGAGTGCTGAGATTACAAGCATGAACCACTGTGCCTGGCCAGGAGGGAAGAGGATTTTGAGAATGGAAATGCTGAAACTTTGATGTTGCTGGGTTGGGAGTCTGGGGTCCACACTTCAAGTCACCATTGGGTTACTCTCCGTGTGACCTTGTTCTGTTTCTCCCACAGCTCCTGCCCTCCTTTCAGTGAGCAGGCTGAGTGGAGAAAATTCAGAGGTGGAAATGCTGGGAGACCAGAGACCGTCCCTTAATGGAGATGCTAGGAACCAGGAAAGTGAAGGCCCCTGTTTCGAGCTCACCGTTGATGTCTCCAGGACTGTGTCGGAAGGCAGGACTGGAAATGCCGCAGCAGGTCTGACTCGGGAGGACAGTGGTGAGGCGTATCAGGTGCCAAGGGTGCAGATTTTCGAAGCATTTGCATGACACCAAGAGGCATCCCTGGGTCTGAGTGTATGTTTGTTGTGAGCCTGTGTGTGGGTTTACATGTGTATGTGCCCCCGTGTGTCTGTGTCTGTGCATCTGTTTTAATTTTTTTGAGACGGAGTCTCACTCTTGTCACCCAGGCTGGAGTGCAATGGTGCGATCTCGGCTCACTGCAACCTCTGCCACTGGGGTTCAAGCGATTCTCCTGCCTCAGCCTCCTGAGTAGCTGGGATTACAGGCGCATGCCACCATGCCTGGCTAATTTTTGTATTTTTAGTAGTGATGGGGTTTCACCATATTGGTCAGACTGGTCTCGAACTCCTGACCTCAGATGGTCCGCCCCCCGATCTCCCCAAAGTGCTGGCATTACAGGTGTGAACCACCGTGCCCAGCCTTTTTGTTTTGATTTTTGTGTTTTTTTTTGAGGCAGAGTCTTGCTCTGTCGCCCAGGCTGGAGTGCAGTGGCGCCATCTCAGCTCACTGTGACCTCCGTCTCCTAGGTTCAAGCGATTCTCCTGCCTCAGTCTCAAAAGTAGTAGCTGGGACTACAGGCGCCTGCCACCATGCCCAGCTATTTTTTTTTTTTATTTTTGCATTTTCAGTAGAGATGGGGTTTCACCGTGTTAGCCAGGATGGTCTCGATTTCCTGTCCTTGTGATCCACCCACCTTGGCCTCCCAAAATGCTGGGATTACAGGCATAAGCCACTGTGTCCAACCATTTTGTTTTGTATTTTTAACAGAGATGGGATGTCACTCTGTTGGGCAGGCTGCACTCAGACTCCTGACTGTACACAGGTGATCTGCCTGCCTCGGCTTCCCAAAGTGCTAGGATTACAGTCATGAACCACCATGCCTGGCCCTCTGTTATAATTTTTGCAAAGGTGGTTTCACTCTTCCCCTCCCCTCCTCCTTTGTCCAGGTTTCTTTACCTACCAGTATCTTTGGAGTGTGAGTGTGTGTGTGTGTGTGTGTGTGTGTGTGTGTGTGTGAGAAGATCCTTGAACTGCAGGCCCTTGCACAATCTGCAGAACAAAGATTGAGAGTGAGGGAGAGGGGTGGGCTACAGCTGCTGTCACCAGTACTGCAGCTCCGCAGCCCCGGCGGGGTGAGTCCTCTCTGCTGGTCTCCTACCTTCTGGCTGCATGAATATTTCATTTGCTGGGACTTTGGGCTGGCCTAGCACCAGTCAGCTTGCTTGCTCCTTCTTCCTGAGAGGAGCTGCCTTCTCTATGCCTGGCTGGGACTTCCAAGGCGAATCAACGTTTGGGAGAGGACCCTGGGAGTGGAGGGTTGGGGGTGGCGGCTACAGATCTCCCCTTGATTGAAAAACCATGGCCGGTGCGCAGAGAGGAGTGAAGAAACTCAGAGGAGGCACAGAGACGCAGCGACATCTCAGGGTGAAATGCATGCCTTAAATGAGTTGGCCTTTTTTTTTTTTTTTTTGAGTCTTGCATTTTGCTCTGTCTCCCAGGCTGGAGTGCAGTGGCACAATCTTGGATCACTACAACCTCTACCTCCTGGGTTCAAGCGATCCTCCTGTCTCAGCCTCTCAAGTAGCTGGGACTACAAGTGCATGCCACTACGCCTAGCTATTTTTTTGTATTTTTAGTAGAGACGAGGTTTTACTGTGTGGCTAGGCTGGTCTTGAACTCCTGACCTCAGGTGATCCACCCGCCTTGGCCTCCCAAAGTGCTGGGATTACAGGTGTGAGCCACCGCGTGCAGCCAAAGTTGGCTTTTTTTTTTGAGATGGAGTTTTGCTCTTGTTACCCAGGCTGGAGTGCAATGGCGCGATCTCAGCTCACTGCAACCTCCGCCTTCTGGGTTCAGGCAATTCTCCTGCCTCAGCCTCCTGAATAGCTGGGATTACAGGCACGCGCCACCGTGCCCAGCTAATTTTTGTATTTTTAGTAGAGACGGGGTTTCACCATGTTGACCTGGATGGTCTTGATCTCTTGACCTTGTGATCCACCCACCTCGGCCTCCCAAAGTGCTGAGATTACAGGCTTGAGCCACTGCGCCCGGCGCCAAAGTTGGCTTTATGAAACCTCACCACATTGCTTTGGTTCCTGACCAGCCCTGGCCTCAACTCTAGAATCAGCACCTGGGAACACTTTGCCCCAGCTGGGCACACCTCCTCCTACCGTCCCTTGGTCCGTCTCTGCATTCTGCCTCCCTGGTTTCACAATGGAAGCAGCTTCAAGGGAGGAGGGGATTCAGGCCCATAAAAGCTAGCTGCAGCCAGACACAGTGGCTCACACCTGTAATCCCAGCACTTGGGAGATCGAGGCAGGCAGATCACTTGAGGCCAGAAGTTCGAAACCAGCCTGGCCAACATGGTGAAACCCTGTCTCTACTGAAAATACAAAAATTAGCCAGACGTGGTGGCAGGTGCCTGTATTCCCAGCTACTCAGGAGTGGGAGGTGGGAGGATCGCTTGAACTGGGGAGGCGGAGGTTGCAGTGAGCTGAGATCACACCACTGCACTCCAGCCTGGGCGACAGAGCAAAACTCTGTCCAAAAAAAAAAAAAAAAAAAAAAGCTGGCTGCAAGCAAACTTTTCCAGCTGCCTGGAACTCTCCATGCTACCAGTCTCGGAAATCCCAGGCCACCTCTCCATCCCAGTATTCCCCCCTCTCCCTTCGCACTGCCTTTCCCCGGCTCATAGAGATAGACTCTGACTTGGTTTCCCCACCCAGCCTGCTAATTTCCCAAAAAAAGCACTCCTTCCCTTGCGCGGCTCATTTCAACAAGCGGCACCGCCATCTGTGCTGGCTTTTCTTCCTGCGATCCTCTGTCTCTGTCTCTGCCCTGCTCCAGGCCTTGACAGGAGGCTGACCTCTTCAGGCCGATTACCCAGGCACCCTTGCTCTAGGAGTCCGGTTGGGTTCATCTAAGGAGAGCCATCACCAGGAGAAGCCAGATCCAGGAGAAGGGGAGGAGAAAGTGGTTAGGGATCTGTTCCCCTGCTGAGCTACTTTCCAGCCTTTCTTCTCTACCGCCTGTTCTTCTGGCCGAGTTCTGGCTTTCAGCTTCCTCCCTGCAGCCTAGGTGTGGTAACAGCTTCCCAGTAATTTAAGTCCTTGGCCGCTTCTTTATGCCTTGTCCGTCCGTGCTCCTAACCTCATCTGCACCTGTGTGCAGGGTCCCTTCCTCAAGCTCTCATTAATTGGACCTTTGGAAGGGGATGTCTATTTCTTTCTTTCTTTTTTTTTTTTTTGAGACGGAGTTTCGCTCTTGTTACCCAGGCTGGAGTGCAATGGTGATCTCGGCTCACCGCAACCTCTGCCTCCTGGGTTCAGGCAATTCTCCTGCCTCAGCCTCCTGAGTAGCTGGGATTACAGGCACACGCCACCATGCCCAGCTAATTTTTGTATTTTTAGTAGAAACAGGGTTTCACCATGTTGACCAGGATGGTCTCGATCTCTTGACCTCGTGATCCACCCGCCTCGGCCTCCCAAAGTGCTGGGATTACAGGCTTGAGCCACCACGCCCGGCTGGGGATGTCTATTTCATTCTAGATCTCTGACTCAACAACCTTCCCTGCCCCAAGTCTGGTCTGTAAGTCAGAGACTTGTGAGTCCGAAGGATTCTCCAGTTCCTCCTTTGCCCTTTAGACCTTCCATCTCCTGGGACGGTCCCCATTTCTTTTTCTTCTTTTTCTTTAGACAGAGTCTCGCCCTGTCGCCCAGGTTGGAGTGCAATGGTGTGATCTTGGCTCAGTGCAACCTCTGCAACCTAGGTTCAAGTGATTCTCCTGCCTTAGCCTCCCAAGTAGCTGCGATTACAGGCGCCTGCCACCATGCCCAGCTAATTTTTGTACTTTTAGCAGACATGGGGTTTCCCCATGTTGGTCAGCCTGGTCTCGAACTCCTGACCTCGGGTGATCCACCTTCCTCAGCCTCCCACAGTGCTGGGATTACAGGTGTGAGCCACCACACCTGGGCCCTGTCCCGACTTCTGCAGCCTCAGAGTGTCTGCCTGGGCCAGGCCTTGATACAACATCCCTGCCCTGTGTCCTCCCCTTCTCCAGTCACTCTCCCTCTGAACAGGCAATCTCTGCTCAGATGGCACTTGGCCAATGACCCTTTTCAAGACATCTGCATATAAAACAGTGTCTCACCAGCCTGAGCAACATAGCCAGTATCTGTCATCCTGGTCAACGTGGTGAAAACCCGTCTCTACTAAAAATACAAAAATTAGCTGGGCATGGTGGCGCGTGCCTGTAATCCCAGTTACTCGGGAGGCTGAGGCAGGAGAATTGCCTGAACCCAGGAGGCAGAGGTTGCGGTGAGCCGAGATCACGCCATTGCACTCCAGCCTGGTTAACAAGAGTGAAACTCCGTCTCAAATAAATAAATAAATAAATAAAAATGAGCTGGGCTTGTTGGTGTACAGCTATAGTCCAGGCTACTTGGAGGCAGAGGCAGGAGGATTTCTTGATCCAGGAGGTCAAGGCTGCAGTGAGCCGTGATCGTGCCACTGCACTCCAGCCTGGGCGACAAAGTTAAACTTTGTCCCTGACAATAAAAAATAAAATAAATAAAACAGTGTCACTGGCTGGGCGTGGTGGCTCACACCTGTAATCCTAGCACTTTGGGAGGTCGAGGTGGGTGGATCACCTGAGGTCAGAAGTTCGAGACCAGCCTGGCCAACATGGTGAAACCCCGTCTCTACTAAAAATACAAAAATTAGCTGGGTGTGGTCGTGGGCACCTGTAATCCCAGCTACTTGGGAGGCTGAGGTAGGAGAATCATTTGAATCCGGGAGGCAGAGGTTGCAGTGTGCTGAGATCAGGCCACTACATTCCAGCCTGGGAGACAGAGGGGAACTTGATCTCATGGTTATAAGCTGGAGGGATCTGATGATGGGTGTGGTGCCTTTTATCTGAGAATGACAAAACCTGGGCCAGGTGCTATGTCTCATGCCTATAATCCCAGCACTTTGGGAGGCCAAAGCAGGAGGATTCCTTGAGACTAGGAGGCCAAGACCAGCCTGGGAAACATGGCAAAACCCCGTCTCTACAAAAAAATACAAAAATTAGCCAAGCGTGATGGCAGGCACCTGTAGTCCCAGCTACTTGGGAGGCTGAGTTGGGAGGATCCCTTGAGCCCAGAAGGTTGAGGCTGCAGGGAGCTGAGATCACATCACTACTCTCCAGGCTGGGTGACAGAGTGAGGCCCCGTCTCAAACAAAACAAAACCTAATCTCTCTGCTGTGCCAATACATTAACTGCCCACTCTTTTCTGCTGGCCCAATCCATCAGCGTTCCCATGCTATCGGCCTCCTTTTTCTCTCCTCAATCCCTCTGGCATCTCCCTGGTGCCCTGTCCGTGCCCAGCACTTTGTTGGGTTCAGATCATATCGAGGGATCCCTGTGGACCACGCGGCCTCCTTCTCTTTGTGCCCCTCTGCCTAGCCCACCCAGGCCTCTTCCTCTCCATCTCCCTCCCCTCCCCCAGCCCGTCTCCCTCTCTCTGCAGAGCCTGGGAAATTGAGGAGTCCCTTGTGGCAGGGCTGACCTTGTAGCAGATCTTTAATAAAAAATGAGCAGAGTCGGCAGCCTCCCCTGCTCGCCCCTCCTCCCTCCCAGCCTTCTACTCTCCTCTCCGTTGCTCATAAATCCACCATCAGGGGCCATCGCTCCAGGGTAAGCATTGGCCTCATTAGGGTCTTTTAAAATGTGCGCATCCTTGGGACGTGGGGGTGTGAGTGAAGAAAGCTTTTGTTGAGATCTGGGGGTGTGATGTAGAAGGGGAGGGGGCTACACTTCAAGGCTGTGGCCTCTGCTGCTTCTGCCTAGAGCTTCACATGGGCCCTCCCGCCCCCAGGACCCCCTCTCACCACCAAGGTGTCACACGGTTCTAACGGTCTAGCCCTCATCCCAGCCTGGGGTCATGCTCCTCTGGGAAGGGACGGCTGTCAGCAGCAGCCTATGCCTCACCCACTTCGAAGGGCTTCAAATCAAGTCTCCTACAGACACACATCTGCTCTCAGCCTGAGCCCAGGAGCGACAGTGATGCACATCTTTGAAAACTGCACTAATATGGCTGGGCATGGCTCCTGTAATTGCAGCACTTTGGGTGGCCAAGATGGGAGGATCACTTGAGCCAGGAGTTTAAGAACACCCTGGGTAACATAGTGAGATCCTGTCTCTATTAAAAAAAAAAGTAGCTGAGTGCAGTGTACACACCTGTAATTCAAGCTACTTGGAAGGCTGGAGCAGGAGGATCTCTTGAGGCCAGGAGTTTGAGGCTGCTGTCAGCTGTGATTGAACCACTGCACTCCAGCCAGGATGACAGAGTAAGATTCTCTATCTAAAAATAAATAAATAAGGCCAGGCACGGTAGCTCACACCTGTAATCCCAGCATCTTGGGAGGCCGAGGTGGGAGGATCATTTGAGGTCAGGAGTTCGAGACCAGCCTGGTCAACATGGTGAAACCCTGTCTCTACCAAAAATACAAACATTAGCTGGGAGTGGTGGCATGCATCTATAATCCCGGCTACTCATGAGGCTAAGGCAGGAGAAACACTTGAACCTGGGAGGCAGAGTTTGCAGCGAGCTGAGATCAGGCCACTGTACTCCAGCCTGGGCTAAAAATAAGACCCTGTCTCAAAAATGAAATAATAATAACAATAATAAAATTTAAAGATGAAAACTGCTGTATTCCAGTGATTGGATTTCCTCCTGATTACCTCTAATCCCACAATGAGCCCGTGAAGGAAGGACCAGCATCCCGTCTTACAGATGAGAACGTTAAGGATCAGGGCAGTTCAGAGCTTAGCCACAGCCATCTGGTCCATAAGCAACCTAGGCAATGATCTGAGCCAGGATCTGTCCAACCCAAAGCCAGGCCTGCCCCTGAGCCAGTGGCCTTGAGTCTGTGCCCCATCTTATCTCTCTTCCTTGGATCTGCAGCCCAGGTCCCTACCCTGAGCAGGGCACACAGCTCTTCCCCCTTCCTGATCCTGGAACCCACCCAGGTCCTTGAAGGAGGGCCGTGCTAGAGGGACAGACCTCCTTAGAACCAGGTTGTCAACTTCCCGACTCCTCAGCACGTTCCCCTCTTCCCTTGGATCTCTTGGGACTCTAGAGCCTGAAGCCCCCTGAGCTGTCCACACAGTGCGTCTGTGACCCTGGCTGGCCCTGCTACCCTGCCTAGTCCCCTAGGTCTTGAATGGGTCTTACAGGAGGTGCAGATGTGTATATGAATGCGTGTGCACAGATGAGTGTGTGCATGAGACATGGGGGGGGAATCAGTGAATGAATAAATTCATGAATAATTTTGCAAATGAATGAATGAATGAGGATGCATTCCAATGAATAAGTGAATGAGGCACTGAGTCAGTGAACTCTGCCTTCCAGGCAAGGCTGAGGCAGAGGCAGAGACATCATCCTCTCTGCGTTCTCCCTCCACATGACCCCCACTGTGACCACCAAATGTTCCTGCTTCCCTTCCTGGGACAAGAGTGCCAATCTGGGGACTACATCTCCCAGCATTCCTTGTTGGTATGGCGATGAACCATGTGACTAATTCTCACCCATGGAATGCAAGCAGATGTGACCACTTCCTGGAATAGCCCCTAGAAAGTAGATGGGCCCTCTCTGCTCACTCCTCCCACATTGCATTGGCTGCTGGCAGAATTTCCAGGATTCCAAGGCCCTGGATTGGGTGGGGAGCCACAAGATGGAAGGAGCCTGAGTCCTTGAATCACCACATGGAGGAGAGCTGCCTGCTGACCACAAACATCAACTTAGGATTGTCACTTTGGGAGGCTGAGGCAGGAGAATTGCTTGAGGCCAGGAGTTCAAGACCAGCCTGGGCAACATAGTGAGACTCTGTGTTTATTTCTCTAAAATTAAATTAAAAATTAAAACAAACAAACAAAAAAACCTTAGAACTACCAGAACATAAGAAATAATAAGTAGAGAGAAGCCCCTGAAATGCTGGGGTTTATTTGTTACAGCAGCACTGCCTGAACACACTTGCACAAGTAAATTATTTGTCATCAAGCTATATTTAGGCAGAGGTCCCGTGTGGGCTTGAGCCAAAGAATTTAGCCCAGAAATCTGGCTGGGTGCAGTGGCATACACCTGTAATCTTAGTACTTTGGGAGGCCGAGGCAGGTGGGTCACATGAGGTCAGGAGTTTGAGACCAGCCTGGCCAACATAATAAAACACTATCTCCAATAAAAATACCAAAATTAGCCAGCATGGTGGTGCATGCTTGTAATCCCAGCTACTTTAGAGGCTGAGGCAGAAAAATTGCTTGAACCCAGGAGGCCAAGGTTACAGTAGACCAAGATCATGCCACTGCCCTCCAGCCTGGATGACAGTGAGACTCTGTTTTTTTTTTAAAAAAAAAAAGTCCAGTAGAGGGAAGGTTAGGATGTGGAGAGAATGGCGTGAAACAGTCTTCCTCTATCACCCAGGCTGGAGTGCAATGGCGTGATCTCGGCTCACCGCAACCTCTGCCTCACAGGTTCAAGCGATGCTGCTGCCTCAGCCTTTCAGGTAACTGGGATTACAGGCATGCACCACCATGCCTGGCTAATTTTTGAATTTTTAGTAGACATGGGGTTTCACCATGTTGGCCAGGCTGGTTTCAAACTCCTGACCTCATGAGTCACCCACCTTGCCTCCCAAAGTGCTGGGATTACAGGCTGAGCCATTGCGCCCTGCACTCCACCTCTTTCCTTGGGCATCAGCTACTCACCATAGTCCCTCCATCTCTCACTGGGAACCTGTTTCCAGGTCGATGGGACAGGTGCCCAGCCAGGAGACCCTCACCCCCAAGGATTGTGCAGTGAGCTCTCTCTCCTTGGAGGCTGGGAGCACTGTCCCGGTATTCCAACAGCTGAGGCTACCTTGGACAGTGTGACCCAGTTTCATCTCTTGCATCTGTCTGCCAGGAGAACAGCTTTAGTCACCTGAATTCACTGCACACATCCACACCCACACGCCAGACTTACACATATCTACCATGTATTGTATATCGTATATACGTGCCACCTATGCAAAGCCACGTGTCCCCCACGCTTCTACACGCCCCCCTCATACCCCATGATGTGCTCCATACACTGGCTGTATATACTCCTTCACACAAATACATCCACACCTCTTTCGCCCTGTAAAAATCAGACTTCAGGCACACCCCACACCCATGCAGCTGCCGACATCCGTAACACACACACTCCCATATAACCAGACTGGCCAACATAGGGAAATCCCATCCCTACTAAAAATACAAAAATTAGTCTGGGTGCAGTGGCTCACACCTGTAGCCCCAGCACTTTGGGAGGCTGAGGCGGGTGGACCACAAGGTCAGAAGATGGAGACCATCCTGGCCAACATGGTGAAATCCCATCTCTACTTAAAAAAAAAAAAAATTAGCTATGTGTGGTGGTGCGTGCCTATAATCCCAGCTACTCAGGAGGCTGAGGCAGGAGAACTGCCTTTTTGTATTTTTAGTAGAGACAGGGTTTCGCCGGGTTAGCCAGGATGGTCTCCATCTCCTGAGGCAGAGACTGCAGTTAGGCAAGATTGTACCACTGCACTCCAGTGAGACTCTGTCTCAAAAAACAAACAAAAACAAAAATTAGCCGGGCATGGTGTGTATGCCTGTAATCCCAGCTACTTGGGAGGCTGAGGCATGAGAATCACTTGAACCCAGGAAGCGGAGGTTGCAGTGAACCGAGATCATGCCATTGCACTCCAGCCTGGGAGACAGATTGGGACTTTGTATCAAAAAAACCTGGGGACCCACACCTGTGCACCCATGCCCAATATACCCACCAAACTATCCTCAAACAAACCCTGGGGTCTCCAAATTTTCAGGGAGATTGATTTGAGTAATAATTCTGTCTTCTACGTGGCATGGCTCTTTCTTTATTGCAATGCCATGGTCTCAGGGAATTGGTTTCATCTGTGCAGTGGGCAGGAGGAACCCATCGGTGATTACAGCCCCCAGTGAGACATGATCCCAGAGTGAGCCCAGGGCAGCTATTGCTGTCTTTATGGGATGGCCACCCTACTGGGCATGGATGTGGGTGGGAACATTAGCAAGCTGAGGCTCAGAGTGGAAGACCTAGCCTGCAGAGTTGGCTGCCCATAGCAGGAGCAAACCTACACGGACTCAGAGCCCCAGCTACCCAGAGACGGGAGGAGATGGACTGAAGTTTCCTCCATAAGGTCCTAGCCTGGGGTCCCATCTCTTCTGCAAGGCCTTTTCTAACTGCCCAAGGGGTCCCAGTCCCCAGAGAAGCCCGGGCAGCAGAAGTCTTTCCTTACTTTTTTTTTTTTTAATAGACAGTGTCTGTCGGGAGCAGTGGCACGTGCCTGTAGTCCCAGTTACTGGGGAGACTGAGGTGGGAGGATCGCTTGAGCCCAGGAGTTCTGGGCTGTAGTGTGCTATGCCAATCAGGTGTCTGCACTAAGTTTGGCATCAATATGGTGATCTCCCGGGAGAGGGGGACTGCCAGGTTGCCTAAGGAGGGGTGAACCGGCCCAAGTTGGAAACGGAGCAGGTCAAAACTCCTGTGCTGATCAGTAATGGGATTGTGCCTGTGAATAGCCACTGCGCTCCAGCCTGGGCAACATAGCAAGACCCTGTCTCGAAAAAAACAAAAATAGACAGGATCTTGCTCTGTCGCTTAGGCTGGAGTGCAGTGGTGCGATCATAGCTCACTGCATCCTAGCTCTTACATCAGCCTCCCTGGTAGCTGGGACCACAAGTGTGCCCCACCACATCGGCTAATTTTTTAGTAGAGATGAGGGTCTCACTATGTTGCCCAAGCTGGTCTCGGACTCTTGGGCTCAAGCAATCCTTCTGCCTTGGCCTCCCAGAGTGCTGGGATGACAGGCATGGGGCACATGACCTGTCTGTACTTCATGTTTTTGTTTTTTGTTTTGAGACAAAGCTTGCTCTGTCACCCAGCCTGGAGTGCAGTGATGGGATCTCAGCTCATTGCAACCTCCGCCTCCGGGTTCAAGCGATTCTCCTGCCTCAGCCTCCCGAGTAGCTGGGACCACAGGCAAGCGCCACCATACCCAGTTAATTTTTTATATTTTTAGTAAAGCAGGGTTTCACCGTGTTAGCCAGGATGGTCTCCATCTCCTGACACCGTGGTCAGCCCGCCTTGGCCTCCCAAAGTGCTGGGATTACAGACATGAGCTGCCGTGCCTGGCCACTTTGTCCTTTCCTTTAAGTCTCCTTACATTTGTACTGAGCGGCGTTCTAGACAGCGCCCCCCAGGATGTGGTAGACCCAATGTGCTGTCTTCTAGCATTTCTGATACTTACGGTCGTATGCGTGAATTATTCATTATCCACAAAATGAACATGTGTAAGTCATCTTGGCACCCCTTGGAGAGCCCCAGCTTGGCTCCCAGCACCAGGCCCTGCCCAGAGCTCCTGAGACAATCCCACTCCCTCCCACGGCCAGGTCGATGACCCCACTCCCTTGCCCAGGAAAAGCACTGTGGGGTAGGGTCTGCTGGGGCTCAGAGGACTCAGGTGCTGCCCACCCATCTCGTGCTGGGCGACTGCGGGCTAGGTCTTCCATTCTGAGCCTCAGCTTGCTAATTTCCCCATCCCACATCCATGCCCAGTAGGCGCCTGACACAGAGTGGCCGTCCCATAAAGACGGGAGTAGCAGCCTTGGGTTCACTCTGGGACCCTACCTGGCTGGGGGCTGTAGCCGTGTGATGGGTTCTTCCGGCCCACTCCACAGACAAAACCAATTCCCTGGGATCACAGCATTACAATAAAGAAAGAGCATAGGCCAGGTGTGGTGGCTCATGACTGTAATCTCAGCACTTTGGGAGACCCAGGTGGGCAGATTGCCTGAGGTCAGGAGTTCCAGACTAGCCTGGCCAACATGGTGAAACCCCGTCTCTACTAAAAAAAAAAAAAAAAAAAAAAGAAAAAAAATTAGCCAGGCAGGCATGGTGGCAGGTACCTATAATTCCAGCTACTAGGGAGGCTGACACAGGAGAATCTCTTGAACCCAGGAGGCAGAGGTTGCCTTGAGCCGAGATCACGCCATTGCACTCCAGCCTGGGCATCAAGAGTAAAACTCTGTCTCAAAAAAAAAAAAAGAAAGAAAGAAAGAGTGCGATTGACAAGAGGCTGGCCACGACACTCAGGAAACGGAATTATTCCTCAAGTCGATCTCCCCCAAAATTCGGAAACCAGGGTTTTTTGAGGATAGTTTGATGGGCCAGGAAGTGTACATCTGGGTGGGGCCACATGGCCGGTTGGGGGGTCTGGATGAGGCAATCAGTCATCAGAAATACAAAAACCTGGCCAGGCACAGTGGCTTATGTCTGTAATCCCAGTAGTTTAGGAGGCTGAGGCAGGAGGATTGCTTGAGCCCAGGAGTTTTTCACCAGCCTGGGCAACATAGCGAGACGCCACCTCTACAAAAATTAGCTGAGCATGTTGGCACACAACTGTTCCCAGGTACTTGGGAGGCTGAGATGGGAGGATCACTTGGCCCAGGAGGCTGAGGCTGTAGTGAGCCATGATCATGCTGTTGAACTGCAGCCCCAGCAACAGAATGAGACCCTGTCTTTAAAAAAAAAGGTTTAAAAAAGGCAAGATGGAGATTGGTTGGATCAGATCTCTTTTGCCGTCATAATTTTCTCACTCTGATAATATCTGTGAAGGCGGTTTCGGGGCAGCCCTTCTCTGCCTCTCCATGTGTAATGTGGGGTAAACAGCCTCCCTCAGAGGCCTCCGGGGACTCTGTGAGATGGCAGATGGAAGATTCCAGGCGACAAAATACTCTGCATGCAGGCATTTCCAGGATTTGCTCTAGGGTTTGCAGCCGGCCTTGGGGGGGGCGGTTCCACTGCGCCCTTCTTTCTTGCGCCAGACCTTTCAGCCGAGCTCAGCCCAGCCTGGAGTATATCTGCCATCAGTCACCACTGTCAAAACTTACAGTACCCAGCCCCCAATACATACACACCCATGAACGTAACACTGCCCTCCCCCTAACACAGGATCAGCCTCAGCCCATGCGGGGAGCATTTTCACTACCCCTGACCGTGGACTTAGGCAGGAGACATCCCTCCATGGCTGCATCGGAGTTAACCTAATTCCCGGCCCGTGGTCTGCCTGGCACACTGGCGCCGGCTCACAGCTCACAGCCGGCTGGGAGAATACAAACCAGAAGGAACCCCGGGGGGGGAAGCCAGCAGGACGTGGAGGAGTTATTTTTAGGCCGCAAGGTGGGGTTTGTGGTGGATCTGGTGGGTTAGAGAGGAGGGGCCTTCACAGAGTGATGGGAGGCTCCAGTCAGAGGGACAGGGTGGCGGGTGTGTGGCTTCTCTTCGAGGGACCAGGCAGGCCAGCCTGGAGCTTCCAGGAAGGTGGGGAGGGGGCTGAGAGCTGGAAAGGGGGTCGCTGTGGCTTCCTGCCAGAGCTGTCCCCGCTGGGCCTGGGACAGATGCAAAGCACACACAGGGGTTTTTGGGCCAAAGAGGCCAGCTTAGGAGAGTGAAATGGCTCTAAAGTGGGCAGAAGGTTGGGCATGGTGGCTCACACTTTAAATCTCAACGCTTTGGGAGACTGAGGTGGGAGGATTTCTTGAGACCAGGATGTTGAGGCTGCAGTGAGCTATGATTGCACCCCTGCACTCTAGCCTGGGAGACAGAGCAAGATCCTATTTCAAAAAAATAAAATGAGATATAAAAATCGTGGGCAGAAGGTTCTGGGGTGTGTGTGTATGTGTGTGTAAGACAGAGTCTTGCTCTGTCACCCAGGCTGGAGTGCAATGACATGATCTTGGCTCACTGCAACCCCCGCCTCCCAGGTTCAAGAGATTCTCCTGCCTCAGCCTCCTGAATAGCTGGGATTACAGGCATCTACCATCAGGCCCAGCTAATTTCTGGATTTTTAGTAGAGATGGGGTTTCACCATGTTGGCCGGGCTGGTCTCGAACCCCTGACCTCGTGATTCGCCCACCTCGGCCTCCCAAAGTGCTGGGATTACAGGCGGTAGCCACGTGCCTGGCCTCCGCCTTGCTTCTAGGGGGCAAGGATGACAGGGTCTGCACTTCCTGCCCTGATACTGTGTCTCCGGTTTCCACTGGCCTCCTGGATCCACTCCCCCTCCCTTCTCGCTGTCTGATGATGGCTGTCCCTCCTGCCTAGATTAGCAGAGACCAGACAGAGCTGCGAGCTGGATTTAGCTCTGGAACGCTACTGCGCGCTCCGCAGACCGCGACCTCGCGGGACTGGAGCAGGGCTGGTGCAGCCGCAGTCTCTGGCTCCCTCTGCAGGCAGCAGGCTGGAACTGCAGGCGAGCTGCGGCCTACGGGAGACCAGGTCTTCCTCGAGGAGGTCAGGACAACCGCGTTCGCAGATTCGAGAGTTGCCTTCCTTATAATTACCTAGCGTGGCTGGGTGACCCGAGGAGTTTCTT
Source organism: Saguinus oedipus (assembly GCA_031835075.1). Lineage (NCBI taxonomy): Eukaryota > Metazoa > Chordata > Mammalia > Primates > Cebidae > Saguinus > Saguinus oedipus. The sequence continues at coordinate 58,693,016 of CM063170.1, forward strand.
TGCCGGATGGACTCTCCTGCTGTCTCATTAGTCCACCCGGCAAAGAAACTCCTCGGCTCACCCAGCCACGCTAGGTAATTATAAGGAAAGCAACTCTCGAATCTGCCAACGCACCTCTCGAGGAAGACCTGGTCTCCCGCAGGTTCTGCTGCCACACTCTGTTCTTTAAAGACTGGTTCTGCGCCTGATGGGTGGCTTATGCCTGTAATTCCAGCACTTTGGGAGACTGAGGCGGGAGGAATCCAGGAGGTGGAGACCAACCTGAGCAACATTGAGAAAGCCTGACTCTAAAAAAAAAAAAAAAAAAAAAAAATTACAAACAGTAGCCAGGTGTGGTGGCATGTGCCTGTAGTCCCAGCTACTCAGGAGGCTGAAGCAGGAGGATCACTTGGGCTGGGAAGGTGGAGGCTTCGGTGAGCTATGATTGCATCACTGCACTCCAGCCTGGGGAACAGAGGGAGACCTGTTCTCAAAAACAAAACAAAGGCCAGGCACTGTGGCTCACGCCTGTAATCCCAGCACTTTGGGAGGCCAAGGTGGGCGGATCACCTGAGGTCAGGAGTTCGAGACCAGCCTGGCCAACATGGCAAAACCCCATCTCTACTAAAAATACAAAAGTTACCCAGCCGTGGTTGTGGGTGCTTGTAATCCCAGCTACTCGGGAGGCTGAGGCAGGAGAATGGCTTGAACCCAGGAGGCGGAGGTTGCAGTGAGCCCAGATCGCACCACTGCACAACAGAGCAAGACTCCATCTCAACACCACCACAAACAAAACAGACTAGTTATTGGCTTCCCGTGGCAAAAGCCTTGGCCACCTCATTTTGGTCATTAACACCATACACAGAGCCACTAGTCTTCCGTTCTTCTCCCAGGGGGACAGGAGTTGTGTGTGAGGAGGTGGCCAGAAGGATGGGAGGGTGGAGAACTGGAGCTTGGAAGCAGAGGCGTGGTAGGTTTGACCGACACTGACAACTGCCCGATGGACTTCCGGGTGGCAGAAATGGGGCTGGGAGATGCTGTTTCTCCTGTCCCTGGCCTGCTCACCGCCACCCCATCTCTGGTCTTTGACCTTCCCTGCCTTCACGTCTCCTACTTTGTGTGTGCCCGCAGCACAGGCATTGCTGGGAAGCTGGCTAGAAAACGCAGAATCTGGGCCGGGCACAGTGGCTCACGCCTGTAATCCCAGCTACTTGGGAGGCTGAGGCAGGAGAATTGCTTGAACCCGGATGCAGAGGTTGCAGTGAGCCGAGATCACACCACTGCACTCCAGCCTGAGTGACAGAACAAGACTCTGTCTCAAAAAAAAAAAAAAGTGCAGAATCTGCGCCCAGCAGCAGGCACCGGGATCAATGAGACCCCCTGCAACCCACACTTTGTGGAGTGTGAGCAGCCTTGGCCACTGTGTCACCATCCTGCTCAGACCCTGTTCCTGCCATCCACAAGCTCTTCAGCCTGTTTGCTCCGTCAGCTGCCTAAGACGCCAGTCCCACCCTCCCTACTGGCTGAAATCCTGCCCAGCCTGCAGAGCCAGTGCATATGCCATCTCCTCCTCCTCTTCTTTCCTCCTCGATAGGGCAGTCCTCCCTGACTCTTGCTCTGCCGAGATGTGCTAAACTAACTTTGCCCTCCTGTGGAGTCCCACAGTACCGACTCTGCGTTCTTCTTGCGGATTCTCGAGCACCTGACTCGTCTGTAAGCCCTGGAAGGCAGGGGCAGGCCTAGAGGGTGAATAGCCCAGGAATGGCAGTTGTCTCCAACCCCCTTTGTCATCACCTGGAAGAATCTGGGATATTCTAGGTTCCAGGTCCTCCTTTTAGGATGCTAGGTCTAAACTTCTGAGATAAAGCCAGAAATGGGCTTTTTTTTTTTTTTTTTTTTTAATTTTGAGATGGAGTCTCGCTCTGTAGCCCAGGCTGGAATGCAGAGGCACGATCTCAACTCACTGCAACGTCTGCCTCCTGGTTCAAGTGATTCTCCTGCCTCAGCCTCCCGAGTAGCTGGGATTACAAGCATGCACCACCACACCCAGTTAATTTTTGTATTTTAGTAGAGATGGGGTTTCACCATGTTGGCCAGGCTAGTTTTGAACTCCTGACCTCATGATCCACCCGTCTTGGCCTCCCAAAGTGCTGGGATTACAGGTGTGAGCCACCTGGGCCTTTTTTTTTTTTTTTTTTTGTCTTGCTCTGTCTCCCAGTCTAGAGCGCAGTGACACAATCACAGCTCACTGCAACCTCGAGCTCCTGGGCTCAAGCAATCCTCCCACCTCAGTGGAAGTATCCTGAGGAAACTCTCGAAGTTTCTTAAGGGGTAGACCCTGGTATAAGGAGAGGTAGTGACCATCCTCAACTGAGACATAACCTGACCTAGTTCTTGTCCCAAGTCCCGTCAGGTTGTTGCAAGGATCCCATAAAATGGCAAATGCACCCCAAATACAGCCAGCATAGTGCTGTGCTTTCCACAGCAGTGAAAAATGAAACCAGAGTTATCCACCTGCAAGGTTACCCAGCTGTTAAAATGCTGGAGCCCGGTAGCTCACATCTGTAATCCCAGCACTTTTGGAAGCGAAGGTGGGAGGACTGATTGAGGCCAGGAGTTCAAGACTAGCCTGGGTAACAGAGCAAGCACCCCACCCCGACCATCTCTACAAAAGATTACAAAATTAGCTGGGCATGATGGCAGGTGCTCATAGTCCCAGCTACTGGGGAGGCTGAGGTGGGAGGATCACTTGAGCCCAGGGGTTGGAGGCTACAGTGACCCATGATCACACCACTGCATTCCAGCCTAGGCAACAGAGACCTGTCTCTAAAGAAACATTTAGAAAAGTGACAAGGGCAAATACACAGTGAAAGGACAGGGTGAGCAGCACATCTGCAAGGATAGCCACCAAAAGTGAGGTCTCCCATAGTCACACCTTGTTTGGTTCCCGCCCCCATTTGTGGGTGCCTTGTGACTTGCTCCACCCGGAAGGCAGTGCCAGCGAAGCTGTGCCGGTTCTCAGCCCAAGCCGCACGGCCTGGCAGTTCCTGCTTTTGCTTGTGGGAACCGAGTCATCAAGGAGCCTGTCCACCTTGCTGCAGAGGCCCCGTGAAGAGTGAGAGGCCCAAGACCTCGAGGAAAAGCCTCCAGCGACCGCGGTGGGAGCAGTGGCCACAGAACCACTCAGCTGAGTCCTGTCAACCTTTGGCATCGGGAGATAGTAATAGAAATGGCCTAAAAGCCACCAGACTGGAGAGGGGTGGGATTGTTACAGTAACAACCCGAAGAGCAGGCTGCCTTCTCTGACTGTGAAATATGCAAGAGAAGACATCATCAGTGGTTCCTTTCCCGCTTTATTTTTTAGCTGCTTTTTGGGTTTTATACAATGAACAGGTATTACTTGTAGAAGCACATGATGTCATCCTTTATGATAAAATCCATGTTTTTTTTTTTTTAAAAAAAAAGCTGTTGTGGACAGATGAACGTCCAAGTACTGGGCACAGCTCCAGCCCTTCCCCTTCCACTCAAGGTCATTGCCTGTTGCTAGAAAGTTCTTTCTCAGGTATGCAGCTGTGTTTCCACTTCAGAGGCCGCAGTTCTGGGGAACGGACTGCCCCAACACTAAAGGGGGTCAAATCTCTTTAGTTCCCCACTCCTCGATACAACAAAGTCCCTTCTCTGTGGCCACTGATGGAAACCTGGAACCCCCTTTTGATGGTGGCAGTGTCCCCACCCTGGTGTCCCCACCGCTCTGGCCATGGGCTCTGTCCCTGTCACTGAACATCAGGGCTTGGTCAGAAGATGAAATCCAGAGGGGGAGAGATCAGCAGAGGCAGCTCAATGAGAAAGATGCCGTTTGCTCAGCCAGAAAATGGCTGCCTGGCACTCACCGCTGCACTATGACCCCGTGAGGCTGGACCACCCCAAGGAGGAATCCGGCCTGGATGATGCACGGGTGCCTGCAGGAGGGCGGGGGAGTGTGTACAGGCAGGCTTTGCATAGTGTGTCCAATCTCATCAATTAACATTTTAGGCTTTCTTGAAGCTACTGATGAAAGCACCACACTTCAGTCTAACAGTTACACAGCATCTAATTCTAACTGGTAACGAAGAGGAGGCGACACTCTAAAGTCAGCTCTCACAGGGAAGAACGCACAACATGTATAGAAGGGACCTTGAAAAATAAAATCCAGGACGGCTTTTATTGATGCACCCATGATGAGCCACCCACAATGTGGAAGGGTTGACTGTGTTAATACAGCAGTCACCACCAAAGCAAAGGTTATCTGCAACAGCTTGCAGTGACATGATCCTCCATAAACTAAGGAAACTGGCTGCCCAGCACGGCTGCTCACTTCATGGACTTCACAAAATCTTCCCCCTTCTTGATGGAGGCCTTCAGCTCGGGGATGGCCTCGGCGATCATCTTCTCCTCAAAAGAAGAGACTTTGCCGATGCCCAGGTTCTTCTCAATGCCCTTTTTCTGCAGGAGGGAGGGAGGTGGGAACATGGTGAAATAAAGTTTCCAGGAAAGTGCTTGTTACAGAAACCCCAACCTGTCACTTCATCAGCCCCGCAAAGGAGTGTGTCTACACCTGCGGGCTGTGGGTGACCTGCTGACCGGGTGGCTGGGTCTGGGCTGTGGTCAGGAGTGCAGGCCTCAGAGTCAGAGGGTGCTAGGAGTGGCTCCTGTCACTGTCACTGCCTAGGTAGGTACCTCAGACGATGCCTGACCTTCCAAATGTTTCCTTAGCTATAAAACAAGCACATCCACCTCTGTGCACACGAGGACAGTGCGACAAGCACCTGGATGCCAGGCACTTGATCATCAGGGACACTCCACTGCATTCTCCCCAACAGAGCCTGTTTCTGGGTTCTTGTCTCTTCCCTGAAAAAGGACTGAGAAACACCGTCACAGTCGCCTGAATCACACGTCACTAAGTAGGTAAATGTCTTGACACTGGCAAAAACAACAGGCGTCTCTGCCACCGTCTCACCTCCAGAAACTGCACGGTTTGTGTGGCAACAGCCTCAGACCTCACTTCAACTCCATCCCCTCCTACTGCCTCCCCTGGCTCAAGGGTCTCTGAGAGCCAGGTGTGTCTCACCTGCAGGCCCCGCCCCCACACACCTGCACCAGCACCACACTGCTGAGTGCCTGTCTCTCACCAAGGCCTGGGGCCATGGCTGAAGGATCGTTCGGGATCCAAGTGTCTCTGGGAAAGGCCCTGGTGTGGCTCGGTGAGCTACGATACCTTCTGGCCACACAATGAAGGCAACCACACATCTGCCTGATTTCAGCCCACACATGAGAAATGGAAATCCAGCTTGAGGGCTTCTGAGTGAGGCCTGAGGGTTTCTGCTTGCTGAAGACTCAGGCTGTCTGGCCTAGGCACACTCTGGAAGAGGAATGAGGCCTTGCAGCCCCCGCAGGCGGGGTAGGGAGGCCTCCCAGGGCTGCCTGGAGACGGAGTGTCTCATCAGCCAACACTCCTGGGGGACCGCTGCCAAACTGTGGGGAAGGGGACCCACCTGCTGGGAGGTTTGCCTTTCGCAGTCTGTGATTTCTCCCAGCTCTTCATTCTCGGGTGTGCTTCCACCCTCGAAAACCCCCGCGCTCACCCGGCAGGGACATGCAGTTACTGCACGAAGGGCCGGGGGAGCTCCTGAGGCTGAAGCAGAGGCAACGCCCCTTCTCCAGAGTCAGAGGACCCACGTCCAGATACGCACCCCCAGCAGCAGCGGTGTGGAGAAGTAGGCACATTCCGTTTCCTGTGACTTCACGAATGAACATTCCACAACGCCTTCCTTTCCGTTCATTGCATCCACAAGGGAGAAGACGAAGCGGGCACCGGCATACGCCATGGAGAGGGTGGCGGAGCCTGGGGGGCACAGGCAGGTCAGCCAGGCTGGCGCCACAACCGTGTCGCCCAGGTGAGCCGGCCCCGCCAGCCAAGGCACCTGCACATCTTCCAGCCTGACAGTCGAGAACTTCGGTCAGCACCTCTGATTTTTTTTTTTTATACTTATACACAAATGGTGTGAAATTGGCTCCGAAACCCTCAAAAATGACTCTCAACCCCACAAAGCAGGCTGAGCTGCCCTCTCACACAGGGATTTCCCATCAGGCAAATGCAAATCAAACACTGCAAAGGACCCATCTGTGCCCAGGGACAAGCAGTGTTTCTCTCCAACCCTGAGCTCTCACAGGGCCTCACTGGCACCAGCCCCAGGCCTGCCTGAGACTCTACCTGCTCCGGCTTTAGCCTTGACGACCTCCGTGCCGGCCTCCTGGATCCGCCCAGTGAGCGTTGTCAGCTGGTCCTGGGGAAAGTCCACCTTGGGGGTGCACTGCAAGCCAAGCCGTGGGGTCAGCGAGTGGCTTCCGGGCCACCACCCCAGGCCCACTGCCTCCTGCCCACACCCGACCCCTCCTCGCCCTCCCACCACCAGGGCCTGGGAAAGGTTTGCCAAAAAGAACAAAAAGAAAACCTTTTATTTAAAAAAAAAAAAAAGGACGCACTACACTGGGCACACGGCCTATGGGATAGCCCTCTTCCACAAGAAACAGCAAAAAATACTGTTTTTTAAAAAGACAAAGTCAAATCAACTCTGTCGGGAAGTCTAGCGAGTCCCCACTCACTTGTTTCTGGAGGCAGGTCTCACTGTTGCCCAGGCTGGAGTGGTGCAATCATAGCTCGCTGCAGCCTCAACCTCCCAGGCTCAAGCAATCCTCCTGCTTCAGCCTCCCAAAATGCTGGATTAGAGGTATGAGCCGCTGTGTCCTGCCCTGGACTCATTTTTAAACAAATCCCCTCGCCCACTCCAGCCTAACCAGTAACCTGGTGGGGCTCCCAACAGCGGTTCTCCTTGTGTGCTGGAGCTGGCGGCCCTGAGCAGCTTCTGCCCACACTCGCTCCACGACTGACCCTGCCCTGCAACTGAGGGTCTCTATCCCCCAGGCTGGAGCTGCCTGCAACGGGAGCCCTTCCAAAACCCAGGGCATGGCCTGGCCTTCTCCAGTCTGCCGGGACTGCCTCAAACAGGTCCTGGTAAAGGGACCACTGACCCCAAAGTCCCTCACAAGGTCACACGCGTGTACCTGAGAGATCAGGGGGATGATGGTCTTCCCGGCATGGCCACCGATGACAGGGACGTTGACTCGAGCTGGATCCAAACCCTGGTGACCAAAGTGTGAAGCTGGATGAGTTTTAAGCTCTTTGAGCATAAAACATGTCGCAGCTGCGCACAGCCCCAACACTGTAAGCCCCCAGAGCTCAGGGTGGAACAGAGCGAGCTGGGAGGAGGCCCTGTCCCGCCCCTGCTGCGCTTCGATTTCCTGCCACGGTGCCCCAAAGGCCTGAGCATCAGCGCCAGCAGGGGCTGTGAGGACTCACCACCATCCAAACACCACCATTCAAGGCTGCCTCATTTCTTAAACTGGAGGTACCACACCCCCGATCTGTGAACAAGGTTTGTTTTTTTTTGAGACAGGGTCTCTATCCCCCAGGCTGCAGTGCAGTGGCACAATCTCAGCTGGCCTCAACCTCTGCCTCCTGGGCTCAACGATCCTCCCACCTCAGCCTCCCACATAGCACACACCTCCACACCCAACTTATGTTTTTTAAATTTTTGTAGAGATGAGGTGTTGCCATGTTGCCCAGGCTGGTCCTGAACTCCTGGGCTCAAGCCATCCTCCTGCATCGGCTTCCCAAAGTGCTGGGATTCTAGGCATTCACCACTGCACCCAGCTGAACCAAGTATTTCTTCAAACAGACAATAAGCCAGTGGGAGTTCTGGTAGGGAGAGGGGCAGCCACTTGCCCCAGTGGCCATGCCCGCTGAGAGCCCAGCCCTAGGCTGGGAAAGAAGCCTGGGCTGGGAGAGGGAGGACTAGCCTCATGCACAGGCAAAGCAGGATCAGCTTCATGGAGCCGAGAGCCAAAGACCTGAGAGGCAGAGCTTGGCGGTGTGTGAGCACACATGTGTGGGCACTGTGCGGTACCAGGGATGCAGAGCTGAAGGGACACAGTTCTGCCTTCCAGAAGCCTGTCCTCAAATACAAGACTCCTAGAATGGATTTTTCTAAGACAGGGGGAAAGGGAGGCTTTGCAGCAAAGGGGAGCCTGGCATCGGCCTGGGGAGTCCAGGAGCCATGTTGAAAGGGAATATGACGGGTGAGAGGATGAGGGAGGAACCAGACACCGGAAGTTTAAGGATGTTCATTCTTGATACAATCCAGGAAATTTCCAGAATGTCAGGCAGCCAGGGTAATGACAGTCCACTTCATTGTTGGAGGTGGGGGACAGGGGATCTCGCAAGGGACCCCCCCTCCATGTAGCTAGTGGCAGCTGTGGTGCAGGGCAGGACTAGGGCCTGGGGCTCACCCAGCCCCCGAGAGCTCACGAGAATGAATGCTGTTGCCTCCAGGACGCTGGGGGATGCACCTCTGGAGGTGGGAGGCAGGACACTGCCTGGTGTGTCCACTTCCAGACTGTGGCCATCACAGGGGACTCTACTTGCCTGTGTTGACCTGGTCACTCAAAGTGTCTTTTTTTTTTTTAGAGACAGGGTCTTGCTGTCACCCAGGCTGGAGTGCAGCGGCACAATCATAGCTTATTGCAGTCTTGACCTCTCAGGCTCAAGCGATCCTCCCACCTCGGCCTCCCAAAGTGCTGGGATGACAGGCCTGGGCCACCGCACCAGGCTTAAACTGTCTCCGTTTCTCCCATTCCATGGAACTTCAAGGCCTGGGGCCATGCCTTTTGAATAGACATGTACGGCCGTGTGTATTACAGTGGGGCACCTCTAATTCCTCAGCAGCAGACCTGCCCGGCCCTTGGGAGTAAAACGAAGGCCGAGGGTGCCGGTGTGCACTCCACCACGCTGAGCGCCCAACCGCCTCAAATCTGCCGTCAGAACGAAACGGCCTGAAGTGCAAGAGGAATACTTTCTGGGGCCAAAGGAAGTGGCTCTGCGGGCTCCACAGTGGAAGCCAGTGGAAAGCAGGCTGTGCAAGGACTCCAGACCCAGCGCTTGCACCAAACCAAGACGACCACAAGCCACACCCAGCAGCCCAAGGGCCAGGTACCTGGCCAGGCCCGGACTCTCCAGGGTCAACTACCACGGGCAGCCTGAAAAAGGCAGCGCCAGGGCCCAGGGCCAATGACAATGTTGACGCCTCAGGACTTCTGGTACTTTCCTCAGTTCTTCACGTGTGCTCAGTTTACCATCCTTTATCTAGTGGCCAGTTCTCAGAAGCAAGGAGAAAGGGGAGGACGGGGGAGCTCTGTCCAAGCCCAGCCACTGACAACCCCGGAGAAGGCCTGAAGCCCCAGCACTCTCCGGGAGAAGGAAGACAGCCAGAGCGGCGGGACAGCTGCGAGCCAGAGGTGATGCCTGCAGGGGCCGGGTGCCTGGGTCCCACAGGAAACGCAGGGGCTGCTTCTACCAAGGGAGCGAGCTCTAGAAACACTGAAAACCCCCAAGTGACACATGACCCGAACATGCCCTGGTGTCTTCCATGCCCGTAAATGGGCAGGGGTGGTGGGAGACGTTCAGAAAGGTCACCTGAGCAACACCCACGCCGCCCTTACCTTCAGCTCTGCGACAAAGGTGTTGGCTCGGACGATGTCCAGGGTCGTCACGCCGAAGATCTTGTTGGGGTTGTATGCTCCGTGCTTCTTGAAAACTTCTGCTGTGATGGGGATGGTGGAGTTGACCTACGACATCCAACAGACAGGTGTTACTTGCCCCGGGTTCCGAGAACAGGGCCAAGCCAGAGAACACCAGACCACTCACGAGCCCAAAGATGCCGCATTAAACTGCCCTGTCTGATAACTCTGTGTACTGGCAAGCCACCTGCCACGCTGGACAGGCCACAGCCTGTGAACAAAGAAACCCTTTACTGTAAAGGATGCTTCTTCCCTCGGTGGCCCTTCAGCGATCAACTGAAATGTGAGATGATGGCTCCCCAGGCCACCTTCTGCCCGGCCGGGCCTCACAGCGGAATGGCCGCTCCTGATGGGAGAGCGGTGCCCAGCGGCTGTGTGCGCCAAGGAAGCAGGCCCCCTGGCAGTTCTGCCCCTCTGTGCTGCAACCCTGCGCAGGTCACCCTAACTCTCCGGGACCCGGTTTTTTTCATCTGTAAGTGGGGGAAACAACTACCTCATGAAGTCATTGTAAAGGCGAATCACACAGGGTGAGTGCTGCACACGTCACCCGGGACGCCAGAAGGGGACATAACAGCAAGGTTTCTATGAGGCACTGCTTAGCTCCCCAACAGAGGGAACAGCAGCTCTCTACGTGTGACCCACCACCCCGAGGAGGGCGAGCTTGTGGGGAAAGCAGGACCCTCTTCTCCAGCTGCTGTTTAGCAAGTGAGCACGAGGCCCTGAAGGTCAGGCTGGGGAACCATGGCCACCCTCTCGATGAGGGCACGGCGCTCAACGTTTCTGAGTAAGCAGCTACCTGCAAAAACCAGGGAGCGGGGCTTGGGGTGGCTGTGTGTGCCTGAGACTGTGTGTGAGTAAGGGGATGGGGATGACAGGGGACCGGGAATGCAAATCCTGAGTAGAATTGGAGTCCCACTTTATCCATGGTTTACTTTCTGCTGTTTTAATTACCAGCAGTCAACTGAGGTCTGAAATTACTATATGGAAAATTCCAGAAATAAAGAATTCATGGGTTTTAAACCAGCCGGGTGCAGTGGCTCACACCTGTAATCCCAGCACTTTGGGAGGCTGAGGCAGGCAGATCACCTGAGGTTGGCAGTTCGAGACCAGCCTGGCCAACATGGTGGAACCCTGTCTCTACTAAAAATACAATTAGCTGGACGTAGTGGTGCCTGCCTGTCATCCCAGCTACTCAGGAGGCTGAGGCAGGAGAATCACTTGAACCCGGGAGGCAAAGGTTGCTGTGAGCTGAGATTGCACCATTGTACTCCAGCCTGGGCGAGCAAGCAAGACTTCATCTCAAAAAAAAAAAAAAAAAAAAATCGAACAAAAAATAAACTGCATGCCATCCCAAGTAGCAGGATGAACTCTCACTCCAACCCACTGCCCAGCATACCTGTGCTGTCTACACCACCTGCCCGAGTCACTTAGGAACCATCTTGGTTGTCAGGGCAGCCGCTGAGTGATCACAATATTTGTGTTCCAGTTGCCTTATTTCACTTTCTAACAGCCCCAAAGCACAAGAGTAGTGATGCTGGCAATTTGGATAAAGCAGAGAAGCCATAAAGTACCTCCCTTAAGCGAGAAGGTAAAAGTTCCTGACGAAAGGGAAGGATCACTTTTATTACAGTATCTTGTTATGATTGTCTTATTATAAGTTGTTAATCTCTCACTGTGCCTTGCTTATAAACTAACTTATCACAGGTGTGTATGCCGAGGAAAACACACGGTATATACAGGGTTCAGCACTACCCACAGTTTCAGGCACCTCCCTGGGATAAGTAGGGGCTGTATAATAAAAAGGGAATCAGCAGGCCACCGCAATCCCGGCTGAAAGGAGCCTTGAGAATGCTCTTCTTTCTTTTCAGGTGGGGAAACTAAAGCAGAGAGAGACACGGAAAGGAAAGCCCGAGGCTAGCTGGCTGGCTGTTACAGCTCTCCTTTGGTTAATGGCGGGAGGAGTCCTCAGGAAATGCACGGACAGGGCCTCTGCTTAGTGCACCTGACCTCTCCAGCTGAGCTCATTCATCTGTGTACCCCCCACCCCCCCAGCACATCGGCAGCCTCTACTGCAAATCATAAGCTTCTCATGCACTGCCAGCGCCTATGTGCCTGCCACAGTTGCAAGAGCTGGGCGCTGCCACTCACCGGATTGGCAATGACACAGATCATAGCTTCAGGGCAGTGCTGGGCACAGGCAGCAGCCAGGGTGGCCACAATCGTGGCATTGGTGTTAAACAGGTCATCCCGGCTCATGCCTAGAAATGATTCAATGTGAGATGTTAACAGAGAACACGACACATTTCCAGACAGGCGGCATGTACTGAGCACCAGCTGTTACAGGAAAATTAGCCACCCAAGGTCCCCGTTTCAAGTTAGTCTCTCTTGTAGGGTAAACGATCCAGTATGATGAGTCCCAGAAGAGAGGTCCGTGGGAGTCGATTGGGGAAGGGAAGCAGGGAGGGCAACATCTGAGAAGGACCATCAAGGGTTAATAAGAACCCCCAAGGTAGAGTGGGGCCGAGGAGAGGGAAGGGTGTTCTGTGCACAGAGGCAAAAGGGGAGTGGCAAGAGGACTTTGACCCCGGGCCAACCAAGAGATGTGACCTCTGCCCCACAGGCAACAGGAGCTGGTGCCATTTTTCCTGCAATGAAGCAATCAGATTAAATCCACTTTTAATAGAAAATAGATTTAATCCCCACATCTTTACCTGGGGAGGTACCAGACAAGGCTTTCAAATACAAACCTGGTTTCCTGGGGACTCCAGCTGGGATAACTACCACATCACAACCTTTCAGGCAGTCGGGAAGCTGTTCAGGTCCGAGGTAGCCTAGAACAAACATTCCACAAGAGAAATTTCACCTCTTCTGATTCAGAGAGGCCTGGAAAGCTCAACCCCTGGCCTTAAAGCCAAGTGATGGCCTCAAGAAAGGCCAGAAGGCCCCGCCTGTAACATGTCTTCCTTCTGTTGATCACTGCTGCCCTGTGAGTGGACAATCCCCGTGGCAGGAATCCTCCCTTTTTACCCGCTTTCCCCAGCCTCTCCCTGCCCAGGCCTCATCTAGGATGGGTCAGCCCTCCAGGTTTCCACAAAAGCGAGCTGAGCCACTGCTTGTCTTCATTCTACTCGTGAACACTTGTAAATCACTCTTGGCCTTCTTACTGTGGTTAGAATTCGAGGAGCTGCTCATTCCCCCTCACCACCACCCTGATGAAAACTCCTCTCCCTTTTGAGACAGTCTCGCTCTGTCCCCCAGGCTGGAGTGCAGTGGCGTGATCTCGGCTCACTGCAGCCTCCACCTCCCAGGTTCATGTGATTCTCCTGTTTCAGCTTCCTGAGTAGCTAGGTTTACAGGCCTGCACTACCACGTTTGGCTAATTTTTGTATTTTTAGTAGAGTAGGGGTTTCACCATGTTGGCCAGGCTGGTTCTGAACTCCTGACTTCATGATCCACCCACCTTGGCCTCTCAAAGCACTGGGATTACAGGTATAAGCCAGTTTGCCAGCCCAAACTCCTTGATCAGAAGGCACTGAAAGCCAGGAAAGAAAATGCTTTGTGCTGACAGACTCTAAATATTACCATTCCGTTCACTCCTATCATCTGCAGGAAAAAGTATGTTTTCAAAGATCTCAGGGAAATTTGCTACAATATCCAAAATCTGCTTTGATCTTGGCTTTTTCCTTATTGCAGGGGGCTTCAGAAACTCAAATATACGGCCCAAAAGAAAATGGGCAAACCTGGCCGGGCATGGTGGCTCATGCCTGGAATCCCAGCACTTTGGGAGGCCGAGGCGGGCGGATCACTTGAAGTCAGGAGTTCGAGACCAGCCTAAACAACATGGAGAAACCTCATCTCTCTACTAAAAATACAAAGTTAGTCAGATAGGGTGGTGCATGCCTGTAATCCCAGCTACTCGGGAGGCTGAGGCAGGAGAACTGCTTGAACGTGGAAGGTGGAGGTTGCGGTGAGCCAAGATCTCGCCATTGTCTGGGCAACAAGAGCAAAACTCCGTCTCAAAAAAAAAAAAAAAAAAGAAAGAAAGAAAAAGAAAATGGGCAAAGCCAACTCAGAGAACTCTGAAAGGTGCATGAACATATGATTTGTCAGGCAGCCTCTCCAGCTGTTTACACCAACTGCAGACTCAGGTAAACACCATCAGACATGGTGTCCTCATATGCCGTCCGTGGGGAAAGAAGTTGGTAGAACCTTTCTGGACAGCAATTTGGAACTTCACAGTAAAAGCTTTGAATATTTACACCTACTAACTCTATGTCTAGAACTCTAAGAAACAAGATGTAAAGATAAAGATCTGTACCGCAACTTACATTAATATATTTATAGAAGAAAATAGCAAACAGCCAATGGTCAATGGTAGGGCTCTAATACCTGATAACTCACAGCTTTAACAATGACTCAATCAAGGATCTGGGCTGGGCACAGTTGCTCCTGCCTGTAATCCCAGCAATTTGGGAGGCCAAGGTAAGTCAATCACTTGAGGTCAGGAGTTTGAGACCAGCCTGGCCAAGAGGGTGAAACCCTGTCCCTACTAAAAAGCCAAAAATTAGCCAAGCATGGTGGCACATGCCTGTAGTCCCAGCTACTCAGGAAGCTGAGGCAGGAGAATCACTTGAATCCAGGAAGGGGAGATTACAGTGAGCCAAGATTGCGCCACTATGTTCCAGTCTGGGAGACAGAACAAGACACTCTGTCTCAAAACAAAAAAACTGTGAAGGTTAAATAAGCAGCATATATACATATACATAATTATGAATGGTTTTTTTTTGAGGCAGGGTCTCGCCCTCTCGCCTAGGCTGGAGTGCAGCAGTGTCATCAGAGCTCACTGGAGCCTCAACCTCCTGGACTCAAGTAATCCTCCCATCTCAGCCTCTCAAGTAGCTGGGACCACAGGTGTCCACTACCACATCCGGCTCATTTCTGTATTTTTGTGTTGAGATGAGGCTGGTCATGTTACCCAGGCTGGTCTTGAACTCCTGGACTCAAGCAATCCTCCTGACTTGGTCTCCCAAAGTGCTGGGATTATAGGCGTGAGCTGCTGCACCAAGTCAAATGAACAATTTAACAACATTTACTGGATATCCGACACTGCCTTCAGTGGATGGGCAGATTTCTCTAAGAGGCTGTGCTTTTTGAGAAGCTATCAAGACAACCTTGGGATGGAGGGAAGGTGGCCTGCAGCTGGGAACACCACCTTACTGCCCCCAAATCCCCACCAGAGTTCCCGACACTTCCCTCTTCCCCATCCTCATACTACATTCCAAATTAGAAAAAGTAGAAAATGGGGTCAGCCGTGGTGGCTCATACCTGTAATCCCAGCACTTTGGGAGGCTGAGGTGGGCACATTATGAAGTCAGGAGATTGAGACCAGTCTGACCAACATGGTGAAACCCCATCTCTACTGAAAATACAAAAATTAGCCAGGCGTGGTGGTTCACACCTGTGATCCAAGCTACTCAGAAGGCTGAGGCAGGAGAATCGCTTGAACCCGGAAGGTGGTGGTTGCAGTGAGCCGAGATCATGCCACTGCACTCCAGCCTGGGTGACAGAGTAAGACTCTGTCTCAAAATAAAATAAAATAAAAATAAAGAAAAAGTAGAAAATGGGATGATTAGGCTCGCTCACATTTCTAAGACACTGCCGTTTCAATTTTAATAGACCCAAGCCTAAAAGGGTGTAATCACTTGCAAAATTTAAAAGTAAAACTAACAGGGAAACCCCAAGTCTCTAAGTGTCTAGCTTCATCTAAGAATCCTACTCAAAACTCAGATCCTGGCCTACAGGGGAGAGGACGCAGGTCTCTTGGGTCAGCGCACCCAGTACCTTTCACAGTTGCTTTGGTCTCGATGTGGCTCAGATCTGCGGCTACTCCGGGTGTGTGCGCGATATCATAGAGGGTCAGGCGGCTCACCAATGGGCTGTTCTTCAGGAGTAGCGAGAGGGGCTGCCCAATGCCTCCAGAGGCCCCTAGCACGGCTACTTTAGCATTGTTCTAAAAAGAGGCACAGAGAAAGGAATCTTGGGATGAAATGAGAATGAAAAGGATTCACATGCTAGCCTGCAAAAATATCGCACTGGGCCTCTTTTCACTGCAGTTGCTGAAGCAAGATACAATCATTGTACGTGCACTGGTGTCATTCTGGTAGAATGATGGACCTTCATCCCAAAGGTCCAATTTCAAATGGGGAGAATTTATGTCTATAGAGGCTGTGATCCTCAGGGTACTTCAAAACCATCCTGAAAGATGTAGAACAAGCTTGACTCCATCAGGCAGCTGGACTGGTAATAGCAGCCTTACCTTCAATCTGTAGCTTTAAAACTATAAACACAGCCAGGCGCGGTGGCTCACACCTATAATCCCAGCACTTTGGGAGGCTGAGGCAGGTGGATCACAAGGTCAAGAGATCGAGACTATCCTGGTCAACATGGTGAAACCCCGTCTCTACTAAATATACAAAAAAATTAGCTGGGCGTGGTGGCACACGACTGTAGTCCCACCTACTTGGGAGGCTGAGGCAGGAGAATTGCTTGAACCCAGGAGGCGGAGGTTGAGGTGAGCGGAGATCGAGATCATGCCATTGCACTCCAGCCTGAGTAACAAGAGCGAAACTCCGTCTCAAAAACAAACCAAAAAAAACTATAAACACATATTGAGAGCCTAGCAACAGCCCCTCCAGTAACTGAGGCTGCAGGAAGACCCCTGCTGGCTCTGTAGGAGACTGGTAATGAGATGCTTTAAGAGCGGAGAGAAGACTGTCACAAGAGCCCCTGGTGCAAAGGGAAGATGGGGGCAGAGCAATCAACTCCCTGCAGGGATGGGGAATCAGGGAAGCAACTTCTGGCTGGAGCCTAAGGCAGGACGTGGAGCTGCTTAACAACAGGTGGACGGGGGAATGCACATTACGAAAGGCTCCATCCCTCCTAGGTGAGTCGATCTCGGGCTCCAGTATCTCACACCGGTTCTCCAGCTTAGGTGTGTATCAGAATCACCTGCTGAGCTAACGAAGCCTACCCAGGACTGGGCTCCTGGCAGCGGGATAGGGCTTAGGCCTTGGCATTTTTGCCACCTTCCCCAGGTAATTTTGATGCCAAACAGTTTGAGAATCACTGCTTCATACTGGGATCATCAGAACAAGTAGCAAAGTTGTCAGGATTCCATACGCAAGCCTGGAGCCTGGAAGTCTTAAGTCCTGCTTGCCTCGGCTGATGTCTCCCATCTCCCACCTGCGTTCACATCGTCCCTAATGGCCCAGCTTCGGAGCTTCCCCGTACAAGGCCCTCACCCAACCCTGCCATTGTAACTGAACTTGTTGTCGTGTATACTCCCTTGCCCCTACCCCCCACCACTGTAACTGAACTTACTCTGCAATACCCCCGCCCCCCAAAAAACTACCCAAACCTATAAAACCAACACCTATCCCACTGCCCTTTGCTGATGCCGGCCTTAGCCCACCTGCACCCTGGTGAATAAACAGCCATGTTGCTCACACAAGCCTGTTTGGAAGGTCTTCATTCCAATTGTGCATTTTTTTCAACAAAAGTAGCAGCTGGCCTTGGGCATTTCAGCTTGGAACAGTTAGGAAAGTGATGGGGTGAGTGATCCAACCCTGCATCCAGCAATCACTCCCGTTATTCAAATATTCAAAGGCTCCCCTCTGGGTCTCACTCAAGGTCTGACCAAAATTCCAGCCACCCCCAGGGGAGCTCGTTTCCAATCTAAACTCACAAATGGTAAGTGGAGCCTGTTCCTGGCACGCAGGCAGGCAGGTAGCTGCCAGTGAGGGAAGAGACAAACTGTAATCCCAGCACTTTGGGAGGCCGAGGCAGGTGGATAATGAGGTCAAGAGGTCGAGACCATCCTGGCCAACACAGTGAAACCGTCTCCACTAAGAATACAAAAATTAGCTGGGAATGGTGGTGCACGCCTGTAGTCCCAGCTACTAGGGAGGCAGAAGTTGCAGTGAGCCGAGATTGTGCCTCTGCACTCCAGCCTGGTGACAGAGTAAGACTGTTTCAACAAAGGTGAACCCGACTGCCCAGAAACTTGAACCTGTCAGACCCGCTCAGAACCTGAGGTCGGGCAGCCTCACCCACTTCTGGATCTTCAACTCTCACTCCCACATCTTCAATCTTTGGGACTCCCAAACTGCATTCCGGTTAGGCATTCCATGGGTTCCACAAACCCAACTGTCCATTTATCCTGCCCGCCTCCCTCCATCCCTCATCCCAAATGGCACTTGTGTTCGCTAAACGTAAACTTTTAGAACCATCATCTGCTGCCTCCTTCTTCCTTATCAGAGACATCAAGTCAGGACATGAAGAACTTGGCAGCTCAACCACCCTCCTGACCCGTTCCTCCTCTTCGTTCTATTCCATTATCTATCTTAGGTACTCAGCTATACCTCCAAGGCACCCTTTCCCAAAATCAAAGTGTCAATCCTTCACTCCCATGCTCAAATATCTAGCTGGCCTGGTGCTGTGCACCTATAGTCCCAGCTACTCAGGAAGCTGAGATGGGAGATCGCTTGGGCCCAGGAGTTGAGGCTGCTGTGAACCATGATGGAGCCACTGCACTGCAGCCGAGGCACAAGATTCCATTTCCTTAAAAAAAAAAAATCTGGGCCAGGAGTGGTGGCTCAAACCTATAATGTCAGCACTTTGGGAGGCAGGGGTGGGTGGGTCACCTCAGGTCAGAAGTTCTAGACCAGCCAGGCCAACATGGCAAAACCCCATCTCTACTAAAAATACAAAAATTACGCAGGTATCATAGCCCACACCTGTGGATTCCAGCTACTCAGGAGGAGGAGGATCGCTTGAGCCCAGGAGTTGGTTGCAGTGAGCCAAGATCATACCACTGCACTCCAGCCTGGGCAACAGAATGAGGCTCTGTCTCAAAAAAAATAAAATAAAATTGGTCGCCTCTTCCCTAACACAAGTACCGCACAATCCCCATTTTTCTTGTGTGTTCATCATTATTTTAAGATACCTTATAAGAAGGGAGTGCAGTAAAATATCTAGTAATTTCCATGAGAGCAGGGACTTCTGTGTTTTGTTCACCACTGTATTTCCAGTACCTAGCTCAATAAATATGGCGAATATCTGAAAGTCCTACCAAAACTCAACCACAGGCTGGGCACAGTGGCTCATGCCTATAATCCCAGCCCTTTGGGAGACTGAGGCGGGTGGATCACCTGAGGTTGGGAGTTCAAGACCAGCCTGACCAACATGGAGAAACCCTGTCTCTACTAAAAAATACAAAATTAGCTGGGCGTGGTGGCGCGTGCCTGTAATCCCAGCTACTCAGGAGGCTGAGGCAGGAGAATCGTTTGAACCGAGGAGGCGCAAGTTGCGGTGAGCTGAGATTGCACCACTGCACTCCAGCCTGGGCAACAAGAGCGAAACTGTCTCACAAAAACAAACAAACAAACAAGAAAACACCTCAACCACTCCCTGGACATCATTCTTCCCTGTCAGCTGCCCCTCCCCCACACCTCACCATAGACCTTCATCACCTCCACCTGTCCTAAGTTTACTCGTTTCTGTCCCATCTCAAGTGCCACTTTTCACTTATGTTGGTATCCCCAGCAGCGCCCAGCAGAGTTGTTGGCAACTTATGATGGGGTCGCCTGTGGGAATCCACTGCAAGTCGAAAATATGCAAAGTTAAAAACTCGCCTTTTGACTTATATTATCAACTTGCGAAGGGCATGGGAAGTAGCCATAAATCCAGGAGCTTTGTATTTCTTTTTCAAGTGAACTGGATGTACAGGAAACTGGAAGTGAGAACTTCAATGATAAATTTGGATTCCGCTTTAAAATTATCCCCCTCTTGGGCGTCGTAATTAAAGGGCAACGCAGGCACCTGCTGGGTACTCAAACTTAGGTTTAATTCGATTCATTTGGTAAAAACGCAGAAACCCCGGTCTTACGCTTCTTCAATGAGCCCAGGCCTCTGTTCTTTATTAGCTTCCAGGTGATTCTGACACACAGCAGAGTTTAAGAACCACCGTCCTACAAGACGGCTAAAAATAGCTTTGGCTTAAGTGGTCGCGGCCCAAGTCCAGCACCGAGGTAAGACACCTGGAGGCCGGCTCAGTACCGCCTACAACGGAAGAGATCCTTCAAAAAGGTTAAGAGGAAGCCGTCTTCAGGTCAGAAGAGCTGAATTTTAATCCTCTGGCCAAATGGCTGTGTAACCTTGGCCCAGTTCTCTAGCCTCGGTTTGTCCATACTATGGAGTTGAAAATTACACGATTTCTTTTATTCACGCACACTCACACAGATGCAGCAAGAAGCTACGTCAAAGCAATGGAAAGCTGCAGAAAACACGTAAGTTTACTTTCAGATCCAGAGCCTTGTTTTCCCAACCTTGAAGGCGTGCAGGCCAAGAGCAGACCCTCTGGGGGACCCCTGCCAAATGCACCAGCCCTGGAGCGGGACTACCTTGTCCCCTTCTCCCGAGCTTTCTCCCCGGCACCTCCCTGCCAGTGTCAGGGACTGTCCCGGGCGCCACAGCCTCCAGCCTGCGATCCAGGCTGGCCTGGAGAGGGTCAGAGCTGCCTGCGAACCAGGGACGCATGTGGCCCGGGCCGGGGGTCCTCCGCATGCAGCTCGCCCCTCTTCGGGGTTACCTGGGCCGAGGTGCTGAAGCTGCGGCGGAGAGCGGCGCTGGCAGGCCGGGCGAGGGAGGAGAGCATGGCTGGAGCGGGCGGGGCGCGGACCGGCAGGCACAGGAGCTGGCCACGGGCAGGTGACTCCAACGACCTCCACACTGCACAGCGCTCCCGGCTCCG
This sequence comes from Saguinus oedipus, assembly GCA_031835075.1. NCBI lineage: Eukaryota > Metazoa > Chordata > Mammalia > Primates > Cebidae > Saguinus > Saguinus oedipus. The sequence goes on from CM063170.1 coordinate 58,713,477, forward strand.
TTCCGTGGGGCCTCGCGAGAGTGACAGGACTTCCGGTTGCACTCACCTCCCCGATCTCGTGAGATCACGGCCACTTCCGGGAGTCGGAAAGGAAGGGTCCGGGACGCGCTTGGCAACACAGGTTTTTTTTGCTAGTGCTTAGCGTGGCCGTCTGTGTGGCCGGTGGGGGACCAGCGGTCGCAGTGGGAGGGACAGTTCGCACCCGAGAGGTGGAAGAGGAAGAGCTTTAGGCTGGAAGCGACTTAGAGGAGCCATTTTTCCAGGTGGGGCTCCAGGCAGAGGCTCGGAGCCGGAGGTTGGAATGCGTCCCAGACCCGAGCCCCCGACCTCAGCCAAACCCATCCCTCCCGCCTCCGGAGGCCAGAGGGCTCTGAGCTCCGGAAAGGCAGGTCCAGGGGAGGCTGAGAGCCGTTGGGCGGGGTGGGAGAAAGGGGCCGTGTACTCAGATCCGGGCCGTCGCCCCCCAAGTTGCAGAGACCCTTGCGTTCAGGTTTACAAAGCTTTGTAGCGGCGCCACCGATGATAATGGCGACCTCCAGCCCTGCGAGCTTTAGAGGACCACTACTCTGTGTTCCGGATGAGCAAATAGATTGTAGGGACAACTTGCGTGGTCATACAGTTCCTACCTTCTCTCGACTGCCTAGCAGTGCTCTGAACACGGTCCCACTGTTTCTGCTGTACGAATAAAGACCCTGTGGCTGAGGCCTAGTGGATATGCTCAGAGTTTATGCAGACAGAAAGTCGAGTAGAATTCTTTGCTCACAAGGAGTTTGTCTTTAAATCTATGAATTTATTTTTGAGACGTAGTGTCGCTCTGTAGCCCAGGCTGGATTGCAGTGGCACGATATTGGCTCACTGCAACCTCCTCCTCCCAGGCTCAAGCGATTCTCCTGCCTCCCTCCTGAATAGCCGGGACTACAGGTGTGCGTCACCACGCCCGGCTAATGTTTGTTTCTAGTAGAGACGGGTTTTCACCATATTGGTCGGGTTGGTCTTGAACTCCTGACCTCAAGTGATCGCCTGCCTGTGTCTCAAAAAGTGCTGGAATTTCAAGCATGAGCCATTGCTCTCGGCCTAAATCTATAAATTATGAGCTTCATTCCGTCCCTCCGTGCTATTTTCTGGGCATACAGAGATGTCTCAGACACAGCCCTTACCTTAAAGAAGTTTCACAGTCGAGTGGAACCGATCGATGTGCCACAGGTTGCCACCCTGATGGAGGCATGTATGAACCCAGCTGGGACCAATGACTAAGGCAGCCTGGGCCAGTGGTTGGGAAAACAGGAGTGGCAATAACAGCAGAAATGCTAAAGAAGGTATCGATACAAGAATTCATGGCAAATGCTGTACTCTTTCCTCTCTTCCACTTCTTTATTGAACTGCTAAGATATGCCAGCCTGGCTGGGGGCATTTGCTGACCCCTATAATCCCAGCATTTTGGGATTCCGAGGCCAGAGGATTGCTTGAGCCCAGGAGTTTGAGACCAACCTGGGCAACATAGCAAGACGCTATCTCTATATTTCATTTTTAAAAGAAAGTAAGTTTTGGCGGGGCAGAGTGGCTCACGCCTGTAATCCCAGCACTTTGGGAGGCCAAGGCGGATGGATCATGAGGTCAGGAAATCGAGACCATCCTGGCCAACATGGTGAAACCCCGTCTCTACTAAAAACACAAAAAATTAGCTGGGCGTGGTGGCATGCGCCTTTCTTAATCCCGGCTACTCGGGAGGCTGAGTCAGGAGAATTCCTTGAACTTGGGAGGCAGAGATTGCAGTGAGCCAAAATTATTGAGCCATTGCATTCCAGGCTGGGTGACAGAGTGAAACTCCAACTAACATTCTCTCTCTCTCTCTCTCCATATATATATATATAATTAAAAAAGGTATGCCAGCCCAATTTGGGAGCTGAGTATTCAACTGTGAACAGGATCTACATATTCTCTGCCTTCAAGGAGCTTGGAGTCTAGGGAAAGACAAGTAAATTGCAAGCCGCACAAATAACAGTAGAAATGTGAATTGCTATAGGGACACAGAGGAGGTAGATCTAACCTAGGACTGGGCTGGGGGTAGGTGCTGTATGTGAGAGGACCTTCCAAATCTGAGATGTGGCTGGATGTGGTGGGTCATGCCTATAATCCCAGCACTTTGGGAGGCCAAGGTGGGAGGATCACTTAAGGTCAGAAGTGAGACCAGCCTGGGCAACATAGCAAGACCTGGTCTCTATATTTTTAAAATTAAAAAATTTGCCTCTAGGCACGGTGGCTTATGCCTGTAATCCCAGCACTTTGGGAGGCTGAGGTGGGCAGATCACTTGAACTCCTGGCCAGGAGTTCAAGACGAGACTGGCCAACATGGTGAAACCCCATCTCTACTAAAAATACAAAAATTAGCCCAGTGTGGTGGTGCCCACCTATAGTCCTAACTACTCTGGAGGCTGAGGTAGGAGAATCACCTGAACCCAGGGGGTGGAGGTTGCTGTGAGCCAAGATCATGCCATTGCACTCAAGCCTAGGCGATAAGCAAAACTCCATCTCCAAAAAAAAGACGCACACACACAGCAGATAAGCTGAGACATGCTGGAAGAGTAGGTATTTCTCAGTGGAACATTCAACTCCAGAGGAGGGAGAGATCCCTTGCCTGGGAATCAGAATTCTCAAAGGAGGGGCACTAGGGCCTGGTCATTTAACAGTGGGAAATGTTTAGACAGGAAAGAAGAAAAAAGGCCAAATAACCTGGAGGGGGGAAAAAAACACAGGCCAGTATTCAGGGGACAGGGTAGAGGTCGTTTATTTTGGAGTGGGGATGTTAGGACAGGCAGTGTCCTTTATCTTATCACTGTGTCCTCTGGTAATTACCCCTCTGTCTTGTCCTTAGAACTGAGCACCTCGGAGCCAGACACTAAGTCTTTGATCTCTGTGTCTTTTTTGTCCAACATGTGGCTGGGCTGAGAGTGGGTCTCAGTGAATTTGGGGAGAGAAATGGTTTTAGGTACAGCTGGAAACAGCAGGTTGGGGGGAAAAAGCTCTGTCATGCTGGTCCTATGAATGTTAGCTGAGATGTTTGTATTTCATTTCTTGTGAAGGCTTTTTTTTTTTTTCCGAGATGGGAGTCTCACTCTGTTGCCCAGGCTGGAATACAGTGATATGATCTCAGCTCACTGCAGCCTCCTTCTCCAGGTTCGTGCAATTCTCCTGCTTTCAGCCTCCTGAGTAGCTGGGATTACAGGTGTGTACCACCATGCCCAGCTCATTTTTGTATTTTTAGTAGAGACGGATTTGTCATGTTTACCAGGCTGGTCTCAAACTCCTGACCTCAAGTGATCTGCCGGAGTCAGCCTCCCAAAGTGCTGGGATTACAGGCGTGAGCCACCACGCTTGGCCAATCAAAGACAAATTGACACCTCCAGAACTGTGTTTGCGGAAGATTAGACTGATCTTGTATGCTAAGGATTCCCAGGAAAAAAAGGAGAGCAGGGAGATTGTTTAGGATTCTGTTTTATGAGATGACAAAGGTCTGAATTATGGTGGTGGCGGTAGGAATGGAGAGGGTGTGACCAGTGTGGGAGAGGTCTCATGGGAAGAATGGGTTAGTCTGTGCTCATCTGGGTTTGAGGAATGAATGAATGAGATCAAGGCTGCAGTGAGCCATGATTGTGCCACTGTATGGGAAATACATACTGAAAGAGGGAAGTCAGGTTATGCCAAAGGAGAGCTGGCTGGAGGAAAAATAAAGAGCTCCATTTTAGAATTGGGAGTGATGCTGAGTTAGCCGTACAGAGCTGTCAGTGGACTGGGCTGCGCTCATGCCTATTATCCTAGTACTTTGAACAGTCAAGGCGGACAATCACTTGAGCTCAGGAATTCAGAACCAGCCTGGGTAACATGGCAAAACCCTACCTCTACAAAAAGTACAAAAATTCAGCCAGGCATGATGGCTCACGCCTGTGATCTGAGATGGATGGATTGCCTGAGGTCAGGAGTTCAAGACCAGCCTGGCCAACATAGTGAAACCCCATCTCTACTAAAAATACGAGAAAACAGCTGTGTGTGATAGCAGGTGCCTGTAATCCCAGCTACGTAGGAGGCTGAGACAGGAGAATCACTTAAACCCGGGATGTGGAGGTTGCAGTGAGGCTAGATCGCACCATTGCACTCCAGCCTGGACAACAAGAGCGAAACTCTGTCTCCAAAAAAAAAAAAAAAAAAAAAGTACGAAAATTCTCTGGGCATAGTGGTGTGTGTCTGTAGTCCCAGCTTCCCAAGAAGCTGACATGGAACGATCGCTTGAGCTCAAGCCATCAGGGAGATCAAGGCTGCAGTGAGCCATGATTGTGCCACTGTATTCTGGCACGGGTGACAGAGCAAGACCTTGTCTCATTTAAGGGAACAAAAAAAAAAAAAGGAAATGTGGGATTGAAACAGAGAGGCCAGGGCAGAAGTCACCTCTGTCGAGGGGGAATTGAGACCATGAGCAGTCAACTGGAATCAGATTCTCAGGGTCACTCCCATACCTGGAACTCAGTTTCCTTCACATCCCTCCCAAGGCAGCATCTCCACAGAAGAGGAACTCGCTATCTCCCAAGCCTTCTACTTGGGCCATCCCAAACAACTTGACTGCTAGGAAAGCCTCCCATTTGGCTGGTACATTGTGGCTCATGCCTGGAATCCCAGCACTCTGGAAGGGCAAGGTGGGAGGATCGCCTGAGCCCAGGAGTTCGAGACCAGCCTGGGCAACACAGGGAGACCCTCTCTCTACAAATAATAAAAATTAGCCAGGCATGTGCCTGGGGTCCCAGTTAGGAGGATTGAGCCTGGGAGGTCAAGGCTGCAGTGAGCTGTGTTTGCACCACTGCACCCCAGTCTGGGTGACAGAATGAGACCCTATCTCAAAGGAAAAATAAAAGTGTCACATTCAGCTCCTATCTGCCTCTAAGTAAATACCAAGATAATTTAACAACAGCATTAATGGCTGCTGTATCAAGCACTGTGTGGTAGGCATTAATTTTACCTGGTGCTTTGCAAGTGAAACTTGCATTGAACAAGTAGTCTCCACAGTCGAGAAGCAGAGTTCAGTCATAAAACAGCTGTCTTTTACTCTGCCCTTGGATTCCATCTGGTCACCAGGACAGACTTAATGCAATAGCCACAATGTTCAGTTCACGTTGATAATCAAAACTAGGACTTTAATTCAAAATAAATTCTCCTGAGGCAGAATTACTTGAACCGCAGGAGGCAGCGGTTGTGGTGAGTGCACTTCAGCCTGGTACACACTTGTAGTCCCAGCTACTCAGGAGGCTGAGGTGGGAGGTTCACTTGAGCCCAGGAGTTTGAGGCTGCAGTGAGTGATGATCATTCAGTTCCCAAACATAAAGCTGGTCCTGGAAGCCTTGGAGTCACGTAGGGAATGGGGAGGTTTTTCTGGGATGACAGAGGAGAGGTTCATTTTCCACAGAACCAAACACCTCACATTCCTTCATTCAAACCTCTCTGTTCTTCCCCATGGTTCTCTTCCAGAAGTGAGACCCTGTCTACAAAAAATAAAAACTTGGCTGGGTGCGGTGGCTCACACCTGTAATCCCAGCACTTTGGGAGGCCAAGGTGGGCAGATGACCTGAGGTCAGGAGTTAGAGACCAGCCTGGCCAACATGGTAAAACTACGTCTTTAAAATGAATAATAAATAAAAATAAAAACAGTGAGGTGTGGTGGCACGCACCTGTAGCCCCAGCTACTCAGGAGGCTGAGGTGGGAGGATCACTTGAGCCCAGGAGCTTGAGGCTGCAGTGAGCCATGATTGTGCCACTGCACTCTATCTTGGCAACAGAGTGAGCTTCTATTTCAGGGAAGGAAACTGAGAGGGTAGGAGTAAAGGAATTGCTGTTTCCTAAGCTCCCGCTGTTGTCAGGCCCAGTGCTAGGCAATTGACATCATTTAGCTCTTGAATGATCCTATAGCTTTTCCAGTGTGAGTTGTTATCTCAGCTTACAGGTGAGGGCATTAATGCCTGATGCCTGTCACTATGTTTAAGCCTTGGTCATCCTGGCACAGCTGAGCTTACCACCGAGAGCCAAAACAGTGGTGGGGATTGATTATGGACTCTTGATTCTTAACCTGGGCTGTTTAGCCTGAGCCAGGATCCCAAAGTGAAACTCATGGTCTGGCTTCTCCAGGATCATCAAGTGTTGTCTCTTCTCCACCAGAAGCAAATGCCCATCAATCATGCCCACCTGGACTGTCTGGGAGTTTGGGGTGGGTTGGCAGCTGAGCACTGTGTCAAGCCCTTGGTGTCCTAGAGCTCCTACGAGAAGCCTGTGGTCAGGCCCAGCCTCTGACACCTCGGCAGTCAGTCAGGATGGAAGTTCCCTGGGTGTTGGGCAGACACAGGGAGGCAGGGAGATGAGCTGGATCTGGCTGGGTCTCTGCTTAGTCACAGGCTCTGGCAACCTCTAATGAAACATCCCTTCCCAGTTGGCTATTTTCCCCAAGTATAGACACATGCTGTCAACTGGAGGGAAGCTTGCCAACCTAACTGCTTCTGGACCACTCGGCTGACTCGGAGAGAGCCACACACGAACCCCTGGTTTGAAGGCCAGGCTAGGTCATCATGTGGAAGGTGAAAGACCTTCCCCCTGGTGGGTGTACTGCCTGCAGGGACAAGGCCTGTGCTGGCACCCTGCTTTCTTGACAGAAAGTGGCTTTGGGCTGGGCATGGTGGCTCACACCTGTAATCCCAGCATTTTGGAAGGCTGAGGTGGGTGGATCACCTGAAGTCAGAAGTTTGAGACCAGACTGGCCAGCATGGTGAAACCCTGTCTGTACTAAAAATACAAAAAATTAGTTGGGCTTGGTGGTGGGTGCCTGTAATACAAGCTACTCGGGAGGCTGAGGCAGGAGAATTGCTTGAACCTGGGAGACGGGGGTTACAGTGAGCAGAGATCGCGCCACTGCACTCCAGCCCTGGCAACAGTGTGAGACTCTGTCTCAAAAAAAAACAAAAAAGCAAAAATTGGCCGGGCGTGGTGATGCACACCTGTAATTGCAGCTGCTCGGGAAGCTGAGGTAGGAGAATCACTTGAACCTGGGAGGTGGAGGTTTCAGTGAGCCAAGATTGTGCCACTGCATTCCAGCCTGGGCAACAGAGTAAGACTCCATCTAAAAAAAAAAAAGTAAGTGGCTTTGCTTGCCCCCCAGAAAGCTATGTGGATTTCTCAGAGGGATCAGTTCATAGGAAGGTCTGTCTTTCACCCTCAGCAAGCCAGATCCCCATGAAGTACTCTCTTTGACCACCTTACCCACCTGCCTGTCCATCCCTCTGCAAGAACTATCACACTAAGCGCTCTGAGAGTCTCTCTCTCTGTCTGGTTTTTATTTTTTTGAAACAAGCTTTTGTTGTTGCCCAGGTTGGAGCACAGTGGTGCAATCACAGCTCACTGCAACTTCAGACTCCTTGGTGCAAGCGATCCTCCCGTTTAGGCCTCCCTAGTAGCTAGGACTACAGGTACACACCACCATGCCTGGCTAATTTTTAAGTTTTTTTATTTTTATTTTTATTTTTATTTTTTGAGATGGAGTCTTACTCTGTCACCCAGGCTGGAGTGCAGTTGTGCAATCTCGGCTCACTGCAACCTCCGCCTCCTGGGCTCAAGTGATTCTCTTGTCTCGGCCTCCTGAGCAGCTGGGATTACAGGCATCCGCCACCCTGCCAGGCTAATTTTTTGTATTTTTAGTAGAGATGGGGTTTCACCATGTTGGTCAGGCTGGTCTCAAACTCCTGACCTCAGGTGATCTGCCTTGGCCTCCAAAGTGCTGGGATTACAGGTGTGAGCCACTTTGCCTGACCTAAACTTTTTCTTTTTTTTTTTTTTTTGTAGAGATGGGCTCTCACTGTGTTGTCCTAGCTGGTCTTGAAATCCTGGACTCAGGTGATCTTCTGCCTTGGACACCCAATATGCTGGGATTACAGGTGTGAGCTACCCCATTCCACCAAAGGTCGCTTAAGAAGAGCTGTGCTGTGCTGAGAGTCCTGCATGAAGGAGGATGTCTTAAACTTGCCGTTTTGACTGCTGTTTTGAACAGGTCACCATGAAAATGAGACTTGGTGGAAGTAATTAATGCAGGCTGGGCGAGGGGGCTCAAAACAAGACTCCGCCCCCCAAAAATTCACATGGAAAAGATCTGATCTTGGGAGAAATAGTTAATCAAAATTGAAAGTGAAAAAAATTGAAACTGGGTAATTGTGACATACAGAAAATCAATTAAGGAATTAAAGTGGCTCAATGGATTCACAAAGGAAAATAGTTCTGGCAAAAACTCATCTATATTACTTTAATATTTTTATGTAAATTCACGACACATCAGAATATCCTTAAAGGCCCAAATGGTGGAGTCAAGGACATCTAAACTCTTCAGGGGCCAGGCATCTGTAATCCCAGCACTTTGGGAGGCCAAGGTGGGCAGATCACATGAGGTCAGGAGTTTGAGGCTGGCCTGGCCAATACAGTGAAACCCCGTCTCTACTAAAAATATGAAAATCAGCCGGGTGTGGTGGAGTGTGCCTGTAATCCCAGCTACTCGGGAGGCTGAGGTGAGAGAATTACTTGAACCCAGGAGGTGGAGGTGACAGTGAGCCGAGATCGTGCCACTGCACTCCAGCCTGGGGAACAGAGTGAGACTGTCTCAAAAAAAAAAAATAAACTCTTCAGGGTTCAGAGTAGCACCAAATGGAATTGTTACCCATGCTAAGTCCTCAATTTACCCAAGGCTAGAGGTGCCCTAATTTCAGTTCACAGGGATGTGTCTGCTCTCAGAATCATGCCATTTGGTTCAGGGACTGCTCTCATCTTCCAGCACTTTACCAGTGGGTGAGGGGCAGTTCCTGCCTGACCAGGTAGAGTCCCCGCTTTGAGAAGGAGAAGGATCTACAGAGGAGATCCCTGGGGCTGGGTTTTTATCTGGAGGACCAGAGGTGATTCTTTGGCTAGTGAGTAAGGACATAGCAATGGGGAAAGTTGGTAGTTTCTTGGAATTGGTTCACAAATTTGGGGGCTGTTACCTTAGGAGTGGCTGATTTCCCATCTACAAACTTCCACCATCCTTCTTTAGTATAACCCTGCTTCCCGAGCAAATCACGCCTTGTCATTTGGAGTTGGGAGTTGGTGAACACAGTGTCTTGGGGAGGAGGGTCATGGCACAGGAAGCTTTCCTGGCCTCTGTGTGGGATGGCGGGGCACCACCCATGCCGCCCGCTTGGCCTCCCTGTCTGCTTTTCTCTTTCTTTCAGCTTCCGGTGTTCTTGCTTTTTGGTGGCCCTTACAACATAGAACGGCTAGTTCTTTTGGTGCCCATACTGCATCTAAAAGCTGCAAAATTTCTTCTGGATGCTTTGTTTGTCCCTTGGGCTAAGAGCCCTCCTTATAGATATTCCCATGCACGTGCAGGGTGGTAAATGCATATTTGGAGTCAGCGTATCTGTTGGCTCTTTTGCCCTTTGCCAGTAATAATGCTCCGGTTAAAGCTATTAATCCTGCTCTCTGGGCTGATGTTCCTGTTAGTAAGCATTGGGCTTCTGTTACTGAGTCCAAAGTTACTACTGCATTCCCAGCCCGCCGATTTCCTGCCTCTATGGAGCTGCTGCCATCAGTGAAGTATTCTACATCTGGGTCCTGGACAGTGCGTTAAGATCCTTCCGGCTGGAGAACACTTCATCTGTTGTTTCTGTGCACTCATGGAGCGGAGCCCCTGGTTCTCTGGGAAGCAGGGTGGCTGGGTTGAGGGTCTTTATGGTCTCTAGAGTTATGTGAGAATTCTCACATAAGAGCCCTTAATCTTGGGTCCTCCTCGGATGCGACAGCCAGTGGTGTCCTCTTTGATCCATTAAGGTTGGGACCGGGTGCAGCCCTGGTACAGTCACATGCTGTACTTGCGGCTCGGGAGATGAAACGGCTCAGTCACTTTGTCTGCTTCCTTCACCAACAGGGCGATGGCAGCCAGTGCCTCAAGGCAGGGGGCCATCTTCGTGCCACCGCATCTAATTGTTTAGATGAATAGGCCACTGGGCAGTGCCAGGATCCTAGGACTTGAGTTAAGATCCCAGTGGCCATTCCTTTCCATTCATGCATGTACAAGAAGAAAGGCTTGGTCATGTCGGTAGTCCTAGAGCCAGGGCCTCAGTTCTAAGGCTCGCTTAACTCATTGAATTGCCTTTTCCTGTTCAGTTCCCCAAAGGAAAGGTTCTTTTCCCCCCATTTTGTGGCTTCATTTAAGGACTTTGCTGTAGGTGAGAAGTTTGGAATCCAGATACAGCAGAACCCTGCTGCCCTAAAAACTCTGGCCGGGCGCGGTGGCTCAAGCCTGTAATCCCAGTGCTTTGGGAGGCCGAGGTGGGTGGATCACAAGGTCAAGAGATCAAGACCATCCCGGTCAACATGGTGAAACCCCGTCTCTACTAAAGATACAAAAAATTAGCTGGGCATGGTGGCGCGTGCCTGTAATCCCAGCTACTCGGGAGGCTGAGGCAGGAGAATTGCCTGAACCCAGGAGGAGGAGGTTGCGGTGAGCCGAGATCGCACCATTGCAGTCTAGCCTGGGTAACAAGAGCGAAACTCTGTCTCAAAAAAAAACAAACTCTGTTATATGAGGCCTGCAGGTTGGGGTTGGAAGGCTGCAAACAGCCTTGACCCAGGGCAAACCTAGACTTTGCTTCCCTTGGCTTAGGCTAAATTCTAGGTACCTAGCACTTCTCAGGCAGACTTGGGCTTTCTTTCCTGACGCTTTGTACTCTACTTCCCTTAACAGGTGGAGCAGTCTTTGTGTCCCTTGGTAACAATCTCCTAGGGTTGGGGCTGCTAAAGAAGAGCATCTGCATGCTGCAATAGGACACTCTTTGTTGGGAGGACCGTCGGCCTTAAGATCTGTCACCAGTGCTTCCCCTGAAGGTGGTGGGAGAGTTCTTAAACCCCTGAGGAAGTCTGGCCCAAGCGAGTTGAATATTGCCCCATTGGAAGGCAAATAATTGTTGGCTTATTGGTGCTAGACGGAGTCAGAAAAAGGCATCTTTTAGATCTAACACAGTAAACAGGCTGCACTTGCCAGAATAAGAGTTATTAGAGTGTAGGGGATTGGCTGTGCTGGATGAATAGTGACTGTAGCCTCGTTGATGGCTCACAAATCCTGTACTGGCCTGTAGTCATATACTTCAGGCGTATGAGGTTTTTCTGTTGGCTTCTGCACTGGTAGGAGCAGAGTGTTCCAGGGTGACTGGCATGGCACCAGAATGCCATGGTTCTGAAGTCGTTCTGTGTATTTCCATATACCTGTGATGGCTTCATGAGGCAAGGGGTACTGACAAAGGCAGATGGGTGGCACCTGGTTTTAATTCTACGGCAATTGGAGCATGATTTACTGCTAACCCAGGCAGGTGAGTTTCAGTCCAGACCTCCGGGAATTCATCTGTAAGCCTAGCCAATGTAGTTTCTTCCTCTGGGGATATGGGGCAGTTTGGCACCTGCATCATTTTAGGGTACAGTCTCCTTTCCTCAGCCTGTGGCACAGTCAGGGCTAGCACCATGGCCGTAGGTTTGGTGACATCTAAAGTTACATTTCTTTCCGGTCTAAGGGAGATCTGTGACTAGTTTCTGAAGCAGGTGTCTCCTTAAAGGCACCGGCAGTTTGGGAGGTACAAGAATTCATGCTGGACTTCCCATCCTCTAATAACATACCTTTTTGATGGGTAGAAGAAGCCTTTTCTCTTCCACGCCTGTGACTCCAATTATAGTAGCATGATTTAGTCAGTGCTCCCACTGGTTGAGTTACTACTGAGTGTTCAGCACCTGTATCTACCACGAAGTCTATTTCTTGGCCCCCTACCTCTGTTCTGACCATAGGCTCCCGGGGGCCTTAAGAAATGGAGCCCAGTCTGTCTCGGTCCTCATAGCTCTCAGCTCCTGCCAGACCGATGAGGTCGGCGTCCTGATCATCTAGGGTGCAGCGACTTGCTCTTTGATTCTGTGTGTTTGTCTTTCATTACTGTTGCCCGCCTCCCTTTCCGGCATTCGTTCCTCTGGTGTGCTTTCTTTTTGCATATCGCACACTGATCTTTCCCTAGCTTAGGCTGATTCTCAGTCTTCTCGAGTTAAACCTCTTTCTTGTCCTCGACCATGGCTGTGACCCCCTATCCAGGTTGGCCTTTCGTTTAAGCCTTGATCCTTTTCCCTCCTGGCCTCCCGTTTTGCCTCTTCCTCCCAGTTGATGAACACTTCGTGAGCCACTTGTATGAGCTGAGTGGCGGTCACACCTTAAACCTGTCCAATTTCTGGAGCTTTCTCCTAATACCACTCTGAGCCTGACTAACAAAGGCTGTGTTCACCATGCGCTGATTTCCTGCTGCCTCTGGATCAGATGGAGTGTAGAGTCGGTATGCCTCACAGAGCCTTTCGGAGAACCCACCTGGGTATTTCACCTGCCTTCTGACGGACCTCGGAAATCTTCCCCGTATTCAGGGCCTTCTTCCCTCCAGCCTTGATTCCATGTAGAAGGGCCTCCCTAAATGCTTGCAGGCGTTGTCACCCTTCTGCCTCACTGGGGTCCCACTGGGGATCTGTCATCAGGTAATGTTCCTTGGCATATTGGTGGGCATCAACCGTGCCTGCTAGGGCATTGCTCTCCAGATACTGGAGGGTTGCCTGGGTTACTCTGTGCTGCTCCTCTGTGAACAGGAGCTCCTGGCAGTCTGCCTATGTAGGGTTGTGAGTCAAGAGGATATACTGCACTAGTTCAGTAATGGCCTGGGGACTTCTCCCTGTAGGAGGGGGTGTGTTGTCTCCAGTTTGGGAGGTCAGTGGTGGAGGGCTTGTGGGTAAAGAACCTTTCCCCACCTCTCACTTGGCCCTCAGAATCCTGGTGAATTTGTGACCTAGTTTCCCAGAGGGGCATCTGCAAGGCTTGGGTGCGGCCAGGCTGGAGTCTGCTAGAACTGTTTCTTCCCGTTTCCTTGGTTTCTATGGGTATGTATTTCCATTCCTTGCCAAGGGGTGGCGCAGCCTGCTTCTCCAGCTGCTTTTCCTTTCACCTTGCCTCAGATTAGCCAAAGATGGTTATATTGGTACATAAGGGGTGGGCATTCTCCCTCTGGACTGGCTTGTAGGACTGGATTTCCTTGTCTTTCCTGCTTCCCCTCTCCTACTTCCTGGGTGAGGGCCACTGTGGTTTCCTTTACTGCCTTGGGTTCAGCTGGAGCTGCTAAAGTCCTGCAGTACACTGACTGATAGGGCCGGAGCCACTTGGGCTTTAATTGTATTACATTTAGCCAGGAGTGAATGTGTGAGTACTGATCAGGGTGTCCAGATTGTCCTCCAACCCCAGTCACTACCTAATACATACGGTCAACCACTTCACAATCTATTGTCCCTTCAGCTGGCCACCCGACATTGAAACAGGGCCATTCTAATTCACAGAGTTCTTAGCCTTTGAGGAGTTAGTTTAAGCCCGTAATCTCCTCCAAAACCTTTCTTAGTTACTCAGCACGCACTCCAGTGGAGTTGGTTTCAACGCTTTTCCTCCCATCTCCTCCCTTGCAGTGCACTGTCACCCAGCCTTTTGTTCTAGACAGGCCAAATCAGGTCCCCCTACAGGAGTTTCAGGCACTGCTTAGCCACGAGTGCCTTAATCCCCCCACGACAGCTGCAGTCATAGGGCGGCTCCTATCGGCCAGACGCGGAATCGCCCTAGATCTGGTCAGTCCTACGCTTGCCGCAGAGTGCACAGTCCACCCTAAGGGACCTGTGTCTCCCCACGTCACTCCCCGCGTTGGTTCCTCCTAGAACCATCTCTTCCACACACCTCCCCTTCCCAGTTTTTGCCTTTTTTTTTTTCTATGTTGGTGGGTGTGTGAGTTTCGTCAGAATCAGTGAGCTGCTCTCTCCTCCCCCAGCCCTACTGGGTTGCATTAATAATCACTGAAGCTGATCAAGTTCCGGTTAGGTGAGTTTCACTTGAATCGGGGAGCCACTCTCGCTTTCCCTAGCCGTACTAGGTAGGGTTACTGGTCACTTCCCTGGAAGGTGACTGAAGCTCCAGACCTTTCCTTTTCTTTAAGCCCCAAATGTCTTACTGTGGTTCCTAAAGCACGCAGATCCTAAAGTCATTCTGCAGCCTCTTCCCGGCTCCTCTGCACTGCCCAGGGAAGGCACCAGGACTTGGAAGAGCTGATCTTGAGAGAAGCCTCCCGATGGTGCCTAGGTTCTCGGGTCTCCCTCCTCGACTCGGGGCCCTGGCCTCACAGGCAAAGGAGACAGCAAACCCCTCATCTCCATTCCCAGATGAGCCCCCAGACATGTTGCAGAGTTTTAGAGACTGGAGAGACCATTGAGGTTGCAGAAGGAGTTTATTTTAGGTGTCTGCCGGCCGAGCTCAGATTCGCTTCCAAAATGGCTGCATACCCCACAAAGGCAGAGCTTGACTTTTTAAACATGAAGTATACAGTGGCACAAAAATAAGCTTGCAGGTGCAGAACAAAGACAATTTATCAAGCAATGACAAGGCACATAACTCAGGCTCACATTTAACTTTTGCTATGCAGCACAGATGCTTGGTGTCTGTAGAGCTCAAGGATTCTAGCACGGGCCTTACCTGTTGTCCTCCACTACAGCACCTAGAAGGCTGGAGTCCAGCCTGCTTAGGCATTTCTTACGACCTTTGCTGTGTTACAGAAACTTAGTTATCAGCTATGAAGAAAAGAATACAAGAATTCATACACTTAAAAAAACTTGCAAGGCAGGATGCAATTCCACAGGAGGGGAAAGGACTCAGGGAACTTTGCTTGTATAAGAAAACGTTAATTTCTGCTGCTCTTCCCAGCATCAATTTTATTTTTATATTACGTTTTATTAATTTTTCTTTTCGCTCTTCAATACCACTGTATTTCAGCCTGGATGATAGCACAAGACCCTGTCTCGAAAATAAAATAAAAGGTAGCCTTCCTGCCGGAAGCTGCCGCATAGGCCTGACCCTTCCAGAAACAACTGGGCCCAGGAGGCAGTGTTCCAAGAGCAGCTCTGCCAACTGGAACTCAAGCCTAGCTCTGTACACACCAGTGATTTTCCAGCCAGCAGTGACTGTTGGGATCCCTAACACAGAAGCGACCTGTGTTGGCCCCTGCGGTGTCTTATCAAGCTCTTAGTGGAGCCACACCAGGCTCCTTTGAACTCTCCCAGGTACTGCACTTGCCCTGCCCCCAGGAGAATGTCCTTATCCTCTGTTTCACCCTCTCTTCCTCCTCCTCTTGCCCAGCCTCCTGTCTCAGTTTAGCAGTCACATCCTTAACAACCCTTGTCCCATTCCTCCAACTAGGTGAGAACTTCGTCTCAGGTACTCCGCTGACAGTGGAGCCTACTATTTTTTTTTTTTTTTTGAAGGTGGAGTTGCTCTGTCACCCAGGATGGAGTGCAGTGGTCCAATCTTGGCCGACTGCAACCTCCGCCTCCTGGGTTCAAGCAATTCTCCTGCCGCAGCCTCCCAAATAGCTGGTTTTACAAGTACATGTGACCACGCCCAGCTAATTTTTGTATTTTTAGTAGAGATTCATTTCACCATGTTGGGCAGGCTGGTCTTGAACTCTTGACCTCAGGTGATCCGCCCGCCTCGGCCTCCTAAAGTGCTGGGATTACAGGTGTGAGCCACCACACCCAGCTGATCCTTCCCCCGCCCCCCCAAGACAGAGTCTCACTGTTGCCTGGGCTGGATTGCAGTGGCATGATCATGGCTTACTGCAGCCTCACCTCCCAGGCTCATGTGATTCTCCCACCTCAGCCTCCTGAGTTGCTGGGGCCACAGGCATATGCCACCCACACCTGGGTAACTTTTAAAATTTTTTTGTAGAGATGGGTCTCGCCATGTTGTCCAGGCTGGTCTTGAACTCCTGGGCTTGAGCAATCCCCCGACCTTGGCCTCCTGAGTAGCTGGGACTGCAGGTGTACAGCACCATGCCTAGCTAATTTGTATCACAGGGTCTTGCTATGTGATACAAATATCCATAGTTGGTCTTGAACTCTTGGGATCCAGCTATCCTCCTACCTAGGCCTCCCAAAAGTGCTGAGAATACAGGTATGAGTCACTATGCATGGTCTCAAGATCTTTTATAGTGCTCTTACATCTTGCAATTCTTTCCCCAAGTGTCTGCATTTCATGCTAGACTGTAACCTCCATGAAGGCAACTTTGTTTACCATAGTTATTTCCAATGCCTGGGACATCGTAGGTGCTCAGTAATTATTTGCTAAATGAACAAATGAATCGGCAGCTGTTTTACAGCTCATGTGATACATATATGGCTCAGATACGTTGTATTCAAGATTTTATTCTCCTCTGCCCACATTTCACTACACATTTTTTTTTTTTTTTTTTTTTTTGAGATGGAATCTCATTCTGTCGCCCAGGCTGGAACGGAGTGGCACGATCTTGGCTGTAACCTCTGCCTCCTGGGTTCAAGTAATTCTCCCCCAGCCCCCTGAGTAGCTGGGGTTACAGGTATGTGCCACCATGCCTGGTTAATTTTTTTTTTCTTTTGAGACAGCATCTTACTCTTTCACCCAGGCTGGAGTGCAATGGCGTGGTCTCGGCTCATTGCAGCCTCTGCCTCCCAGGTTCCAGTGATTCTCCTGCCTCAGCCCCCTGAGTAGCTAGGACTATAAGTGCTCACCACCATGATTGGCTAATTTTTGTATTTTTAGTTGAGACAGGGTTTCACCATGTTGGCCAGGATGGTCTTGAACTCCTGACCTCAGGTGATCCACCCGCCTCAGCCTTCCAAAGTCCTGGGATTACAGGTGTGAGCCACCGCACCTGGCCAAGTTTTTTGTATTTTTAGTAGAGACAGGGTCTTGTCATGTTGGCCAGGCTAATCTCAAACTCCTGGCCTCAAGTGATCCACCTGCCTCAGCCTCCCAAAGTCCTGGGATTACAGGCGTGAGCCACCATGCCTGGCTAGATATGTTGTATTTAAGATTTTATTCTCCTCTGCACACATTTCACTACACAGTTTTTAAGCATTCCTGATTACTGTCATATTTGAAGGATGTTAAAAAAAGAGCTGAATTCAATATATTACTTTGTGATCACTCACTTTCTAAAATAGAAAGAGGTGTGTTACACTGTGCATTCTAATTCTTCCCAGTAGGATGCCTCGTTTGGTTTTGTGTGAACCGACAGAGCTTTACAACATCCTGAATCAGGTCACAAAACTATCCAGATTAATAGAACCCAACTATCTCTGTTTATTGGGTAAGTACTTGGAAAAAAAAGCGGGGGAGGTTGAACACAGTGTCCTTCAAATATTATTTTTGATGAGTTAAACTTTTGGGAGGGGGGAATGAATGACTTTAGAACAGGGGTCCCTGGACCAGGTGAGGTGGCACACGCCTGTAATCCTGGCACTTATGGAGGCCGAGGTGGGTGAATCACTTGAGGCCGGGAGTTCGAGACCAGCTGGGCCAACAGAGCAAAACCCCATCTCTACTAAAAATACAAAAAAATTAGCCAGGCATGGTGGTGCACACCTGTAATCCCAGCTAGTCGGTGTAGGGCTATTGGCCCCACAAAGTCGTGGGGTGTCCCCTATAGCTGTGCTGAAGCGCAGGATCCGAGAAATCAGACAGGACACAGAAAAACTGGAAAAGAGCAGCTGGGCTCGGGGGGCCACACCACCTATGTGCAGAGACATGCGAGGCCCCGAACGTCCAGAAGCATCTGTATTTATTGGGTACAAGGCAGGGGGAAGGGTTGTGAGTGAGGTCATCTATGGGCTTAATGATAGGACATACATAATCATGTGAGTAGCAGGCGAGAGGGCCACCCCATTATGTCACCTGGGCAGAGAAGTGGGCCGTGTGCAGTAGGGGGCCGTGCAGGGCATAGTAGTAGAGGGTTGTGTACAGAAAAGGGATCCACCCACATTAGGTCACCGAGGCAAGGAGGTGGGCTGTGTGCAACAGGTGTCTTGCGCAACACTTCTTATCTGTGGGCTGGAGACTTCAAAGGATTTCTAATAGAAGGATACTGTAAGCCAATGCAGTGGGGGCTGACAGACTTGTGCTCTTCTCTAAGATATTTTATGGGAGGATGATTTGAGCCAGCACAGAAGTGAGAAAAGGCTGACAGGGTGTACAGCCACTGTGACTGGTCACACCAGAGGGGTTCTTCTCCCTCGGTTACTTCCAGGATCTCAGGCCTGAGGCCTACTTTCCACAGGAACCGGATGGAAGGTACTGCAACTCCTTTCTCAGGAGGAGGGGCTCCTGCTCCAAGCCTGCCATGCAGAGTATGCCCTTTCAGGCAGGGATGCCGCTGCCTGGGTCTTTGGTTCTTGTCCTCGTCTGGCTGTTTTCCCATGGACTGCTTCTGTTCTGTGACTGCTCTAGGCATTCCTCCTACTACAAATACTATATGGTTATATGGAAGGATTCTATAAATCAGCACTAAATGTGTCGGTACAGCTCCGACTACAATACCTATATAATTATATAGAAAGATTACATAGAACTAAGTATGCCAAATATAAGTACTAAGTATGATTATATAAGCTAGATATATGTAAGCAGTGAGTTATACTTGAGGCACTAATTCTATAAACTAATATGATTATATATAAAGGATTGTACAAAGGAAATAACTGAGTAATAATACTTTAAACTAAAATACTCTTCAGGCACTAATTGTGCCTGGGGTTTGCACAGCTCTCCTTCCTCGGTGCCCATGTAGGGGGTTATCCAAACTCGGGAGGCTGAGGCGGGAGAATTGCTTGAACCCGGGAGGTGGAGGTTGGAGTGAACCGAGATCACACCACTGCATTCCCAGCCTGGGCAACAGAGTGAGACCCTGTCTCAAAAAAGAAAAAAAAACAAGAAAACAAAAAACAGGGATCCCCAACCCCCAGTACCAGTCTGTGGCCTATTAGGAGCCAGGCAGGCAGTAAAAGGTGAGCAGCAGGGAAGCCAGTTACAGCCACGCCCCATCGCTCACATTCCTGCCTGAGCTCCGCCTCCTGTCAGATCAGCTGCAGCATTAGTTTCTCATAGAAGTGTGAACCCTGCTGTGAACTGCAGATGCCAGGGATGTAGGCTGCCCGCTCCTTTTGAGAATCTAACGCCTGAGGACCTGTCACTGCTTCCCATCACCCTCAGATGGGACTGTCTAGTTGCAGGAAAACAAGCTCAGGGATCCCTTTGATTCTACGTGGTGGTGAGTTATAGAATTATTTCAGTATATATTACAGTGTCATAACAATAGAAATAAAATACACAAAAAATGTAATGCGCTGGAGTTATCCCCAATTCATCCCCAACCCCACTGTCCTGTTCTCTGGAAAAATTAAAACCGGTCCCTGGTGCTAAAGGGGGCTGGGGATTGCTGCTTTAGAAAGCTGTTAGGAGGCCAGGTGTGGTGGCTCATGCCTCTCATCCCAACATCTTGGGGGAGACCAAGGCAGAAAAATTGCTTGACCCTGGGAGGCAGAGGTTGCAGTGAGCTGAGATCATGCCACTGCACTGCAGCCTGGATGGGGGTTTAGTGTGAGCTCACTTCAAATTTGATTTCTTCCTTCCCCTCCCTCCCTCCCTCCCTCCCTCCCTTGCTTCCTCCATTTCTTTCTTTCTTTGAGACAGAATATTGCTCTGTTGCCCAGGCTGGAATGCAACGGCATGATGTTGGCTCACCTCAGCCTCCACTTGCCAGGTTTAAGTGATTCTCTTTCCTCAACCTCCTGAGTAGCTGGGATTACAGGCAGGCGCCACCACGCCCAGCTAATTTTTGTGTTTTTAGTAGAGACGGGATTTTGCCATGCTGACCAGGCCTCCTGGCCTCAAGTGATCCGCCTGCTTCAGCCTCCCAAAGTGTTGGGATTGTAAGGGTGAGCCAGCGCGCAGCCCTGCATCTCAAGTTTTAAACCAACAATGACTATCCCTTAGCTGCCCAGCAAATAGATGTTGATGACAATGGAAGTCCGCTAAGTAGTTTGGTCATATGTCCCTTTGCAAATTCAGCTCTTAGTTAAATGCTTTTCCTTTCCAGATGTCCGTTCCAAACAGGAATATGACGAGAGCCACGTGATTACAGCCCTTCGTGTGAAGAAGGTACGTGGGCAGAGCCAGGATCTGAGGCAGGCTGGCTACCCTGCAGCCAGGTGGGGAAGAAGGGGAGGCTTTACCCTCAATCCAGTGGGCAGCAGAGGCTGGACTGATTTCTCTGCGTCCACCATGGCGGTCTTCCACACCTCTCACTCTCACACATTTTCTCAGGTATCCTCCCATCCCTCAATATTTATCAACACTCCATTAGACAAATATTGATTTCCCTTTTTTTTTTTTTTTTTTGAGACAAGTGTCTTGCTCTGTCACCCAGGCTGGAGTGCAGTGGCACGATCATAGCTCACTGCAGCCTCAAACTCCTGGGCTTGGCTGGACACAGTGGTTCACGTCTGTAATCCCAGCACTTTGGGAGGCCGAGGTGGGTGGATCACCTGAGGTCAGGAATTTGAGACCAGCTTGGCCAGCATGGTGAAACTCCGTCTCTACTAAAAATACAAAAATTAGCTGGGTGTGGTGGTTCACGCCTGTAGTCCCAGCTGCTCAGGAGGCTGAAGCAGGAGAAATCACTTGATTTCTTCAGAGCTACTTGGGAGGCGGAGGTTGCAGTGAGCTGAGATCATACCATTGTACTTCAGCCTGGGTGACAGAGTGAGACTTGGTCTCAAAAAACCTCCTGGGCTCAAGCGATCCTACCCCGCTCAGCCTCCAGAGTAGCTGAGACTACAAGGGGCTGTTACCATGCCTGGCTAATTTTTGGATTTTTTGTAGAAATGAGGTTGCACTGTGTTGTCCAGGCTGCTCTTGAACTCCTGGCTCTAGCCGTCTTTCCGCCCTGGCCTCCCAGAGCGCTGGGATCACACGTGTGAGCCACCAAGCCTGGCCAGATACTGATTGAATTCCTTGATGTGCCAGGTACTGTTCCAGACCTTGGTACAACAGAATACAACAGCCTGAGCTCCCTGACCTCATGGAGCTTTCTTTCTCTTTTTTTCTTTTTAGTTATTTTTTCTGTTTTTATTTTATTTTTTGTTTTTATATTTATTTTTGGAACTTTATTTTTTAAATTTTTAGGGAAAGGTCTTGCTCTGTCACCCGGGCAGGGGTGCAGTGGCACAATCATGGCTTGAACTCCTGGGTTCAAGCCATCCTCCCACCTCAGCCTCCTGAATAGCTGGGACTACAGACTTCTGCCATTAGGCAATTTGGTTTTTTTTTTTTTAAAGAGGATCTTATTATGTTGCCCAGGCTGTCACAGACCTTCTGTTCTAGTCGCCAAACATACAATAAACCCTAGAGATAATTGGCTATAATCCAAAGATGGAAGCCCCTCCCTTTTTTCCTTCCCATCCCACCCCATCTTCCCTTCCCCCTCCTGAGAAGTGGACAGAACCCAGCAGTCACCATGTCCTCTACTACAGTGAGAACTTCTTCCCACACCTCCAGGGTGTCTTCTCCCTCAAGTCATTGCGACCCTGGCCGCCTTCACCCAGGATCTGTCTCTGCCCTCCTCAGCCCTGATCACATTCTCTGCCCTCCTCAGCCCTGGTCACATTCTCTGCCCTCCTCAGCCCTGGTCACATTCTCTGCCCTCCTCAGCCCTGGTCACATTCTCTGCCCTCCTCAGCCCTGGTCACATTCTCTGCCCTCCTCAGCCCTGGTCACATTCTCTGCCCTCCTCAGCCCTGGTCACATTCTCTGCCCTCCTCAGCCCTGGTCACATTCTCTGCCCTCCTCAGCCCTGGTCACATTCTCTGCCCTCCTCAGCCCTGGTCACATTGTCTGCCCTCCTCAGCCCTGGTCACATTGTCTGCCCTCCTCAGCCCTGGTCACATTGTCTGCCCTCCTCAGCCCTGGTCACATTGTCTGCCCTCCTCAGCCCTGGTCACATTGTCTGCCCTCCTCAGCCCTGGTCACATTGTCTGCCCTCCTCAGCCCTGGTCACATTGTCTGCCCTCCTCAGCCCTGGTCACATTGTCTGCCCTCCTCAGCCCTGGTCACATTGTCTGCCCTCCTCAGCCCTGGTCACATTCTCTGCCCTTCACTTGGAGGTTCTCTCTGACTTCTTTGTTATTTTCTATCTCTTTGGTTCACCTTCATTTTCTTTCTTTTTTTTGTTGGTGGGGGACAGAGTCTCACCCTGTCCCCCAGGCTGGAGTGTAGTGGCGTGATCTTGGCTCACTGCAATCTCCACCTCCCAGGTTCAAGCAGTTCTCCTGCCTCAGCCTCCTGAGTAGCTGGGATTACAGTCAGGCACCTCCACACCGGCTAATTTTTTGTATTTTTAATAGAGACAGGGTTTCACCATGTTGGCCAGGCTGGTCTCAAACTCCTGACTTTGTGTTCCATGTGCCTGTAGATTCCCAAAGTGCTGGGATTACAGGTGTGAGCTCCGGTGCCCGGCTGGGTCACCTTCATTTTCTCATTTTGCCACCTGAAGATAACCGTTGGTCTGTCCTTGATCTCCATATCTGTCAGGGTACTTTCTTGCCAGAGATTTCACTGGAACTTACAGCTGCAATGATGTATGCATGTGCAATTAGCAGTCCTGTCAAGTTTGCTTCTAAAATTTCGGGCTGGCCGTGGTGGTTTACACCTCTAATCCTAGCACTTTGGAAGGCCAAGACGGGAGAATTGCTTGAGTCTGGGAGTTCAAAACCAGCCTGGGCAACGTAGCAAGACTCCTGTCTCTACAAAAAATTGAAAGATTAGCTCAGTGTGGTGGTGCACATCTGTAGTACTCGCTATTTGGGAGGCCAAGGTGGGAGGATTGCTTGAGCCCAAGAGGTGGATCGCACCACTGCACTCCAGCCTGGGTGACAGAGCAAGACCCTGTCTCAAAAATAATAAAATTCTGTCTTCAAAAATTCTCCTTTACTCCCATTCCCACTGTACTCTTACGCACCCCATCTCTGCTCCTTTTTCTACACATAACTCAATGACTCGGCAGGGAGTATGGGCAGGGTGTATTTTCCCAGGATATTTTCTCATCCCAATCCATCATTATTGTCTTTTTGTCTTTTTTTTTTTTTTTTTTTTTTTTTTTTTTTTTTTTTGAGACAGAATTTTGTTCTATCTGCGCAGGCTGGAGTGCAGTGGTGCGATCTCAGCTCACTGCAACCTCCATCTCCCAGCTTCAAGCAATTCTCCTGCCTCAGTCTGCCACATAGCTGGGGTTGCAGGCACCTGCCACCATGCCTGACTAATTTTTGTATTTTTAATAGAGATGGAGTTTTGCCATGTTGGCCAGGCTGGTCTCGAACTCCTGATCTCAAGTGATCCGCCTGCCTCAGACTCCCAAAGCACTGGGATTACAGGTGTGAGCCACTGCACCTGGCCACCATCTCACTCTTAATCCCCATCGAAGGCCTCTTTCTTCAGCCTATTCAGAGCCCCTTGTGGTGTACGGGCCTCTGTTCCCACTGAGCTCTCAACTCTGCGCATTTCTTTGATTCTGGCAGTACCTCCTGCTCTGGGAAAGAGACATTCTCTCCGCTTCTGCCCCTCAGCGCCTCTCATTTAGGCTGATAGCTCTTGCCTTTTCTCCCTAATGTCCCAGTTTGCAGATTGAGGCCTTCAGGGCATCCCCAGCCACAGCAGGACAGAAAGGCTCCCAGCTCTGTGTTCTCAGCCTTCTTGGATCTGACCACATCTCTCTCCAGCCTCATCCGCAGTCACGTCCACTCCCACTGACGCCTCAGCAGTGCTGTGCTGCCATGTTTCCTCTCTTCTGTGATTCATGTGTATCCCATGCTGTAACATTTTTTGAAAACAGAATATGTCCTACCGTTGATTTATACAGAGTGCTGCTCTCTCGCCCAGGCTGGAGTGCAGTGGCGCGATCTCAGCTCAGTGCAACCTCTGCCTCCTGGGTTCAAGCAATTCTCTCACCTCAGCCTTCCAAGTAGCTGGGACTACAGGTGTGTGCCACCACACCTGGCTAATTTTTTTTTTTTTTTTTTTTTTGTATTTCAGTAGAGATGGGGTTTTACCGTGTTGCCCAGGCTGGTCTTGAACTCCTGAGCTCAGACAATCTGCCTGCTTTGGCCTCCCAAAGTGCTAGGATTACAGGTGTGAGCCACCTCGCCCAGCCTGTTTTTTATTTGTTTGTTTTTTTTGTTTTGAGACAGGGTCTCGCTCTGTCACCCAGGCTGGCGTGCAGTGGTGCCAGCACTGCTCACTGCAGCTGTGAACTCCTAGGATCAAGCAGTCCTCCCACCTCAGCCTTCCCAGTAGCCGGGACCATCGGCGTGCACCACCATACTCAGCTAACTTGTGTTTCTTGTAGAGATGGGGTCTCACTATGTTGCCCAGGCTAGTCTTGAACTCCCGGGTTCAAGCGATCCTCCCTCCTCAGCCTCCCAAAGTGCTGGGATGACAGGCCTGAGCACCAGGCCTGGCCTGATGTGTATTTTTAACATGGTGGTGTCTCGTTCTCAAAAAGTGGGTGCGGTGAACATCTTTTGTTTTTCCGCCCAATACCTCCCCCTTTTTGGGGGCAACTTCTCTCTGCTCAAACCGTGGGTTTCTAGTGGCACTCTCTAAAGTAACATCCTGGCCAGGCGCAGGGGCTCGTGCCTGTAATCCCAACACTTTCGGAGGCTGAGCTGGTCTGAGACCACTTGTGTCCAAGAGTTCAAGACCAGCCTGGACGACAGAGTGGGACCCCAGAAGGCATTTGTTTACTGCCTTCCTTTTGAGTGTTTGTTGTTGTTTTCAAAAAGAGTTTCACCCTGTCACCCCGGCTCAGGTGCAGTGATGTGATATCGGCTCACTGCAACCTCTGCCTCCTAGGGTCAAGCCATTCTCCTGCCTCAGCTTCAGCCTCCTGGGACTACAGGCATGCACCACCACACTCGGCTAATTTTTGTATTTTTAGTAGAGACGGGGTTTTACCCTGTTGGCCAGGCTGATCTCGAACTCCTGGCCTCAGGTACTCTGCCTGCCTTTATCTCCCAAAGTGCTGGGATTACAGGCATGAGCCACTGCGCCTGGCCTTGTTGTTAATGTTTTGAGACAGGTCTTGCTCTGTCACCCAGGCTGGAGTACAGTGGTACAATCATAGCTCGCTGCAGCCTCCACCTCCAAGGCTCAAGTGATCTGCTCACCTCAGCCTCCCGAGTAGCTGGGACTGCGGGTGCACCCCACCACACCACACCTGGCTTTTTTGTATCTTCAAGTATATATATTGAGAGATATAAATTAGCCAGGCGTGGTGGTGTGTGCCCGTGGTCCCAGCCACTCAGGAGGCTGAAGTGGGATGATCATTTGCGCCCAGGAGTTCAAGGCTGCTATGAGCTATGACTGCACCACTGCAGTCCAGCCTGGGCAACACAGTGAGACCCTGTCTCTAAAGTAACATAAAATCGTATCCAGGACCCTGGCCGCAGTGATTGGTCATGGGTCTGGGATGAAAGCTGAGCCAATCAGAATTGGAATTAGAGAAGGGTATCTCTGTCCAGCCTGGTGGTGGAACTGGGAAGACGGGAGTCTGAGCATTGCTGGGGTGTGTGGCTCAAGCCTCTGGAGGAAATCCTCTGAGAAGGGGAAGTCAGTGTGCAGGGGGAAGGGGAGAGGAGGAGAGCTCAAAGGAGATTTGGCCTTTAGGGTTTCTGGGTCCTAAAGCCAGCTTGTTTGGAAACCGGCTGCATCTTCGCCTTGCCTGGAGTGTTACCTGCCAGTAAGTCCCTCTTTTGTGCGTACCCCTGATCAAATTGGTAGTACATCTTATTATCCACAGTGTCTGTTGTTTTTTTTTTGAGACAGTCTTACTCTGTCACACAGGCTTGAGTGCAGTGTTGCAGCCATAGCTCACTGCAGCCTTGCAGTGAACTCCAGGGTTCAAGCGATCCTCCCACCTCAGCCTCCCAGGCAGCTGGGATTATAGGCATGAGCCACCATGACCAGACATATTTGATCTTCCAGTTCATCTCATTCCTTCTGCTCACTCGTGACTTCTGCTTCTACACACTGTCTACTTACTGCCTTCTTTTTGGGTGTTTTTTGTTTTGTTTTGTGGTTGTTTTGGGACAGGGTCTTGTTCTGTCACCCAGGCTGGAGTACAGTGACACAGTCACAGCTCACTGCAGCCTCCATCTCCCGGGCTCAAGTGATCCTCCCACCTCAGCCTCCTGAGTAGCTGGGACTATAGGAACATGCCACCATGCCTGGCTGATTTTTGTATTTTTTTTTTTTCATAGAGACAGGGGTCTTGCTGTGTTGCCCAGGCTGGTCTCGAACTCCTGGCCTCAAGCAGTCCTCCTGCCTTGGCCTCCCAAAGTGCTGGGACTGCAGGCGCAAACCCCCACATCCAGTCTGGTGCTTCTAGATTCAGCATCCCATGCCAAACTCTATGAGACAGGATGTCACAATTCAATTGACCACAGTTTCTCTGACACCAGGGCACCTAACAGGCTGTGGACCAGTCAGCAGACCAGCCGTTCTTTTTTTAAAATAAATAAATAAAATTTTATGTAGAGATGGGATTTCACTGTGTTGGCCAGGATGGTCTTGATCTCTTGATCTCATGATCCACCCGCCTCGGCCTCCCAAAGTGCTGGGATTACAGACATGAGCCACCACACCCGGTCAAGTGGTTCTTTGGTCAGGTACTTCTCTCTGGTCCAGTCAGCTGTGGTCAGCTTTTATCAGAAGGGGACATGGTTGTGGAGGGATTTAACAGGTTCTCCATCCACTGTCTCAGTGCTTCTGTGCCTGTGTCTGTAGTCAGGCGAGAGAATGCAGTCTTAGCTCCCCCCAGTGCTGGTATGCAAGGAGTCTCTGCTCAACCAAACCTGCTCACCAACAGGCCTTTCTTGTGTTTTTTTAAGAAAGTGAATGAATATCTTCTCCCGGAGTCTGTGGACCTGGAGTGTGTGAAGTACTGCGTGGTGTATGATAACAACACCAGCACTCTGGAGGTACTCTTAAAAGATGACGATGATGGTTCAGACTCGGATAGTGCTGGCAAAGGTGGGTTTTCTGTGACAGCAGCAAGAATAATAGATAATGGCTGTTGGACAAATTTGTTATAGGACTAACAAGTTCGTATGCAGAACAGGCCAATGACACTGAGACAGCAAGGTTTGCGTCAGAGAAAGAGCTTCGTGATCACAGGATACCAAACAAGGAGATGGGCGGAGGCCCTCAAATCCATCTCCCCAAGGAGTTGTGGCATGGGTTTTCTTGGTGGTGGTGCTGGTGGTTTTTGTTTTTTTTTTTTTTTTGAGACGGAGTCTCACTCTGTCGCCAGGCTGGAGTGCAATGGCGCTATCTCTGCTCACTGCAGCTTTGCAACCTCTGCCTTCCTGGTTCAAGTGATTCTCCTGTCTCAGCCTCCCAAGTAGCTGGGACTACAGGTGCACGCCACCATGCCGAGCTAATTTTTGTAATTTAGTAGAGACAGCGTTTCACCATGTTGGCCAGGATGGTCTCGATCTCTTGACCTTGTGATCTGCCCGCCTCGGCCTCCCAAAGTGCTCAGATTACAGGTGTGAGCCACCACACCCGGCAAGAATGGGGTTTTTGAGGAGGTTGGGGAGAGTGAGGGGCTGGAAAGTTGGGGTTATTGATTGGTTGAGGAAAGGGAATGAAGTCATTGGGACATGGAAACTGCATTCTTTGGTGAGTCAGCTCTTGGGGGGCCCTTCAGACCAGCTGTCAGTGGTTTCATCGGTATGCAGGACCTGAAATAATATCTCCAAGGGAAAACAGTGTTTCATGATGTTCAAGTTGTCATCTACAGAGCAGGGAAGGGGAACTGTGTTCTTGTAACAGGGTCTGTGTGATTCCAGGACAATCAGCATCAAGCAGCTGTGAGCAAGCAGGTTGGAGAGCAAGCAGGGTGACCTAGTTAAGGAAGGCTGAATGTGCTGCCGGCTTGGCTTATTTTCATTTGTTTCCCTACTTCCTTTCCTAATTAATTTCATAACATGTATGGGGACAGTTTCATGTGTGCCATGCGCCAGGAAGCAAGTGCTTCACCTGGATCTGTTCACGTAGTCTGCAGCACAACTTATAGGGATGCCAACATCAAGAGCTGTGAGGGTGCCAGGCCCAGTGACTCATACCTGTAATCCCAGCACTTTGGGAGGCTGAGGCAGGAGGATCACCTGAGCCCAGGAGTTCAAGACCAGTCGAGGTAATATGCTGAGATATGGCACCCAGCTCATTTATTTCCTTTTTTGTAGGAACTGGGTCTCGTTGTGTTGTGTAGGCTGAGACTTAAGCTTTTAAAAGTGTGTGGACATATTTTTAAACCATCACACCAATAAGTGGTGGGGCCAGGATTCAAACCCAGACCTTTCGGTTCTGTCTTGTCACCGGGGGATTGGGAGCGTGCAGCCCTGAGTCAGAACAATAAAGCGTGGTCAGTTCCAGTGTGCTCCATTGAACCTCTGAGTCTCTGCTGTGTTCTTCATGAGCCCCTAGTTTTGGGCTGACCACTGGGAGCTCTGCTTCTAGTAATGAGTAGCCAATGAACATGTGTGGGTGCAGTTACAGAAGCTGGGCGCACTCACACTAACTGCCACTAGGCGGCGCTATGCTTCCACCTTTCATAAAACCAGCGGTCTGGACTTTCTTTCCCCGGGAGGTCCTTGGCCAGGAAATTCTCCCTTTTTTCCTGAGCTCATCCTGTGGGGCTCTGGTCTGCAATCTTAGGACTGTAGGCTGGACCTTGAAATCCTAGCAGATGGTGCTCAACAGGGATAATCCCCTTTATGTTAACTGTGAGGTTAACCGACCTCACTTTGCTCTCGGGCCCCCATTCACAGGAAACCACAACCACGCGGACAACTTGGGCACTCAGGGCAACTTTTCTTGTTTCAGATGTCATCCTTCAGGTCATTGCAAAGTCTTTGGGGTTATAAGACCATCTCAAGGCTTCTCTCAACACTCCCGCTTTCCTTTTTTTTTTTTTTAAGTCAGTGTCTCACTCTGTTGCCCAGGCTGGTCTCGAACTCTTGACTTCAAGGAGTTCTCTTGTATTGGCCTCCCAAAGTGCTGGGATTACAGGCATGAGCCACCATGCCTGGCCTGGACTCTGACTTCTGAGCCAGGCCCTGTGGGGTGGGCTTTGGCTCCTGTCTTGACAGCTGCAGATTTTCTCTCAGCCTGGCTGCAGACTCCAGATTCTTCCTCTCAGTGCCATCTCTCAGACGGGTCCCAGCCACTTATATCCTCCTCAGCCTCTTCTGGAATTGCCTTTGTCTCCCTGAACAAAAATTCAATATGGAAGCAGAGTTGGCCGGGCATGATGGCTCATAACCACAGTCTCAGCACTTAGTGAGGCTGAGGCATTAGGATCACTTGAAGCCATGAGTTTGAGACCAGTCTGGGCAACATGGCAAGGCCCAGCTCTACCAAAAAGGATGGTCGTACATGCCTATAGCCCCAGCTACTCAGGAGGCTGAGGCAGGAAGATCCCTTAAGCCCAGGAGGTCAGGGCTGCAGTGAGCTGGACTGTACCACTGCCGTCCAGCCTGGGTGACACATAGTAAGACCCAGTCTCAAAAATAAATAAAACTTTTAAAAACAATTTATTTTTTATTTTTATTTTTTTGAGACGGAGTTTTGCTCTTGTTGCCCAGGCTGGAGTGCAATATGACCTTGGCTCACTGCAACCTCTGCCTCCTGGATTCAAGTGATTCTCCTGCATCAGCCTCCTGAGTAGCTGGGATTACAGCCATGTGCCACCACATCTAGCTAAGTTTTGTATTTTTAGTAGAGATGAGGTTTTGCCATGTTGTCCAGGCTGGTCTTGAACTTCTGACTTCAGGTGATCTGCCTGCCTCGTCCTCCCAAAGTGCTGGGATTACAGGCGTAAGCCACTATGCCCAGCAATTTTTTCTTTTTTTTTTAAAAGAAGTTAGAATCCACATTCTTTCCTTTATCCCTCTGTCTCGTTCTCTGAAATCCATTGCACAATGTTCAATATTTCTGTTTCTGGGTTAGAACCTGGCCTCAGGATATTTTGGCTTAAAGATGTCTTGGCTTAGCCCTAATTATGCAGGCTTCCTGTCACATATATCTGATTCACATGCAGTCTCATTGTGAATCTGCTGA
This sequence comes from Saguinus oedipus, assembly GCA_031835075.1. Lineage (NCBI taxonomy): Eukaryota > Metazoa > Chordata > Mammalia > Primates > Cebidae > Saguinus > Saguinus oedipus. The sequence goes on from CM063170.1 coordinate 58,743,607, forward strand.
TCAATGACGGTGTTTAAGATTAAACTGATGTCAAAACCACGGTGACATATCACTCACACCCACTAGGATGGTCATCATCAAAGAGACTGATAATAAGAAGTGGTGTTGAGAACATGGAGAAATTGGAAGCCGCATACCCTGCTAACCACAAAGTAAAATGGTGCAGCCACAGTGGAAAACAGCTTGGTGTTTCTTCAGAAGGTTAAGATATAGACCCCAAAGAAGTGAAAACTCAGCTACACCAAAGCTTTCACATGAATGTTCATAGCAGTGTTATTCATAACAGCCAAAAGGCACGAGCAACCCAAGTGTCTATCAGTAGCTAAATGGGTGGAACAGAATGTGGTCTGTCCACATAGTGGAATATTACTCAGCCATGAAAAGGAATAGGGCTGGGTGCAGTGGCTCACACCTGTAATCCCAGCACTTTGAGAGGTGGAGGTGGGAGGATTGTTTGAGCCCAGGAGTTCAAGACCGGCCTGGGCAACATAGTGAGACTCCATCTTAAATAAATAATAAAAATAGAAGAAAATGTTCTAAAATGGATTGTGGGATGGTTGTACAACTCCGAATATACTAAAAGGCACTGAGTTGTATGTTTTTTCCAGTTTTGGATTCAGGGGTACATACGCGATTTTGTTACTGTAGTATATTATGTGATGCTAAGGTTTGAAGTTGTATTGAACCTACCACCCGGGTAGTGAGCATAGCACACAACAGGTATTTATAATAGGTGCCCATGTGCCACCGGGCATGGTGGTACGTGACTGTAATCCCAGTTACTCAGAAGGCTAAGGCAGGAGAATTTGCTTTTTCCTTTTTTTTTTTTTTTTTCTTTTCAATTGAGACAAAGTTTTGCCCCTTCTGCTCAGGATGGAGTGCAGTGACGTAATCTCGGCTCACTGTAGCCTCTGCCTCCTGGGTTCAAGCGATTTTCCTGCCTCAGCCTCCTGAGTAGCTAGGATTACAGGCACATGACACCACACCTGGCTGATTTTGTGTTTTTAGTAGAGATGGGATTTCACCGTGTTGGCCAGGCTGGTCTTGAACCCCTGGCCTCAGGTGATCTACCTGCCTCAGCCTTCCAAAGTGCCAGTATTACAGGTGTGAGTCACCATCCCCGGCCCCGGTCTTTGAACCCTCCCGAGTCAAACCAATTCTCCTGCCTCAGCCTCCTGAGTAGCTGGGATTACAGGCGCCCACCACCACACCCAGCTAATTTTTTGTATTTTTAGTAGAGATGGGGTTTTGCCATGTTGGCCAGGCTGGTCTCAAACTCCTGGCCTCAGGTGATCTGCCTGCCTCAGCCTTCCAAAGTGCCAGGATTACAGGTGTGAGTCACCATCTCTGGCCCCAGTAGGTAGTTTTTCAACCTCTGTCCCTTTCTCTTCTTCCTCCCGGTATTATTCAGGGGTCTGTTTGCATCTTTCTTTCTTTTTTTTTTTTTTTTTTTTTGAGACCAAGTCTCGCTCTGTTGCCCAGGCTGGAGTGCAATGGCATGATCTCAGCTCTCTGCAACCTCCCACTCCCAGGTTCAAACCAATTCTCCTGCCTCAGCCTCCTGAGTAGCAAGGATTACAGGTATGTGCCACCATACCTGGCTGATTTTGTATTTTTAGTAGGGATTGGTTTTCACCATGTTGGCCAGGCCGGTCTTGAACTCCCAACCTCAGGTGATCCAACTCCCAAAATGCTGGGATTACAGGCGTGAGCCACCACATCTGGCCATCTGCATCTTCATTTCTATATGTACCTGATGTTTAGCTTGTGCTTATAAGTGAGAACATGTGGTATCTGGTTTTCTATTTCTGTGTTAGTTCCTTTAGGATAATGGCCTCTAGCTGGAGGTGCTGCAGAGGACATGATTCTGTTCTTTTTTTATGGCCACATAGTATTCCATGATGCATGTGTACCATATTTTAAAAATCCAATCTGGGGCCGGGCACGGTAGCTCATGCCTGTAATCCCAGCATTTTGGCAGGCCAAGCTGGGTGGATCACTTGAGGTCAGGAGTTCAAGACTAACCTGGCTAACATAGTGAAACCCCATCTCTACTAAAAATACAAAAATTAGCTCAGCATGGTAACACATACCTGTAATCCCAGCTACTCAGGAGGCTGAGGTAGAAGAATTGCTCGAATCTGTCAAAATGTGCGTGCCGAATGAAAAGAGCCCCCAAACTGGCTTTATGTGAGCTACATGGCTGTTTATTCACCTGGGTGCAGGTGGGCTGAGGCTGAAAAGGGCAGAGGGATAGAGGTTGGTTTTATAGGTTTGGGTGGGCAGTGGAAAGTTACAGTTTAAGGTGATTTTTTGCAGGCTGGGAGGGGATCATAGGGTGTGGAGTAGGGTCCTAGGGTTGACCAAGGTCGGTTACAAAGTCCAGTAGCCTTATCAATTAGGGCCAGAATAAGGAACAATAGAGAATGTCTCAAAGTTAAGTGGGCGCCACAGGGGTTGATCATTTTTTTCTCTTTTCATGGTCTTGTTGCTTTAGATTTTCCAGGAACTCATCTGGGGTGTCTCTGCAGGTCACAGAGGGTAACGCGGCGTCCATAGGAGTGTCAGTCAGCCTAAAAGACCTTACAGAACCCAGGGATGTGGAGGTTGCATTGAGCCAAGATTGTGCCATTGCCTTCTAGTCTGGGCAACAAGAGTGACACTCCATCTAAAAAAAAAAAAAAAAAAAAATCCAGTTGGTTGTTGACGGCCCCTTGAGCTGACTGTATTTGCTGTTGTGAATAGTGCTGCAATGAACGTGCGGGTGCAGGTGTCCTTTTGGCATAACAGTATATTTTCCTTTGGACGTGCACGTAGTAATGGGATTGCTGAGTTGAATGGTAGTTTTTTTTTTTTTTTTTTTGAGTTGGGGGTCTCACTCTGTTGCCAGGCTGGAGTGCAGTGGCGCAATCTCGACTCATTTCAGCCTCTGCCTCCCGGGTTCAAGTGATTCTAGTGCCTCAGCCTCCTGAGTAGCTGGGACTACAAGGCACACGCCATCATGCCCAGCTAATTTTTGTATTTTTAGTAAATACGGGGTTTCATCATGTTGACCAGGATGGTCTCAATCTCTTGACCTCATGATCCACCTGCCTTGGCCTCCCAAAGTGCTGGGATTACAGGCATGAGCCACCGTACTCGGCCACATGGTAGTTCTATTTTTGGTTCTTTGAGAAAGAAATCTCCAAACTCCTTTCCACAGGGGCTGAACTAATTTACATTCCCACCAACAGTATATAAATGTTCCTTTGGCCACAGCCCTGTCAACATCTATTATTTTTGGCTTTCTAATAAAAGCCATTGACTGGTGTGAGAAGGTATCTCATTGTGGTTTTGATTTGCATTTCTCTGATGATTAGCGATGTCGAGCATTTTTTGATGTTCGTTGGCTGCCTGAATATCTTCTTTTGCAAAGTATCTATTTAATAGAGTTGTGTATTAGGGTGTATATATCTATATCTATTTCCTATTATAGGATATATATATATTAAAGGATGTAAATTTATATCATAGGAGATATATATAAATATATATATACACACACACCCTAACACACACACACACACACACACACACACACACACACACGTATAAAGGGGAATTTATGAAGGAGTATTAACTCATGTGATTAACTGTCTGCAAGCCGAGGAGCAAGGAAGCCAATCCAAATCCCACTGGAGCCCGATGTTTGAGGGCAGGAAGCATCCAGCTGGGGAGAAAGGTGTAGGCTGGGAGGCGAGGCCAGTCCAGGCTTCTCACGTTTCCCTGCTTGCTTTATATTCTAGCTGCGCTGGCAGCGGATTAGCTGGTGCCCACCCAGATTGAAGGTGGGTCTGCCTTCCCCATCTCCTTTGGCCACACCCTCACGGACACACCCAGGATCAATATTTTGCGTCCTCCAATCCAATCAAGTTGACAGTCTTAACGATCATAGGTTGGTTGTTTGGCTTCTGAAATTCCTTGTAGATTTTGGATGTTAGAGTTTCGTTAGAGGCGTAGTTTGTGAATATTTTCTCCCTTTCTGCAGGCTGTTTACTCTGGTAGCTTCTCTTGCTGTGCAGAAGCGCTTTAGTGTAATTAGGTCCCACTGTCAATTTTCGTTTCTGTTGCAATTGCTTTGAAGGACTTAAGGCCAGCGTCAAGAAGGGTATTTCCTAGCTCTTCTTCTAGGACTTCTATAGTTCTGAGGTGTTGCATTTGAGTCTTTAATTTATCTTGAGTTGATCTTTGTATACGGTGATAGGGTCCAGTTTCATTCTTCTGCACATGGATAGTCAGTTATCTTAGTACCATTTATTGACCAATAATAAGGAGTCCTTTCCCCATTCCTATTTTTTTGAGACAGGGTCTTGCCCTGTCTCCCAGGCTGGAGTGCAGTGGCACAACCATGGCTCATTACAGCCTCAATCTCCCTGGCTCAGGTGATCCTCCTGCCTCAGCCTCCCTAGTAACTGAAACTGCAGGTGCCTGCAACTACACTCAACTAATTTTTTTGTATTTTTTTGCGGGGGGGGGGGGGGGGAGGGGGGAATGGAGACGGGGTCTTGCCATGTTGCCTAGGCCAGTGTCAAACTCCTGGGCTCAGGCAGTCCTCTGTCTGTGCCTTCCAAGGTTCTGGGATGACAGGTGTGAGCCACCATACCCAGACTCCATTGCTTACTTTTGTCAAGTTTGTTGAAGACCAGGTGGTTATAGGTGTGTGGCTTTATTTCTGGGTTATCTATTTTGTTCAATTGGTCTGTATGTTTTGAATTGTACATTTTAAATGGGTGAATTTTATGATATACAACATACGGTTTACATATTATATATGTACATATATACATTTTACATATTATATATGTACATTTTAATGTACATATTACATTATATGTAATATATGTACATATATAATATGTAAACCATATGTATACATGTGAGTGGTTAACTGGAGCTGGGAGTTTCTGTAAAACTCAGATTTTTCCATGATGTTGTATTGTATGATGTTGTATATCATATAATACATATATCTCAGAGTTTACAGAAAAGAAGATTAACCTAGGCTGGGCATGGTGGCTCATGCCTGTAATCTCAGCACTTCGGGAGGCTGAGGCAGGCAGATTGCTTGGGCTCAGGAGTTCGAGACCAACCTGGGCAAAAAAGTGACGCTATGGTGCTCGCTTCGGCAGCACATGTACTAAAATGGGAACGATAGAAGATTAGCACGGCCCCTGCGCAAGGGTGACACGCAAATCGTGAAGCGCTCCATATTTTTTATTAAATAAAGAAAAATGGTGACACTACAAAAAGAAATACAAAATTAAGCCAGATGTGGTGGTGCGCACCTGTAGACCCAGCTACTCTGGAGGCTGAGGCAGGAGGATGGCGTGAGCCCAGGAGGCACAGGTTGCAGTGAGCTGAGATTGCACCACTGTACTCCAGCCTGGGGGACAGAGTGAGACTCTGTCTCAAAAAAAAAATTGCATTTCAAAAGAAAGTGGCCATCTATCCCAGCTCGAGACCAATGGCAGATACACAGGAAACATTCGTGTCTTTGGTCTCCACTCTCAGATGTGATGCCTCGAGCAGCCATTCAGTATGGCAGGATCCTTACCCGCCTCACCTGCCACCCCATCTACATCCTGAAAGGGGGCTATGAGCGTTTCTCAGGCATGTACCACTTCTTCCGGACCCAGAAGATCATCTGGATGCCTCAGGTAGGGCAAAATGCTGAGCATAGGCAGGCCCAGATGGTAAGGATGGGCCTGGAAACTGACCAGCGGGTGACTGAATAGGAGAAACAGAAGCATGGGACAGAGGATGTAGAGAAAGTGGACGGGATGGGGGAGACTGGGCTGCCAGGAGTCCAGGTCCAGTTTTTGGTTTTTTGGTTGTTTTTTTTTTTTTTTTTTTTTTGAGACACAGTCTCACTCTGTTGCCCAGGCTGGAGTACAGTGGTGTAATCTCAGCTCACCACAACCTCCACCTCCCGGGTTCACGTGATTCTCCTGCCTCAGCCTCCTGAGTATCTGGGACTACAGGTGTGCAACCCCATGCCTGGCTATTTTTTGTATTTTTAGTAGAGACGGGGTTTCATCGTGTTGCCCAGACTGGTCTCAAACTCCTGACTTTAAGTGAGCCACCCACCTTGGCCTCCCAGAGTGCTGCAATTAAGGCGTCAGCTACTGTGCCGAGCCCCAGTTCTTTATGAGGAATTGATTGCTGTACAGTTCAGACGGTGGAGCCTGTTCAGAGGGCAGGCTTCCCGAGGGAGATCCGGATAGAGAACTGATGCCAAGTTCAGACAGTCAGGGGCATGTCGGCCCGAGAACACCTCTTTTTTCTTGGCTGTCTGGTTCCACAAATCCTAACTGGATCCAGAGGATACAAAAATACAGAAATGTGGGAAGGATTGGTCAGGCTCGTGGCTCATGCTTGTACCCCTAGCACTTTGAGGGGCCAAGGCAGATGGATTGCTTGAGCGCAAGACTTTTAAGACCAGCCTGGACAACATGGTGAGACGTTGTCGCTACAAACAGTGGAGCTCAGTGTGGTGGCTTATACCTATAAACTCATTACTTTGGGAGGCCGAGTTGATTGGATTATTTGAGCTCAGGAGTTTGAGACTAAACTGAGCAACATTGCGCAAAACCCATCTCTGCCAAAAATACAAAAATTCACTGGGTGTGGTGGCCCACCCGTAGCCCCAGCTACTCAGGAGGCTGAGGCAGGAGAATCACTGGAACCCAGGAGGCGGAGGTTGCAGTGAGCCAAGATCTTGCCACTGCACTCCAGCATGGTTGACAGAGCAAGACCCTGTCTCCAAAAAAAAAAAATCAGCCAGGTGTGGTGACTCACACCTGTAGTCCTAGCACTCTGGAAGGCCAAGGCAAGGGGATTGCTTGATATCAGGAGTTCAAGACCAGCCTGGGCGATATAGTGAGACCCCATCTCTATTATAATTTTTTTTTTTTTTTAATGCAGAGACAGGTTTTCACCATGTTAGTCAGGCTGGTCTCCATTTTCTGACCTCATGATCTGCCTGCCTCAGCCTCCCAAAGTGCTGGGATTACAGGCGTGAGCCACCATACCCGGCTGGTTTTAACTTTTTCTAACAGTCGCCTTCAGCTGTCTTCCCGTTCTTGCCCTTAGCAACATCTTGAGCAGATTCCATACTTTCTGGCCACTTTTGATGGCAAATGTGACCATTCACAGGATGTTTGATTGTGTTAAGGAATTGTTGCTTTTCAAATTCAAAAATAATTGAAAGAATTGAAGATTCTTCCAGTCTCCAATTGGAAGATTAAGCATAATAACCAATAATATGGTTAAAAACCATAAAAACATTATTATAGTTATTATTAAAAAGTGCAAGTCCTGCCAGGCATGGTGGCGCGTGCCTGTGGTCCCAGCTACTCAGGAGGCTGAGGCTGGAGATCGCCTGAGTCTAAGAGTTCTGGGCCGTAGTGTGCTATGCCGATCGTGTGTCCGCACTAATTTCGGCATCAATATGATGACCTCCCGGGAGCGGGGGACCACCAGGTTACCTAAGGAGGGGTGAACCGATCCAGGTTGGAAATGGAGCAGGTCAAAACTCCCGTGCTGATCAGTAGTGGGATCGCACCTGTGAATAGCCACTGCACTCCAGCCTGGGCAACATAGTGAGACCCCGTCTCTAAAAAAATACAAATAAAAAATAAAGTCCAAATCCCTATCTTTTAGACATACAGAACAAAATATTTACAGGTGAAGTGACATGACGTCTGGAGTCTCCTTTCAGATAATCGGGATGAGGTGAGAAGGCAGTGAGGGTACCGGGGAAAGCCCGTGACCCGTCCCCTGCCCACATGCCGACATTCCTTTACAGAACCCCAGAATGTTCCTGAGTGATAAGGCAGGGACCCCTTGTCACACAGGTCAGACATGTTCCCAGATCCAGGGTATGCATGTCTGGCTCCCAAAGACATCCCCTTCTTCCACTGAGATAACAGCAGTGTGAATTTCAGCTCAACAGGTGTATGATAAGTTAAAGGAAGTAAAGCAGTCAGTCTAGCATAAGCCGGGGCAGTTCAACATTCCAGCCTCAACTCTGAATCAAGTCTTCTCTTGATTAGAATGCCTCCTTGCTCTTGGAGGACCCCTTCCTGGCTTTGCAGGGTGCAGAGCAATTAGTTTCTTCTCTGCAAAGCCTACACTGCTGATAATCATTACCACCACCCCCTCATTTCTGCAGCTTTAGTAAGGTGTAATTGACATGATGAACTGCACATGTTCCTGTAACTTGCCTTTGCCCCTAGTCTTATAGAATCAGGAAGAGGGGGCAGGGTTGTGGCTGGGGTGTCTGTGAAGGCTGGATTGGGTTACTTGTCTGTGGTTATCTTTAGAATGTAGGTGACTGGCCAGCTGTGTTGGCTCAAGCCTGGAATCCCAGGACTTTTGGGAGGTCAAAGAGGTGGGAGGATCGCTTGAGGCCAGGACTTTGAGACAACATAGCGAGACCTTATTTAAACAAAAATTTTTAAAAAAATGGCTTGGCATTGTGACACACACCTATAGTTCCAGCTACTCAGAGGCTGAGGTGGGAGGATCGCTTGAGCCCAGGAATTTGAGGCTGCAGTGAGCCATGATTGTGCCCCTGAACTCCAGCCTGAGTGATAGAACAAGACCCCATCTCTTAAGAAAAAAGAAAGATCTCAGCACTTTGGGAGGACAAGGTGGTGGATCACTTGAGGTCAGGAATTCGAGACCAGTCTGGGCAACATGGTGAAACCCTGTCTCTACTAAAAATACAAAAATTACCTGGGTATGGTGGCACATGCCTATAATTCCACGTACTCGGGAGGCTGAGACAGGAGAATCACTTGAACCCAGGAGGCGGCGGTTGCAGTGAGCCAAGATCATACCAGTGCACTCCAGCTTGGGCGACAGAGCGAGGCTTCATCTCATAAAAAAAAAAAAATAAGAAAGATTTAGGAGGTAGCACTGATTAGACATGAGGGCATGGGAGAGAGAGGGTTCTGGGATGATGGTCGGATTTTAGGCGGTGACGGGGGACTTTGATATGGTTCATTGTGAGGAACATTCGGAAGGGGTCAGGGAAGAAGAAGGTGGTTTTAGGAGGAAAGGCAGTGGACTCAGTTTGGCCACATTCATTTGAGATATTCATTTCCTTTGCATTGTGTCACTGAGGATTCACACACAATTTACAGTATGGTGTTTTTTTATGCACACCACACCCTCTTCCCAGCCAAACCCACACAACCACAGAAAAGGAAGCTGGTTTCAAAACAGCAGGAAGAGGGTTGATAGATTTGCTATGGGATTTTTGCAGTTTTGTTTTTTTTTTCTTTTGAGACTGTGTCTCTGTTGCTCAGGCTGTAGTGCAGTGGCATGATCTTGGCTTGGCTCGCTTCAATCTCCACCTCCCAGGTTTAAGTGATTCTCCCGCCTCAGCCTCCAGAGTAGCTGGAATTACAGGCACCCGCCACCACATCTGGCTAATTTTTGTATTTTTAGTACAGATAGGGTTTCACCATGTTGGCTAGGCTGGTCTCAAATTCCGGACCTCGGGTGATCCATGCACCTCAATTTCCCAGAGTGCTTGGATTACAAGTGTGTGCCACCACGCCTGGCCTTTTAGTGAGATTTTTCAAGTGGAAATTGAAAGGGGGATTTCACTTGGCACCAGCAGGCTATGTGTTCTGGTTAGGAGCAGCCCACATGCTGGAGTAAGCATTGGGCCCACCTGCAGGCAGTGGGGTCATGCCTCTCCGTTTCACAGGCCTGAGAACTGGCTCAGCTTGGTGTCTGTTCTTTGCTAACGGCTTTTGAAGCTAGTGGCTTGGGAAGGATGTGGGCTTGCAGAGGGTTCACTGCTGTGGGGAAAGGAATGAGGTGTGCTGAGTTCAGGTGGCTCTGACTGACCCACACAGGCAGTGAAGTAGCCGGAGGTCCTTAAGATGTTCCTGAGTAGGACTTGGAGCCAGGGGACTTTTGGAACTGATTTTGATTTTTGGCAAAGGTCAGCATTTTCTTTTTTCTTTTTTTTTTAGACGGAGTCTCACTCTGTCACCAGGCTGGAGTGCAGTGGCGTGATATCAGCTCACTGCAACCTCTACCTCTTGGGTTCAAGCGATTCTCCTGCCCCAGCCTCCTGAGTAGCTTGGAGTACAGACGTGCACTGCCACATCTGGCTAATTTTTATATTTTTAGTAGAGACAGGGTTTCACCATGTTGGTCAGGTTAGTCTCAAATTCCTGACCTCAGGTGAGCCACCTGCCTTGGCCTCCCAAAGTGCTGCTGGGATTATAAGCATGAGCCACTGTGCCTGGCTTTCTTTGTTTTCTTTTTTACATAAGAGACTGGCTGGAGTGCAGTGGCACGATCTCGACTGACTGCAACCTCCACCTCCCAGGATCAAGCGATTTTCCTGCCTCAGCCTCCTGAGTAGCTGGGACTACAGGCTTGCACCACCATGCCCGGCTGATTTTTGTGTTTTTAGTGGAAACGGGGTTTCAGTTGTTGGCCAGGCTGGCCTTGAACTCCTGACTTCAGGTGATCTTCCTGCCTCGGCCTCCCAAAAATGATGGGGTTACAGATGTGAGCCACCTCACCTGGCCCCTCCTGTATACTTAAATAATCTCTAAATTATTTATAATACCTAATACAATGTGCATACTATGTAAATAATTGTTATACTGTATTGTTTAGGAAATAATGATAAAAAAAGTGTGTACATGTTCTGTACAAATACAACCATGAATTTTTTGTTTTTTAATTTTATTTTTAATTTTTTTAAAAATAAAGATGGGGTTTCACCATGTTGGTCAGGCTGGTCTCGAACTCCTGACCTCAGGTGATCTGCCCATCTTGGCCCCCCAAAGTGCTGGGATTACAGGCATGAGCCATCGTGTCCGGTAGCAACCATGAGTTTTTTTTTCTGGATATTTTTGATCCAAGGTTGCTTGAATCCATGGATGTGGAACCCACAGATATGGGGGCAGATTGCATTTGGTTATCTGAATTCCTGAATCTTTTTTCATAGTGCCTTATGGGGGACTAGTGTTTCTTAGAACACACTTCGGGAAATGTAGAGATAATCCTTCACTTTGTGTTTTAAATAAACAAAAGTTTTAATTATAACATTGGACCTGGAACTCGGGAAACTCCCATTTAAGTAGTTGTCTTGTTCTCTCTACCCCTCTACACATACGCTGGCTTAATCAGAATTCACTTCTGGGCATGCAGGTGGCTCACATGTGTATCCCAGCACTTTGGGAGGCTGAGGCAGGAGGATCACTGCAGGCCTGGAGTTTGAGGCTAGCCTGGGCAACATAGCGAGACCCCATCTCTACAAAAGATAAAAGTATCAAAATTATCTGAGTGTAGTCATGTGCACTTGTAGTCCCAGCTACCTGGGAGGCTGAGGCAGGAGAATCACTTGACCCCAGGAGGTCAAGACGGCAGAGAGCTGCGATGAGCCACTTGCACCCCAGTCTGGGTAGCAGAGTGAGACCCTGTATCTTAAAGAAAAAGATAAGCCGAGCATGGTGGCTCATGCCTCCCACTTTGGGAGGCCAAGGCACGTGGGTTACTTGAGGTCAGGAGTTCAAGACTAGCCTGGCCAGCACAACTAAAGCTCATCTCTACCAAAAATACACAAAAATTAGCTGGATGTAGTGGTGCACACCTGTAATCTCAACTACTCAGGAGGCTGAGGCAAGAGAATCGCTAGAACCCAGGAGGCAGAGGTTACAGAGAGCCAAGATCGCATCACCGCACTCCAGCCTGGGCAACAGAGCGGGACTCTGTCTCAAAATATGTATGTGTGGCCAGGCGTGGTGGCTCATGCCATAATCCCAACACTTTGGTAGGCCGAGGCGGGCTGATCACAAGGTCAGGAGATCAAGACCATCCTGGCCAAGATGGTGAAACCCCGTCTCTACTAAAAATACAAAAAATTAGCTGGACATGGTGGCATGGGCCTGTAGTCCCAGCTACTCGGGAGGGTGAGGCAGGGGAATCACTTGAACCTGGGAGGCGGAGTTGCGGTGGGCTGAGATCTCACCCTTGCATTCCAGCCTGGGCAGCAAGAGTGAAACACTGTCTCAAAAAAAAAATGTGTGTGTTTGTGAGGTTTGGACAAAAAAAATGTGTGTGTGTGTGTGTGTGTGTGTGTGTATAAAGAGAGAGGGGGGGTGTTTAAATTCTGGTGGTCTCCAAGCGTAATAAGAGATCTGTCCTTCTCCGTCCTCCCAAGCCCCCAGTACACGCTGGGTTGCTACAGTTCTGGGCCACAGTGTCCTCAGTACAACCTTTGTGCACCTGGCCAAGTGTACACAGGTGCCATGGAGGGAAACAGACACCAGTGCTGAGACCCCGTGCTCTGCACCGTGAGACCGTGGTTCAGTGCTTTTGTTGTGACTTGTCCTATGCTCCCACACACATTACGGCATGCCAGTCTCTTTCGAAGTCTGGATCTCCGTCACTGTCACTGTCCCGGAACTGCCCTTCCATGCCGCTTTGCTGAGCTGTGTTTCAAGAGACAAACATCCCTCTTCCCTGAGGAATATGCTCATAGCGGCCTTTCTCCTTCCCCACCTCAGGAACTGGATGCGTTTCAGCCATACCCCATTGAAATCGTGCCGGGAAAGGTCTTCCTGGGCAATTTCAGTCAAGCCTGTGACCCTAAAATTCAGAAGGACTTGAAAATCAAAGCCCATATCAACGTCTCCATGGAAACGGGGCCCTTGTAAGTACAGGAAATGCTATCTATTCGTATTTCATTTTTTTTAATATTTACATTTATTTGTTTTCATTTTTTATAGAGTCTTGCTCTGTCACCCAGGCTGGAGTACAGTGGCACAATCTTGGCTCGGTGCAACCTCCGCCTCCCAGGTTCAAGCGATTCTCCTGCCTCAGCCTCCCATGTTGCTGGGACTATAGGTGTGTGCCATCACGCCAGGTTGATTTTTGTATTTTTTTAGTAGAGGCAGGGTTTCACAATGTTGGCCGGACTGGTCTCGAACTCCTGGCCTCAAATGATCCACCTGCCTCGGCCACCCAAAGTGCTGGGGTTACAGGTGTGAGCCCCTGCGCCCGGACTATATTTTATTTTATTTTTTATTTCATTTTAGAGACAGGGTCTTGTTTATTTATTTTATTTATTATTTTAGAGACAGGGTCTTGTACTGTTTCCCAGATGAGGTCTCACTATGTTGCCCAAGTTGGTCAGGAACTCCTAGCCTCAAGCGATCTGCCTTGCTCTCCCAAAGTGCTGGGATTATAGGCATGAGCCACCATGCCTGGCTAAGATAAGTACTTAAAAAAATTTTAGGGGGGATTTCCAGCTATCTGGAATCCCCTCCCACATAGTGGGAGCTTAAAATAAAAAATAAAAAGTAAATTTTTTTGGCTGGCTGTGGTGGTTCACGCCTATAATCCCTGCACTTTGGGAGGCCAAGGCAGCTGAATCAGCTGAGGTTGGAAGTTCGAGACCAGCCTGGCCAACGTGGTAAAACACTGTCTCTATTAAAAAGATAAACATTAGTCGGGCATGGTGGCACATGCCTGTAATCCCAGCCACTCGGGAGGCTGAGGCAGTAGAATCACTTGAACCTGGGAGGCAAAGATTGCAGTGAGCTGAGATTGTGCCACTGCACTCCAGTCTGGGCAACAGAGCAAGACTCTGTCTCAAATTTAAAAAAGACGAACTCGGCCGGGCGCGGTGGCTCAAGCCTGTAATCCCAGCACTTTGGGGGGGCTGAGGCGGGTGGATCACGAGGTCAAGAGATCGAGACCATCCTGGTCAACATGGTGAAACCCCGTCTCTACTAAAAATACAAAAAAGATTAGCTGGGCATGGTGGTGCGTGCCTGTAATCCCAGCTACTCAGGAGGCTGCGGCAGGAGAATTGCCTGAACCCAGGAGGCGGAGGTTGCGGTGAGCCGAGATCGCGCCATTGCACTCCAGCCTGGGTAACAAGAGCGAAACTCCATCTCAAAAACAAAACAAAACAAAAAAAAAATGAACTCTCGCTTTGTGATACTCCCACCTCTTGTCTCCCAAGTTACTGAGCTTAGAGGCATGAGCCACCGCACCCAGCCTGGATGTTTTTTTCCAGGAGAGGTTGAGTTACCTGTGCACAGTCCCCTTACACAAGCTCAGCATCCTCCCTGTTGCCTTTCTGCTGTGATGAAAACCCCACAATGGGGTTGTGTGTCTTCTGCGTTCTGCCTGATGACCTGTGTGGTCCTTCTTGTAGTTTTTCTGGCGAAGCTGACAACCTTCTGCACATCCGGATAGAAGATTCTCCAGAAGCCCAGATTCTTCCCTTCTTACGCCACCTGTGTCACTTCATTGGTAAGGAGCGTTCCTTGGCCAGGTAGCCCCTGGCCTATGTCTGGGGAAGCAGAGGGGCAGTGGCGCCTCCTTCACAGGCTTCTTCCAGATCGTAACTCCCTGTGCTCTGGAGAGAAGGGGCAGGGCCCGGCACGGGCCCAGCCTGGGTGGGACGAGCCCCAGGACAGGTCCAACGTCTCAGGAGCCCTCAGTGAAATGAGCGACCATGGCATTGACCTCCGGGGGAGTGGGGCCCAAGACTGTGGGTTGAGCATCCTAGGCTGTGGCCCTGGCTGGACAGCTGTGCCCTTCTGGGCTTGTAAAATGAAGGTGATGTCTGCCCACAAGTGTTACATGCTCGTAGAGGCTCTGGGCTGAGCTCTGGGACCAGGAGGCAAATCTCTCTCCATCCACGCCTTCATCCTTGTGGTCTGCGAGTGGAATGGAAGGAGGACTGCAAAGTCCTTTCAGCTCTGGCTTCCAAGATTTTCTTTTGTTTTTGTTTGTTGCTTGGTGGAGTTGGGGTCTTGCTATGTTGCCCAGGCAGGTCTTGAACTCCTAGCCTCAAGCGATCCTCCTTCCTCAGCCTCTCAAAGTGCTGGGATTATAGGCATGAGCCACCATGCCCAAGTGATGCTCACCATTTAACTCATCGAGAGTGGGTTTTTCCACTCAATACTGGGGCTCCAGATTGCCCGAGGAGAGTAAGATCCATAGAGACAGCAGGGCTGAGTCGGGTCGGAGTCCCCACCCCATGCCTGCCTTTCTGGCACCAACACAGCCCCTGGCCTGAGCCACTGTACCAGGGCTGGAGCATGGCGTTCTGGCCCAACCATCCCTTATTTTGAACTTTAATTTTTTGAGACAGGGTCTGGCTCATTCATTCATCCAAGCTGGAGTACCTTGTCACAGTCTTGGCTAACTGCCACCTCTACCTCCTAGGCTCAAGGAATCCTCCTTCCTCAGCATCCCAAGTAGCTGGGACTACAGGCATGCACCACCATGCCCATCTAATTTTTGTATTTGTAGTAGAGATGGGTTTTTGCCATGTTGCCTAGGCTGGTCTTGAACTCCTGAGCTCAAGCAGTCCACTCGTCTCAGCTTCCCAAAATACTGGGATTACAGGTGTGAGCCACTGCACCCAGCCCCAACTATTCTTTATTTGCGCAGCAGATGTCAACTGTCACTCAACTAGGACCTGAGGCTGAGACAACCCACGTGTCCCACCTGAGATGGCAGAGCCTTGTGGCCCAAAGAGGCCACCATCCAGCCCCACCTCCCTGGGTAGCACTGAGCCAGTCCTTAATGAATGAACTGTGCTCAGTTTCTTTATTCAGATGGCAAGGAATGTGGCCTTCATCATTTCTGCATCCTCCTTCAGCCCTGGCAGTCTGTGATTTTGCACTTGGTATGCTTATCTTCAGTTCCTGAGGGTTGCCAGACCACCGTCGGGTGCCAGCTTAGATTTCCAGTCCCTGGTCAGGACTCACAGCTTCAGGGGTGCTGTGATTGTAGCTGACATCTCTGTGCCAGGCACTGGGCTCAGCATGGAACAAAACCAAACCGTGTGGAGTAGGTAGTATACTGTGGTCCTGTTTTCCAGATGAGGACACAGTGGCTTAAAGCCACTTACCCTCCAGCCTGGGCAACATTGTGAGACCCCATCTGTGCAAAAAAAGTTAGCTGGACCTGGTGGCACATGCCTGTGTTCCCAGCTTCTTAGAAGGCTAAAGTGGGAGGATGGCTTAAGCCCAGGAGTTCAGGGTTGCAGTGAGCTGTGATTGCACCACTGCCTTCCAGCCTGGGCCACAGAGCAAGACCCAGTCTCTAAAATACAATAAATAAAAATAGGCTGGCCACAGTGGCTCTTGCCTGTAATCCCAGTACTTTAAGAGTCTGAGGCAGGCAGATCACCTGAGGTCAGGAGTTCAAGACCAGCGTGAACAACATAGTGAGACTCCGTGTCTGTATTTTTTTTAAAAAAAGTCAGATGCAGGGGCCCATGCTCATAATCCCAGCACCTCGGGAGGCCAAGGCGGGCAGATCACCTGAAGCCATGAGTTGGAGACCAGCCTGGCCAACATGGTGAAACCCTGTCTCTACTAAAAATACAAAAAATTAGCTGGGCGTGGTGGCAGTCACTTGTAATCCCAGCTACTTGGGAGGCTAAGGCAGGAGAATTGCCTGAACCCGGGAGGTGGAGGTTGCACCATTGCACTCCAGCCTGAGCAACAAGAGCGAGACTATCTTAACAAAGAAGGAGAAGAGGGAAGTGGGGAGGGGAGGAAAGTGGATGAGAAGGGAGGAGAAAGGGCGGGAGGAGGGAGGGAAGAGGGGAGGGGGAAGGGGAAGTCGGGGAGAAGGGAATGGGGAGGGGAGAGGGGAGGGAAGGAGTAGGGGGGAGGGGAAAGGGGATGGGGAGAAGAGGGAAGGAGTGAGGGGGAGGGGGTAGGAGGGAGAGGAGAGGGAAGGAGTGAGGGGAAGTGGGGAGGAGGGAGAGGAGAGGGAAGGAGTGAGGGGGAGGGAGGAGGAGGGAGAGGAGAGTGGAGGGGAGAGGGAAAGAGTAGGGTTGGCTCTTACTCAAGCCCCGTAACCAGTAAGTGGCAGTCAGGATTGGCACTGAGGCTACACTGCCTCTGTCAGCTCCTGAATGTTTGACTCGATGATGGTCCTGTCTGCCTCATCCTGGGAGGCCAGTTGGTAGCAGAGCTTCCTGGGCTAGAAGCCTGGAGTTCAGGAAAAGGTCTTTGCCTGGTGATGCTGGTTACCCAGGCATGATTCTCTGGAGTTTCCAGCCAGGTCTGAAGGATGCCCACTTGCTAGACAACGAAACGGATACCCAGATAAATTATGGGACTTTCCGAGGTCACGTGGGCTGGTCCTGAACTCATGCTTGGACCATGGGCCCATGGAGGCCAGCGTCTGACAGCAACCCAGTCCCACAGGGAGGAGGGCCAGGCATGACCCAAACCCCACTTCTTTTTGCAGAAATTCACCTTCAGCTTGGCTCTGTCATTCTGATCTTTTCCACCCGAGGTCTCAGCCGCAGCTGTGCTGCAGCCATAGCCTACCTCATGCATTGTAATGAGCAGACCTTGCAGGTAGGCATTCCCAGGCCAGACCTACACCATGGCCACCCCTGGGAGGCAGGGTCAGAGTGCGACCTGGGAGGAGTGGGGCCCTGGCACTGCTTTGGGAGGAAGAATCCCAGAGAACTCCCAAGTCTAGGGTGCTCCCCAGCCCATGTCCCAGTGTTGCAGGCTTGAGGCCTGAAGCTGGACACCAGGGACTCAGGCAGGGTCAGGCTGTCCTGCAGCCCCCTTGGTGTGGCCCCTGCTGCTGTCTGTCCAGCTGCATGTGTTTGGTGTTGCCCAAGGGAGAACTGCTAGGAGTCCCAGAACCACAGCACAGGCGCCCACCGACTCCCACCAACCTCCCCGCAGCACAGGCGCCCACCGACTCCCACCAACCTCCCTGTACCTTGGGTGCAAGGTCCAGAGAGGAGAGGGAAGCAGGGACCCATCACGGCAAACCCAGGCAGAACTTGGGGCGGCTGACTTGCACACAGCGCCTTTCTCGGAGGCCTGCCCTGCCTGTCACAGCCTGTTAGTGATCTCAGAGGGCTTGATAGGACCCACAAAGCTCTGACATTTGCCCAAAGGTGTGTTTAGAGGAAGGAGAGGGACGAAGAATAAAGCCCATTGGCCAGTGGTTGTGGTTGTCACCCCCATGTGCACTTTGGGGGTGAAGTTGCAGGGTAGAGTCTTTTTTTTGCGATGGAGTCACCTGTTACCCAGGCTGGAGGACAGTGGTGCAATCTCAGCTCCCTGCAACCTCTGCCTCCTGGGTTCAAGTGATTCTCCTGTCTCAGCCTCCCTAGTAGCTTGGATTACAGGCATGCGCCACCACGCCTGGCTAACTTTTGTATTTTTAGTAGAGACGGGGTTTTGCCATGTTGCCCAGGCTGGTCTTGAACTCCTGACCTTAGGTGATCTGCCTGCCTCAGCCTTGTGGGATGACAGGCTTGAGCCAGTGCGCCTAGCCTAGAAAGAGTCTTGGATATCCAGGAATTCTGCTCCTGGGTGTGTGCCCCAAAGAAGTGGGAGCAGGAACTTCAGCAGATACTTGCATGTTCATGTTCATGGCAGCGTTACAGCGGCCAGAGGGTGGAAGGGGCCCAGGTGTCCCTGGACAAATGAATGGAGATATAAAATGTGACATATACAGACAGTGGAAAATTACTCAGACTTTTAAAGGAAGGAAATTCTCTTAGCTGGGCGTGGCGCTGCATGCCTGTGGTCCCATCTACTCAGGAGACTGAGGCGGGAGGATCATTTGAGCCTGGGAGGTTGAGGTTGCAGTGAGCTATGATCGTGCCACTGCACTCCAACCAGGGTTACAGAATGAGACCTGTCTCTTAAAAAAAAAAAGGCTGGGCGCGGTGACTCACACCTGTAATCCCAGCACTTTGGGAGGCCAGGACAGGTGGATCATGAGGTCAAGAGATTGAGACCATCCTGGTCAACATGGTGAAACCCCATCTCTACTAAAAAATACAAAAATTAGCTGGGCATGGTGGCGCATGCCTGTAATCCCAGCTACTCAGGAGGCTGAGGCAGGAGAATCACTTGAACCTGGAAGGCAGAGGTTGCAGTGAGCCGAGATCACACCACTGTACTCCAGCCTGGTACCTGGTGACAGAGCAAGACTCTGTCTCAAGAAAAGGAAATTCCGACATGCTAATGCTATAGCATGGATGAACTTTGAGGTGGTTATGCTAAGTGAAATACACCAGTCACAAAATGACATACATATTCTGTTTATATGAGATACTACAGTATCAAAATCACAGAAAGGTAAGGGCTGGGGGACAGAGGGGTGATGGGGAGTTAGTGTTTCATGGGGACAGAGTTTCAATTTGGGCAAATGAAGAAGTTCTGGAGATGGGCCGGGCACAGTGGCTTATGCCTGTAATCCCAGCACTTTGGGAGGCCAAGGTGGACAGATCACGAGGTCAGGAGTTCGAGACCAGCCTGGCCAACAGGGTGAAACCCCCTCTCTACTAAAAATACAAAAACTAGCTGGGCGTAGTGGTGCATGCCTGTAATCCCAGCTACTCGGGAGGCTGAGGCAGAATTGCTTGAACCCAGGAGGCGGGGGTTGCAGTGAGCCAAGATCACGCCATTGCACTCTTGCCTGGCAACAGAGGCTCCATTTCAAAAAAAAAAAAAAAAATATGCAGGAGCCCAGAAACACGCAGTGAACATATGTTTGCTGCACGTGTACTGGGCTCGCTCAAGGTGATAGGAAACTGGCGGCAGAAGTGGTGGGAGTCTAGCTGCTCTAGACCATGATCTTGTGGTCAGGAGTTCAAGACAAGCCTGACCAACGTGGTGAAACCCCGTCCCTACTGAAAATGCAAAATTAGCTGGGTGTGGTGGTGTGTGCCTGTAATCCGAGCTACTCAGGATGCTGAGGCAGTAGAATCGCTTGAACCTGGGAGGCAGAGGTTGTAGTAAGCTGAGATCATGCCACTGCACTCCAGCCTGGGCTACAAGAACAAAACTGTCTCAAAAAAAAATGTTCTAGAGATGGATAGTGGTGATGGTTGCACAACAGTGTGAATGTGCTTAATGCCATTTAACTGTCACCCAAAAATGGTTATAATGGTAAATTTTATGTTATGTACATTTTGACACAATTTTTGAAAAGGCAGGGCATAGTGGCTCATACCTGTAATCCTAGCTTTTTGGGAGGCTCAAACAGGATTGCTTGAGGCCAGGAGTTTAAAATCAGTCTGGGTAACATAGGGAGAGCCCATCTCTACAAAAAATAAAAAATCAGAGTGCACCTGTGGTCTCAGCTACTCAGGAGGCTAAGGTGGGAGGATCATTTGAGCTGAAGAGTTCAAGGCTGCAGTGAGTTGTGATTGTGCCACTGCATGAGTGATAGAGCAAGACTGTCTCAAAAAAAGAGTCTGGGCTAGGCGCAGTGACTCACAGTTGAAGTCTCAGCACTTTGGGAGGCTGAGGCAGGTAGATCACTTCAAGACCAGCGTGACCAACAATGGTGGAACCCCGTTTCTACTAAAAATACAAAAATTAGCTGGGTGAGGTGGTATGCCTGTAATCCCAGCTACTGGGGAGGCTGAGGCAGGAGAATGGAAAACTGTCTCAGAAAACACACACACGCACACACACACACACACACACACGAGAGTGGAAAACTGTCTCAGAAAACACACACACACACACACACACACACACACACACACACATTACTATCTTGGGCGGGCACGGTGGCTAACGCCTGTAATCCCAGCACTTTGGGAGGCCGAGGCAGGCGGATCACGAGGTCAGGAAATCGAGACCATCCTAGCCAACATGGTGAAATCCCATTTCTATTAAAAAATACAAAAAATAAATTATCCCAGCGTGGTGGCGTGCACCTGTAATCCCAGCTACTCCAGAGGCTGAGGCAGGAGAATTGCTTGAACCCAGGAGGCAGAGGTTACAATGAGCTGAGACAGTGCCACTGCACTCCTGCCTGGTGACAGAGCGAGACTGTCTCAAAAAAAAAAAAAAAAAAAAAAATTACCATCTTAACCATTTAAAAATGTATAGGTTAGGAGCATTAAGTATATTCACATTATTGTGCAACCAATCTCTCAGACTTTTCCATCTTGCAAAACTGAAACAACTCATTACTTCCCCCTCTTCATCGCCCTGTGGGAACCACCATTCCACTTCCATTCTCTCTGAATTTGGCTACTCTAGGTCCCTTATATAGGTTCCATCCTTTTAAGGCTGAATAGTAATCCATTATATGTGGAATTCACCAGTGAACTTGTCTGGGCTGGGTGCTTTCTGTTTTGGAAGATTGCTAGTTATTGATTCAATTTCTTTAATACATGTAGGTCTGTTCAGATTGTCTGTTTCTTCTTGTGTGAGTTTTGGCAGATTGTATCTTTCAAAGAATTGATGAGTCGCATTTGTGGGTATGAATATTCTTTTATTATCCTTTTAATGTCTGTGGGATCTGTAGCAATGTCTCCTCTTTCACTTCTGATATTGGTAATTTGTGTCTTCTCTTTATTTTCAGTTAGCCTGGCTAGAGGTGTATTGATTTTATTGATCTTTTCAAAGAACTGGCTTTTGGTTTTATTGATTTTTCTCTATTGATTTCCTGTTTTCAATTTTATTCTTTTGTATGGGGATATCTAGTTTTCCTAGCACTATTTGTTGAAATGACTGTCCTTTTCCCCCATTGAATGGTCTTGGCACTCTATCAAAAATTGCTTGACAGGCCAGGTGTAGTGGCTCACCCCTGTAATCCCAGCATTTTGGGAGGCTGAGGTGGGCAGATCACCTGAGGTCAGGAGTTTGAGATCAGCCTGGTCAACATGGCAAAACCTTATCTCTGCTAAAAATACAAAAATAAGCTGGGCATGGTGGCACATTCCTGTGATCCCAGCTACTTTGGAGGCTGAGGCACAAGAATCACTTGAACCCAGGAGGTGGAAGTTGCAATGAGCTGAGATTGTGCCACTGCACTCCAGCCTGGGCACCAGACCAAGACTCTGTCTCAAAAAAGAAAAATGCTTGACCATATATGTAAGGGTTTATTTCTAGGCTGGCTATTCTATTTCACTGGTCTCTTTGTCTTCATGCCCATACCACACTGTTTTGATTACTGTAGCTTTGTTAGAAGGTTTGAAATCAGGAAGTGTGAGACCTCCAACTTTTTTTTTTTTTTTTTTTTTTTAAATATTTTGTATGGGGTCCCTTGAGATTCCATATAAATTTTAGGATGGATTTTTCTATTTCTGCAAAATAAGCTGTTGGGATTTTGATAGGAATTGCCTTATACCTGTGGTTTGCTTTGAGTAGTATTGGCATCTTAATTATATTAAGTATTCCAACCCATGAACACAAGATGTCTTTTCATTTGTTTCTTTAATTTCTTTCAGCACTGTTTTTCAGTTTTCAGTATACAAGCCTTTTGCCCCCTTGGTTAAATATTTTCTTTTTGATGCTACTACAAATGGAAGTGTTTTCTTAATTTCCTTTTTGAATTGTTTATTGTTAATATATAGACATGCAACTAATTTTTGCCTGCTGGTTTTGTATCCTGCAACTTTGCTGAATTTATTAGCTCTGTGTGTGTGTGTGTGTGTGTGTGTGTGTGTGTGTGTGTGTGTGTAATCTTTAGGGTTTTCTACACAAGAGATCATGTCATCTTCAAACAGAGGTAAGTTTACATCTTCCTATCCAATGTAGATGCCTTTTATTTCCTTTTCTTGCCTCATTGTTCTGGCTAGGACTTCCAGTACTATGTTGAACAGAAGTGACGAAAGCAGGCATCCTTGCCTTGTTCCTTATCTTAGAGGAAACTCTTTATCTTTTGCCATTGAGTGTGATGTTAGCTGTGGCCTTCTCATATATGGCCTTTATTGGAGTGACATCATTTCCTTCCTTTTTTTTTTTTTTTTTTTTTTTTTTTTTGAGACAGAGTCTTGCCCTGTCACCCAGGCTGGAGTGCAGTGGCACAATCTCAGCTAACTGCAACCTCTGCCTCCCATGTTCAAGCGATTTTCCTGCCTCAGCCACCCAAGTAGCTGGGATTACAGGCATGTGCCACCATACCTGGCTAATTTTTGTATTTTTTTTTTTTTTTTTTAGTAGAGATGGGATTTTGCCATGTTGGCCGGCTGGTCTCAAACTCCTGACCTCGTGATTGGCCCGCCTTGGCCCCCCAAAGTGCTGGGATTACAGGTGTGAGCCACCGCACCCGGTCATTTCCTTCTATTCCTAGTTTCAGGCACCACTCCTGCCTTTCCAACTTTGTCCTCAATCCAGATGGAGACCAGGCGCTCACCCTCCTTCATGCAGCAACCCCTTCCTTTAAGGTGGATGCCTGGAAGAGGGCAGCTTGAATTTCCCGTCTTCAGAGAATTTGACCACAGTTCCCTTCCTCTTTCCATTAATTCATCCAGTCTTAAGGCAAACCTTTGTTGAGACTGTACTAGGCTTGGCATAGTGTTTTTCATCCACAGGTGGTTTCAGGTATGTTGTCTCAGTCCTCCCAGGAGCTATTTGAAATAGGAATTGTTTCTGTCCCCAGATTTAACATGACTCCCAGCACTGATGAATTTATGAATTTATGCCAGGCTGCCTTATTTGTGCGTCCAGTCCTTAAGTGGTATGGCTGGCACTGTGCAAGTGCCTCCTGTCTCTGAAAGCTGCCTCTGATCCAAGTGGAAAGGGCCCAGGCGTTCACTCTCTCTCTTTGTATTCATAGAGGTCCTGGGCCTATGTCAAGAAGTGCAAAAACAACGTATGTCCAAATCGGGGGCTGGTGACTCAGCTGCGGGAATGGGAGAAGATTATCCTTGGAGATTTCATCACAAACATCACGGATCCACTTTACTGATCTCCACGGTGAAGGGTGCCGAAGGGCCTCGCTTGGGGGCTTTTTGTGGGTGGAGGGCCAGAGTGTGTATACCCAGGCTTGTCTGGAAGAAGGCCTTTGCCACCTGAAAGTCTCATGTCAGCCTCCTGTACTGATTCTTCCCAAGCACCTGTTCACGCCACACAGCAGGTGCACCCTGCTGAGGCTCACTGAGAATCCGCATCCCCGGGGCATCCTGGGCCATTCCTCCTGCACCCCTGTTGCTGCCTCTGGAAGAGCATCTGGCTGCTAGAGCAGCTGCCCCACATCCCCCTGTGACCTAGACCCTTTGGGGGCTGCCTGGGGGCACCCAGAGGTTGCCTGTGTTGGTTCACAGAGGATATCACAACACCCACCAATGGGCAGAGATCCCAAGCCCAGCCTTGTCCAGGTTCCAGGCTCCTGGAATGGGGTCACACCCTTGCCTCATCCCCAGTGCTTCCTGCCATCCGCCCCTTGAAACACATTTCCTTTCCCTGCTTGCCACTCATTTCTGTCAGGCTGTGTTCACCAAGGAGAGATTTGCACCCTCCCATCTCCAGCTTTCTTGAAATTCCTAAGGTCTTAAAAGTTTTCCCTTATTTTCCTCTTTTTTTTTTTTTTTTTTTGAAGCACAGCCTTGCTCTGTCTCAGGCTGGAGTGCCGTGGTGCTATCATGGCTCATGCAGCCTCAACTTCCCAAGGCTCAAGGGATCCTCTTACCTCAACCTCCTGAGTGAGTAGCTGGAGTCCCAGCTACTGCAGGTATGCACCACCACACGTGGCTAGTTTTATTTTTATTTTTGTAGAAACAGTCTGGCTCTGTTTCCTAGGCTGATCTTGAACTCCAGCCTCAGCCTCACCAAAGTGCTGGGATTACAGACGTGGGCCATGGCGTCCAGTTGGAAGCTGTTTTCTGAATGCACTTCTCCAAAGCTGACAGTACCCACAGAACAAACTGGGCATCAGGAGACGGCACAGACTAGGGGCCTGGTAGGGGATTAGGATGTCCATTCATGCGGGGCGTTCCCCAAGTCGCTTCAGCAACCATTCCCTGCCCCCACGTGGGTGGGGCTGGGAACAGAGATGAATGCCATCCCACCACCTAGCACTCACTGCAGAGGGATGGAGGGGTGTGGGATTCCCCCAACAGCAGGGCAGGCCTTCAAGGAGTGGGGTTTTGCCAAAGGGGAAGGGCTTTCCAGGCAGCTCCGGCTTGAGTTGGGACAGAGACCGAGATGGCTGCAGAGCTCTGATTAGGGACCTCCTGGTGGGCAGGACAGAGCTGCTGGAAAGTTTTAAGCAGGAACATGATGGGGAATTGTGTTTTGGGAAGGGCAGTCTGGTGGCTACAAGAAGGGATAGTGGAGGTGAGGCAGGGAGAAAGGAGTCCGCTGTCAAAATCGAAGCGAGAGAAGCAGCTCTAACTCCCTTCCCCAAAGGGGCTGAGCTTCCCAAGGACGAGTGTTGCAGGCAGGTGTTACCTTCCTGGACCTTTGTTTGCTCCCAGCATGACGGGCCAGAGCCCTGCTGGCTGCACCACGCGGCTGGCACAGTCAGTGCAGTCCAGGCCCAGGGGCTGCAGCCGCTCCAGTCCCGGTCCAGGCCGCGAGTCGCGGGGCCAGCAGCAGCCTTGGCGCACGGCCTCGCCCCTGCCCCTGCCCCTGCCCCTGCCCCGCCCCTTCCTTGGATTGGCTGGGGTGGGGGCGTGGCCTCTTCCCATTGGTTCCCGCGGCGGTGCGAGCCCGGAAGCGGACGGGGGCGGTGGCGGAGGCGCCTTGGGCGGGCCGGGGTTGCTGCGCCTTCCTAGATTCCTGGCTCCGGGCGCAGTAGCCATGCAGCCCCCGTCCCCGGGTCAGCTAGGCGACTGCCTGCGGGACTGGGAGGATCTACAGCAGGACTTCCAGAACATCCAGGTGAGCGCCGATGCGGACGCTTGGTGGCCCCCGAGCCGTGTCTCGCTGGCTCAGGGTCAAGGGTCGGTCAGCCCTGGGTCAGGCAGCGGGGAGCTCAGGGTCGGGGATCGGGGCCCTGGCGGTCACTCCTGAGGGCAGCGAGGCCCAGGGTTCTGGTGTCCGCCGCCGCTCTCTCCAGCGTCCAGGGACTACAGCGGGACCCCACCGTGCTCGGCGACCTTGGCCTCCAACGAGGGCCTTGGAAAGGGGCCCAGACCCCGACCCCATCCCCTCCCGGGAGGGAGCGGGCGCCTGAGTCACACGAGGGCGGGCCCGGCCTTGGGTCAGCCACTCAGCAAACGCGCAGCTGGCAGCGTCCGAGAGGCAGCTTGGGTCGGGGGAGCAGTGTTTAGGGGGAAGTCCTCGGCCTGGATGTCGGGGGGGCACCCCAGTCGAAGGGACGTTGCCTGCCACCGAGCCTTTAGAAGGAAAGAGGGGACTTGACAGGCCCATGTGGCTGCACCAAGGAGAGCCAGGGGAGGAGTGGGCGGGGCCAGGCCCTGCGGGGATGCCCTAGCCTGGCAGAGATTGTAGTCCCTCTGAGGCCAGTGGAAATCCACGGGAGGAATTGTCTGGACCGGGCTCCGCGGGGCCACCGTGGCTGTTCTGTCCAGAAGCCAGGGAGGAGGAGGCTGCTGGCCTCTTCCAGGCAGGGGAGAGGGCAGTGGCTGTGGGTGGGCAGAAGTGGCACATGCTGGGGTCCGAGGGGGCGTGGTGACTCCTCCTGGGCATGAGAAACAAGATCCAGGCAGAGTAGAGCCTCGGCCAGCTGATGGCTTGGTTAGGCGGTCGCTTCTCCTGGACGGGCTCCAACGCCTTCCTGTCGGCATTGAAGTGCAGCTGCTCCCTGGCCCTGCCAAGCCCCCTGCCATTGGTGCTTCTCCCCAGAGATCTGAGCTGACCCAGTCTCCATGCCTGGCCGCCGCTGTCCTGGCCACAGCCCCGGCTTGGCTCTCCCCACACTGCCCCTTGCCCCATCTCTAGGTTGCGCCTTCTTGAGACTTACCCACCAGGGCAAAGTGCTCGGGGAAGCCTTGGGCCAAAGGTGCTGGGGGAAGGGAAAGATGTCAGGAATGCCTGAGAACCTGAGTGCCCCCTGTACTGGAAGGCTGGATAGGCAGGAGGAGCTTTGAGGACAAAGGGGTGGCTCTGGGGGTCCTGCTTGGTCCACAAGGTGGTCCTGGGGGCCTAAGCTCCAGAATCAAGGTGGGAAAGAGAGCCCCTCCGTGTAGGGTGGGAAAAACTAGCAGATGGGCTGAGACTAAGAAAACCTTGGCCCAGGCAGTGGCTCACGCCTGTAATCTCACACCTTGGAAAGCCGAGGTGGGTGGATCACCTGAGGTCAGGAGTTCAAGACCAACCTGGCCAACGTGGTGAAACCCTGTCTCTACAAAATTACAAAAATTAGCCGGGCATGATGGCAGGTGCCTGTAATTCAAGCTACTTCAGCCCAGGAAGCTGAGGCGGAAGAATGCTTGAACCTGGGAGGCAGAGGTTGCAGTGAGCCGAGATCATGCCATTGCACTGCAGCTTGGGCGACAGAGACTGTCTCAAAACAAAACTCCTAGTCTGTTTCTGGGGGAGGGGTGCAATGGAGGTCTTTGGGCTCGAGGAGGACACCCAGGTCCTCGCCTGCCTTGGGGAGAGAGCCACCTCGTCCCTAGGCATACCCAGAAGTTCTGCCTCCTTTCCCGCTGAGCAAGTCCTGGGGGAGCCCGTGCCCCACATCCTGCCTGCAGGTTCCGGCTCAGTGGCTTCCCAAACGTCCTGAGCCACCGCCTTCCCTCCGGCCCCCAGGAGACCCATCGGCTGTACCGCCTGAAGCTGGAGGAGCTGACCAAACTGCAGAACAATTGCACCAGCTCCATAACGCGGCAGAAGAAGCGGCTCCAAGAGCTGGCCCTCGCCCTGAAGAAGTTAGTCGCCCCTACCCCACCTGCTGTGGGCTGAGTGCGGGGTGGGAGGGCTGGTGCTGCGAGACCCTGGGCACAGCTCCTCTCCTCACTGGGCCGTGTTCGCCCTTCTGCCCCTGTGGGTGTCAGGTGGTCTGCCCGCCCTGACTCTCTCTGGCCTCACCCGCAGATGCAAACCCTCCCTCCCAGCAGAGGCCGAGGAGGCCACGCAGGAGCTGGAGAACCAGATGAAAGAGCGTCAAGGCCTGTTCTTTGACATGGAGGCCTATTTGCCCAAGAAGAACGGGTGAGGGCCCCCACCTGCCAGCCCCAGCTCAGTTCCCAGCCACTCCTCAGTTCCCAGGCACTCCTGAAGCCAGGTGCTGTCTCTTCTTGGTTATTCAGTCAGCAAATGTTCCCTGGGCCCAGTTCGGGCTGAGCAATGAAGCCCGGTGCTGACAACAGGGGGGATGCCCGGCTGAGGGTGACAGCTCGCTGTGAAGGCACTTTGTAGGGGAAGCACGGGGGATGTGGTGGCACAGTGAGGGACACCTGACCCAGGCCAGGGGGTTGCAGAAGGCTTCCTGGATTAGGAGATGGCTGGCCTGAGTCTTAAAGAATAAAGAGAGTGGGCCAGGCACCATGGCTCTCACCTATAATCCCAGCACTCGGGAGATGGAGGCAGGAGGATGGCTTGAACTCAGGAGTTCAAGAGCAGCCTGGGCAATACAGTGAGACCCTCTCTCTCTATTTCAAAAGAAAAAAGTAGCCTGGGTGTGGTGGCTCATACCAGCACTTTTTTGGGAAGCCAAGGCAGGAGTTGAAGTCAGGAGTTCAGGAGTTCAAGACCTGCCTGGGCAACATAGTAAAACCCATCTCTTAGTACAAAAGTTAGCCAGGCGTGGTGCCAGGCATGGTGGCAGGTGCCTGTAATCCCAGCTACTCGGGAGGCTGAGGCAGGAGAATCACTTGAACCCGGGAGGCAGAGGCTGCAGTGAGCTGAGATCATACCACTGCACTCCAGCCTGGGTGACAGAGTGAGACTCCGTCTTAAAAAGTAAATAAGCAAATAAATAAAAAGAGTGAGGCTGAGTGGGGAGAGTAACAGCAGGTAGACACAAAGGCCATGAGCAGAACCATAGTGGCCAGAGCTCAGGGCGGGAGGTGAGAGGGAGAGAAGAGATCAGAGGCTCTGCTGGGCTGCAGTGCTTGCCTTGAGCGCAGTAGGCAGGAGGGGGAGGGGCGAAGTGTGCACTTAGAAAGGCCAGCTGCTGTTACCCAGGATGGACGGGGCAGTGCAAAACCCTCAGCTGAGTGAAAACTTCCAGCACAGGCTGCGGGCAGGGAGACAGCTGAGAGAGGGTGTGGCCCAGAAGACAGGGAGAAAAGAGTGTCCATAGCCTCAGGTCCGTCCTGTGATAAGGAAGGGGACCCACTTCCTGGAAGTCAGGTCACCTTGGTGAGAACCATTTGATGGAACGGGTGGACGTTGATCTTGGGGATGACAGAAGAGCCAAGGAAGAGAGATAGCCAAGTCTCGGAGACCTTTTAGAGCTTGGCTGTGAGCGGAAGAAGAGAACTAGCAACTGGGAACTGGAAGTTAGCACTGGGTCGAGGTGCAGCTGCTGCCTGGGTTCAGGGTTACTGTGTCCCTGGGAAGACTCGAGCACATCCACCTGCTGAAAGGAGGGGCTGGGAGGGGAAAGACCCAGAAGAGGGGCTGGCAGGTGCAGAGGTGAGGGTGAGGAGTGCCCTTGGCGCAGTGCTCTCTAGAGAGCAGAGGCCAGGCTGTCTTCTCTGCCATGTTGCATGTGGGGCCTCGGATGGGAGGAGACAGAATGGAGGGTTCAGGGGAGAGGATGTGGAAAGGCCACTGCTGGAAACCGGACGGGGAGCTGAGTGGGGATGAATCTGCGCCTGGTGGGTTCACACTGGAGGCTGGAGCTGGCCTGCGTGGGGAGCACTGTGCCGGGAGCACTCTGTAGAGGGAGAGGCATGGATGGGAGCTCCCGCCCTGCCCCAGAATCTCTTTCTGGTCTTGTGCAAAATTGCCTAACCACGCTGAGCCTCTGTCCATTTGGCTTGAGGGTGAACAGGAGCCCATGTGTCGGGGGCAGGTGCTGAGAAGGTGACTGACTGCTGTCACCTCTTGGAGTGTCTCTGGCAGAGAAGGGCAAGATGATCTCAGCTGGTGGGTGTGGAGGCTGGAAATTAAGGGGGTTGGCAAGAAAGTGGTGGAGCTGGCGGGTGGCCGGGGACTCAGCCGGCTCTGACGGGATCTGGGACCAGAGATGGTGGGGGGCTCGGGGAGGGATAAGGGGGTCACAAAGGGGAAAAACTACGCTGGAGGCTGAGCACTTGGGGTCAGCAGTCAGAGCTCTGAGTTTCTGTTCTGGTTTGGGAGGAGGTCCCAGGTGTGTGGGTCACTGAAGTGGACCCAGACCGACCCAGGTTCTGGAGGAGAGATGGCAGGGAGGGTGCGTAGGTGGTGACCATCTACACAGAGGAGCATTTGGGGACGTGGGGATGGCCCTCAGTGGGGAAGGAGAGCCAGGTTCTCTTGGGGCCCCGAAGTGGAGTTTCAGGCAAGACTCAGGAGATAAGGGACACCTTTTCCAGGGGAGCAGGTGGCGAGGGAGGCTGGGCATGGCAGGGAGTGGGACCGCGGCCCCCAAGGTCAGAACCCAATACCGAGGCCATGCAGAAAGCAGCGGGGGTGGGGGTGGCACAGGCTGTGGCCTGGCCGGCGGGGCTGAGTGCTGTGGCTTCTGTCATTCGGCCTCTCCTCACCCTGCCACCCCTTCCCCCCTAGGTTGTACCTGAGCCTGGTTCTGGGGAACGTCAACGTCACACTCCTGAGCAAGCAGGCTAAGTAATCAGACTGGGCCTCCACCCCTAACCCCCCCACCTCCCCTCTGCCCAAATTCCCTTGGCTCAGCCTTAGAGTTCAGGGACTGCCCTTCTGGGGTGGGGGCACACATGGGCCCCACCAGCACCCCACCCATCTCACCGGCCTGTGCCCCGCTAGGTTTGCCTACAAGGATGAGTATGAGAAGTTCAAGCTCTACCTCACCATCATCCTCATCCTCATCTCCTTCACCTGCCGCTTCCTGCTCAACTCCAGGTGGGAGTTCCGCCCCGGCCGAGGCCTGGCCCCATCCCCAGGCACTGCATTCCCAACCCTCGGTCCCCTCCCTCCGCAGGGTGACAGACGCTGCCTTCAACTTCCTGCTGGTCTGGTACTACTGCACCCTGACCATCCGGGAGAGCATCCTCATCAACAATGGCTCTCGGTGGGCACGGCGGGCCCCAAGGCTTTCTCCACGGGTGGGAGCATGGGAGGAGAGCATGGAACGGGGCTCCGGGACCCTCCGGGAAGCAGGAGCAGGCCCTGGGAGTGATTGGTGGCTCTCTGCTCCAGGATCAAAGGCTGGTGGGTGTTCCATCACTATGTGTCCACCTTCCTGTCAGGAGTCATGCTGACGTGGTGAGTGACTGGGCCCCAGCAGGGGCAGGAGCTGGGATAGGGAGGGGACAGACGGTGTCCCCAAGGGTCCCCACACTGCCCTCTACTTTCTATCTTAGGCCTGATGGTCTCATGTACCAGAAATTCCGGAACCAGTTCCTGTCCTTTTCCATGTACCAGAGTGAGTGTCCCAGATGTCCGTGCTGTGCCCTAGAGGCCCCCGTAGTGGGAGGTGGGGGCAGGGAAAGCCCCAGGCTCAGCCCCACTGTGTCCTCCGCGGCCCAGGCTTCGTGCAGTTCCTCCAGTACTACTACCAGAGTGGCTGCCTCTACCGCCTGCGGGCGCTGGGCGAGCGGCACACCATGGACCTCACTGTGGGTGAGCAGGGCTTGGCCTGGCATCTGGGCATGGGGCTGGGATATCCTCCTCTCCTCCCATCCTGGGTCTGAGTGGCGGCATCCCCTCCATCCCTGGCCATCCTGTGCCCTGACCTTCCTCCCTGCAGAGGGCTTCCAGTCCTGGATGTGGCGGGGCCTCACCTTCCTGCTGCCTTTTCTTTTCTTTGGACAAGTAAGTTGTGCCTCTGTGTCCCCACCTGTTTTGTCCGTCCTCTGCTCGAGCTTTGGGCACGAGCTGGGGCTGGGTTTTCTGAATCAAACACTGCCTCCTCCCTGCTCAGTTCTGGCAGCTTTTTAATGCGCTGACGTTGTTCAACCTGGCCCGGGACCCTCAGTGTAAGGAGTGGCAGGTGAGCCAGGGTCCCTAGAGAGACGGCTGGGGGGCCGGCACAGGCCCAGTCCTCACCCCATTCTTCCCGCAGGTGCTCATGTGCGGCTTCCCCTTCCTCCTCCTCTTCCTCGGCAATTTCTTCACCACCCTGAGGGTCGTGCACCAGAAGTTTCATAGTCAGCGGCAACGGAGCAAGAAGGATTGAGGCTGGGGCTTCCATGTCCCATGTGTTGTGGGATGCGAGGTGTGTGTGTGTGTGTGTGTGTGTGTGTGTGTGTGTGTGTGTGTGTGTGTGTGTGTGTGTGTGTGTGTGTGTGTGTGCGCGCGCGCGCGCGCGCGCGTGTGCGTGTATCCGGGGGGGTCTCTGTTCTCCCCTGGGTTTTGTGGGCTCTGCGGGCCCTGAAGGAAGACCTGGGCCCAGTGTCCTCAATGAAGAGAGGCCCAGAGGTGGCCTGAGCACGTGTGTTCTCCCGGGGGAGGGCAGGGCTTGGCGGCCCCACCACATAGGTTCCTGGGGTCTGAGTTAAGGTGATCCAAGTGGAGGCACCGGATCTTCTCACAAGATACCCGGCAAATACAGAAAACAAATTTATTCTAAGGGCGAGAGGTTATTTAAAATTATTTACACTCATTGGAAATCACATGGAGCGGCTGGGCCCAGCTCAGCTGAGAGAAAGAGCCCTTCTGTGTGGCCGCCAAGGGCTGGCGGCATCCCGAGGTGTGAGACCCAGTGTCCTGGCCACTGTAGACCCTGGCGGACCTCACCTGGCCTGGGAGGCTCAGGAGGGTGAACCCCAGACCCGGAGGAGTCTTTGTCACGGGGCCTGCACCTGTGCCAAGGTCAAGCCAAACCCACCCAGGAGACTGCAGGAGGGAGCCGGGAGAGTGATTACAGGCCACAGCCTGCAGGGCGGGCAGGGTGGGCGGGGCCCTAGCTCCACACATCAAGGGAGTAGCGGCCCTTGGTCATCAGCTTCTTGATGTAGTCCACAGCCTGCGCATGTTCCATGGCCCCAAGCTCAGCCACGATGTCGCAGAAGGTGTTCTGCACATCCTTGGCCATGTTCCGTGCATCCCTGGGTAGAAAGAGGGGGCGCTGGGGGCTGGGCCAACTGACAGGGCCTTGTCCTCCCCACCCCTACTCCAGTGCCCCCATTTACCCACAGATGAAGACTGGGTGCTGCCTTCCCCGCCTGCTACTCCAACCCCCCCACTCACCCATAGACGAAAATGTGGGCACCATCCTCCCCAGCCCCTACTCCAATCCCCCCACTCACCTGAAGATGCAGATGAGGACACTATCCTCCCCGCCCCCTACTCCAATCCCCCTACTCACCCGCAGACATAGATGTGGGCGCCGCCCTCGATCAGCTTCCACAGGTGCTCTCCATCCCGCTTTAGGAGGTGCTGGACATAGACCTGGGGCCAAGGGTGGTGCCATGAGTGGGGCACCTCGGCTGGGGCCCTGCCAGCCCCGTCCCAGCGTCCATGGGTGCCTGCCTGCCTCACCTTGTGGGCCTGCTCCCGGGAGAAGGCCACGTTGAGCTGGGTGAGCGTGCCGTCCTTGTGGAACTGTGCCAGCTCCTCGCGGTACAGGTAGTCCTCATCAGAGCGGCGGCAGCCATAGTACAGCAGCGTCTCCCCTACCTCCTTGCCTGCATGGCAGGGGCCGAGGTGAGCGCAGGGCTCCCACTCGTCACCACCCCACCCTGCCTGCCCCCCACTCACCCTGCTGTTGCAGCCAGGCCCGCTCCTGGATGAAGCCCATGAAGGGGGCCACACCGGTGCCGGGGCCCACCATGATGACGGGCGTGGTGGCCTTGAAGGGCAGGCGGAACTGGGACTTGCGCACAAACATGGGCACCAGTGCACGGCCACCGTTCTCCCTGGCAGGCTCCTTGGCCCGAAGCCAGTTGGTGGCCACGCCCTTGTTGATGCGGCCAGCCTTGGTCTCATACTCCACAACTACAGCGCAGATGTGCACGGAGTTGGGGTGGACCTGTGGGGAGGGCCGTGTGAGCTCCTTGCCGAGGGCCCTGTCCAGCCCCACACCATGTCCCGTTCTGCCACCATCCCTGCCCACCAGGGCCTCTTTCCACCCACCTGATGCCCAAACCTCAGAGGCCCCTGCCCCAGCAGCTTCCCAGACTGGCTCTGGGGACCAGGGCTGGACAGATGTTGGGAATCTCACAGGTGAGTCCCACTGAGTCCATAGTCTGGGGAGGCATCTGGGACTGCGCTGGGGCTCGGGGCTCAGAGCTCCTGTGCTGCCTCCAATCCTTGTGCTCCGCCTGCCGTGAGCAGGGCTAGGCCCCCAGTGTGTGGCGGGTGGGCGGGTAGGGCAGGGCTGGCCCTCACCTTGGAGGAGGAGGCTATGGAGTAGTAGCGGGCCTGCAGGCGTGGCAGCAGCTCACACAGGTGGTCAATGGGGGGCCGCAGGGATGGGCAGTCCTGCAGGATGGCCAGGATGTGCCTCCGGGCCTCCACCACCCAGCTCAGGTACAGCTCCTGGAAGGAGACATGGGGGTTAGAGGGGCTGGATGGGGCCCACGGAGCTCGGAGAACAGTGGGGTGGCAGGGCGGAGGACGCGGAGGTGAAGGGGCGCACGCACCTTGCCCTCGCCGGAGGAGGAGGCCATCTTGCGTAGCAGCTCCTGCTCCGAGGGCTCCGAGGCATACTGTGCCAGCTCGTACAGCACGTTGGTGCGTGGGGGGTTGGTGATGTCCAGGTAGTAGGTGAGGGCAGTGCGGTAGGACGTGGGGCATGGGAAGGGGTGCTTCTTGTTGGACTCCTCTGTGGGGAAAAGGAAGGCAGGACTTGGGGGGTGTGGCCGCCTCCTGAGGATGGGTGGCTGCCGTGGGAGGGGGTGATGCCGCGGGCTGGGGTGATGCCGCGGGAGGAGGTGATGCCGCAGGCGGGGGTGATGCCGCGGGCGGGCTCTGCAGGATCAGGTGTCCCCACTGGTGGTGGAAACAAGGCCTGCACTCTCTGATGCGTCCCTGACCCTGAAGCCAAGGCTCAGGCCTCCAGGCAGGAAGGAAGTCCTCATCAGAGGCAGGACCTTGCTAGGGGAGGCTGGGGGCAGGGATGCACACTAATGTACCTGCTGTGCTTCCACCATACACACTACACGGTATGGCCCAGTCCCTTTTCCTGCTGCTCCCTCACAGGCGGGTAAGGGCAGCCCTGGCGCAGTGGCTGAGGACCCGCAAGCAGTGCTGGGGCGAGGCGGGCTGGGCCCAGGTTGGTGACCAGTGGGGTCCAGGAGCTTCACAGCGGGAGGCTCTGGCTGGGTAGCATCCCCAGGCCCAGGCAGCCCCGCACCACGGCTACTGCCCCTCAGCACTGAGCACCTTTGGGGGCCCGGGAGGGCTGCTAGGGCTGCTGACTCCTGACTTCTCCCTTGAGGAAGTGGGGGCAGCCCCAGGTCCTCCTCTCCAGCAAGACACAGTGGCCATGGGGGAGCTGGGGCTGGCTCTGCCTCCAGGCCTCAGCACCTCACTCCCTCAAAGGACTATGACAGTGACGGCCAGACCCTGTGGCAACTCTGCCTCCCGTTTGCTCGAGAACTGGTAACCATGGAGTGTCAGGGGCGAGGGCCTCCCAGGCACCAGGGCTTCAGGCCTAAGCAGAAGCTGAACCCAGAGCCTTCCTGAACACCCAATCCCATGGCCGCCTGGGCCCAGCAGAGTGACAGTGACTGTGGCACTCACCATCCAGGTTGTTGAGGGACATGATGACGTCCAGGTCGGCACCCAGAATCTTACCCAGCTGGTTGACGAGGGCTGAGTCGTTGGCAGGGTACACGGCCACGTGGTCCCCAGATTCATACCTGGAGGGAGATGCGAGGCTTGGGAGGGGCAGACGGCTGGCCCTGCCGCAGGTCATGAGGCCGGGAGTGAGGGTTCAGGGGCTGACGGCAGCGGCTGGTACCTGATTTTGGAGTCTGAGATGTCCAATTCCAGGTGCATGAGGTGGCGCTCGGTTCCCTGGTTCAGCTTCCGGTTGGTGGTGACTGCAGCCAGGAACGGATTCTTGGCATCAAAGGGGCTGGGTGGGGAGGAGAAAAGCACAGTGGTGGCCAGGGCTCGATCTGAGTCTCCCTGTCCCCAAGGACCCTTCTGGTTGCGCAAAGCAGAGGGAACCTCAGAGACCTCCATGAGGAAATCTCACTGGTGACACTCACTGGGCAATACCAGCCTGAACCAATGTGGTTTTTTTTTTTTTTGAGATGGAGTTTCACTCTGCCACCCAGGTTGGAGTGCGGTGGCGTGATCTTGGCTCACTGCAACCTCTGCCTCCCAGGTTCAAGCAATTCTCCTGCCTCAGCCTCCAGAGTAGCTGGGATTACAGGCATGCACCACCGCACCCGGCTAATTTTTGTATTTTTAGTAGAGATGGGATTTCATCATGTTGGCCAGGCTGGTCTTGAACTCCTGACCTCAGGTGATCTGCCCGCCTCGGCCTCCCAAAGTGCTAGGACTACAGGTGTAAGCCACCTCTCTACAGTTCCACCACGTGACCCAGAGCTGGGTCATCAGTGTCTCCATTTACAGACGTGAAAACTGAGGCTGGCCCCTAAAAGACCTGTGAGGCCCAAGCTGCCAGCACCACGGGCTAGAAGGTAGCTGGGTCCCCGGATGACTTCACAGAGCACAGTCCCCCACCCCCACATGTCCTGGGCTACACCATGGACGAGAG
Organism: Saguinus oedipus; assembly: GCA_031835075.1. NCBI lineage: Eukaryota > Metazoa > Chordata > Mammalia > Primates > Cebidae > Saguinus > Saguinus oedipus. The sequence continues at coordinate 58,780,099 of CM063170.1, forward strand.
AGAAACTTCCACTCTGGAAAGCCCCTGAAATGCATGGCTTCTTGTCCCAGCCAGGCTGTAGCAGGCCTGCAGAAAGCAGGGTGGCTGGTCTTAGATGCAGTGGCACGAGGACTTCCCTGGGCAAGCCCCCAGGGGCCATCAAGGGCACAAAGAGGAATGCTAGGTTTTTGCCCAAGTCTATCTATGTAGATAGATTCTAAGGAAATGAGCCCTTCTGCCAAAGAGGCTCCTAGCCACAGAGCCCAATGCACTATCCTTGCTGAGAAGTGGGATGCAGCTTGCTGCCCCTGGGCAGTGCAGAGTAAGGCAGCAACATAGCTCAGTAAGAACTGGGTGAGGACCAGTCTCCTGGGCCAGGTCCAGGAAGAGCAGCTCCTTGGCTCTTGGGCAGTTCCCCTCTCTGCTCTGGGTCTCATGCCCTCCCTGTGCAGGGACACTCACACTGCTCCCAGCACAGGCTCTGGCAAGAAGGGCCCTGGGAGGATACACGACAGACTGAGCCTGGGGTGCACTGGGGGCCACAGAGCCATCTGCCCCCACACGATCCCTCCACTCACGGCTTCTGGTTCTCGTAGCTCTTCAGCCGGCCCATCTCCCCCATGTACACCTTGGCTGCGTCTATGTCACTGTGGACCACAAGCTCATACTGGCGAATGCTGGAAAGGGGAGACCAAGGGTGAGGTCGGGAAGCTGCAGGGGTCAGTCCCAAGAGGGAGGGGAGACAGTGCATGACTTTCAGGGCAAGGGCCCAGGGACATACGATAAGAGACAGGGAATCTCCTGCTGCAGATGCGCAAGGAGGGGCTTGAGGGATCGAGGCAGGTAGGAGGTGAGGGAGTGAGGCGGGGAGGAAGCGAGGGAGCGAGGGGTAAGGAGGGGAGGAGGGAGGTGGCGTGGCCCTGGGCAGGCTTCCAGGAGATTCTGGGAGAAGGTAAGGAAAGCCTGGGCAGCACCCAGGGGCCATCAAGGGCGCAGAAAGGAATGTTATGATTTTGGCCAAGTCTATGGAGACAGATCTTAAGGAAATGAACCCTTTTTGCCAAAATTGAACCTAGCCACAAAGACGGACACGCCGTGTCTTTGTGGAGAAGTGGGATGTACCCCGATGCCCCAGGGCGGTGCAGACCAAGGTGGCAAAGTGAGTCCTTGGCTGGGACCAAGGTTGCTCCCTATGATGGAGTGTCTTATCTCGCTGTGACCCATGGCCAGCTCTATTCTGGGGTGGCTGCCCTCAGCACAGGACCCGCCCAGGCCTCCCACCGAACCTGCGGGCACTCGCTCACCTGGACTCCTCGCCAGTAGCTTCCACCCCAAAGTGCTCGCACACGGCCGGCCAGAACTGCTCTCGCCAGGTGATGAAGTCCTCCTCCAAGCTGGCCGGAGGAGAGGACAGAAGAGAGAAGAGGAGGGGCTCAGGGGAGGCCAACGTGGTAGCAATACCTGGTGCCAGGCTCACCCCGATCCCACCCCACCCCAGACCTCAGGACTGCGCTCCCTGGAATGCCCACTGACATAAACCCAGAGCATCAGGAAGGCTCAAGGGAGTTGGGCAAACTGAAAAGCAAAGCCGGCAGGGGCAGGGCAGAGGCAGGCAGGCCCCTTCCCTCTGTGGGTGGTCTGTCTCTGAGTCTCAGCTGACACAACGGTGTGCGGCCCCTGCCTAAGCCCATGACACTGACCCGCGGCAGCAGCGCGGCCCCTCCCATCCCACGGCCCCTGCCTAAGCCCGCAGCGCTGACCCACAGCGGCAGGGTGGGCACTCACTTCCCATCGTCGTCGCCCAAACCCAGATCAAAGATGCGCTGGGCGCCGAGCTGCTCCAGCCGCTTATCCACGTACTTGCCCATGGCATTGAAGTGCTCGTAGGTCTTGTTCCCAAGACCAAACACCTGTGTGGACACAGGGGCCGCTCTGAGGCCTGGCCCTCAGCCTAACCAGCAGGTAGTGCCATGGGGGCAGGGTCGGAGGCCCCACAGCGCTGGCTGAGCTGCTGGGATCACCTGCCGGCTTCTGTCCCACCAGGCGCCTAGCACTGCGAGGAACACTGGGCCACCTCTGGACCCTGAAGAGGCTTCGTTCCAGTGACCTGCCTGCCCCGTCCACAGCCAGCCTCCACCCACGGGGCAGCGGGGGCAGCCCGGGCAGCCCACCCTCCCCGCTGGGCCGGGGCTCCAGCTCTCCCAGCCCAGCCAGGTCTTGCTTATCCAGCCAGACCGCTCTTGCCTTTAGTCTCCAGCAACCAATGCCCCCTGAAGCCGACTGGGGCTGGGGACAGGGAGGGGATGCTCTCTTGGTGCTGGGGTCCAGGGCAGAGGAGAGGGTCTCATGAGCAGCCTGCCCTGGCTGCTGAGAATGGGGTGGGGGTCTGGAGGGCTGCCTTTCAGACTTGAGCATCCGGAGGCCCAGGGGAGGTGCCGCAGGCCACCAGGAGCCCACGGCAGTCTTTGGGCAACTCACCGCGAACTTGACCCCAGAGAGATCCATGTCCGTCTCCTGGAGCCAGTCGTAGAAGTCCTGGGCGTTGTCCGTGGGGTCCCCCTCTCCGTAGGTGGCCATGCAGAAAATCACCAGGGAGTTTTCAATCTCCGGCAGGCTGCTCAGGTCAGCCTGCAGAGACACGGGCAAGACCACACCCCCGCCATGACTGAGCCTGCTGGAGGTTCAACCCACACCAGACGGGGGAGGCCAGATGCTGCCCAGGGTGGCGCCAGGCCAGGGATGTCTGGGTGTTGTGGGATCCGAGAGAAGGAACAACACAGAGGGGGTGGGACATGGGCATTTGTGCCAGGTGGGCAGGACAAGGCCATCTGTGTTAGGCTGGAGTGGAGAGAGGGTGTTTCTGGAGGGAAGGGAACCTCAGCACCAAAGAGCCATCAGAACCCAGCCTCCTGTATGGTGCAGGTCTGGGGCCACCTTGGGAACCTCATCATTCCCGGGCTCCCGGGTGCCCGTGCTCACTGATTTCTAACTAAACTGTTCATCAACTTGAAACTCGGCCTGGAGGTGGCTGTGGAGTGGTGCCCCTCACCAAGACCCTGGAGGAGTGGAGTAGAGCAGCTGGGGTGGGCAGCTTTGGTTTGGGAGATATGGTGGCCACGGGACAGCTGCTGGCGCTCGGCGGGCGCTGGTCCTGGGGAAAGGACTCCCGGCACATGGCTGCAGCTGCAGGGATGGCAATGACCCCCACAGGAAGGCAACTTCCAAGGACGTCTTCTGGGACCCCACTCCCTCCCAGCCTCCCCCTGCTGAGGGCGCCTATAGACCTGATCCCTCTGTCCCGCCCACTGCCTCCATCTGGGGCCAGCGCTCGGTGGCAGCTTACCAAGTCATACTCCTCAGGGTCCGCTGTCATGCCTCGCATCCCGTAGCGGTGGGCGTCCTTGGACAGGCGGTTGGCAAACTCCTCCGCAGTCCCCGTCTGGGAGCCATAGAACACGATGATGTTCCTCCCCTAAGGAAGGCAGATGCAGGGTTGGTGAGAGCCACAGACCTCAGACACAGCTCCAGCGGGGGGCCCTCCAGGCCGCCCCCTTTCCTCCCTGGTTTTGAGTCCTTTCTAAGTTTCTCCCGGACTGACTTCTCATTGTCACAGCCACTGTGGTAAAGGAGGGCAAAGGTCACCAAAGCAGTCTCACAAATGCGGCTACTCAAGATCACACTTCTGACACGTTTTCATGACACGGGAAAACACAAGGTTAAGTAAAAAAAGAAGGTAGGCAATGTGCAGCCCACTCGTCCCTTCGTATCTGTGGGGATTGGTTCCAGGACCTCCCATAGATACTTAAATCCAAGGATGCGGCCAGATGGGTGGCTCATGCCTAAAATCCCAGCACTTTGGGAGGCCGAGGTGGGCTGATCACTTGAGGTCAGGAGTTTTGAGACCAGCCTGGCCAACATGGGGAAACCCGATCTCTACTAAAAATATAAAAATTAGCCGGGTATGGTAGCATGCACCTGTAATCCCAGCTACTAGGGAGGCTGAGGCAGGAGAACAGCTTGAACCCAGGAGGTGGATGTTGCAGTGAGCTGAGATTGTACCACTGCACTCCAGCCTGGATGACAGAGCGAGACTCCACCTCAAAAAAAAAAAAAAAAAAAAAAATTCCAAGGATGCTCAAGTCCCAGCTATAAAATGATGTCGTATTTGCATGTAACCTACACACATCCTCCCACATACTTTAAACCATCCTAGATTACTTATTAATATACCTAATGCCATGTAAACTCTGCAAACAGTTGGTACGCTGTATTTCTTAGGGGACAGTCACATGACAGTATGTGTTCAGGACAGACACCACCACCCATTTTTTTCTTCAAATATTTTCAATCTGCAGTTGAATTCATGAACGCAGAACTCACGGATATACAGGGCTGGCTGTACAATCCCATTCTGTTATATAAATAATAGATATGTATATCCAAACATACATATTTTATTTCTAACCCACGTGCACAAAGAAAACAGACTGGCAAGAAATATACCAAGCGTCTCCGAATGGGGAGTTGTGGGTGTGTTTTTCTGGTTGATTATCATACATATTCACTGTAAAACTGTAGACAACAAGAAACGGTACTAGGGGTTGGCTCACATGCTCTTCCATCCACCCTCCTCCTACAGCAGCTGTTGAAAAGCCTGAAATCCTGTTCCCCAGAGCCCCTTAGGGCTGGAGTTACAGTCAATTCAGTTCAGCCAATTGGACGTGCTTTGCAAGATCTGAAGAGTGGAAGGGAGGCAAAGGCTTCCTGGCCCCTCATGCTGATAAGAGGTTCTCTGGGGTGTCTGTTCTTCAGTGCCTGAGGGATTTCTAATCGTTTTGGTAGCAAGTTCCCAGTCCTGGCCACTGGCTTATGAGATGTTCAGAGGCAGTTCCAGAAATAGCTTCTAATCTTGGGAGGCCAAAAGTGTAGGCCAGATCACGAAGTCAGGAGTTTGACACCAGCCTGACCAACATGTGAAACCCTGTCTCTACTAAAAATACAAAAATTAGCTGGGCGTGGTGATGCATGCCTGTAATCCCAGCTACTCAGGAGGCAGAGGCAGGAGAATCACTTGAACCCGGAAGGCAGAGGTTGCAGTGAGCCGAGATTCTGCACTCCAGCCTAGGCAACAGAGTGAGACTCCATCTCAAAAAAGCAAAACAAGGCCAGGCGCGGTGGCTCACGCCTGTAATCCCAGCACTTTTGGAGGCCGAGGTGGCTGGATCACGAGGTCAAGAGATCGAGACCATCCTGGTCAACATGGTGAAACCCCGCCTCTACTAAAAATACAAAAAATTAGCTGGGCATGGTGGCGCGTGCCTGTAATCCCAGCTACTCAGGGGGCTGAGGCAGGAGAATTGCCTGAACCTGGGAGGCGGAGGTTGCGGTGATCCAAGATCGCGCCATTGCACTCCAGCCTGGGTAACAAGAGCAAAACTCAGTCTCCAAAAAAAAAAAGAAAAAGCAAAACAAAACAAAAAAGTAGCGGCTTCTAATCCTGGATCACAGGTACACATGGTGTGTCCTGAACTCAACAGTTTCAGACTGGATTCAAAGGGAGCAGCTACCTTGCAGGTCACTTCTGTTAGAGACCAACCTCAAATCTGCCTCTTCAGCCCCTCCAGTAACTGGGAAGCAAGCGCCCCCTTCCGTGTGTGAAATCCCTTCCAAATTAAAATACCTAAAGTGGTCTCTAGTTTTCACACTGAATACCAACTCATGCAAGATAAAACTTACGGGGCCAGGCGCAGCAGCCCACTTCTGTAATCCCAGTACTTTGGGAGGCCGAGACAGCAGCCTGACTCGAGCCCAGGAGTTTGAGACCAGCCCGAGCAACATGGCAAAACCGTGTCTCTACTAAAAATACAAAAAAACTTGGCTGGGTGTGGTGGTGCATGCCTGTAATCCCAGCTACTCGGGAGGCTGAGGCAGGAGAATCACTTGCACCTTCGAGGAGGAGATTGCAGTGAGCTGAGATCACGCCATTGCACTTTAGCCTGGGCAACAAAGTGAGACCCTGTCTCACCAGAAAAAAAAAAAAAAAAAAAGAACGAAGCTATCTAGATGGGTAAAAACCTCCTTAGTCTCATTCATAAAAATGTAAACTACAACTATACAGAGTTTTTTTTTTACCTAGAAAACTGGCAAAAATCTAAATTTTCATAAACTGTTGGCAAGGCTGTGGGGAAGAGTTTTCTCACACGTCGCTATTCTTGAGCGCATGCCACGGTGTGACTCCTACGGGAACGATTTGGTAGCTGCTATCAGGACTGAAGACACATCTACCTTCCCATCCAGCAATCCCACTTCTGGGAGTGCTTTGTATTTGTAAAGGTGCAAACAGCTACATATTCACAGCAGCACTGTTGTTAACAGCCAGAGTAGAAACATCGCCAGTGCCCACCTTTCACGGGACAGAGTTAAATACATTACAGCGCATCCAGAGGGCCATACAATGGAATCATGATACAGCTAAAATAATGATGGCAGCTGAATTTGGACTCAAAGAATGTTAAAATAATAATAATAATAGTCACAGAATCTTTGTATTGATGTGGATCGCTGAGACATATATATATATATATATATATATATATATATATATATATATATAAATATATATATTACACACACACATATATATAAAATATCTAACACATATATACACACACACACGTTTACATATATTTTTAAAGCAAGGTCTGGAATAATGCATGTAATATGCCACCTTTTGTGTTTTAAGAAAAGTGTAGGCCAGATGCGATGGCTCACGCCTGTAATCCCAGCACTTTGGGAGGCTGAGGCAGAAGGACTGCTTAGGCCAAGAGTTTGAGACCAGCCTGGGTAACAGAGCGAGAACCTGTTCCTACAAAGCATAAATTAAAAAATTAACCAAGCATGTTCGTGTGTGCCAATCTATAGTCCCAGCTACTTGGGAGGCTGTGGTAGGAGGATCACTTGAGTCTAGGAGTTTGAGGCTGCAGTGAGCTATGATGGTGCCACTGCACTCCAGCCTGGGCAATACAGTGAGATCCTGTCTCTTAAAAAAAAAAAAAAAAAAAGGTTTTTTTAATTAAGAAATAAGAGAAGTGAAAATAAGGGTCTCTGTTTTATTTGTATGTACATACAGGAACTCTAGAAGGATCCATAAATAAGAACAGTGGGGATGAGTGGGCAGCAGAGGGGAGTTTTCCACTGAACAGTGGATGTTTTTATTTTAACCATGTAAATATAGTACTAATGCCTAAAACTAAACAGTTAAATTGGCTGAGTCTGATGGCTCAGGCCTGTAATCCCAGCACGTTGGAAGGCTGAGGTTGTCAGATCACTTGAGGTCAGGAGTTCGAGACCAGCCTGGCTAACATGGTGAAACTCCATCTCTACTAAACAAATACAAAAATCAGCCGGGCATGGTGGTGTGCACCTGCAGTCCCAGCTACTCGGGAGGCTGAGGCAGGAGAATTGCTTGAACCCAGGAGGCGGAGATTCTAGTGAGCTGAGATCGCGCCACTGCACTCCAGCAGGGGTGACAGAGCGAGAATCCATCTCAAAAAAAAAAATTAACAAAAACAGAGATAAAATGGCAGTGGTGCCATGACCGCAGCTAGGTGAGATTTACCTCTGCTCCTGGACAGTCTGGGACCAAAAGGGAGAAGAAGGGCAGCTCATGAGTTAGAGGGAGGGTCTGTTCTCAGACTTCGGTTTGTTCAAAAAGTAAACATTCAAGGAAACAAACTGTCCAGCAACTGCAGAGCTGCTTCAGGGCTCTGGGCAGACAAGAATGCACTCTCGAGTGAGCCGGCTGGGCTCTCTCCTGGCCCCGGACCTCCTCTGTGCCGTGACGCCAGCCACTTGCTGGACTTGCTTACATGCCCCCCAGGGCGGAGGCTTCCTGAGAAGAGCAAAGGCAGGCAGGAAACTCACCGTTTTCTTCATCTTTTCCACGAAGCTGCTCTCTTTGACAGAGGAGGTCCTGTAAGACAGAAGTGTCCAATGAGCCTGGGAGGCAGGTGTTGTGGGATGCGGGTATCCTTAGATGCAGGTTCCAGGGGATGCTGGGGCGGCACAGGGAGGGGACGTTCCAGCTGTGTCCTGTGCCACTCCCCAGGGGCTGAGCCAGCAGCTGGCCTCTAGTCCAGCACCTGGGTTCCCTGGCCTCCTGCGCCAGCTCACCCTTCCCATTCCCCTACGGTAAAGCCTCCTGCGACACCAGTGCTTTGCAAAGTCAAGACCTCTCCAATATCCAAATAAATACAGGCTTATTTCCCTCAAAGAACGGCCAAGGTTTCCACTTCTCTCTTCTTCCCCACCCACAGCCCAGATCCCCATGGCCTCACCTCACCTCCCCCTTCCACCTCTTCACCCCTTCCTTCTCCAGCCCGAGTCACACACCTGCCACTGTGCTGTTCTGCTCTAAAACCTTCAACAGCTCCCGCGACCCACAGGATCCAGGCACACGAGTCCGCTCAGAGTCTGTTCACCACATCACCTGCAGTTCACCTCCACAAACCATGCTTGATCCACTGATTCACACCCTCTCCCTGCACACCATCTGGTGGCCTCAGAGTCCTGTGCATGCCCCTCACCTGGCTGACACCCACTCTGCCCTCCAGGTCCTGTGCAAGGGTCAGCTCCCCTGAGATTCAAAGACCCCCTTCACTTCCCCTGCACTGGGGCCATGTTTCATTTTTCCCTTCTCTGTGTTCCTGGGATGACAGCCCTGACCCGGGTCCGTCCCCTCCAGAGGGCAGCCTGGTGCCCACCAGCCTCAGAATCAGGCTGGGGTGACACGATCCTTTGTCCACTCTCCACTTCCTGGTTCTGGCCTACTGCCCCCACCCTCTCCATTTTTGGTCCTTCTGTTTCCTTCTGACTGCTGCCCCAGGCCTGCAGACCAGTAGGAACAAGCCCAGTGCCACTTGCCCAGGACTTTCGAGCTGAATGAGGTTAAAAACCCTGGCCGAATACAGCAGGGTGGGAAACACCTTTCTCCGGGTGGCAAATATTAGGATACTTGAAATATGGCCATTCTGAATCAAGTGACAAGCCTGAACATGAAAATACAGTTGTTCCCATTTAAAATGACATTTTTGGCCGGGTGTGGTGGCTCATGGGTGTAATCCCAGCACTTTGAGAGGTTGAAGTGGGCAGATCACTTGAGATCAGGAGTTCGAGACCAGCCTGGCCAACATGGCAAAACCCCATCTCTACTAAAAATACAAAATTAGCCAGGCATGGTGGTGTGCAAGTGTAATCCCAGCCACTCGGGGGGCTGAGGCAGGAGAATCACTTCAACCAGGAGGCGGAGGTTGCAGTGAGCTGAGATCGCACCACGGCACTCCAGCCTGGGCAAGAGACTGAGAATCTGTCTCAAAAAACTAAAACTAAAACTAAACTAAAATAACACCATTAAAGGAAGGACAGGCAAGCTGCAGCGTGGGAGAAGGTATCTGTAATGTACATATATGTGGACAAGACCATGAGACTGTAAGAAAGCCCTACCAATCACTGGGAAAAAGACAAATCCTTCATTAGAAAAACAATCAGAAGACTCGAACATGCATTTTCTCAGAGTCTCCAAGAACCTGGCTCAGTGGCTCACGCTTGCAATGCCAGCACTTTGGGAAACCAAGGTGGAAGGATCACTTGAGGCCAGTTTGAGACCAACCTGGGTAAAATAGCAATATTCTATCCCTAAAAAAATTTTTCAAAAGCCAAGCGTGGTGGTCTGTGCCTGACTGAGGTGGAAGGATTGCTTGAACCCAGGTGTTTGAAGCTGCAGTGAGCTATGATCTCACCACTGTGCAATCGTATGACTGTGTGCTGTGATCATGGCTCACTGCAGCTTCAAACACCTCAGTTCTAGCCTGGAAGACAGAGCGAGACCCTATCAATCCATCAACCAATCAATCAATAGAAATAAACAGAAGTGGTGCATGTGGGGCCTGACCGATTGATTTGGGAGCCTTCAACAATAAGAACAATTAGAATAAGCGAAACCCTGAGTAAGGAGACCCTGGCAGAGAAGATATTCTAAATAAGGAAAAAGTGGCACTGATTCTCAACACCCCTCCGGCAGCGGCCCAGCCTCATTTCCTGCCTCTCCAGCCTCCGGTCTCTCTGGGCTGTCCTGAGCTATTCACATTTCCACGGGGCTCCCTGGGCTTACAACACTCTTCTTGTGACCCCTCCCCACGAACTTCTACTCATCCTCTACCACAGAACTTAACGTTCCTCTCCCAAGAGGCTGTCCCTGTCCCTAACACAGCAAGGCTACCTGTCGCCATCTTCGCTGTGGCACACATAGCAGTCAGCCAATGCCCTCTACTCTGGGTGTTCCCACAGCTTAACTGGAGGCCTGGGCTGAATAACCTTGGGAGGCATCTGTGTGTTCCTGCCATAAGCACGATGCCTGGCGCATGGCACAGGACGCCATGTCTCCTCCTAAAGTGGTCAGTCCTGAGCTCTCTGTCTAGCATGAGGCTGGAATGGGCAGACTAAGGCTGAAGGCACTTCTCACTCCCTAGCTACCTCTGAGGTCTGATCTGACATCAGCTGAAGAGCCAACCCCTATCTCTTCTCAAAGGACAGGTGCTCTCAGGGAAGTTCCATCTCCAACAAGGTGGATCTAAGCTGTGCTACAGAAAAGGATGAGGTAAACCCCGGTGTCCCGAGTGCCAGGCGGCTCTCCCTGTACTTGCAGGAAACGCACGCTAGCCAGGTGGGAGCGTGGGAGGCACCGTGCCAGGCACCAAGAGCATGAGACTAGAACAAGCCAACCTCTGACTTCACAGGGCCAATCCTCCAGCCAGGGGAAGACAGGCTCCGAGGAGGATCCCAGCAAGATGGAAGAGCCACGTGGCAGAGCAGACCTGGCTTTAAATCCTGGCTCTGCCACCAGACAGGCACGGGACTGCCCAGGCCCTGCCCCTCTCTTGCCTACACTTCTATTATTTAAAGTGCAGCATCTGGTCTCTGCAGCCTCCCTGGTGCCTAACTAGGGAACTTAGTTAATGCCCAATAGAAAAAAGGGCATTCCTTAGAAGCCGGCCAGCCTGTGATTTCAAAGACATCCATGGCACAAGGTGGCGTGTGCTAAGACCACACAGATGGACGGCACGGTTCATGCAACAGGGACGGACAGGACAGGATGGGTTCACACCCCAGCTTCAAAGGGAGCAGACGCTTATGGCTGAAGAAACCAGGAAAGGCCTCTTGGAAGAGCTGGCTTCTCTTCTCAGGAACAGAAAATGCTCCCCAGAGAGACACTGCCACAGGAAGCGGGCTGCCAGGGATGGCAACTTCTGAGCTCGGCTCCAGCCCCCAAAGCCCAGCACATGGGTGGGGAGGAGGGCTTCTGTGTGGATAAAGCAGAACGCCAGGCTAGCTGGCTCTGTGGGCAGAGAGGGGAGCCTCTGGGCTGGAGCATCAGAGTGGACAGGCTGTACCAGCCGCTCTGCCCTAAGGCAAGGGTTCTCCCAAGAAGTGTGAGTGGACTATCGGGGAAAGGGGACCTAAGGAGACAGAGGAAGACCTGTGCCTCTAGGCCACTGGTGCAACACAGAACAATTCCTTTAAGTTCCTGCTGGTTAAACCCATCCTGCCAGCGAGGCTGCCAGGAAACTCCCTTCCCACCCAAGGCCCTGCTGCTGGGCCCGGGAAGCAGGGTTCATGGGCTCAGCCCGAGGGTCCCACACCAGACTGCTCTGAACGGGCTCTATTCCATTGAAGGGCTTCAGACGTGGATTTGCGTGGGGAACCTGAGTGATTATAGGTGGAGAAGAAGGTGCATGAGGCCTTCCTGGTCTCCAATCCAAATTCCTTCCTTTGGAAGCAGGAAAAGCAGGGTGCAAGTCTGGGACCAGCGGGGCCACCAGTGCCCAGGCCAGCAGAGCCCCTTGCCACAGACAGGAGCAACAACCCTGGGAACGGCTGACCTTGCTGTTAACTCCAGGCAGCCATTTCTTCAGGCCTCCAGTGTGTCCCCACCAGGAGGAAGTCCCCCGCACTCGAGTGATGGTGCGGGGGTCCCCTGGCCAAGGGGCATCAAGGCAGTCTGCAGCCAGGGACAGTGTCTGGAACTGACCTTCTCGGGGCGGGTTCCTCAGATGGAGACGAATACGTGCACCCCATGACTCCTCACTCCCAGCTCCAGGACTTAAGGGAAAATGAGGGTGGCAGCTCTCTCCCGGACAGCAGCAGGGGCCAACGGATGGAAAGTTCGGGACTACACATTCCCCATTCTGTGCTGGTGGGGCAGCTGCCTGGGCCCGTGGCCTCAAAGTGCTCCTGGACACCCCAAAGTCCTCTCAGAATCTCCCCCAGCTCCTGCCTGCGTCTGTCCCCACGAGCCTGAGAACTCTGCAACATCTGGAGCCCCAGCAGGCAGGACTCCAGATGCCAGACCGAAGCCTCCCATGAGCCCCTGCGCCGGGCACACACCCCTCCTCCTTCTGTATGGACCGAGGGAAGGAGAAAACCTTTCCAACCCCGACTTGGGTCTCCTTGGTAACTGTTTATATCAGAGCCCTTCTCCCCAGCCCTCCCCCTTTCCCATCTTTAAAAAAAAAGGAAGTCGTGTCTGAGGAACAAAGCTCTTGGAGACTCTAGAAGGCAGCCTGCAGGTTGCTATGGCAGGGCTGCTCACCATAAAGGAAGCCACGCTGATCCCGCTGCCAGGGCGCTGCACAATCACATTAAATTAGATCCCCGCCTTCCCCCACACAAAAGAACCGCGGACAAACAGAGCCTAAGACACTGGGTCTGTGTCAGTGGGAAGCATCCTGTGTCTGTGAAACACACACCTGCTCTCCCACTGGGGCAGTTGGGGAAATGCCCGGCAAGGTGAGCGTCCATTCTCGAGGGAGATGGTCCATCTTGGGGACCACCCTTCAGAGGTTCCTGAGTGCACACAGCCCATCAGAAAGGCCAAGACTCAGTGGGGTGTGGTGGCGCACGCCGGTAATCCCAGCACTTTGGGAGGCCAAGGCGAATGGATGCCTGAGCTCAGGAGTTTGAGGCCAGCCTGGGCAACATGGCCAAACAGCCCATCTCTACCAAAAATACACAAATTAGCCAGGTATAGTGGTGTGTGCCTGTGGGCCCAGCCACTTGGGAGGCTGAGGTAGGAGGATCACTTGAGCCTGAGAGGTGAAGGTTGCAGTGAGCCACGATTGTGCTACTGCACTCCAGCCTGGGTGGCAGTGAGACCCCCATCTCAAAAAAAAAGGCAGACAAAACCAGAAACCTCAAGGCTCCAGCTATAGAGGTAGCAGCTGTCCCAGGCCTGGAGCCCAGAGACTACGTGACTCCAGAATGGAGCATGAAAGGTTCCAATTAGGCCTCTCCACGCCCAAATTGGGAGCAGGAGTTTCTCTGGGTCCGGGCTCCGAAGTCAGCTGCAGTCCACCGCCTGGAGATTAGGGAGGGTGCTGAAAAGCACTGAGTCGCTTGGACCGAGATGAACCAAGATGTGCGGTTCATTTTGCTCTAGTCCCAGGCGACGCTGAGCAGCGTTTCTGGAAACTGCAAATCCAGTTGGATTTTCTGCACAGTGGGCCCAGTTTCTCCTGAGACTGTCCCCTGCCCTTGGTGACACATGAGGAAGCTGCTCTGGACCAGCTCCCTTTCAGGGCCTAGCATCTAGAGCCATGTTATCCAGGCTCCAGGGTCACAGGTGCCCACAGTGAGAGAAGGGGTGGCGGCTGAGGCACAGATGGCAGCAGAGCTGGGGGCAGCCTGCTCATGGCAGGACAGACAGCAGGCTCCACTAGGCGGGCCCAGATTTCTTGACCTTCAGAGCCTGGTGGCATGAGGCTAATGGTTTGAAACACCAGCCTTTGGTGAAAACAGAAAGAGGTTTTCCAGAGCTTAGACAGAAGCCAGCAGCTGTCTCTGCAGACAGGGACTCTGATGAATACGTGGGGAGGGCAGCTGCCTGAGACAGCTGGCCACAGGCAGGGGGAGGTGACAGTAGGTGTGAGTGGCCACAGGTCACAAACAAAACAGAGAAGGAAATGACTACTTACCGAGTGCCTACTGTATGCCAGCTAGCATTCAAGGAGCTATTTTATTTCATTTAATCCTCACCACCCCATGCAGTAAGCAAGGACAGGACAGTAGGGCTGGGGGTGGAGTGGTAATTCGACTCCAGGCTTGTGAAAGCTCCAGGCCACAGTGACCCTGCCCCCAGGGTTCCTGTCTGCTCCCCCAGCCAGGTGCACCTGCCCCCACCCTACCCTGTCTCCAGTGTGTCCCAGGAACATTCAGGGAGCGCATCTCATGGCCCTTCCCAGGGATCCTGGTGCCCCATGCTCAGGACTCTCTAGGGCCCTGGTGGGCTGCCACTCCCTCATCCCCACCCTCTTATGTCCTCCACGTGTTCAAATTGGGACTCCATGGGCAAATCTGTGAAGACCTGAAAGCCTTGGGGCACTCTTCTGACCACCTCAGCAGTGAGCCCGAGCCAGCGGATGGCCAGGAGACAGAGAAGAGAAACTCAGGGTTATTCAGCCCCTCGGTGACAGAGAGAAAAGGCCACAGCCTCAGACGGTAAGATGATCTGATGTGGCACAAAGTGGCCCTACTGTTTTGTGAGCAATCAAAGGGGACGGAAAGAAAGAAAGAAAGACGCTCTGATAAACGTATATAATTTTTGTCATTTATACCTCAATAAAGCTGAGAAAAAAACCCATACCCCTTAGAAGGTCCCAAGGCCCTCTAAGATGCTCTCCTGTGTCAGCTTCCTCCATGATCCAACTCTTTAAGACCTCTGATTCCCCCCATGACCCGTGATGCCCTTGGTGACCTGCGCCTTGGCTCTACCAATCCTCTACCTCCTCTACCTCCTTCCTCAGAGGAGCCCCGAGCGTCCTCGCCTCCCCAGGATGTGCCTTCCTCAGAGGAGCCCTGAGTGTCCTCGCCTCCCGGCCTCTGCACAGGCAGCTCTTCCCCAGCCTCCTACTCAGTCTCCCAGGCTCCTGTGGGGGCATCTCATCCCTGACACACCCGCAATGCGGTGGGGGGGGGTGCCCTTTCTCTGCATTCCCACCACCCCCAGGCCAGTAGAGCATGTGTCCCACTGTGCCATCAACAGCTCCCCCTCCTGCACTCCGACAGTGCCCAGTGAAGTCAGGAGGGCAGACAACATGCGCTCTGCATAGCAGTTCCTGACAGCCCATGTCTGGAGTTTCAAGCACCTGTTAGAGTGACAGAAACCACCCCCATCCCATCAGGGACCAGGAAAGGAAGGAAAGGAGGCGAAGTCCCCTTGGAAGTCAGGTGGCAGCAGAAAACCCAGACCTGTGCTTGCAGGAGTGGCAGAAACATCCTGGCCCATGTAGCGGGAAGCACTGGGCCCTGTGTACCCTCTACACTTGTAGACACAGGCTTCCCTAATGCTTTCTTCCTTGAAAGTCTCATTTGTGTTTCTCTTTTCATGTTCGGTGGAGTCAAGGACCTGACTACAGAGAAAGTGACCCAGAACCGGATGTGGCAAGACCTCCAGATCCACTCCCATCTCTCAGCACTCAGGAGATAAAAACAGATACATGTTGGGCCAGGCACGGTGGCTCACGCCTGTAATCCCAGCACTCTGGGAGGCCAAGGTGGGTGGATCACCTGAGGTCAGGAGTTCGAGACCATCCTGGCCAACATGGTGAAACCCCCGTCTCTACTAAAAATACAAAAAATTACCTGGGCGTGGTGGCGCGTGCCTGTAATTTCAGCTACTCAAGAGGCTGATGCAAGAGAATGGCTTGAACCTGGGAGGTGGAGGTTGCGGTGAGCCGAGATGGTGCCATTGCACTCCAGCCTAGGCAATGAGAGAAAAAACAAAACAGAAAACAGACACATGCGATGCTGGCAGCCCTGACCCCTGGCTCTCCTGGGCTTTCTATCAAGAGCAGGCCCCAGAATGAAGGTCACTCAGGAAAATGAGATCTTTTGTGTTTTTCAAAAGCAATCCCCAGGGGGATGTAACCAGGAAAATGCAGACTGTGGGAAACTCTGTGATACAAATGACGTTTCCAGGAAGAAATGGGATGAAAGGGAAGCCTAAGAATGGAAAGGGACTTGACGTGTAGGTTAAACGGCAGGGACAGGAGTAAGACTGGCAGTTGCCAGAGGCTGACTGCCCGCGGCGGAGAATGATTGCAAAGAGATAGGAGAACAACGTTTCGGAGAGACAAGATGTCCTAGATCTTGACTGTGCTGTTGATGACAGAATTGCACACATCTGTCAAGACTCATGAAATTGTGCACTTAAAAAGGAAAATTTTGGCCCAGCGCCGTGGCTCATGCCTGTGATCTTAGCACTTTGGGAGGCTGAGGCAGGAGGACCACTTGAACTCAGATGTTCGAGACCACCTTGGGCAATATAGTGAGACCTTGTCTCTACTGAAATTAAAAAGAAAAATTAGCCAAGTGTGGTGGCACATGCCTGTAGTCCCAGCTACTCAGGGGCTGAAATGAAAAGATCCCCTTGAGCCTGGGAGGTAGAGGCTGGAGTGAGCCCTGATTACACCACGGCACTCCAGCCTGGGTGACAGAGTACCCTGTCTCAAAAGAAGTGGGGAGGGGGGCATTTTACTGTATGTAAATTATATCTTAATATAGCTGACCTCTCCCAAAAGAAGATTTATTAATCAACTGCAGTGTACAGATCTTGTTTAGATACTGAATTTTAATAACTGTTAAACAAAATAAAACACTGATCAATCCAGGACTATGAATAAATGTTGCCTGGGTACCTAATGATGCAGAAGAATTACTGTTGACTCTCAAGGTGTGAGGATGGCATTCTATTATGTTCAGAAAGCAGAATCCTTGAATTTTACTTTTTTATTTTTTGAGACAGGGTCTCACTCTTCGCCCAGGCTGGAGTGCAGTGGCACAAACAGAGCTCACTGCAACCTCAACCTCCTGGGCTCAAGTGATCCTCCCACCTCCGCCTTGTAAGTTAACTGGGACTACAGGCATGTGCCACCACACTTGGCTAATGTTTGTGTTTTCTGTAGAGACAGGGTCTTGCTATGTTGTCCAGGCTGATCTTGAACACCTGACTTCAAGTGATCCACCTGACTTCAAGTGATTCTCCTGCCTCGGCCTCCCAAAGTGCTGGGATTACAGGCGTGAGCCACCATGCCTGGCGAGTCCTTGAATTTTAGAGGACTGAAATATTTCCAGATGAAGTATGACATCTGGGGATGGCATTAAAATAATCCAGGACTGATGGGGCAAGGGGCAGGTGGGCAGCGGAAAGAAATAAGATTGGCCAGGAGTGGGTAGTTATGAAAACTGGGGGCTGGGGGCGTATGGGTCCACTCTCCTGTGCTCTACACTCTGGGGTGTGAAATGTTCCATAAGAAGCTTTCTTTTTCTTTAACGCACTCTCGCATTTCAGGAGCAAAGCAGAGGTGAAGAGGGAGCTGCAGAGCATCTCAGGGCCAGTGGGGGCAAAAAGAGCACAGCAGCCTGAGCTGGCCGGAGGGTCAGGCAGCGTGAATGCAGCGCACAGGTCCCAAGCAGAAGCAGGGAGCTACTCAGCTGCCCCACTGCTGGTGGGCATCACCATCACGGGTGGGTCCAGTGTGACCAGATCCTCTTTTTTTTTTTTTTTTTTTAAAAAAAAGCTATAAGCCTGAGTTTTTGATATTGTCATACTTTTTTTTTTTTTTTTTTTTTGAGTCTCACTCTGTCACCCAGGCTAGAGGGCAGTGGTGTGATCTCAGCTCACTGTAACCTCCACCTCTTGGCTTCAAGTGATTCTCCCACCTCAGCCTCCCGAGAAGCTAGGATTACAGGCGTGCACCACCATGCCTGGCTAATTTTTGTATTTTTTGTAGAGATGGGGTTTTGCCATGTTGGTCAGGCTGGTCTTGAACTCCTGACCTCAGGTGATTTGCCAACCTTGGCCTCCCAAAGGGTGCGTGAACCACTGCACGGGGCCTGATATTGCTACACTTTTTAATGTTCTAATTAAAATATTTTTAAAAAATACTGTGTGAGCCAAACCCAGCCTGGAGACCACGGGTTTCCCTCGAGGCACCCACACACACAGATTTAGCCTCTGTTAATTCAACAGCCATTCTCTGAGAAGCTTCCCTCCGACAGGCGGCCCTGCACTAATGGGATGTTCTCTGCTCCGCGGGACGTTAAAATACAAAGTCCATCACTCAGAGGGTGCGCCATGTGGTGTCCCACATGTGTGAGCAAAGCTGCCAGGAACAGAGAGCCCACGGGAGCCCTGGAGCCTACTTCAGAGCCTACACAGTGCGTAATCCCAGCACTTTGTGGGGCTGAGGCAGGAGGACTGCACAGCCGGGACAACAGAGCGAGACCCTGTCTTTAAAAAAAAAAAATTAGCCAGGCGTGGTGGCATGTGCCTGTCATCCCAGCTACTCAGGAGGCTGAGCACTCCCTGGGGCTCCCTGAGGGCAAGAGCTGCCCTGTGTGAAATACTCTGTCCAGAGGTGCAACCTGAGTGAGTGGGAGTGGACGTGAAAGAGTCATTCATTATTATTTCTTTTTTTTTTAGATGGGGCCTTGCTCTGTCACCTAGGCTGGAGTGCAGTGGCACAATCTCAGAGCACTGCAACCTTGGCTTTCCAGGCTCAGGTGATCCTTCCACCTCAGCCTCCTGAGTAGCTGGGACTACAAGAGTATGGCCTGGCTAGTGTTTGTATTTTTTTGTAGAGACAGGGTTTCGTTATGTTGCCAGGCTGATCTTGAACTCCTGGGCTCAAAGCGATCACTGGCCTTGGCGACCTAAAGTGTGGGGATTATTGGTGTGAGCCACCACACCCGGCAGAAAGGGCCATCTATTATCATTACTACTACAATTATTATTAAAAAGAACCTGCTGCTCATAACCACGCCTCTCTAACAAGTCTTTAATTGCTATTAAAGGAGAAAACAGTGTTTATGGAATGGAAGGCTCAATATTGTAGGATGTCAACTCTTCCCATATTAATTTACAGATTCAATCCAATTCCATCAAAAAATCCCACCTGGTTTTTTTTTTTTTTAAATGTGTTTGGCCTGGTGCAGTAGCTCACACCTGTAATCCCAGCACTTTGGGAGGCCAAGGCAGGTGGATCACTTGAGGTCAGGTGTTTGAGACCAACCTGGCCAACATGGCAAAAACCCGTCTCTACTAAAAATATAAAAATTAGCTGGGCATCATGGTGGGCGCTTATAATCCCAGCTACTTGGGAGGCTGAGGCAGGAGAATCGCTTGAGCACTGGAGGTGGAGGTTGTGGTGAACGTGATATCGTGCCACTGTACTCCAGCCTGGGTGACAGGGCAAGACCCTGTCTCTAAAACAAAATAAATACCAATTATAGAAGCTACTATAAATCATGGTGAGAATTCCTGATACAGTCCTGGGCCACATACCTTCTCCACACTAAGCCCTGTGACTCCCCGCAGCTCTGTGCTGTGGCAGAAATCACCTGTGCTCACTGAAATACGGGTAGTCAGGGACACTGATGTGGGATTCAGAGGAGGAGGTCTAGCCTCGAGGCCCGGCTGTTATCAGCTAGGTGACCTTTCTGAGCCTTAGTTTTCTCATATTTTCTGTAGAGACAGGGTCTTGCTATGTTGCCCAGGCACGTCTACAACTCCTTGGCTTAAGCAATCCTCCTGCCTTGACCTCCCAAAGAGCGGGATCACAAGGGTGAACCACTACACCCAACCTCCTACTTTGTAAAATAATATCTACAGGCTGAACGTCCCTAATCTAAAAATCTGAAATCCCAAAAACTTTTTGAGCACCAACATGATCCTCAAAGGGAAGAATCACTGGAGCATTTCAGATTTTCGGATTAGAAATGCTCAGCCTGTGAGTAGAATACAAACATCCAAAGTCCAAAATCCAAAACACTTCTGTCCCCAAGCACTTCAGACAAGGAATACTCTCCTCAAAGGTAAATGAACACCATTGCTTTTTGTTTATTGTAGAGATGGGGTCTCCCTATGTTGCTCAGGCTGGTCTTGAACTCCTGGCTCAAGTGATCTCTGTGCCTCAGCCTCCCAAAGCACTGGGATCACAGGCGTGAGCCACCATGCCAGGCCTATGAACATTATCTTAGAAGACTGAAAGCAGCATAGCAAAGTGGAGAAAATGTGGCTTGTGGAGCTTGCAGACTTCATTCAAAAGCCAACCCTGCTGCTACTGAGAAGTTAGGTGGCCTTGAGCAAATGCCTCAATCCCTGGTGCCTCGGTTTCTTTGTCTGCAAAATGGGCTGCTAATGTCTTCATGGAAGGGCTATTTAGACTGGAGATGGTATTAATACAAATAATGACACACGGCCAGGAGCGGTGGCTCACACCTGTAAGCCCAGCACTTTGGGAGGCGGAGGGGGGTGGATCGCTTGAGCCCAGGAGTTTCAGACCAGCCTGGGCAACATTGTGAGACTCCTATTTGTACCAAAAATACAAAAATTAGCCAAGCGTGGTAGGGTGCGCCTGTAGTCCCAGCTACTTGGGAGGCCAAAGTGGGAGAATCTCTTGAGCCGGGGAGGCAGAGACTGCAATGAGCCGAGATCATGCCAGCGTATTCCAGCCTGAATAACAGAGTGAGACCCTGCCTCAAAAAAAATAAATAATAATAATCCATAACATCTGAGAGCCTACTACACACCAGGAACTGGACAAAGAGCTCTGTGATGGGTTAACTCAGTTTTCACAGCATTATGAGGTCAGTACTATTACTACCTCCAGTTTACAGCTGGGGACAAAGACTTGGAAAGACTGTCACCTGGCCAATGTCACATGGCTAATGTGGCAAAGTCAGGACTCAACCATAGCCACCCAACTTCAGGGTCCAGAATTTAGCCCTGGTACTAGAAATATTTCTCTTGTACAGTGTCCAGGTAAAACCCCTGGCCACAGCAGGTATCCAGCATGACTCTGGAAACGGCAGTCCTCCACACACATAAGGTTAGAAGACCATGATTAGGTGGAGAGAATAGAGTTTCAGCATCCTGGTAAAGAGAAACAGAATGAACAAAATACAAGTGCTTTGGGACCCCACAGCTCCAACAGTCTACACGTTTTATTTCAAGTTCATCTTGTGAGGCAGAGAGGTGACGACGGTGAGAACACATGAGCTAAGAGAAAACGCTGCCTCCCTTGGTGGCAGCTCCCCATAATCCCAGGACCCACCCACATCCTCACGCAGGGTGGGCGCGGTTTTACAGATAAGGGCCAGTTCAGAAGCTGGGTCCTGGACCCTGGTCTCTTTATATTGAGTACTATGCTTTTTATCAAAAGTACTATCCCACACCAGGAATGCCAGCCCCAGACGGGATGGGCTGGATTCCAGCTGATCTGCCCTTCCTATCTCGGGCCCTCTGCTCCAAAGTCCTTCCAGCCTCTACCTTTAAGAACCTGCCCAACTCCTGCAGGACATGGTCTGATCCTCACACCAGAGGGAATTCGCCGGTCTCTCCAGCCTGGCCCTGCAACCTCCCAGCCACCTGGCCCTGGGCACATCCCATAACCTCTCTGAGAGGAGAAATGAGGCAACGCACGCTGCCTAATGCATGGCGCTGTTGCAAGGAGGTCCTGATTAGACAATGTAGGTTAAAGCAGTTCACAAAGAATTTCTAAAAAGAACACTGTGGCTGGGTGTGGTGGCTCACACCTGTAATCCCAGCACTTTGGGAGGCCAAGGCAGGTGGCTCACCTGAGGTCAGGAGTTCGAGATCAGCCTGGACAACAGGGTGAAACCCCGTCTCTACTAAAAATACAAAAATTAGCTGGGCGTGGTGGTGGATGCCTGTAGTCCCAGCTACTCATGAGGCTGAGGCACGAGAATCGCCTGAACGCAGGAGGCAGAGGTTGCAGTGAGCTGAGATTGTGCCACTGCACTCCAGCCTGGGTGACAAGAGTGAAAGTCTGTCTCAAAAAAAAAAAAAGTATGTTGCAACACCCTGATTTTCCAGCTGCTTTAACGTAAGTGCCAGCTCTGCGGTCCTTATCGCACCCATCACGGTGCCTGGCACAAAACGCAATCAACACTAACACTACACAGCTCCTATCCCCCAGGGGCAGTGCTGGCGAGTTTATAATCTCTTCCTCATTCAATACAAAAGCCTGCCTCCATTTAGGAGATGAGGAAACTGCGGTGGAAAGAGGTTAAGGTCTCACGCAGGGCTCGCCCAGCACTAGAGCGTAAGCCTGATGAAGACAGCATTCATGTATTTTCTTCATGGCTGGGGCCACAAACCTTAAGATAGTGTCTGGGAAACTATAGGTAGGGCCTCAGGAAATATTTACTCAGTGAGTCAATGATGGAAATAAGATTGAACCCTGTTGTTTGTTTGTTTTTTTTAAAGAAGGAATCTCGCTCTGTCTCCCAGGCTGGAGTGTAGTGGCACAATCTTGGCTCACTCCACCTCCTGGGTTCAAGTGATTCTCCTGCTTCAGCCTCCCTAGTAGCTGGGATTACAGGCGTGCACCACACCCTACTAGTTTTTGTATTTTCAATAGAGACAGAGTTTCACCATGTTGGCCAGGCTGGTCTCGAACTCCTGACCTCAAGTGATTCACCCATCTTGGCCTCTCCCAGTGCTAGAATTACAGGCGCGAGCCACTGTGCCTGGCCCTGAACCCAGTTTTTAAAAATGTAAAACTAATTCCCTGGCCATAGTACAAGAACTGTGTTGCATGAATATCTGCTTTCATGTGTGAAGGCTGTAACTGTTACCCAGCTTGGAACAGGGCGTCAGGACTTGATGTGGACTGCATGCTTTACCGGGCTCAGCCTTGGAGAATGACTTTTCCATGTCGCTTGTTCTCGCCAAGACAGCCACAGCCTTGGACTGGAACTGACATGACAGACAGCCCCCACTGGTGTCAGCACCAGCCCAGGGTGGTCCTGGAGTACAAGCTACGGCTTAGCTGGGACTGGGTCCCCTGCAGACACAGAGAATCAATGGGGTTCTGGTCTGAAAACAGTTCCTGATCCTGCCCCTTGCCAAATCTAGGGAGTCTCTGAAGGCAGTAGGCCTGTGCCCCTGGAGCTCCCTCAGCCCAGACCTGACCTGGCAGGTCCCCACTTAAACCTGGCTTCGGGCATCTGGAGTCTGAGATTGAGCTGAGAGTAACTGCAAGAAAGTGATTCTGGCTGCAGGACCCTCAAGTCTGGAGAATGACATTTCCATGTGGCTTATGGAGATCAATCTTGGAGCTACAGGGACGAAGTCTCTTAGGCAGACCTTCCATATCATTTTTTCCTATGTACATACCACTCTACTATTATTTCGTGTTTTCTTTTAACTAGTCCATCCTTTTCACTTATTCTTAAAAGGCAGCTTCATGAAAGGGTTAAAAGAGCAACAGAATAAGACTGTGGCCCGTCCAGAGACTCTGCGCCCATTAGCACGCAGCCTTCCAGGCGGCCACAGCCTTAGAAGGCTTTAAAATGCCAATTCTAGGTTGGGTACACTGGCTCATGCCTGTAATCCCAGCACTTTGGGAGACCAAGGTGGGTGGATCACTTGAGTCCAGGAGTTCAAGACTAGCCTGGGCAACACAGTGAATCCGTCTCTATAAAAAATAAATAAATAAGGCCAGGTGCGGTGGCTCAAGCCTGTAATCCCAGCACTTTGGGAGGCCGAGGCGGGTGGATCACGAGGTCAAGAGATCGAGACCATCCTGGTCAACATAGTGAAACCCCGTCTCTACTAAAAATACAAAAAATTAGCTGGGCGTGGTGGCACATGTCTGTAATCCCAGCTACTCGGGAAGCTGAAGCAGGAGAATCGCTTGAACCCCGGAGGTGGAGGTTGCAATGAGCTGAGATGGCGCCACTGCACTCCAGCCTGGCTAACAAAAATGAAACTCCATCTCAAAAAAAAAAAAAAAAAATTAGCCAGGTGTGGTGGAGGGCACCTGTAATCTCAGTTACTCTGGAGGCTGAGGTTGCAGTGAGCTGAGATCACGCCACTGCACTCCAGCCTAGACAGAAGACCAAGACTCCATCTCAAAAAAAATTAGCTGGGCATGGTGCACACCTTTAGTCCCAGCTACTTGGGAGGCTGAGGTGGGAAGACTGCCTGAGCCTGGGAGGTGGAGATTGCAGTGAACCTGCTTGTGCCACTGCCACTGCTACTGCACTCCAGCCTGGGCAATACAGTGAGACCATGTCTCTTAAAAAAAAAAAAAAAAAAAAAGGGTTCCAGCTCTGCTGTTGCTTGCTAATGACCTTGGCAGGCCTGTTAACATCCTTGAACCTCCAGTTCTTTATCTATAAACTGGTGTCATTCTTGGAATACCTTCTGTGAAGGTCAAATAAACAGCAGATAGAGAGGGGTCTCAGAAAACCCACGTAAGAGATTATTAAGGGAGAGCTGAAGCACAATCTAGCAAGAAGGCAAAACCCAAGGGTTGCCCCAGAACGCCACAAGGGACTCTGCCTCTTTCAGCCTGCGGTGCCCGTGCAGGACACTGCCTGGAATGGTGACAGAAGAGGGATAGACAGGAGGCTGAGAGGCGGCACTTACGATGTCTGAATTTTGGTGAACTCAGGGACTTCTTCTTTTTTCTTTCTAAAGAGGAACCAGTAGGTTAGGAGACCCACGATGAGTGAAAACAGAATCATGTCCGTCATGCTGAAAAGAGACGCTTCTTCGGCCGCTGCCTCAGACACAGTGGAGCTGGTGTCCATGTTGGAGTCCCCCATGTTGATCATGAAACTGTCAGGAGAGAGACACAGCAGATGTCAGCGGGGGGAGCAGGGCACCCCTGAGGCTGGCTGGGGTGGCCACCTGAATGCTGGGCCACATGCCCCTGGGGCTGGGTAGGAGGAGGGGCTCACACAGCCAGGTTCCTGCCAAGACAGCCACAGCCTTGGACTGGAGCTGACACAACAGACGGCCCCCAGTGGTGTCAGCACCAGCCCAGGGTGGTCCTGGGGTGCAATCTAAGGCTGCAGCTGGGACTGGGTCCCCTGCAGACAGAGAGAGTGACAGCCACTGACTCTCAGTGTGCTGGAACATCCTCCAATCCCACAAGGACACTGCACAGAGTGGGGGCAGGGGTCCATGAGAGAGGGGATCACTTTGCAGCAAACCCTTTCCCCAGCTGTGTGGTTGGCTGGGGTTGCCCCAAACCTGCATGTTCCAAAACCAGTCCTGGCCCTTGAGTGGCTCCTGATATTCATGGGCCTTGAAATATCCTGCTTGGCAAGAGTGTCTCTGGATTCCTGATACCTTAGGCCATGAAGGTTGTTCCTGCTAACCATGAGATTTATGGTGAATGCCTGGGCGTTTTTGTTTTTGTTTTTAAGAGGCAGGGTCTTGCTCTGTCACCCAGGCTGCAGTGCAGTGGTGCAACCAAAGCTCACTGTAGCCTCAAGTTCCTGGGCTCAAGGGATCCTCTCAGCCTTCCAAGTAGGACGTCTAGGACTACTGGGGTGTGCCACCATACTAATTTTTAAATTTTTTTCTATTGACAGGGTCTCACTACGTTGCCCAGGCTGGTCTCAAACTCCTGGGCTCAAGCAGTCCTCCTGCCTTGGCCTCCCAAAACACTGGGATTACAGGCGTGGGCCCCTGTGCCTGGGGTTTTGAATCGAGCTGTGTCAATCTGACGTCTGTGGGTACTGGAGACGGAGTAGGTAAGCCTTGAGACCCAGGCGCTCCATGCCTACGTGACTGACCCACCAATAAAAGCCCTGGACACCTTCGCTTGGGTGACCTTCCCTGGGCGTCGTCTTCACACGTGTTCTGACACATCGTTGCTGGGAGAATTAAGTGTGATCAGCGACGATGGAAACACACGTGTGGCCCACTGGAAACTCGTGTCTGGTCTCTCTAGACTCCGCCCTACATGCCTTTGACCTTTGCTGATTATAATTTGCATCATTTTGCTATAATAAGCTGTCATTGTAAGCAAAAGCTTTTCTGAGTTCAGTGAGTCCTGGTGAATCACTGAATCAGAGGTGGTCTTGGGGAAGCCTCAAGTCACTAGGCTAGTCCCTATGAAATATGCTCAACTGGTCCTTCCACCACTGACACCAGGTAGTCAGATCTGACATGAGTCAACAAAGCTCCAAGTGAGAGTCCATGAAACATCAGCTTCTGCTGCTTACCAAGGAGGCTGGGCTCAGACTGAAATCAACATCATTCCATTTTGCAATCACGGATATGACCTACCGTGTTTCTGTCACCACAACCAGAGCACCCAGATGCAATCAGGAATGCCTTAGTCATGTGTCAGCAATTAGGCAATGGGAAACTAGGTTCCAGCTGACTTCTGATGGCTGTCACTGTCACCAGGAAACCACAGGGCTGGTCTGGGAAGCCAGGGCATCTGACGGTTCTGAGCATCAGTCCACCCCTATACAACCTGCTGGGAACAGGCCATTCAGAACAGGCCTGCAAGCCTGGGTCTTTGCTTTCTCACTAATCTGAGATGCTTTTCCAATGGCTTGAGTTAGTCTCAGTTTAGCTTTTTTTTTTTTTTGAGACAGAGTCTCTATCTGTCATCCAGGCTGGAGTGCAATGGCGCAATCTTGACTCACTGCAACCTCCACCTCCCAGGTTCAAGCAATTCTCCTGCTTCAGCCTCCCGAGTAGCTGGGACTACAGGCACCGGCCACCCCACCTGGCTAATTTTTATATTTTTAGTAGAGATGGGGTTTCACTATGTTGGCCAGGCTGGTCTCAAACTCCTGACCTCAGGTGATCCACCCGCCTCGGCTTCCCAAAGTGCCGGGATTACAGGCGTGAGCCACTGTGCCTGGCCTCAATTTAGCTTTTTTGATATGACATTAAAGGACAAAGTGAATTCTGTTGTCCCCAGAGAATACTGTTTACATTTAATCTTATCAACACATTTAATATTTACTCAATGCTACTCATATCAGGATCTCTGTCAAGCTTATGAGCCACCGGTCACACTTTCATGGAACCAGACAGAGGGGCATTGAGGATCTGCTTTGACGGATGCTACCAAGACCTGTCCTGCAGAATCATGAGGCAGCAGATACTCAGAGGCTGACTGCAACCAGCTGGGAGTGCTGTGATGACACAGGAAATAATCCCATGTCACCCATCACAAGGCAGCAGCTGATAAGCTTGCACTCCCTGTTCACTTCCTCCCTTCTAACTCCCCAGGTGACCCGGTCCTCTCATTTTCCAGAAGAGGAGATCTAATGCCCATGAAGCCAAGTCCCTGTTTCTTGACACAGACCCAGGCTGATTGTATTAACACATGGCGGTTTCTATTAATTAATCAACCAGGCTGGGAGAGAGGTTAGTGGCACATCTGTACCCACATGATCATCGTGAGAGACTACTGATGGATGGGACTTTCCCCACACAGCAGCCAGGGAGAGGCTTTAAAAAATCAGGTCAGGTCCCCTCCCTGACTTTTTAATAAAAACCAGGGATCCTGGGATTGATTTTTGTTTGATCAAAACCCTGAGATGGACCGGACTCATGCCTGTAATCCCAGCACTGTGGGAGGCCAAGGCAGGCAGATCACCTGAGGTCAGGAGTTTTGAGACCAGCATGGCCAACATGGCAAAACCCTGTCTCTACGAAAAATACAAAAATTAGCTGGATGCCGTGTCACACGCCTATAATCCCAGCTACTCTGGAGGCTGAGTCTGGAGAATCGCTTGAACCCCAGAAGTGGAGGTTGCAGTGAGCCGAGATCGCACTACTGCACTCTAGCCTGGGCGACAAAGCGAGACTCCATCTTAAAAAAACAAAAACAACAAAAAAACCCTGAGATGTCTTCACATCATACTTAGAACAAAAACCTAAAGTGGCCAGGCATGGTGGCTCACGCCTGTAATCTCAGCACTTTGAGAGGCTGAGGTGGGCAGATCATGAGGTCAGGAGCCAAGCGCAGTAAACCGAGATTGCACCACTGCACTCTAGCCTAGGCAACAGAGCGAGACTCTGTCTCAGAAAAAACACCAAGACAAACCTAAAGTCCTTATATAGCTCATAAGGCCTATTACGACCTGGGCCTTAGAATCCACTCCCATCACCCACATTTCTTACACTCCCTTTCCTCACACCTCACAGGTCACACTGGCCTCCTTCTGTTTCAGGGCCTTTATACACAGCCATCTTGTTATTTGCAAAATTCACTCCCTCATTTCATTCAAGTTTCTGCTCAGATGTCACCATCTCAGAGAGACTTTGCCTGAGGACAGAATCTATAACTGCCCCTTGGCCACAATCCCCACCCTCTGACCCCTCAACAGAGTTTATCCCTAAGCTGACATGATATTAAACATTCCCCCCAACCCGCCTATTTCCCTGACTAGAGGGTCAGCCCTTCAAGGGCAGGAACTTGGCTTCATTCACAGACTGGTATATAATGAGCATTTATGTCCATCAGTTGAATAAACGTGAACAAAAGGCAAGAACCCTCCAATTTTCGGGTACCTGGATTGGCAGTGCCTGGCACATGGACTACGGAATGCCTTTACAATCTGAAAACCACACTGTAGCTCCATCAGGACAGTCTGGGAGGCTGACTCCATCCCCTCCCCTGCATGCTGCCTGTCTCTAGCACCTGCACTCACAGCTTCTTTCAGGCTCTTCCCTGAGTTCCAGAGTCAGGACCACACATTCTTGTGCCTCTAAGGAAACTAACACACAACACCAAAGCAAGCAACAGGAGCTGCTCCTTGAGGCCACGAGGGACTCCCTGCAGGCAACAGCTGTGGGCCTCAGCCCTGAGCGCCCCCCACCCCAACCAGCATGCTGGGCACTCCCAGCGCTCAGCCTGGAGGCTCCACAGACTGAGAATGTTCTCAGCATCTTTGAAGTATCAAATGACTTCTGATGGAAGACACGTGTGGTGGGAAGGACCCAGCCATCACTTTATCCAAGGCCCTGAGCTACAGATGAAAATACAAGGGGTAAGCAGCTTGTCCGAGGGACGAAACAAGAAATAGGCCCAGCCTCCTGGCAGGCTGTGTTCACCACCCTCTATTTAGGACATGGGTCTCTCTCCCACTCCGTGTGAGCTCCTTGAGGGAAGAGCAGCATCTCAGGCACCCCTGTGTCTGGCATGCGGTGGGAAAGGAAGGACTCACAAAAAGGAGGTTAAGCTGGGAGGAATCCCAGGATCCAAGCAGTGTGCCTGGGGTATGAAGCCACAAGTGAGCCCCCAGGTTAAGAAACGTAACCACTTTTCCCTTGATGCACACACAAACACCCACCCATCTCTCCAGTCCCATCCAGAGGCACTCTCTGGCTTGCACCTCTGCGGTCCTGCCCCAGAGCCTGACAGGTGTCTGAGATGCCCTTTCTCTCAAAGCTTTGTACTCATTCTCCAGACCTCAGCTCCACCAGTCCTTCCCCAGCACATGCTTCCTCGGCACAGAATCCAGCGCACAGTAACTACTCAAGAGAATAAAGGGAAATCGGTGAATGCACTATGACATGTGCAACTTAAAGTGTGCAGAAATCAAAAACACAAAGTGCAAGGATTTAAAACACATGTTGGGGCCGGACACGGTGGCTCATGCCTATAATCCCAGCACTATCAGAGGCCGAGGCAGGCACATCACTTGAGGTCAGGAGTTTGAGACCAGCCTGGCCAACGTGATGAAACCCCATCTCTACTAAAAATACAAAAAGTAGCTGGATGTAGTGGCGCTCACCTGTAATCCCAGCTACTCCGGAGGCTGAGGCAGGAGATTCGCTTCAACCAGGGAGGTGGACGTTGCAGTGAGCTGAGATCGTGCCACTGTACTCCAGCCTGGGCAACAAAGCAAGACTCTGTCTCAAATAAATAAATAAAATGCATGTTGGGCTTGTCGTGTGTTCTATTTATTTATTTATTGAGACAGATCCTCTGGAACAGAGAAAATGTTCATCGTCCATGGAGCCCCTGGTATCTCAGCAAATTTTTCATGGTATCCACAGACCAAAAAAAAAAAAAACATGCCTAACAGTTCCACATATAAAGTAGTTAGGTCCAAACAATCACTGCAAAGCCAGCTTTGCAAAGATGTAAAATCCTAAGAAGGAACGCAGCAAAGATCTCACGCTCAAAATATGAGCTGTTGGAGTTCAACAGTCTTGAGGGTCTGCCGCATTTGAGAATGAGGTACTTGGGAGTTTCCTGCAGTGCCCTGGCACAGTTTGGGAGCCACTTCTGCTACACCAAATACTCTGACGTCTCGACTGACAACTCTCTTCCAGGTCCGGTGGTCCCTACAGGCACTCCAAGGAGGTTCTGGGAGCCTGTGTGAGCCTTCTGCCCTGAAAGGTCTTTCATCTCTTGAGTGTAAACCTTCAGCAAAAGGAACAGGGGACAAGGCAGAGCTCATGGGGCCAAACGCAGTACCGGTCCGCAACAGCAAACAAGAACTAGACCAGGCTCTTGCCACAGCCCCGCCACACCAGCTGGCTGAGATCCTAGACATACCCCTTACCAACAGAAGGCTTTGATGTGCTCATCTATAAAATCAGGCAGAGAGCTGGGTGTGGTGGCTCACACCTGTAATCCCAGCACTTTGGGAAGATAAGGTGGGCAAACTGCTTGAGCTCAGGAGTTTGAGACCAGCCTGGGCAACATGGCAAAACCCCACTTCTACCACAAAGTACAAAAACTAGCCAGGCCTGATGTTGTGCTCCTGAAGTCCCAGCTATTTGTGGCAGGCTGAGGTGGGAGGATCGCTTGAGCCCAGGAGGCTGAGGCTGCGGTGAGCCATGCTCGCACCACTGCACTCTAGTCTAGGCAACAGGGTGAGATCCTGTCTCAAAAAAAAAAAAAAAAAAAAAGGCACAGAAAAAGGCATATGTCAAAATAGCAGCCACACAGATCTCCCTTACTCTAAATAGGGAAGATCTGACTTGATCTTTTATTTTAGATTACGTCTCTATGTAAGTTTTCATTATTAAATACAACAGACAGACAGAGAAGGGTAAAACTAGGCATTTACAGCTTGACCACAATTCACTGTCTATTTCGGTAGCTGGCTGGTTCCTGCCAAGGTAGCAATCGAGGGCAGCAGCTCCAGTCATGCATACCACCAAGCAAGGTGGACAAATAAACCAGGGAGCACACAGGCTGGGGGCACTGGAGGGAGCTGCACCAGCTTCTCAAAGGGAGAATGACGCAAGAACACAAGGGCTGTCTGTATAACCGTTTGCAACACTGGAACAGGTTATCATCCAGGAAGTATTTGCAGTTTTGCATTTACTGTTTGCAATTTCTGGTCAGTAAACAAGACTGAACAGCCAACTCAGCACCAATATTGGGGTGAGTCAGACACCCCAATCAAAGCAGTAACAAGGAAGGAGAAACCATGTAGTCAGCCCTTAAGCTGACTGTCACTGGCACGTCACGGCCCCCTACACAAGGCTCTGGCATCCACCCTCTGACTACAGGGGGAGCAGGGTTTATTTGGGTTTACAGACCCCCTCCAGCAAGGTTTAGTGGCTTCAAGATGAGGGAAAACCCTCACAGAACCATACCCTACTGCTGCCTAACAGCTCAACCGCCAGAGACTGAGAGGTACTCAGGGAGCACTACACTCTCCAGGGTGACCTGTTAAAAAGCAGTGTCCAAGAGTAACTCAGACAGACACAGCTAGAGTACCCAGGAAGTTTATTAT
The DNA here is from genome assembly GCA_031835075.1 of Saguinus oedipus. Lineage (NCBI taxonomy): Eukaryota > Metazoa > Chordata > Mammalia > Primates > Cebidae > Saguinus > Saguinus oedipus. The sequence goes on from CM063170.1 coordinate 58,811,680, forward strand.
CCATACTGAGATGTTGGTGTAGATTTCTTTTCTCTTTTTTCTTTTTTTTTGAGACAATTTCACTCTCATTGCCCAGGATGGAGTGCAATGGCATGATTTCTGCTCACCATAACTCTGCCTCCTGGGTTCAAACAATTCTCCTGCCTCAGCCTCCTGAGTAGCTGGGATTACAGGCATGTGCTGCCACACTCGGCTAATTTTGTATTTTTAGTAGAGACAGGGTTTCTCCATGTTGGTCAGCCTAGTCTCGAACTCCCAACCTCAGGTGATCCGCCCGCCTAGGCCTTCCAAAATGCTAGGATTACAGGCGTGAGCCACTGCACCTGGCCTGGTGTAGATTTATTTGTGTTTATCTTATGTGGGTTTCGCTAAGCTTCTTGAATCTGTAGATTTATGTCTTTTGGCAAATATAGCAACTTTTCAGCCTTTTTTTGGTTTCTGGAGATGTCATGGCACAATCATGGTTTACTGCAGCCTCAACTTCCTGGGCTCAAGGGATTCTCCTACCTCAGCCTCCTGAGTAGCTGGGACTAGAGGCGTGCCTCACCACACCTGGCTAATTTTTGTATTTTTAGTCAAGATGGGGTTTTCCCATGTTGCCCATTCTGGTATCGAACTGCTGGGCTTCTGCCTGCCTCTGCCTCCCAAAGTGTGGGATTATAGGAGTGAGCCACCATGCCCAGCCGCCATTGTTTTTTAAATTACTTTTCAGCACCACCCTCTCTCTCTCCTTCACCTGGGACTTCGGTGACATGAAAGTTAGATCTTTTGTTATCAGTCCCACAAAATCCTGAGGCGCTGTTCATTTGTTTTGTTTTGTAAGTCTAGTTTCTGCCGTTCAGTTCAGGCAATTTCTACTGTTCTAACTTCAAGTTCACAGATTCTCTCTCCTGTCCTCTCCATTCTGCTGCGGAGCCATCCATTCAGCTGCCCATTTTGGCTATTGTATGTTTCGGTTCTAAGACATCCATTTGGTTCTTCGTTACGTCTTGTTTAATTCCAGCTCTGTTTCATCTTGATGCTGGGGTCTGTTTACTGTCTTTTCACATTCAAGTTGAGAGTTTTGTGGCTCTTGGTATAGTGATTGATTTTTATTGTACCCTGGACATTCTCAATACTTTAAGATCCTGAATCTTATTTAAGTCTTCTCATTCTATTGTATTTTATTTTCAAGACAGTCTCTATTACCCTGGCTGGAGTGTAATTGCATGATCTCAGCTCACTGCTACCTCTGCCTCCCAGGTTCAAGTGATTCTCATGCCTCAGCTATGAGTAGCTGTGATTATAGGCGCATGCCACCATACCTGGCTAATTTATGTTTTTGTATTTTTAGTAGAGACAGGGTCTCACCATGTTGTCAGGGCTGGTCTCAACTCCTGGCCTCAAGTGATCCACCCACCTTGGCCTCCCAAAGTGTTGGGATAACAGCTGTGAGCCACACCCAGACTCTTTTGATTTTATTAAATATTCTGTGTCACCCTGCTGGTAGGGAAGGAAGGTATCGATTCATTGCTGTCAGGCGAGATTCAGCCTTCCTCCTGGGCCTCTGCTGACAAACCATAGCTTGGAGACAGAAGAGTACCTCATTATTACTCCCCAGATGGTCTCCACTGACACACTGGGTGGGGCTTCCTGTTTCTGCCAGGTGGTGAAGTCCTGACTTGCACTGGGTCCTCCTCTGTCATTCCCAAAGAAAGTAGGTTTCCTTGCTTCCTTGAAGAGTTGAGATTTCCTTGGCTATTTTTTTTTAATTTGCTAATTTTCCCTCTTGCAAATTTCTCTTAAAAGATGTCGCAGGTATGAAATAAGACGGAGCAGCACAGCCCTTTGGACTTAACGGCAATTTCTATAGCATTCATTCGTATCTTGGAAGCATTTAGAGGGAAGCCACTAAGAGGGTTTAAGAGCGCAATGCCTTGGCTCTTGATGAGTCTAAAGACATGAGCAATACTTCTCAGCTGTTTACTTGGAGAGTCAATACCAAATTTGAAGAATTAGCCTGTAACAACTACAAATAAGAGCATTTTCACAGAAGTTAAGGAAACTTCAGTACAGTCTGAAATGGAATCTACTTAGATGTGTTATAACGAATGTGAGGGACAAAAAAGGCTTGGCTGGAGCCTGTGGTTGTTCACTTTGTTATTCTCCAGCAGACACTATGCAAGAAGTCTGAACCTATTATATGTGACTGAACAAGGGAATGTCAACGGTATCTGCCTCTCATGGACTTAACCTAAGTCAGTCTTACGAATTTTTGCCAAAAATAGAAGCTGAATGTCCTAACTGTCCCACCATACAGAAGTTCAGTAGCTTAGCAGTGGTAAAGTCTGGTGTAACTATTTTGAGCTCAGAGTGAATACTAAAACTTTTCTAAACAAGAAGAACTGAAAAGTACGGCCCTCTTATTCTAAAAAAGAAAAGAAAAGAAAAGAAAGACAGACAAGAAAAAAGAAAAGGAAGAACTGCCCTCAACCACTATTACCAAGTACGAAATGGCTTTGGAAATTAGCTTTTGCTGCAGACTTGATGTTTCTTAATGAGGACAACCTAAAATTATAAGGCAAAAGAGCAGTTACATGCAAAACTTATACTGCAGTAAAGTCATTTCAATGAAATTAACATTGTATGAATCACAAGCAATGTCAACAATGAGTCATGCAATTCCTAGACTGTCAAGGGTAAAACAGGCAAGAAAACTCCGCATTTTTCTGAGCTCAAACCATAGTTCTAGCCCTAGCAGTGTTTTTCAGATCTTGATCTATGTAAGAAGCAAATTTCCATATTTAAAAATCCATTTAACTCTGCAATGCAATTGAGGAGCCCTCATCTAACCTTCAATTGGATGTGGCTGGTCTGCAGTGTAATAATGCAAAAACGCAAATATCAAGAGGGGACCTAAAAAAACTATAAATACTACCTTCCAGTGACGCATATGCTCCATTAAAGTGTATGCTCCCTGACTAACGTAACTTGGCAGTGCCAATTTGTGTGAAAAGATATTTTCGGCCAGGCATAGTGGCTCACGCCTGTAATCCAAGCACTTTGGAGGCCAAGGCAGGCGGATTGCCTGAGGTCGGGAGTTCAAGACCAGCCTGACCAACATGGTGAAATCCCATCTTAAAAAAAAATTAAAAAGAAAAAAGATATTTTCAAAGCTGTAACCTATACAATCTCATTACAGATGAGCGCTGACAGGTGGTATTTGCAGCGGATTTTGGTGTTTGGGAACACTAACTCAGAACCCCAATGAAACAAAATGGTTTTCTGGGTTTTTTTTGAGCCTTGGTCTTGCTCTGTCACCCAGACTGTGGTGCAGTGGCACAATCACAGCTCACTGCAGCCTCAACCTTCTGGGTTCAAGTAATCCTCTCACGTCAGTCTCCACAGTAGTCGGGACTACAGGCACATACTACCATGCCTGGCTAATTTTTTATATTTTTTATAGAGACAAGGTTTAGCCACGTTGCCCAGGCTAGTCTCAAACTCCTGGACTCAAGTGATCCTCCCAACTCAGCCTCAAAGGGTGCTGGGACTACAGGTGTGAGCCATGGCATCGGGCCCAAAATTGTCATCCCTACAAAAATGGTTCCATTCTTATTAATAAACCTGTATTAAAAACCTACACTCAATTGCTGTGTGTTATTATTTGAATTTCTTTTTTAAAAAAATATATTTTAAAATATAGAGATGGAGTCTGGCTGATCGCAAACACCTGGGCTCAAGCAATTCTCCCACTTTGGCCTCCCAAAGCATTGGGATTACACTGTGTGGACCACCGCACCCAGCCTTATTTGAATTTCATCAACAAAAAATGTGGAAACTTGTTGCCTCTCCTGTTATGTGTAATATCCTAGATTTTAACTCTTGGGATGCAAAGCCTAAAATATTTACTACCTGGTCTCTGATGGAAAATAGTTACTAGCGCCTACTCTAGATAACTGAAGTGCACCTAGTTAATGGGAGCTCTGCACTGACTGAACAGACTAGATGACACAGGCTCTGGTTGTAGGAGTCTGGGCAGGTTACTTGACCTCCCAGGCCTCAGGTTTCTTCTCCATAAAGCAATATAGAGATGGTCACCAAAGATTATCCTCAGCTCTAAAATGCTACACAGCTAGAGAAACACTTCTGGAATATGTGAACAATGTCCATGCTGTCTAGAGTCCATGCAGGGTTCCTTTTGTAGATTACTCAGCCATCGCGTCACTGTACAACGTGCTCAGGGCTTCCTGAGGCAGGAGAGGCTGCCTGCACCCAGAGGGAACCCAGGCTGTGGATCTTAGGTTCCTGCATCTTTTTGGTTCGTTTGTTTTTAGAGACACAGTCTCACTCCATCACCCAGGCTGGAGAGCAGTAGCATAATCACCGTCCATTGCAGCCTCAAATTCCTAGGCTCAAGCAATCCTCCCACCTCGGCCTCCCAAAGTCCTGGGATTCCAGGTGTGAGCCACCATGCCCAGCCCCTGCTGGGATTCACTCAGGTGGCAAAATATTAAGGGAAATATTAGAGAAAGTTGTAAGATTATAGTCTCAAACCTTTGGAAGACTGAAAGGTTTTCATGGGACAGGCTGAAGGCAGACAGTTCTTACTTTAAAGCATTAGGTCCTAGGGTGAAGATTAGGGATAACAGAAGCTTCCCCAGTTAAGTAGGTTTACCCCACATTCCTTTGTCTCTGTTTTACTTATGTAAACCTTGTGCTGGATGGCCCTCTCAAGGGGAGGTTGAAGGGGGATTACCCATTAATGGTATTTGCTCTGGGGTCCGGAACCACAACCTTTTATCATTTGTAAAACCACTCTTTTAACCATGTTAATTATCCACAAGCCTACTGACTTAGAACCTCTATTATTAAATCTACACTGAATAAAGCAAGGAGAAACAGCTAGCTAGGGGTGGGGTAGCTGTAACCGCCCTCTGAGAGCAGCTGATGACCTCCCTAGCCCACTAGATCACTGTACGCTAGTATGTGAGTGTATTTCCTTCATCCGTCTCAGAGTCAGGGTTTGCAGGACAGACCCCCACAGGCAGTGATCAACATCTCAGGCGGTGACCCCGACATGATCAACGCTGCAGGCCCTTGCATCTTTGTTGTTGACGGTGTTTGCCTTTTCTTGTGGCAGGATGACTCTCATCGTTATAAGAGTGCCTATATTTTTTCAAAAGTCTCCCACCCACTTGAAATTGGCTGCTTTGAATTTGTATAAATGAGAAATCAGCTGTTTGTTAGCATGGTATCTAAGATAAGAGTAAGCCAGGCACAGTGGCTTATGCCTGTAATCCCAGTACTTCGGGAGGCCGAGGTGGGTGGATCTCCTGAGGTCAGAAGTTTGAGACCAGCCTGGCCAACATGGCAAAACTCCATCTCTACTAAAAATATAAAAATAATTAGCCAGGGGTGGTGTTGCATGCCTGTAATCCCAGGTACCTGGGAGGCTGAGGCAGGAGGATTGCGTGAGCCCTGCAGCTTGAGGCTGCTGCAGTGAGCTATAATTGCACCACTGCACTCCAGCCTGAGCAACAGAGCGAGATCCCATCACTATATAATAACAATAGTTGGAGTAAAGAGGGCTAGGTGCAGGAGCTCACGCCTGTAATCCCAAAACTTTGGGAGGCCAACGCGGGTGGATCACTTGAGGTCAGGAGTTCAAGACCAGCCTGGCCAACATGGACAAAACCCCAGCTCTACTAAAAATACAAAAATTATCCAGGTGTGGTGATGGGCCCTTGTAATCCCAGCTACTCTGGAGGCTGAGGCAGAAGAATCACTTGCACCCAGGAGGCGAAGGCAGCAGTAAGTCAAGATCCTGCCACTGCACTCCAGACTGGGGAATAGAATGAGACTCTGTCTTGAAAAAAAAAAAAAAGAGTAAAGAGGTTCTTTGAAGACTAGCAACTTCTATATTAAAAAAAAAAAAAAAGACTGTTGAGTAGGGCCTGCAGGGCCCTCTTATACACAGACTTTGTGAAATCCATTCCAGAAACTCAGAGTCGCTTCCAGATTCTTAGCTGGCGGGAGATGTGCTCTGAAAGCCTCACAAGCTACTGCTCTGTGTGGCTAAAGACGCTGAGCACTCCCACCAAAGCAGGCCTGGAACATGTACCAGGCCTCCGCTGGCCTGTGGGGCCCAAAGCACTAAGGGTTCCGGGGAGTGCAAGGCAGGCAGGCTCCTGATCTCACAGAGCTTACAGTCTGGAAGAGCCTCTGGACAATGTACAGGTACAAAAACGTCATGTCAAAGGACTTGCCTCTGCCACTCTATAACCACGCATGCAGTAAACAGCTGAGGAGCACCTGCTGCATGCCAGGAACTGTCAGGTGGGGCAGACACTCCAACTTTGCCCTGAAGAGCTCTCCTGCTATGAGAAAGGGCAGACCTATCCCAATGGGCACAGCTGCTCAGCGAGGCCAGGTACAGGGGAAACAGAGCTGGCAGGAAAAAGCAGGCATGACCGTCTGAAACAGTCAAGGAAGGGGCGCCCAGAGGCCAACATCTGGGCTGGACTGTGAAGAATGACCAGGGTCCACCAGTCAGATAAGGAGGATGAGCGAAGCTACCAAGAGAGTGTGTACCAAGGCCTAGAACATGGAAAACTCAGGGTCTGGGGTAACTCAAGTGAGTTAATCCCATGGTGCAAGGGGATGTACAGATGGCAAGTAAGAGATAAGCATTCATTCATTCATTCAGTGAACAGGGTCTTGCTCTGTCACCAAGGCTGGAGTGCTGTGATGTGATCATAGTTCACTGCAGCCTCCAACTCCTGGGCTCAAGCAATCCTCCTGCCTCAGCCTCCTGAGTAGCTGGGACTACAGGCATGCGCCAACATACTAGCCGATTTTAAAAATTTTTTGTAGAGATAGGGTCTTGCTTAGTTGCCCAGGCTGGTCTCAAACTCTTAGGCTCAAGCAATCCTCCCACCTTGGCCTCCCAAAGTGCTGGGATTACAGGTATGAACCACCACACTCAGCTGAGATAAACTTTCTTAAAAGAGACACCCAGATGAGTGTGTAAGGCCCTAGGGGCCTATACACCAGTCAAAGGTGTTTGGGCCCCCAGGGGGCTGGTGAAGACGGGGCAAGAGGGTGGTGTGATCAGAATGCTGCTACAGGAAAGTAATACTGTACAACGATGCCTGCACCCCCAATATCAATGCAGTCACGTGGCCTTGACCAAGGTGTCCTGGAAAACATTTTCCACTGAAGATGCCTAAATGTCCCCAGCTGACGACCTTTTCCCCACACAATGGGACTTAATTTGGAAACACATGACCAGCATGTGCCCGATGCCGTGACATGAAAGGGGAAGGCAGCTGCTGAGTCAGAGGTGTGCAAGTGTAATTCGGGGGGCAGTAGGTGAACCGCAGGCATGGCTCAGCACAAATCAGTGGGCATGACTCAGCACAAATCAAGCTGACCAGGCTGCAGCTCCCTGTGCCTGCTTCTAGCAGCATCTCTGAGGCCTCGGCTCCCTGGCTCAAATGCCAAGCGGGGCAAGCCTACAGTTCCCCTAAGCTCTGGGGCATTGCATGGATATAATTCAGTGACACCATTAAAAGGTAGCACAAGGTGATTTCTGGACATAAAACTCTCCATAGGAGTTGATGCTGGTTCAGCCTCATGACCATCCCCCCTTTTGCCTCAATTACATTTTTTTTTTTTTTAATTTGAGACAGAGTTTCATTCTTGTCGCCCAGGTTGGAGCTCAGTGGCGTAATCCTGGCTCACTGCAATCTCTACCTCCCAGGTTCAAACAATTATCTTGCCTCAGCCTCCAGAGTAGCTGGGATTACAGGTGCCTGCTACCAAGCCTGGCTCATTTATATATTTTTAGTAGAGACAGGGTTTCACTACATTGCTCAGGCTGGTCTCGAACTCCTGACCTCAGGTGATACACCCACCTTAGGCTCCCAAAATGTTGGGATTACAAGCGTGAGTCACCACACCCAGCCCTTTTTTTAAAAAAATTAAAAAAAAAAAAAAAAAAAAACGGGTCTGGCTCTGTCACCCAGGCTGGAGTACAGTGGTGTGATCTTGGCTCACTGCAAACTCCACCTCCCAGGTTCAAGCAATTCTCCTGCCTCAGCCTCTCAAGTAGCTGGGATTACAGGTGCCAGTTAACATTCCTGGCTAATTTTTGTATTATTATTATTATTATTATTATTATTATTATACAGACAGGGTTTCACCACGTTGTCCACGCTGGTGTTAAACTCCTGACCTCAAGTGATCCACCTGCCTTGGCCTCCCAAGTGCTGGGATTATAGGCATGAGCCATTGTGTCTGGCTGATTGCCTCAATTCATTTTGAATAAAAACATAGAAAAGAGAAACAGAGCCAGGGGACTTGCTTTACTTTTCTAATTCTGGGCAGATCAGTTCTGAAGTCTGCTTCTGCCTCTAGCAAGCCCGCAGCATGGACAGTGCTACTGCCTCCTCTTTGACAGAAACGAGAATGGGATGGGCCGAAGCCAACATGGCCTCCCCAAAAGGGAATGCATGCTACGAATGGATTCGTTTTGTGCTCGATTTGAGAGAGTCTCACTCTGTTGCCAGACCGGAGTACAGTGGCGCAATCTCCACTCACGGCAACCTCTGCCTCATGGATTCAAATTCAAATCCAGCCTCGGCCTCCCAAGTAGCTGGAACTACAGGCGTGTGCCACCATGCCCAGCTAATTTTTGTATTTTTAGTAGAGATGGGTTTTCACCATGTTGGCCAGGATGGTTTTTCTCTTTTTTTTTTTTTTTTTGAGACGGAGTCTTGCTCTGTCACCCAGGCTGGAGTGCAATGGTGTGATCTTGGCTCACTGCAACCTCCGTCTCCCGGGTTCAAGCAACTCTCCTGCCTCAGCCTCCTGAGTAGCTGGGACTATCGGCACCCACTGCTGCACCTGGCTAATTGTATTTTTAGTAGAGATGGGGTTTCACCATGTTAGCCAGGATGGTCTCAATCTCCTGATGTTCTGATCCACCTGCCTCACTCTCCCAAAGTGCTGGGATTACAGATATGAGCCACCGTGCCGAGCCGGAAAGTGCTGGGATTACAGATATGAGCCACTGTGCTGGGCCGGATTCTTTAACAGAGTTCCAAATGAGCTCCACATTGATCATCAAAGACAAACGCAACAGAGTCAGAAAGTGACCCTAGGGCAAAATAGTCCCCAGCACCTGTCACAAGAGAAACAGTAGGCCAGGCATAGTGGCGTGAGCACTTTGGGAGGCCGAGCCTGGAGAACTGCTGAAGCCAGGGATTCGAGACCAGCCTGGGCAACAAAGTGAGATCCCCCCCCCCATCTCAAAAGAAAAAAATTACCCAGATGTGGTGGCATGCACCCATAATCCCAACTACTCGGGAGGCTGAGGCAGGAGAATCACTTGAGCCCAGGAGTTAGAGGCTGCAGTGAGCCATGATTGTGGCTTTGTGTCACTCCTGCCTGGGAGACAAAGCGAGACCCTCTCCACCCCCACCCCAAAAAAAGAAACAGTAAAGGAACTGGACAAGTTAATCCTAAAGAAAAGAAGATTCAGAGGCACTTTATCCCTTCTTTAGATGGTCAGAAAACTGCCAAAGGGAGAGGCTCTGGCATTCAGAAACAGGAGTGGGCACAGAGGACAGAGGTTTACACCCCTCCAAGCAAAGACATTCTTTCTTTGTTTTTTTAATTGTGTTTTAGGTTTTGAGGTACATGTGCAGAACATGCAAGACAGTTGCAAGGACATTCTAATAAAGGAGTCTGAACATACAATGTGCTGTTGTGGGCATGGCTCCCCATCATGGGAGATGAGTTGCAGAAGGCTGGGTCACATGAACTTAATGACAGAAAGTGCCTGTACCCCAAGGGCCTGGGAACAGACCAACCAAATTAATGTTAATTAATCTGTGCTGGCTCATTGGTGAGGATGCCTGTTGAAAAATCCCAAGTGTCTGACTTAATACTTAAATACAGATCTCTGTCTTTGAAACAAGCACGCACACACACACACGCGTGCCCACATGCAAACCCCTAGCAGCCCTTGGAAAAAGGAAGCAAGGGAGAAGTACCAACCCTCTCAATTAAAAAACTAGTTCCACCAGCCAGGCGCAGTGGCTCATGCCTGTAATCCCAGCATGTTGGCAGGCTGAGGTAGGAGGATCACCCGAGGTCAGGAGTTCGAGACCAGCCTGACAAACATGAAACTCCATGCCTAATAAAAATATAAAAATTAGCTGGGTGTGGTGGCAGGTACGTGTAATCCCAGATGCTTGGGAGGCTGAGGCAGGAGAGTCACTTGAACCCAGGAGATGGAGGTTGCAATGAGCCAAGATCACGCCACTGCACTCCCACCTTGGCCTCCCATAGTGCTGGGATTACAGGTGTAAGCCATTGCACCTGGCAGACAGTCATTAAATCTTAAAGCTCCAAGATGATCTCCTCTGACTCCATGTCCCACACCCAGGGCACACTTGTGCAAAGGGTCAGCCCAAAGGTCCTGGGCAGCTCCACCCCCGTGGCTTTGCAGGGTTCAACCTGAGGCTGCTCTCACAGGCTTTGAATGCCTGTGGCTTTTCCAGGCACAGGGTGCAAGATGCTGGTGGATCTACCATTCTGGGGTCTGGAGGGCAGTGGCCCCCTTCCCATAGCTCCACTAGGCAGTGTCCCAGTGGGGACTCTGTAAGGGGCCTCCAAGCCCACATTTCTCCTCCACACTGCCCTACTAGAGGTTCTCAGTAAGGAGTCTGTGCCTGCAGCAGGCTTCTGCCTGGGCACCCAGGCTTTCCCATACATCCTCTGAAATCTAGGTGAAGGCTGCCAAGCCTCTTCACTCTTGCACTCTGCCCACCCACAGGCTTTTACCACCACATAGAAGCCACCAAGACTTACGGCTTTCACTATCTAGTGCGGCAACCTGAGCTATATTTGGGCCCCTCTGAGCCAAGGCTGGAGGCTGAGTGGCCAGGGATGTGAGGAGCAGTATCCTGAGGCTGAGTGTGTGGAGGGGAGCTGGAGGGGAGCTGGAGGGGAGCAGGAGGGGAGCAGGAGGGGAGCAGGAGGGGAGCAGGAGGGGAGCAGGAGGTGAGCAGGAGGGGAGCAGGAGGGGAGCAGGAGGGGAGGCGGCCCTGGGCCTGAACTACAAAGCATTCTTCCCTCCTAGGCCTGGGAGGGGATGCCAGGAAGGTCTCTGAAATGCCTTCAAGGCCTTTCTTCCCTTAAAAAGGAGCACATGGCTCCTTTTTAATTACGCAAATTGCTCTAGCAAGTGGGTTGTTCCATAGCCTGCTTGAATTCTTCTCTTGAAAAAGCTTTTTCTCTGCCACACGGCCAGTCTGCAAATTTTCCAAACCTTTACGCTCTGCTTCCTTTTTAAATATAAACTCCAACTTTAAGTCATTCCTGTGCTCCCACATCTAAATGTAGGGTATGAAAAGCACCCAGGTCACCTCTTCCTTTGTTGCTGTTCACTTTATTGCCTAGGCTGAAAGCGGGATCTTGTTATGAGGGAACACGAGACAAATCCAAACCAAACAGACGTTGACAAAGACAGAGCCTCAAGTTTTGAAAAATGTCAGGACCACGAAAGATAGACTGATCTGAGTAACACACACACTCTCCCACTCTCTCTCTCACACCTGTAATCCCAGCACTTTGGGAGGCCGGGTGGGAGGATCACTTGAGGACAAGAGTTCAAGATCAGCCTGGCCAATGTGGTGAAACCCCATCTCTATTAAAAATACAAAAAAAATTAGCTGGGTGTGATGGCCAGTGCCTGTAATCCCTCAGCTACTCAGGAGGCTAAGGCAGGAGAATCGCTTGAACCTGGGAGGTGAAGGTTGTGGTGAGCCAAGATCGCACCAGTGCACTCCAGTATGGGTGACAGAGTGAGACTCTGCCTCAAATAAATAAATAAAAATCATACAATAAGTGGCCCTTTGTAACTGGCTTCTTTCACTTAGAATAATGTCTTTGAGGTCCACCCACATTGCAGCATCCATCAGCCTCATTCCTCTTCATCCCTGAGTAACATTTCATAGTGTGGATATATCATATTTTGTTTCTCCATTCACTGGGTGGATACTTGAACTGTTTCCTCTTGAGGTCTATTATAAATACTGTTGCTGGCCAGGCACAGTGGCTCATGCCTATAATCCTAGCACATTGAGAGGTTGAGGCAGGAGGACAGATTGAGGCCAGGAGTTTGAGACCAGCCAGGGCAACATAGTGAAACCCCATCTCTGCAAAAAAATTTTAAAAAATAGTGAGGCATGGTGGTGCACACCTGCAGTCCCAGCTACTCAGGAGGCTGAGGTAAGAGGATCACATGAGCCCAGAAATTGGAGTTTACAGTGAGATATGATCCTGACTCTGCACTCCAGCCTGGGTGACAGAGCAAGACCCTGTCTTTAAAAAATAAATACATAAGGGCTGGGCAAGGTGGGTCATGCCTGTAATCCCAAAACTTTGGAGGCTGAGGTGGGCAGATCACTTGAGGCCAGGAGTTCAAGACTAGCCCTGGCCATCGAAACCCCATCTCTACTAAAAATTAAAAAAAACATATTAAAAAAATATATATATATATATATATCAGCCAGATGTGATGGCAGGTGCCTGTAGTCCCAGCTATTTGGGAAGCTGAGGCAGGAGAAATGTTTGAATCTGGTAGGCAGAGGTTGCAGTGAGCTGAGATCGTGCCACTGCACTCCAGCCTGGGTAACAGAGCAAGACTCTATCTCAAAAAATAAATTAAAAACTAAATACATAAAAAATGTTGCTACATTTGGGTATAAGCATGTTTATCTGTTTTCAATTCTCTTGGGTGTATACCTAGAGGCAGAATTGTTAGGCAGAGGTTAATTCTACACTCAATGTATTGAGGAAATGCCAATGTTTACCACCATAGCGAGACCCCGTCTCTTAAATTTCTTTTAAGAGATGGGGTCTCACTATGTTGCCCAGGCTGGAGTGCAGTGGCTGTTCACAGGTGCGATCCCACTACTGATTGGCACCATAGTTTTGACCTGCTCAGTTTCCAACCTGGACCGGTTCACCCCTCCTTAGGCAACCTCATGGTCCCCCACTCCAGGGAGGTCACCATATTGATGCTGAATTTAGTGTGGACACCCGATCAGCATAACGCACTACAGCCCAGAACTCCTGAACTCAAGCGATCCTCCAGCCTCAGCCTCCCGAGTAGCCGGGACCACAGGCACGCGTCACCGCGCCCATGCACTACTTGACATTCCCATCAGCAACATATGAGGGCTCCAACTGCCCCACATCCTTGCCAGCACTATTTTTTGTTTTTGTCTGTCTGCTTACTTTTAGTAGCCGTCCTAGTAGGTGTGAACTGGCATCTCATTTCTCCTGGTCTTGAATTGCATTTGATTTGCATTTTCCTGGTGACTAATGAGGTGGAGCAAGTCTTCATGGGCTTGGTGGCCATTTATATATGTTCTTTGCAAAAATATCCATTCGAGTCCTTCATCCATTTTTAAAATTGGCTTGTTTTGTTGTTGTTGAATTATGACAGTTCTTTTCATATTCTAGACACCAGACCCTTATCAGACATATAATTTGCAAATACTTTTTTTTTTTTTTTTTTTTTTAGATGGAGTTTCGCTCTTGTTACCCAGGCTGGAGTGCAATGGCGCGATCTCGGCTCACCGCAACCTCCGCCTCCTGGGTTCAGGCAATTCTCCTGCCTCAGCCTCCTGAGTAGCTGGGATTACAGGCACGCGCCACCGTGCCCAGCTAATTTTTTGTATTTTTAGTAGAGACGGGGTTTCACCATGTTGACCAGGATGGTCTCGATCTCTTGACCTCGTGATCCACCCGCCTCGGCCTCCCAAAGTGCTGGGATTACAGGCTTGAGCCATCGCGCCCGGCCTGCAAATACTTTTTATCCCATATGAGAATTCTTCTCATTGTCTTGATAGTGTCCTTTGATAAGAAAGCGTTTGCAATTTTTATGAAGTCCAATTTATCTTTTTCTTGTTCTTCCTTGTGCTTTTGATGTCCTAGCTAAAAAACCATTGCCAAATCTAAGGTCATGAAGACTTAACCCACCTTTTCTTTAAGAGCGTTACAGTTTCAGCTCCTATATTTCAGTATCTGATTCATCATGAGTTGATTTTTGTATATGGTACAAGTTACATATACATTTTTTTTTAATGTGAACAACCAGTTGTCCCAGCACCATTTGTTGAAGGGACTATTCTCTGCCCTACTGAATGGTACTGGCACTCTTGTCAAAAATCAGTAAATCATGGATGTGAGTTTATTTCTGGACTCTCAGTTCTTTCCCCTGATATGTGTCTTACACACGAGAGTATCACACTGGCTTGAATACTGTAGTTTGTAGAAAGTTCTGAAACAAGGAGGTGTGAGTTCTCATTTTGTTTTCCTTTTGCAGGACTGCTTGGCTCTGTGGGCCCCTCGCAGTTCCATTTGGACTTGGGATCATCTTTCCCAGGTCTGCATAAAAAGCCATCAGAATTTTGATAGGGACTGTACTGACTATATTGCTTTGGGATGCAACAATATTAAGTCTTCCAGTCAAGGAACACTGAGTATCTTGCCACTTATAGATCTTATTTGCTTTCAGCAATGTTTTGTAGTTTTCAGTATAAACATTTTCTATTTCCTTGTTTAAATTTATATTTTTATTTATTTTTGAGACAGGGTCTTGCTTTGTTGTCCAGGCTGGAGTGCAGTGGTACAATCATGGCACACTGCAGCCTCCCTCTCCCAGGCTCAAGTGATCCTCCCACCTCAGCCTCCCAAGGAGCTGGGACTACAGGTGTACACCACTATGCCTGGCTAGTTTTTGAATGTCTCTAAAACAAGAGTTAGTAGCCTTGGTTCTTTTTTTTTTTTTTGAGACAAGAGTCTCCCTTCATTGCCCAGGCTGGAGTGCAATGGCTCCATCTTGGCTCACTGCAATCTCTGCCTCCCGGGTTCAAGCGATTCTCCTGCCTCAGCCTCCCGAGTAGCTGTAATTATAAGCATGTGCCACCATGCCTGGCTAATTTTGTATTTTTAGTAGAGATGGGGTTTCTCCATTTGGTCAGGCTGGTCTTAAACTTCCGACCTCAGATGATCTACCCACCTCCACCTCCCAAAGTGCTGGGATTACAGGCATGAGCCACCACACCTGGCCCTGGTTTTTCAATGTCTCTAAAACAAGGGTTGGTACCCTTGGTTCTTAAGAAAAAGTGCTCAGAATTGCAGAAGACAGAAAGGCCTGCCTAGTCTACACAGCACTGTGTTTATGCACGCTCACTAAGCAGGAGCCACACAATGCAACCAACATTCACTCAGTACCTTCTGCATGCCAAGCCCTGGGCTAGGTACTTTCTACAATTTCTTTCTTTTGATTAGTACAATAAACCTGTTTAGAGAAATATTATTTCACCCATTTTAGACTCAGCTTCTATAAAATGGAACTAAGGACCCAGCAAATTACTGTAGTTCCCACAACTTACAGAGGGAGATGTAAAGATCTTGTGGGACCCCCCCATCACTTCTCGTTGCAACCCTAGACAAGGAAGGGATGACTCAACTCCTGGCTCACAATGGTCTTGGTGGTTCTCATGCTGGCTACTGTTGCCCCACATTCAGCAAAAACTGAGTTTCTACTAGCACATGGAGGACCAGAGAGCCACGGGGGTGCTCTGGGCGACAGCTTCACCCATGTAACAGATCTTGGTTGGTGCCTTCCTTCTGTCCAACAAGAGGCTTCAAACCAGCTCTTCCACAAGCTGACAGGAACAAGGGTGCTAATGAGATAGGCCAGATGGCCCCTGGGCTGAGGCCTCAGAGGACAGACACCACATTGGTCATTCCCTCCAAAGGGTTGCTTGCATTTCACTTTGACATTAGGTCATTGCTATGCATTTAAGACTGGTGTCAATCAAATGTGTATTAAGGCCGGATGCAGGGGCTCACACCTGTAATCCCGGCAATTAGGGAGGCCAAAGTAGGTAGATCTCTTGACGTCAGGAGTTCAAGACCAGCTAGGCCAACATGGTGAACCCTGTCTCTATTAAAAACACAAAAATTAGCTGGGTGTGGTGGTGCGCATTTGTAATCCCAGATACTCAGGAGGCTAAGGCAGGAAAATCGCTTGAACCTGGGAGGCAGAGGTTGCACTGAGCCAAGATCTCACCACTGCACTCCAGCCTGGGTGACAGAGCAAGACTCCCTCTCAAAATACAAAACAAAACCAAAAACAGTGTATTGAGCACCAACTCTAGGTATCTCTGTGACGTATGCTTGGATATTCGCAGCATATGTTTAAATTCTAGAAGGTGGGCAGTAGGGTCATCAAAAACCCACAACATGAACAAGTCAGTAATAATTAGATCCTATTGCTATGGTGACCAAGGACTGTCATGCAGTGTCTATAAAAGCATCACAAGTATTACACCATTTACAAGACTTCACATACAGAGCTTTTTATGGCCCCATGTTGTCTTATAAGGAAGATAAAATCCTTTGATGCTGGCCTGACATCGTATTATGCCTGCTGCTCCAGACAGGCAAACTAGGTTACCCAAGATGCTCCTTTAGGCTGAGGGCTTAACGCTCCACTTGTAGACACCAACAAGAGAGCTACGTACTTGACTACAGCAAGCTGTGGAGATGTGCTTGGGTTAGGAGACCCACGGCTCTGCTGCACCTGCTGTGGCTTCCCCTTAGCAAAGTGACCCACCACATCACACAGTACACCTGCATGAGAGGCTAGAGGGAAAGTTCTCCAGGCCACAGCACTAAAAAAAAGTCCTTCTGAGCAGTGACTCCCATCCCATGGCTTCATGCTGAACTCTAAGCAATGACTAGTGTGGGCAGGGTGACTCTGCCAGGCCCTTGGCCTCCATAAGGTGATTCTGGTTCAAGCAGCTTTTTCTCTTGTCATTCCACCATCTCAACATACAACTTCTGGGTCCGTCTTGATGGGAAGAAGATTGTTGGAGGGCCCAGCCCTGGCCCTTAAATACTTCCATCCAGAAGTAACATACATCACTTCCTCTCACAGATCATTACCCAAAGTTAATTTCAAGAGGGCTTAGAAATGTGTGGGAGCGGCCGGGCACGGTGGCTCAAGCCTGTAATCCCAGCACTTTGGGAGGCCAAGGTGGGCAGATCATGAGGTCAGGAGTTTGAGACCAGCCTGGCCAACATGGTGAAACCCCGTCTCTACTAAAAATATAAAAACTAGCTGGGCGTAGTGGTGCATGCCTGTAATCCCAGCTACTCGGGAGGCTGAGGCAGGAGAATCGCTTGAACCCAGGAGGCGGGGGTTGCAGTGAGCCAAGATCGCGCCATTGCACTCCTGCCTGGCGACAGAGGCTCCGTTTCAAAAAAAAAAAAAAGAAAGAAAGAAAGAAAGAAATATGCAGGAGCCCAGAAACACGCAGTGAACATATGTTTGCTGAAGGTGTACCAGGCTCGCTCAAGGTGATAGGAAACTGGCGGCAGAAGTGGTGGGAGTCTAGCTGCTCTAGAACTCATGACCTATAAACCTGATTTTGAAAAAACTGAGATAGAGGCTAGGAGCGGTGGCTCATGCCTCAGGCCAAGGTGGGTGGATCACTTGAGGTCAGGAGTTCAAGACCAGCTTGGCCGAGGTGGTGAAACTCTGTCTCTACTAAAAATACCAAAAGTAGCCAGGCGTGGTGGTGGGCACCTGTAATCCCAGCTACTCGGAAGGCTGAGGCAAGAGAACCACTGGAACTCGGGAGGCAGAGGTTGCAGTGAGCTGAGACTGGGCCACTGCACTCCAGCCTGGACCACGGAGCGAGACTCAGTCTCCAAAAACAAGAACAAAAAAGGCTGAGATAGAATTCACATACCATTCATCATTTTAAAGTGTGGTTTTTACTATTCACCCACTGTGCAAGCATCACCACTACCAGATTCCAGAATATTTTCACACCCCAAAAAAGAAATCCCATACCCAACAGCAGTCACTCCCCAATCCTGACCTGGTTTTTGTTTTCTGGGGTTTTTGAGGCAGGGTCTCACTCTGTCAGCCAGGCTGCCGTACAGTGACGTGATCACAGCTCACTGCAGCTTTCACCTCCCAGGCTCAGGCGATCTTCCCACTTCAGCCTCCTGTGTAGCTGGGACTACAGGTGCCCACCCCCAGGCCCTGTTAATTTTTGTATTTTTTGTAAACTATGGGGTTTCGCCCTGTTGCCCAGGTCTCAAACTCTTGGGCTCAAGCCATTAGCCTGCCTCAATCTCCCAAAGTGCTGGGATTACAGGCATGAGCTACCAAGCCTGGCCCTGATTTGTTTTTAATTCATGAACAGAGTGAGTTAGGTCTAAGAGAATACCTTCCCCTCTTATAATGTAATGTACATGTCATAACAGCATGTATTAAGCACTTACAGTATGACTTTTGTTTTTTGAGATGGAGTTTCACTCTTGTTACCCAGGCTGGAGTACACTGGCACGAGTCAGCTCACCGCCATCTCCGCCTCCCGGGTTCAAGCAATTCCTGCCTCAGCCTCCTCAGTAGCTGGGATTACAGGAATGCACCACCACACCTGGCTAAGTTTGTATTTTTGGCAGAGACGGGGTTTCTCCATGTTTATCAGGCTGGTCTCAAAATCCTAACCTCAGGTGATCTGCCCATTTCGTCCTCCCAAAGTGCTAGGATTACAGGCATGAGCCACTGCGCCTGGCCGGCACCCAATATTTATTTGCTGAATGACTGACTGAACAGAATCTCCCAGACCAGAATCAACATTTCGCCCTCAATGGCACAGCACACTGGACCTTCAGCCAGAAGCATCAGAACAGAGTTGTGCTGCTTTATAAGACCACTTGGCTCTGCCTGAAATCACCTACTAGAGGGCAAGAAACCAAGCCAGGCTCTTCAAATTTCATAGCAAAAAGGCAGGGGGCCAGGTACAGTGGCTCATGCCTGTAATCCCAGCACTTTGGGAGGTCAACAGGAGGATTGTTTGAGCCCAGGAGTTTGAGATCAGCCTTGGCAACATAGCAAGACCCCATCTCTGCAAACCAAAAAAAAAAAAGGAAAGAAAGAAAAACTAGCCAAGCAGGCTGGGTACAGAGGCTCGTCCCTGTGATCCCAGCACTTTGGGAGGCCAAGGCAAGCAGATCACAGCCTGACCAACATGGTGAAATCCTGTCTCTACTAAAAATACAAAAATTAGCAAGGTGTGGTGGTATGTGCCTGTACTCCCAGCTACTCAGGAGGCGGAGGCAGGAGAATCGCTTGAACCTGAGAGGCAGAGGTTGCAGTGAGTCAAGATTGCACTATTACACTCAAGCCTGGCTGACAGAGCGAGACTCTGTCTCAAGAAAAAAGAAAAAAGAAAAACTAGCCAAGCATGGGGTTGTGTACCTGTAGTCCCAGCTACCTGGAAGGGCTAAATCAGTTTGAGACTGCAGTGAACAATGATCCTATCACTGCATTCCAGCCTGGGTGACGGAGCAAGTGTCCTGCCTTAAAAAAAAAAAAAAAAAAAAAAAGCAGGACATGCACTTGGGAGGTACTAAGAACTTCAGAACTTCTACTTTGGACTCTGGCACAAGATCACTCCCCATTTGGCCAGATTCTCAAGCTTAACTCCTGCCTGCTAAAATAATCACTCTGTCTCTATTCTCTTGCTCACATTTCCCAAAGATCTGCCCTTACAGAATTTACAACCAAGCCTGAAGCTCTCAGCCTCTTAACCTAGATGGGACCCAGAAAGGGTCACCTGTGGGAACACGCCTCTGTTCTTGAAAACAGCGCCTCCAACCTGGCCTCGGAGAACATCATCTTTCATCTTATTGGTCTTTTCCACACACAAGGGTAGTCCCAGCACCTTGAAGAGAGCTTGGAACATAAATGCAGCTCAACAAACACTTGCTGAGTACAGGAGCTGCTGCTCATTGCTTTATTCAACGATCCTCATGTAAAGGCCCAGGGAAAAGCACTTTTTGAAAAAATTTAAGGCCGGGCACGGTGGCTCGTGCCTGTAATCCCAGCACTTTGGATGGCAGAGGTGGGTGGATCACAAGGTCACGAGATCAAGAGATCGAGACCATCCTGGTCAACATAGGAAAACCCATCTCTACTAAAAATACAAAACTGAGCTGGGCGTGGTGGCACGAGCCTGTAATCTCAGCTACTCAGGAGGCTGAGGCAGGAGAACTGCTTGAACCTGGAAGGCGGAGGTTGCAGTGAGCCAAGATCGTGGCTCTGCACTCCAGCCTGGCGACAGAGCGAGACTCTGTCTCAAAAAAAAAAAAAGAGACGAGGTCTTGCTCCATCACCCAGGTGCAATCACAGTTTACTGCAGCATTGAACTCTCAGGCTCAAGTGACCCTCCTGTTTCAGCCTCCTGAATAGCTGGGACTACAGTTGTACACCACCAGGCCTGAGCTAGTTTTTAAAATGTGTATTTTCTTGTTGAAGAGACAGGGTCTCTCTCTGTTGCCCAGGCTGGTCTCAAACTCCTGGCCACAAGCGATCCTCCTACCTCAGCCTCCCAAAGTGCTGGGACTACAGAAATGAGCCATCGTGCCCAACTGAAAAATACTAACAAGAAACTGATCAGCTTCCTTTTTCCAATAATGTTTGCTATGCAAACCCGTCCTTCTTTGCCTTGGCATCCACACTCTGGGCAGAGCTGTGTGCTCAATCACAAGAGGTCCCCTGGACTGTTTTTGATGCCATTACCTCCCAGAGTTTTTCTCTCAATGACCAGGCTCTCAGCTTTCAGTTCCCTCTATGGTTTTTGGTTTGGTTCGGGAAAGCGTGGAACCTGAAATTCAACAAACTCACAACCCAGTTGAGCCATGAAAGGTCAACTGACCTTGGTTCAAAACCCAGATATGCCACCTCCGCACCCTGGGATCCTGGGCACATGACTGATCACAGCCCGTATCCGGGATGACCGTCCCCACAGGGCTATGCTGGTTACCATGAGACAGAGACACCCAGCACAGACACTCAGAAGTTACATCAACCCCTTTTCTTTTCATTAGACTTTTCTATTACGTATTAATTATTCATTTTGGGAATTTTCTATTTTTTGTTTATTATTATTTGAGATGGGGTCTTGCTCTGTCACCCAGGATGGAGTGCAGTGGAGATCATGGCTCACTGCAGCCTCAACCTCCCCGAGTTCAGGTGATCCTCCCACCTCAGCCTCCCAAGTAGCTGGGACTACTGGCACACACCACCACACCCTGCTAATTTTTAAACAATTTTTTGGAGATGGTGCTTTGGCATGTTGCCCAGGCTGGTCTTGAATTCCTGGGCTCAAACGGTCCATCCACTTCAGCCTCCCAAAGTCCAAAGATTATAGGCATGAGTCACTGCACCAGGCCCAGGAATTTTTTAAATAAGCGAATTTATCAATGTCTTCAGCATCCAGGTAACTGATCTAGAAAGGTTTAGAAAGAGTTAAAATGTTCTTCTTCTACTATAAAGTGATTACTGAATAAATTATCAACTACAGAAGGAACTGAAGATATAAAAGTTTAGACCTAGATGGAAGACTAAAGTCCTACCAAAAGGTCCTATTGTACCTGGGAATAATCTTCAAAAACACAAATCAGGCCAGGCACAGTGGCTCACCCCTGTAATCCCAGCACTTCAGAAGGCCAAGGCGGGCAGACCACTTCAGGCCAGGAGTTCAAGACCAGCCTGGGCAACATGGCGAAGCCCCTTCTGTATTAAAACTGCAAAAAATTGGCCAGGCGTGATGGCACACAACTGTAATCCCAGCTACTCAGGAGGCTGAGGCACGAGAATTGCTTGAACCTAGGAGGGAGAAGCTGCAGTAAGCAGAGAATGTGCCACTGCACTCCAGCCTGGGTGACAGAGCGACAGACTCTCTCTCAAAAAGAAAAAAAATACAGACCAAACCCAATTTTGACATCTGGGCTCAGTCAATACGCAGGATAGAGCTCAGCAGTAAACTTGGGGGATAGAAGCCATATTTATTCATCCATCCATTCATCCAAGTGCCTACCATATGCCTGGCATTCTTCTATGCACCAGCTTAACTCGCAGAAACAGGGAAGTTCCCTGTTCTCACTGAATTCTCCTTCTATTCCAACCGTATGGCTACTAGGGAGGGCAGAACTAGACACTTTTCATTATAAACCACTGTTTATTCTTTTTTTTTTTTTAAGACGGAGTTTCGCTCGTTACCCAGGCTGGAGTGCAATGGCGCGATCTCGGCTCACTGCAACCTCCGCCTCCTGGGTTCAGGCAATTCTCCTGCCTCAGCCTCCTGAGTAGCTGGGATTACAGGCACACGCCACCATGCCCAGCTAATTTTTTGTATTTTTAGTAGAGATGGGGTTTCACCATGTTGACCAGGATGGTCTCGATCTCTTGACCTCATGATCCACCCGCCTCGGCCTCCCAAAGTGCTGGGATTACAGGCTTAAGCCACTGCGCCCGGCCTACTGTTTATTCTTTATGAAAGCAGATGGAGAAGAAAACACACAAGACAGTGACAGTGGCCAGCCGCGGTGGCTCACACCTGTTATCCCAGCACTTTGGGAGGCTGAGCTGGGTGGATCGCTTGAGGCCAGGAGTTCAAGACTGGCCTGGCCAACATGGTGAAACAGTCTCTACTAAAAATACAAAAATTAGCTGGGTGTGTGGTGGCACGTGCCTGTAGTCCCAGTTACTCGGGAGGCTGAGGCATGAGAATCACCTCAACCTTGGAGGCTGAAGTTGTAAGTTCGCACCACTGCACTCCAGCCCGAGCAGAGACTCTGTCTCAAATTTAAAAAAAAGACAGTGATAGCGATTATACATGCTTTAAGAAAGGCGGGGTGACCCAAGCTCCAAGATCAACTAGCAATGGTACCATGGAAAGATCTTGGGATGTGGTGGGGAGGGGAAGAGACGGAGAATTAGGGGTCAATTAGGGGTCGGCGCAGCAGGAAGTGACAAGGGTTACAGTGAGACCATAGCAGTAGAAAGAGATTCAAAGACCATAACCTGACAGGACTGGGTGGTGGTAGGAGTCCCAGATGGAGAGGAAGGGAAAAGGGACAGGCATCTTTTGTCCCTGGAGCCTCAGGGCCCGGGGAGTCAGTGAGGCCACTGACAGAGACAGAACTCTTGTTGCGGAGGCTCCAGGTAGAGGGGCTGGGAGCTTTTGACCACTGCTGTGACACTGAATGACTCCTCAGACTTTGCAAATCACATTACATAAGGAACACGTCCAACATGTCCACCTAAGACTGTGTGGTTTCGTAAGCAGTTACGAAGGGTCTGAAGCTCTTAACCAAAACCAACAGCGGCTTTTCTTCACAAGCCCACAAATAACTGATGGAACATTTTCTGAAGCCCAGACTGTGTACCAGCCAAACTGCACTCTGAATGATCCCAGGCACCATTGGCTAATACATTCTCCTGTGCGTTCAAGAACTGTCATCCCTGTTTGCAGTGTTGAAAACTGACCCCAGGTGACCTACAGTCATTACACATGAGTTCAGAAGGGTGACCAGAGTTCATGTGTTCCTATCTAATCCCGCAAACCTTTGTACAGACCCAGCCTACCCAACGCCCTGATGATGTATTCTCATGAAGACTGAGGTATCATAAGGACACAGACACCTGCATCAACACCACAGAGGCGATGTGGATGCGGAGCTCAGCAAACAGGTCAGGAGTTTAAAACCAGCCTGGCCAACACAGTGAAACCCCGTCTCTACTAAAAATACAAAAAAAGTAGCCAGGCGTGGTGGCACTTGCCTGTAATCCCTGCTGCAGGAAAAGGCACTGAAGATAAAAACCAGGAGAGATAAACAGAATGACTAAGTACCGTTCCTAACTTTCACCTAGAAGTAAATTACATCCGTTCCAAGTTAGAGGACACGCCCAAGTGCCCCATCTTCCTCCCGGTTACTACGTCCAGGTAGACAAAAGGCAACTTTTCCCCTTCTGTTTTCCTACCGGGTATCTTCTAAAGAATTCAATTCTTATGCTAGGCACGGTGGCTCACACCTGTAATCCTAGCACTTTGGGAGGCCGAGGCAGGTGGATCACTTGATGTCAGGAGTTCAAAACCAGCCTGGCCAACACAGTGAAACCCCGTCTCTACTAAATATACAAAAAAAATTAGTCAGGCATGGTGCCATGTGCCTGTAATCCCAGCTGCTCAGGAGGCTAAGGCAGAAGAATTGCTTGAACCTGGGAGGTGGAAGTTGCAGTGAGCCAAGATCACACCACTGGGTGACAGAGTGTGACTCCGTCTCAAAAAGAAAAAAAGAATTCAACTCTTGGAGAACAGTCCACAGCTGACAGCACCACAGTTTGGCCACCACATTATTCTAGGTTAGCCTTAAAACTGGTGCATTTCAGGAAAGTATGTGTACAATTCTCTCAGCTGGGTACAGATGTTGCACAAACGAGATCCAAAAGCCACACCCTCCAGCACTCCAATTAAAGGACAATTCTTAGATATCCTCTATACAAGTCACCTCTTCAAAAGTGAAATAAACAAGCTTTCCACATCAACAGTTTGCTGCACAAGCCATCAGAAGGATCAGGTTCCCCGGAGCTTCGTTCACAACATGGCCAAGCATCAACCGAGTTGCCACATTGACCAGCATCAGAAGTAACAGTTACTGGGCTGGGCACAGTGGCTCATGCCTGTAATCCCAGTGTTTTGGGAGGCTGAGGCAGGAGGCTCATTTGAGGCCAGGAGTTTGCGACCACCCTGGGCAACATAGCCAGACCCTACTTCCACAAATAATAATAAAGAGAGAGAGAGATAAAGAAAAAAAAGAAGGAAAGAAAAAGAGAGAGAGAGAGAAAGAGAAAGAGAGAGAGAGATGGCCAGGCATGGTGGCTCGCACCTGTAATCTCAGCACTTTGGGAGGCCAAGGCGGGCAGATCACGAGGTCAAGAGATTGAGACCATCCTGGATAATACAGTGAAACCCCATCTCTACTAAAAATACAAAAAATTAGCCAGGCGTGGTGGCGGGTGCCTGTATGCCCAGTCCCAGCTACTTGCGAGGCTGAGGCAGGAAAATCACTTGAACCCAGGAGGCGGAGGTTGCCATGAGCCAAGATCATGCCACTCCAGCCTGGGCAACAGAAAAAGACTCCATCTCAAAAAAAAAAAAAGAGAGAGAGAGAGAAATAGAGAAAGAAACAAACGGACGAATGTGGCTCCAGTGAACCCATCCAACTGGAGCCACCAATCTGCAAAGAATCATGGTTTGCCCCATGGACTCCACCATCTTCTCTCCCTCTCTCGTATGTACACACACACACACACACACACACACACACACACACACACACACAGGTGTGTGCACACTAATCCCAACAAGTATACAACTGACATAAATGTCTCACTTGGAGAGGAGAAACTTTTAAAATGGAGAGCTCTAAAACAGTATGACTGCAAATTTAGGCACACTACAAATTTCCCAAATGGCTGTTCATTCAACCAGAGAGAAGGCTATTAGGCAGTAGGAAAATATGCAGTGCAAGGAAACACTGTTCTGAGCTGGGCATGGTGGCACACGCCTGTAATCCCAGCTACTCAGGAGGCTGAGGCACGAGAATTATTTGAACCCAGGAGGTGGTGGTTGCAGTGAGCCAAGATCGTGCCACTGTACTCCAGCCTGGGTGACAGAGTGAGACCCTGTCTTAAAAAAAAAAAAAAAAAAAAAAAAGGGAAGGAAAGAAAACACTGTTCCAAGCTAGTCACACAGCCCTGATCTTTTAAAACACCTCCCCATCTCTTCACATGGTTCCTAAGACTATCCAGACAAGTGCCACCACGAAATCTCAGCCTCATACAACTTACACCCTACACGCCCCCAAAGCCTGGGTGGACTCAGAGAACTCCTACCAAGCTGCCAAGACGCCACCCAAACATCACCTCTTCCATGGAGCCCCGTTGTGGAAACAAACACCAGGCTGAGCACCAATAAACACCTCACCCAATCACCTCAAGAATGAATGGAACATACCATGCCATTCTTGTGGATTTTTACGTTTGCTTCCTTCCCTGTGAGAGGTCTCAAGTGCCCAAACCAGAAACTACACAGATCCTGAGGCCAAATGTGTGTGTTTTTTTTTTTAATGTATCACAACACAGGTATCCACACACTGCCAAGAAGAGGAAGCAGGATCCACTGTTGACAGGGTAACACCTTCTGAGCTGTCCCAGAGGCAGGTGGAGTGGGGATTCTTTCTCTGACTTTACGGACGAAGAAACTGAGGCTTGGTGTAGGCCAGTGGCCGGTGCAAGCAGGTAAGTGACCTCTGACTCAGGTGCTTCTTCCACCTGCCCGGTGGGTCCAAATTTCTGCTCAATGCCAGATGACAGAACTGCACAGCAAAACAAGTTGCTATTATTATTATTATTATTTTGAGACACAGTCTCACTCTGTTACCCAGGCTGGAGTACAGTGGCGCGATCTTGGCTCACTGAGACCTCCACCTCCCGAGTTCAAGCAATTCTCCTGCCTCAGCCTCCCGAGTAGCTGGAATTACAGGTATGCACCACCACACCCAGCTAATTTTTGTGTTTTTGGTAGAGACAGGGTTTCATCATTTTGGCCAGGCTGGTCTCGAACTCCTGACGTCAAGTGATCTGCCCACCTCAGCCTCCCAAAGTGTTGAGATTAAAGGTGTGAGCCACTGCAGTGTGTGTGTGTGTGTGTGTGTGTGTGTGTGTGTGTGTGTGTGTATGTGTGTGTTTAGAGAGACAGGGATTCACCATGTTGCCCAGGCTAGTTTCAAACTCCTGGACTCAAGCAGTACGCCCAACTCATTCTTCCGAAGTGTGGGGGTTACGGGCATGAGCCACTGTACCCAGCCTAGATTGGCATTTTAAAGTCTTTTAAGGCTAAAACCACCTGGGAGGCTGTGTGCTAATGAGCACAAAATCTTTGGACAGGTAGTGGTTACCTGTAATCTCAGCTACTCGGGAGGCTGAGGAGAATCACTTGAACCCAGGAGGTGGAGGCTGCAGTGAGCCGACAGTGCTCCCGCCTGGGCAACCGAGTGAACTCAGTCTCAAAAAAAGGTACTTGTAATTTCTCCACTTCACTTTTTCCTAACTTTAATTTGTAAGTGAGTCTGACATATAATAAAAAGTTAAATCCCTAAGTGCTCAACTGAGGCCACACACAGCGCTACTGCTCGACCCTGACCTCTGACATTCCCAGTCCACTCTTCTGCTCCTCCCCAAAGCACAAGGACGATGAGGCTCTTTCAGGAGCGGCCAACCTCTCTGGAACCATGAGGGTCCTATAACTTCATGAACTTCCATCAGAAAAAAACAAAGAAATAAATAAGAAATAAGA
Organism: Saguinus oedipus; assembly: GCA_031835075.1. Lineage (NCBI taxonomy): Eukaryota > Metazoa > Chordata > Mammalia > Primates > Cebidae > Saguinus > Saguinus oedipus. The sequence goes on from CM063170.1 coordinate 58,838,976, forward strand.
AAGCCAGGCATGGTGGCTCACACCTGTAATCGGAGCACTTTAGGAGGCCAAAGCAGGAGGATCACTTGAGCCCAGGAGTTCGAGAATAGCCTGGGCAACATGGGAAAACCAAATCTCTACAAAAACATTTAAAAAAATTAGCTGGGTGTGGTGGTGCGTGCCTGTACTCCCAGCTACTTTGGAGGCTAAGGAGGGAGGATTGCTTGAATCCTGGAGGTTGAGGCTGCAGTGAGCTATGATCGTGCCACTGCACTCCAGCCTGCACCACAGAATGAGACCTGTCTCAAAAAAAAAAAAAAAGTTCCTTAAAAGCTTAATTATTTTTAACTTGAAAAGTTCCATAGGCTTCACAAGTAAACGTTCTGGATTTGCCAAGAGTTTTGATTTCAACTGGTCTGCCTCCTAAGTATACACAGACTTACCCAACACAGATTCTGACTGTCAAGGGGTAAAGGGTGGATCAACAAAGACTCAACCAACAACAGGTCCTGAAAGTCACGTTTGTCAGGCAGCAAACATCCTCTTGTGGCATTTACAAACTCCTACTACCAGGATGATGCACACCTGATTTATACTGGCTGTGGTCAATGCTGCCATTTTCAGGAATATCCCTGGATTGTTTCATTTCAAATCTACCTGTTATTTTTTCAAGTGCTAGACCTGAAGAATTTTGGAAAATTAAGACGACTCCTAAGTGTCCACACCACCGCACAACTGGAAGCTAACATTCCATTCTCTGAAATGCAGATGTTGCACAAATACTTTTTATAATAAGCTATCTGCTCAGAGAAACAGTTTCCAACATTAGATGGTATGAACGTCCTAAGTAGCTCAAAAACCACGAAAATAAGAACTTCTAAGACAGCCCTCCTCCCAAAAAAAGGAATGGACCCTTCTGGGTTTCCTGGTTTACTAACTGGGACTTTGGGGCTTTTCTCCTGACCAAGCCAACTCCATAACCATTCAAGAGGGAATTCTTATAAGAGGTTAATCAATCAATGCCTTCTCCATAAACAAGACCCGAGGAATTAACAGCAGTCAACAACGGTGGGGACACTGGATTCCAGAGGGTTCCATAAACGCTCTGCTTACCAGGAAGACTGAAGTTCTCTACACCACTCTGTGGGACCCTCAGAATCTCAACCCTGTGGGGAAAGCAGGGTGCTGTCTTACTGCCCGAGCCACTGATCAGAAAACAAGCTCAAGAAGGTATCTTGCTATGATAGCCAAGACTCAAAGCCAGGGCACGCAGTCCAGTCCTGCCTCCCTTTTGTGCTGGCATCATTCTTCAGCTTGGCCAAGCTCAGAGGCAAGGCAAGCCTGCAGCTTTAAGGGTTTAAGAAAGACAGTCACTTTCATTGAAACAGCCCCAAACTCCTTGACTGGTCACCAGTTTACACAAGGGTAACTCGCTTTAAAAAAACAACACGCAGAAAGTTGAGGTCAAGCTCACTGAAACCTCCCTCCCTCCTCTCCCTGGAGCCCAAGCGACCTCGAACTCTTACCCAATTGTTCCCACGAGCTAAGGGTGTTTCGGCTCCCCAGGAGAGCCGGGCAAGGTGTGTTGCGGGGGCCGCCGAGACACCTGCCTTAGAGGGGGGACTGCACGCAGGGAGAAATGCATGCCGGGCTGGGGGGCTCGGTTCAGCCAACCTGATACAGAAGGGTCAGATTCGGCTCCCATTAGCCCGCATCGAGCGCCTCTCACGTTAAGTGCCCCCGGAATTCGCTGCCTGCCGAGGCACCGAATCTGCCTCTTCCAGATGAGGAAACTGAGGCACGGAGAGTTAAAGTGGCTTAGCCCGTGGGGGGGGGGGGGGCGGTGCGGGGACTGGACCCCGAGCCCCGACCCTGAGCCGAGGACCTGCCAGGCTCCCTAGGCCCACGTTGTGGAAAAGTCGACCCTCAGGCCGCCGCAGGTCAGTTCTAGGGGAAAGGCGACGCGGAGGGCCGGGGTGGAAGCCATGCCTTCCGCCCGAGCGTCGGGCGAGACGCGCCGCGCCCCGGCCAGAGAATCCACCCCGACGCGGAGAGCCGGACGGCCGCGGCGAACTAAGGCGCCCGGCAACCCCGAACCCCGGGGCCCGACCTCACCCACCCAGCTGTCACCGCGAAGGCTCGCACTCACCACGGGCAGCCCGGCTGCTCTCTGAGGGCCCCTGGGCAGGACGCAGGCCCGCACCACTGAGGCGCTACCACCGCGCGTGCCGGCCGCGGGGGTGGAGGCGTGGCCATAGGGCCGCCGCCCCGCCCACTCAAGCCTTGCGCGCTACCGTGGCCCCACGCTCCCCCCCTCAGCGAATCCGCGCTTTTGGTACGGCCTGTCTGGCCACGCCCCCTCGCGGCTCGGCTGGGATGCCCCGCGGAGAAACCAAAGTGAGTCTTTCTGGGGGTGGTAGACGCCTGGCGGCGGCTGCTACAACCATAACTTCTCCAGCTCCGACCCTGTGGTTCACCGGGCCCGCTGCCCACCCTCGCCCCATCCTCCTGGGGGTCATTGCAGGGCCGTAGCTGTGCGCTGGCCGGTCTGGCCTCCTCCTTGGGGCCACCGCTCGCTTGTGATCGCCCCATTGTCTCTTCCACGACCCTCAGTTTCCTCACCTGAAGAGGGCGAGGCTGCAGGCCCGGGTCGTCTCCCTGGGTTCCCTCCATCCAATCTGACGGCGGAGGGCGCGCGTTTGTTTTCAGAGACAGGGTCTCGCTCTGACGCCCGGGCTGGAGTGCAGTCCTCACTGCAGCCTTCAGCTCCCGGGCTCAGGCGATTCTGCCACTTAAGCCTCCCAGTACCGGGGACTACCGGCGCACGCCACCACACCTAGCTAATTTATTTTATTTTATTTTATTTTTTGCAGAGATGCGGTCTCGCTATGATGCCTAGGCTGGTCTCGAACTGGCCTCAAGCAATCCTCCCTCCTCGGCCTCTCAAAATGCTGGGATTACAGGCGTGAGGCCCCACACCCTGCCTAGAGCTCGAATTTGAAGGCTGGCCAGTTGAGGGTGGGAAGTGACCAAGCAGGAGTTAAGCCCTATATGGAAGAGGAGTGGTGGCGGGGTAGAGGGCTTCTGGGGTTTGAAAAGTCTGGCAGCCTTGGTGGGAGTATGAAGCCCACTCTGCCTCCTGCTATGGTTTCCATGTTACAGGGTCATGAAGTTTCAGTATAACCTTTGTTCCTAAAGGATTTACAGCAGGGTGTAAGTGTTCTCATCGCCATTGTTACTACTTCTCTTACTACTATTATTGCCAGCTATGCTGTGAATTCCTTTTGCAGCACTAAGCAGCTCACTTCTTTCAGAGTTCCTTCTCCATCTTTTAAAAATAGGCCAGGTACGGTGGCTCATGCCTGTAATCCCAGCACTTTGGGAGGCCAAGGCTGAAGGATCACCCAAGGTCAGGAGTTTGAGACCAGCCTGGCCAACATGGCAAAAACCCGTCTCTACTAAAAATACAAAAATTAGCCGGGCATGGTGGCAGGTGCCTGTAATCCCAGCTACTTGGTAGGCTGAGGCAGGACACTCGCTTGAATTCGGGAGGCAGAGGTTACAGTGAGCCAAGATTGCACCACGGCACTCCAGCATGGTGGACAGAGCGAGACTGTCTCAGAAAATAAACATATATGATATTTTTATATATTGTGTATTTTATATATAACAAATATATAAATATAGCATACTTATATACAAATATGTTCTATAATAATATATATATTATTTACTTTTTGAGACGGAATCTCCCTTTGTCACCCAGGCTGGAGTGCAGCCTCCACCTCCTAGGCTCATGTGATCCTCCTGCCTCAGCCTCCCTCATAGCTGGAATTACAGATATGTGCCATCACACCCAGATAATTTTTTTATTTTTCATTTTAAAAAAAGTTAATTGAAAATTTTTTTGTAGACATGGTGTTTTGCCATGTTTCTCAGGCTGCTCTCAAACTCCTGGCCTCAAGCAGTCCTCACACCCTAGCCTCCCAAAGTGCTGAGATTACAAGTGTGAGCACTACATCCAGCCTAATTTTTTAATTTTCTATAGAGACAAGGTCTCGCTATGTTGCCCAGGCTGGTCTCGAACTCCTGGCCTCAAGTGATCACTTGCCTCGGCCTCCCAAAGTGCAGGGATTACAGATGTGAGCCACCATTCCCATCCACTCTTCGTCTTTAAAATATTGTGAAAATAGCAAAATCCTATATAAAGAGATTATTACTATGGTCCGGGTAGCAGGCTTCCTATGTCCAGAAACCAGTCCCTCCAACAGGTTGGATGAATGCAGTAGCCCTCAGGGTGGGGCACAATACCTGTCCAGCTAAGGGATTGAACAGGTAATTCCCACATTCGCCCCTGGAGAGAGCTGCGGAAAAATTCATCACCCAGCTATCTGATACTCTGTGTCATCTCTTCTACACTCTGTTGGATATTTCCCCTGGCTGTCCCAGTGACGCTCCAAATTTGAACTCTGACTCCATGCCCCCTGCTTTTTTGTGAAGCCAGAACTCCTAAAACACTGAGTCTTCTCTCTCTGCTAATAATATCATAGCATTCCTAAGGAAACATCAGGAAACAGGAATTTACCTCTTTGGGCTTTTCCCATTGAACTAATAACCAGGTCCTGTGAATTCTATCTTCAGGACTTCCTCTTATCTTTTCTGCTGTCCCTGCTCTAGTTAGGGTCACATGAGTTACCGTTTACCTTGATGATCGCAGCAGCCTTTTTTTTTTTTTTTTTTTTTTGAGATAGAGTCTCACTGTGTCACCCGGAGTGCAGTGGCACGATCTGGGCTTACTGCAACCTCTGCCTCCTGAGTTCAAGCGATTCTCCTGCCTCAGCCTCCCCAGTAGCTGGGATTACAGGTGTGAGCCACTGCACCCAGCTAATTTTTCTATTTTTAATAGATACAGGGTTTCACCATGTTGGCCAGTCTGGTCTGGAACTCCTGACCTCAGGTGATCCATCTGCCTCAGCCTCCCAAAGTGCTGGGATTACAGGTGTGAGCCACCATGCCCAGCTGGCTTCCTATGTCCACCTCTGGTTTCTGCTACACCCACTGGCAAGGAAGCTTCTCTCTTTTTTTTTTTTTTAAAGACAGGGTCTCACTCTGTCACCCCAGGCTGGAGTACAGTGACACAATCTAGGCTGACTGCAACCTTCACCTCCTGGGTTCAAGCAATTCTCCTGTCTCAGCTTCCTGAGTAGCTGGAAATACAGGTGCACACCACCATACCTGGCTAATTTTTGTATTTTTAGTAGAGACAGGGTTTCACCGTGTTTATCAGGCTGATCTTCAACTCCTGACCTCAGGTGATCCACCCACCTCAGCCTCCCAAAGTGCTGGTATTACAGGCGTGAGCCACCACGCCTGGCAGAAACGTCTCTTCTCAGTTACTGTCCTCCTCACTGTCCTACCTTCCTGTCCTTCCCTCCCCACACCCCCCCCAAAAAACACTCTCACTGGCCAGCTAGGGTGAAAAAAGTAGGTCGCATCCATATCTCACATCTTATACTAATATACATTCCAGATAGACAAAATATTTAAATGATTTTTTAAGGAAGAAGAAAAAAGCCCCCAAAAGTCCAGAGGAGAATTTGTGTTCATAATCTCCAAGAGACATTTCTAAATTATGAAATTATGACATAAACCCCAGAAGCCATAAATGAAAATATTGAGAAATAATCCGGGCTGGGTGCGGTGGCTCACGCCTGTCCTCCCAGCACTTCAGGAGGCCGAGGCGGGAGGATCGCCTGAGCCCAAGAGTTCAACACCAGCCTCGACAACATAGAGAAACCTCATCTTTACTAGAGATAGGGTTTCACCAGGTCGGCCATGCCGGTCTGAAACTCCTGACCTCAGGTGATCCATATGCCTCAGCCTCCCAAAGTGCTGGGATGACAGGTATGAACCACTGTGCACAGCTGGCTTCCTATGGATGTCACCTCTGGTTTCTACTACACCCACTGGCAAGGAAGCTTCTTTTCTTGCCACATGGCCCCAACTAGTCTATAAACAACAACAAACTTAGCTGAGCCTTGTGAGCAACTGTAGTCTCAACTACTGGGGAGGCTGAGGTTGGAGTATTACCTGAGCCTAGGAAGTGGAGAAAAATCGAAACTCAGCCAGGCTCGGTGGCTCAGACCTGTAATCCCAGCACTTTGGAAGTCCAAGGCAGGAGGATCAGTTGAGCTCAGGAGTTTGAGACCAGACTGGGCCACATGGCAAAACTCTGTTTCTATTTTTAAAAATAAAACCAAATTAATAAAATTGAAAATATCAAATCTCGATGTATGACAAACAGCTACAAGTAAAGTCAAAAGACAAATGACCAACCGGGAGAAAATACTTGCAATTATATTTAAAGGACTACTTTGCTTAATAAAGAACACAATAAGAAAAAACTAATTCACACAAATTAGACAAAAGATATGAGTCATCAGTTCACATTAAAAGAAACACAAATGACTCTTAACTACATAAAAAGTGCTTCTACTGCATGCATAAAGAAATGCAAATGAAAACTTGGCTGAGATGCCATTTTTTACCTGTGACTATGACAAAATCCAAAAGTTGATGACACACAGTTAGTGAAGCTGTGTGGAAATAGACTTGATACTTACTGTTGCTACATCCATATTTGGATACCATCCAGCTACAAAAACAAACAAGGGGCCAGCTGGGCATTGTGGCTCACACCTGTAATCCCAGTACTTTGGGAGGCCGAGGCAGGCAGATCACCTGATGTCAGGAGATGGAGATCAGCCTGGCCAACATGGTGAAACCCCGTCTCTACTAAAAATACGAACATTAGCCGGGCGTGGTGGCACATGCCTGTAGTCCCAGCTACTTGGGAGGCTGAGACAGGAGAATCACTTGAACCCGGGAGGCAGAGGTTGCAGTGAGCTGAGATTGTGCTGTTGCACTCCAGCCTGGGCGACAGAGCAGGACTCCATCTCAAAGAAACAAAGACAAACAGAAAAGAGGCCAGCAGGGCACAGTGGCTCACACCTGTAATCCCAACACTTTAGGAGACTGAGGCAGGTGGATTACTTGAGGTGAGGAGTTTGAGACCAGCCTGGCCAACATGGTGAAACCTTGTCTCTTAAAAATACAAAACATTAGCTGGGCTTGGTAGTGGGCACCTGTAATCCCAGCTAGTCGGGAGTCTGAGGCAGGACAATCATTCAAACCTGAGAGGCAGAGTCTGCAATGAAGAGAGATTGCAACACTGCAGTCCAGCCTGGGTGACAGAGTGAAACTTCACCTCATGCAAACAAGGAAGCTCATTGCTTAAACAGAACAATCTCTGAGACATATTGATAAAAGAAATATGCAAGGTTTGGAACAGCAGGTATAGAAAGTTACCGTTCGAGAAGACAATTGTCTTCTTGAACAATTGTGGTGGGAAGTGAGAGAAGATGTTACCTCTGGAGTCCCGCTGATTGAGGTAGGACATTTAAACCACAGCTCACCTCCCCTTTCCACACTCTTCCATCATAATTACTTATATACCTAATTTTTCTTTTTTTGAGACAGAGTCTCCCTTTGATGCCCAGGCTGGAGTGCAGTGTCGTGATCTTGGCTCACTGTAACCTCCGCCTCCTGGGTTCAAGCAATTCTCCTATGTCAAACTCCCTAGTAGCTGGGACAGTCACATGCCACCACGCCTGGGTAACTTTTGTAAATTTTTTTGAGATGGTTTCCCTCTCGTTGCCAGGTTAGAGTGCAATGGCAGGATCTCAGCTCACTGAAACTTCCGCCTCCCCCATTCAAGCAATTATCCAGCATCAGCCTCCCAAGTAGCTGGGATCACAAGCATGCGCCACCACGCCTGGCTAATTTTGTATTTTAGTAGAGACAGGGTTTCTTCATGTTGGTCAGGCTGGTCTTGAACTCCTGACCTCAAGTGATCGACTCAACTCAGCCTCCCAAAGTGCTAGGATTACAGGCATGAGCTACCGCACTCAGCTAATTGTTGTATTTTTACGAGAGACAAGGTTTCAGCATATTGCTCAGGCTAGTCTCAAACTCTTGACCTCAGGTGATCTGCCCACCTCGGCATCCCAAAGTGTTGAGATTACAGGCATGAGCCACTGCGCAGGCCCATATACCTAATTTAGTTCCTCTGTTAATCATTTTTATAATTTAAGTAGTAGTCTGGTGCCTTTATTTTTTGATCTATGAACAGTATCTCTTAATATTGTACCATGAAGCTTCCCTTTCCCTTTGCTCTGATTGAACTTGATAACATCTATATTCTAAGTACGTTTTCTGGCCAGGTATGGTGGCTCTCAACACTTCGGGAGGCTGAGGTGGGAGGATGGCTTGAGGCCAGGAGTTCAAGACCAGCCTGGGAAACACAGTGAGACTCTATCTCAAAAAAAATTTTTTTTTTAATTACCCAGGCTGGGCATGGTGGCTCACACCTGTAACCCCAGCACTTTGGAGGCAGAGGCACGCAGATCACCTGAGGTCAGAAGTTCAAGACCAGCCTAGCCAACATGGGGAAACCCCATCTCTGCTAAACAAATACAGAAATTAGCTGGGTGTGGTGGTGGGTGCCTGTAATCCCAGCTACTTGGGAATCTGAGGCATGAGAATCGCTTGAACCCAGGAGGCAGAGGTTGCAGTGAGCCGAGATCGTGCCATCGTACTCCAGTCTGGATGAGAGAGTGAGACTCTGTTTCAAAAAGAAAACAAATAAAAGCAGAGGAGCTGGGCATGGTGGCTCACACCTATAATCCCAGCACTTCAGGAGGCCGAGGTGGGGGATTGTTTGAGGCCAGAAGTTTGAAAACAAACTGGGCATCAGAGAAAGACACCATCTCTACAAAAAATAAAAAATTAGTCAGGTGTGGTGGCACACGCCTGTAGTCCTAGCTACTCAGGAGGCTAAGGTGGGAGGATCACTTGAGCCTGGAGGCTGAGGCTACAGTGAACTGTGATTGCGCCACTGCACTCCAGCCTGGGCAACAGAGCCAGACTCTGTCTCTTAAAAAAAAAAAAAAGAAAGAAAGAAAGAAAAGAAAAGAAAAAGAAAAAAGTGGATTCGGGCCGGGTGCGGAGGTGCATGCCTGTAATCCCAGCTACTCAGGAGGCTGGGGCAGGAGAATCGCTTGAACCTGGGAGGCGGATGTTGCAGTGAGCTGAGATTGTGCCATTGCACTCCAGGCCTCAGCAACAAGAGTGAAACTCCATCTCAAAAAAGAAAAGAAAGAGTGGATCCCAGATTAACTTAGCATTGAGAGAAGCTGGATTGACGTTCCCCACATATGCTAGAGGGGCGTGGTTGATCCAGTGAGGAGACACTCCCATTTCCCTGGAAGTACAGATGTCACACCAGCTTCTGACACAGTGTCTCATGTGTGTCCAGTACCACATCATGGCCTTTGGACAGGACAGTTCATTTCCCTTGAGAGGGGTCCATGAGGGTGCAAAGCAAGTGAGTTGGCAGATTTCCTGGAACCACAGCACTGGGATGACCCTCCAGGGTCAGGGATGAGAACATCACCGAAGTGAAGAGGCGCAGACTCTCTCTCTGGGTATTGGGGGCCAAATTCCAATCAGACAGAACCAAGTGCATGGGCTTGGACAAGTGTCTTTATTACGTTCCCTGGGTAAAGTCAGTGGCGGCCAGGCATAGTGGCTCATGCCTGTAATCCCAGCAATTTGTGAGGCTGAGGCAGGAGGATCACTTGAGACCAAGAGTTCAAGACCCACCTGGACAACACGGTGATACCCACTATTTCTTTCTCTTTCTCTCTCTTTCTCTCTCTCTCTCTCTCTCTCTCTCTCTTTTCTTTGAGATGGTGTCTTGCTCTGTCGTCCAGGCTAGAGTACAGGGGTGTGATCTCAGCTCACTGCAACCCCCACCTCCCAGGTTCAAGTGATTCTCCTGTCTCATCCTCCTGAGTAGCTGAGATTACAGGCGCACACCACCATGCCCAGATAATTTTTGAATTTTGAGTAGAAATGGGGTTTCATCATGTTGGCCAGGCTCGTCTCGAACTCCTGACCTCAGGTGATCACCTATCTCTGCCTCCCAAAGTGTTAGGATTACAGGCACGAGCCACTGCGCTCAGTCAACCCCATTTCTATGTTTAAAAAAAAAATAAAAACAAAAGATAAATTAAAATGAGATCAGAGAAACACAAGGGGGGCGGTTCCTGTCACGTGCAAAGTGCTGAGGATGCTTGCCCTGCCTGGCTCTCTTCAATGTCCAGATAACTTCCCCAGAACTTCTTCCCTGCCTCTTCGCTGCCCCACACCCTTGGGTCCTCCTAACACCAAAGTTAATGGTTTCAAAGAGGCAGCCCTGAAATGAGAAAGCAATACAAACCAGTGCTTCCATTCGTGTTGTGAAAAAAAAGAAAAAAGAGAAAGGAAAGGAAAAGAAATGAGAAAGCAAACACGACCTTTAGCTACAGCAGATCGGGTTTCCAGCCAGCCGTGTGGCCATGGATGGGTTCTGGGCATGCGGACCCAGGCAGTTGCATGAGGATTAAATGAGTTGCTGTGTGTGGGATGTGGGCTGGTGCGCGCAGCGGTTCTCAGACCCAGGATGGCTTCTTTCTCCTTCCTACTCCCTGCATACTCACCCCCGCTTCCCCGATTTCACTCCCATTCTTTGTTCCTCTCTGTTACGCAACCGAAGTTTCGACTCTTCTGGGTTTGCATGCTGGAGCCAGAGCGAGCTTCTAGGGAAATGAGAGGGTGCATTGGGGAGAGGGGGCTTTGGAAGCCACGCCCTTTCTCCCCCTCTTCCTCCCCATTCTCGTCCACATGCCAATGGGCCGGAACCTTTGCCCTGTGTCCCCAGTGTGACACAAGCCCCATGATTCTGTGCCCAAAATTGCTTGACTGCTGCTCCTGGCTGTTGCCAAGGCAACCAGCCCCATTGTGCAAGGGCCAATGAAGAGAAGCCTGCCTGTTCAGACAGTGCTTAAAGAACACCTGCCTGTGCCTCTGATAGTCACTTAGCAGAAAAGGAAGCTGATGAGAGCTGGTCCCTGGCCTCCAGGGGCTGGGAGTCTCCAGGCAGACTCATATCCCGGCACCTACTGGTCTAGTTCAGTGACTCTCAAACCAGGAACAGCAGCCTCACTCGGGAACCTGTTAGAAATGTCAAATTAGGGCCAGGCGTGGTGGCTCAAGTCTGTAATTCCAGCACTTTGGGAGGCTGAATTGGGCAGATTGCTTGACCCCAGGAGTTTGAGACCAGCCTGGAGAAAATGCGAGACTCTACAAAATTAGAGTAATCTCTACAAAAATTAGCCAGGCGGGCTGGGCACGGTCACTCATGCCTGAAATCCCAGCACTTTGGGAGGTCAAGGTGATCGGATCCTGAGGTCAAGAGATCGAGACCATCCTGGCCAACAGTGGTTAAACCCCATTCTACTAAAAATGCCAAAATTATTTGGGCATAGTGGCGGGTACCTGTAATCCCAGCTACTCAGGAGGCTGAGGCAGGAGAATCACTTGAACCCGGGAGGTGGAGTTTGCAGTGAGCCAAGATCGCACCACTGTACTCTAGCCTGGGCTACAGAGGGCGACTCTGTCTCAAAAAAAAAAAAAAAGAAAAGAAAAATTAGCCAGGCACAATAGTGTGCACCTGTGGTCCCAGCTACTCAGGAGCTTGAAGTGGGAGGATTACTTGAGCCTGGAAAGTTGAAGCTGCAGTGAACTATGGTTGTGTCACCGTACTCCAGCTTGGGTGACACAGCACAATCCTGTCTCAAAAAAAGGGGGAGAGAGGGAGGGAAAGACAGAGAAAAATGACTGCCAAGTTTCAGGCCCCTTTCCAAATTGATTGAATCAGAAACTCTCGGGGTGGGGCCCTGCCATCTGTGGCTTAACAAGCTCTCCAGGTGATGCTGATACAGGCTGAAGATTTGAGAACCACAGATCTGTTCTGTTCTTTTTTTTTTCCCCTCCCCCGCTGGAGACAGGGTCTTCCACTGTCACCCAGGCTGAAGTGCAGTGGTGCAATCATAGCTCACTGCAGCCTTGTTCTCCTGGGCTCAAGCAAATCCTCCCACTTCAGCCTCCCGAGTAGCTGGGACTATAGGCTCACACCACCTCCGTCAGCTACTTTTTCTGTAAAGACAGCATCTCACTATGTTGCCTAGGCTGGTCTTGAACTCCTGGGCTCAAGCAATCCTCCTGCCTCAGCCTCCTAAATAGGTGCACACTACCATACCTAGCTAAGTTTTTTATTTTTTGTAGAGACTGGGTCTTGCTCTGTTGCCCAGGTTGGTCTCGAAGTCCTGGGCTTAAGCGATACTCCTCTCTTGTCCTCCCAAAGTGCTGGGAGTACAGGCGTGAGCCACCATTCCTAGCCTAAACCCTAGTCTTGAGATCTCACCAACAGACCAGGTTGATCTCTTTCCACACTTCCGCCCCCACAGACTCTCAGGGTCTCATCTCATAAAACATATGTCTGAACTCCTCACTCCTTTCCACAATTTTTTTTTTCTTTGAGACAGAATGTCACTCTGTCGCCCACTGCTGGAGTGCAGTGGTGGAATCTCGGCTCACTGCAACTCCCTGCCTCCCAGGCTCAAGCAATTCTCCTGCCTCAGTCTCCTAAGTAACTGGGATTACAGGCAGGCCACTGCACCTGGCCAATTTTTGTATATTTAGTAGAGACAAGAGTTTCACCATGTTGGCTACGCTGGTCTTGAAATCCTGACCTCAGGTGATCTGCTGGCCTCTGCTTCCCAAAGTGCTGGGATTACAGGCGTGAGCCGTGGTGCCCAGCCCCTTCTCACAATTTGGAATTTCCTTTTTTTGCACACATATCTCAACTAGGAGCTCCTGACCTATTTAGGCAGTGCATGGGCTTATGAGGTCTCCCACTGGTTTAAGTTTCCCTTTGAGTGAGCTGAAATATATCCTCATGTAAATCCACATTTTATCATATGCTTGTCTAATTCCCCGTAACAGAGGTTATAGGATTATTTCATTTTATTTTGGGGATGGAGTCTCACTCTGTTGACCAGGCTGGAGTGCAAAGGCACGATCTCAGCTTGCTGTAGCCTCCACCTCCCAGTTCAAGCAATTTTCCTGCCTCAGCCTCCTAAGTAGCTGGGATTACAGGCGTGTGTCATCACACCCAGCTAATTTTTACATTTTTAGTAGAGATGAGGTTTCAGCATGTTGGCCAGGCTGGTCTTGAACTCCTGACCTCATGTGATTGGCCCACCTTGGCCTCCCAAAGTGCTGTGATTATAGGCATGAACCACTGCGCCCAGCCACAGGATTATTTTTAAAGTATGAGAGGAAGGAGGAATATCTATGCTATCCATTTCCTCTGCAGGTAGATGAAGCAGGTAGGCTGGGTACAGTGGCTCCTGCCTGTAATCCCAGCACTTTGGGAGGCCGAAGAGGGAAGATCACTCAGGGGCAAGAGTTTGAGACCAGCCTGGACAAGGCAGATCCCATCTCTACAAATAATTAAAAAAAAAAATTTTAAAGTCCAGGTGCAGTGGCTCATGCCTGCAATCCCAACACTTTGGGAGGCAGAGGTGGGAGGATCACTTGAGGTCAGGAGTTCAAGACCAGCCTGGGCAACAGAGGGAGACTGCACGTGTACAGTTTTGCTTTTTTTTTTTTTTTTTTTTTTGAGATGGAGTCTCACTCTGTGGCCCAGGCTGGAATGCAATGGTGAAATCTTGGATCACCGCAAACTCTGCCTCCTGGGTTCAGGCAATTCTTCTGCCTCAGCTTCCTGAGTAGCTAAGAAGACAGGCATATGCCACCTTGAATGGCTTTTTTTTTTTTTTTTTTTGAGACAGAGTCTCGCTCTATCACCCAGGCTGGAGTGCGGTGGCGCAATCTCAGCTCACTGCAACCTCTGCCTCCCAGATTCAAGTGATTCTCCTGCCTCAGCCTCCCAAGTAGCTGGGACTACAGGAGTGTGCCACCATGCCCAGCTACTTTTTTGTATTTTTAGTAGTGTCATAAGTAGAATTTTCAATGCTGCAAAAGAAGTAGCACTCGAATATGAATTTCCTCAGCAACACCTTTTACTTCTATACAAGGGTGCGGCTCACAGATGGAACAATGGCAGCCGCACATTTGGACAAGAAGGGGGAGGGTACTTACGCCTGACGGGGATCGCCCCTACTGCTGTGTCCTTCCCCTTTTGGCTAGGGTTAGACGGCACAGGCTAGACTAATCCTGATTGGCTATTTTAAAGAGAGCAGGGGTCTGAGCTGGAGTGGCAGGATGGGTGGTATGGCAGGAAGGACGGTTGCGGGAGGGTCAGAGCAGGTAGCCAGGGGCGATCTAGGACCAAGAAGATGACTGGAGCAGGTGACTGGAGCAGGTGACCGGGATGAGTCAGGATGGAGCCAGGGGCCGGGGGCACAGATGTGAACTACTCATTAGAACTGGTGGAGAAGGTTGTTTACTGAAACTACAAGAAAGTTAAACTTTAAAATAGAGAACTAAAGAATAAGAGAGCTGAACATACTCACATACTGATTCTTTAAAGAGAAACTTGGGATTCACTACATGTAACAGTAGAGATGGGGTTTCACCATGTTGGCCAGGATGGTCTTGATCTCTTGAGCTTAGGTGATCTGCCCGCCTCGTCCTCCCAAAGTGCTGGGATTATAGGCGTGAGCCACTGTGCCTAATTTTTGTATTTTTAGTAGAGATGGGGTTTCACCATGTTGCGCAGGCTGGTCTCAACCTCCTGACCTCAGGTGATCTGGTCGCCTTGGCTGGCCACCACACCCGGCTGGGGGAGACCTTTTGTCCCAGAGGCAGCTCTCGAGCTCTCAGGGCCTAAGAGAAACACTGCTTCTGCTGTTGGGGGTGTGCAGCTGGTAAAGGAAGAAACGTGATCAGGCCCCTTATGTAGATCCCTGGGGACAATGACAGGATTATTTTAATTGTTTTGGCAACGTTGGTTCTGGCGAGTGTGGCAAGAGAAAACTATAATGCCTTAGCTCAAAAAAGAAAAATAAAACACCTGGCCTCATTCTGCAGAACATGTTTTTCAAGAGGGATTAGTGTTTTGCGTGAGAAGGAAGGAGCCTCAGAAACTATTTTTGCCTCGGGCTACCAGAGGGGACGTGGCTTTCTGTACCCTGTTTGAAGAGGATGTCTCTTTTTTTTTTTTTATGGTTCTCTTCCTCCTCCATTTTTATTCAAATTGTTGTGTTTGTATTTTTGATTTTATTTTATTTGAGACGGAGTCTCGCTCTGTTGCTCAGGCTGGAGTGCAGTGGTGCGATCTCAGCTCACTGCAACCTCAGTCTCCCGTGTCCAAGCCATTCTTCTGCCTCAGCCTCCCGATTAGCTGGGACTACAGGTGCCCACCATCACACGGCTAAGTTTTGTATTTTTAGTAGAGACGGGGTTTCACCATGTTGGCCAGGTTGGTCTTGAACTCCTGACCTCAGGTGATCCTCCCACCTCGGCCTCCCAAAGTGTTGGGATTAGAGGCGTGAGCCACTGTGCCCAGCCTATTTTTTAACTTTTTTAGAGACAGGGTTTCTGTCATCCAGGCTGGAGTGTAGTGGCATGATCATAGATAGCTCACTGCAGCCTCAACCTCCTGGCCTCAAGAGATCCTAATGCCTCAACTTCCCAAAGTGCTGGGATTACAGACGTGAGTCACCCAGGAATTTTTTTACAAGCATTTCCACCTTGCAGGGGTTCCTGGAAGCACAGAACTAGAGAAATAATTATGGTGGTTCTCTGGGGACTCACTCCCAGTCCCTGCAGCGGGGCAAGTCTTCCCAGGCCCCCACTGGAATCATGTAGGAAGCACAGGCCTCAAAGAGCCAGCTGTGTGCTCTGCCAGCTCTGAGGCCTTGGCCCCTCCGCTGACCTTCTTCCACTGATAACACCCGCCTGGCTGCCTCTCTGTTCGCCACAAGGCCCTGGAAATCCCCAAAGTCGCCAGCCCTTGGCCCTGGGGGCTCAGGGCTAGAAATCAGAATTGGCTACAGGAGGCCAGGCACAGTGGCTCACGCCTATAAGCTCAGCACTTTGGGAGGCCAAGGTGGGTGGATCACGAGGTCAGGAGATCAAGACCATCCTGGCTGACATGGTGAAACCTCGTCTCTATTAAAAATACAAAAAATTAGCCAGGCGTGGTGGCGGACACCTGTAATCCCAGCTACTCGGGAGGCTGAGGCAGAATTGCTTGAACCAGGAGGCAGAGGTTGCAGTGAGCCAAGATCACACCACTGCACACCAGCCTGGAGACAGAGGAAGACTCCATCTCAAAAAAAAAAAAAATGGCTACAGGGTGGGATGAGGGTGGGAGCGGGTGGGAGCAGGTGGGGTGCAAGGTGACGACATAGGGCACCAACACCCAGTCACCCCACAGACTTAAAACAGAGGTGGTCAGCATGGAGGAAACTTTCAGTTCATCGCACCACCATCCTCGTTTTACAGATGCGAACACTCAGTCCAAAGAGGTTGAAGCATGTGTGCAAAGTCAACAGGAAAACAGCAGCAAGGCTGGGACTAGGGTCCCTGGTTCGGATCCCTCTTCAGGGCTTGTCCCTGTGACGCCAACCAGGCCTTGGCACGGCTGTGGGGGCAGAACCTGCACTAGCTCACGCCTCTTCCCCACTTCCAGGCTGGGACAGGTAAGAGGGCATGGCCATGCCCCATCCATGCTGGGCCCTATCTCCAAGGCTCGGAGCTAGTGCCATTCTGCCCCCAGCTGCACTTCAGGGCTCCGCTCCAGCCGACCCACAGTATACAGCCAGCCTGCTCTCTGCCCTTCTTCCCTGGAGGCATTTGAAAGGACAAGGAGGGTGGGGCAGTAGGACCACCACCTCCTAGGGCTCCGCTTTGGCCCCCATGTCCCCATCCTGCCCTGTCCCCATGCTGAGGTGCACTCACCTGGACGGCTAGGGCTGTGGGCGCCGCAGGCAGGGCTGAGCAGCCACGGCAGGTCCTGAGGGTTGTCTTGGCTTCCCTGGGCTTGAGCCTCTTTATGGGCCAGAGAGGTGTGTGGCGTGAGGGATTGGGGTGTAGCTCATGATAGCTGCACCTGAGAAATGCCCCACCCTGAGTGCCCCTGCCAGGCACCAAAGGCAGCAGCTGGGGCCCTTCTAGCTCTGGACAGCCTCTGCTCTGACCAAGGCCCTTCCCTCCTCAGGAAAACAAACGGAAGCCATGGGGCTGGGCAGGGGCCTGGGAGTGAGGCTCATTAGGTACCAATGACCTCTCCAGCTGCCTTTAATCCTCTCTTCAACGCTCAGATCCCTGCCTGAGGAGCAGGGACCTCTGGAGCCAGCCAGACCTGACCATGGCCAGTTACCCTGAAGCCTAAAACAAGTGAGGCTCCTCCCAGCCTTGGTTTCTTCATCTCTAAAATATAAATCCTAAGAATAGGCCTGTAGCCTGGAGCGGTGATTCACGCCTGTAATCCCAGCACTTTGGGAGGCTGAGGCAGGCAGATCACCTGAGGTTGGGAGTTTGAGACCAGCCTGACAAACATGGAGAAACCCGGTCTCTACTAAAAATACAAAATTAGCCAGGTGTGGTGGCACATGCCTGTAACCCAGCTACTTAGGAGGCTGAAGCAAGAGAATTGCTTTAACCTGGGAGGTGAAGGTTGCAGTGAGCCAAGATGGCACCACTGCACTCCAGCCTGGGCAACAAGGGTGAAACTCCGTTCAAAACAAACAAACAAACAAACAAAAGGCCAGGCATGGTGGCTCATGCCTGTAATCCTAGTACTTTGGAAGGCCGAGGTGGGTGGATCACCTGAGGTCGGGAGTTCAAGACCAGCCTGGCCATCATGGTGAAACCCCATATTTTTTTAAAAAAAAAGAAAGGAAAAAAAAAAAAGAATAGGCCTGCTGTGGTGGTTTGGGAGGTTGAGGTGGGAAGATCGCTTGAGCTCAGGAATGCAAGACCAGCCTGGGCAACATAGTGAGATCCTATATCTTCAAAAAATAAAAAATTAGCTGGTCATGGTGGTGAACTCCTGTGGTCCCAGCTACTTGGGAGATGGAGGTGGGAGGATTGCTTGAGCATGGGGGTCGGAGGCTGCAGTGAGCCATGACTGCACCACTGCACTTCAGCCTGGGCTACAGAGTGACGCCCTGTCTCAAAAAAGAATCTATTGGGCTGGGCGCAGTGGCTCACACCTGTAATCCCAGCACTTTGGGAGGTCGAGACAGGCAGATGGATCATGAGGTCAGGAGATTGAGACCATCCTGGTTAACACAGTGAAAGCCCATCTCTACTAAAAATACAAAAAATTAGCTGGGCGTGGTGGCACGCGCCTGTAGTCCACCTACTCAGGAGGCTGAGGCAGGAGAATCACTTGAATCCGGGAGGCGGAGGTTGCGTGAGCCAAGATCGCACCATTGCGCTCCAGCCTGGGTAACAAGAGCGAGACTTTGTCTCAAAAAAAAGAAAACCAAAAACTATCTATCACTATATATAAAATTATATATAACTATAAACATATAACTATGTTATATATATATACATAGTCATTTTAACTGCTAGGTCTAGGAATAATTTATTATGCAGCAATAGATAATACAGGGACGTGAACCATCAAGATCTCATTCTCCTCATTGTTATTTCTAGGATAAGGGAGGTTTACTTATAGCAGCATGGAGGGAGGAGCTCACCAGTTATTCAGCCCAGCACTCTTTACTGCTTTCAGGGAATTTTACTTCTTTCTTTCTTTATTTTTGAGATGGAGTCTCACTCTGTCGCCCAGGCTGGAGTGCAGTGGCAAGTTCCTGACTCACTGCAACCTCCACCTCCCGGGTTCAGGCAATTCTCCTGTCTCAGTCTCCCCAACAGTTGGGACTACAGGCACATGCCACCATGCCGGGCATGTTTTGTATTTTTAGTAGAGACAAGGTTTCATCGTATTAGTCAGGCTGGTCTTGAACTCCTGACCTCAGGTGATCCACTCCTCTTGGCCTCCCAAAGTGCTGAGATTATAGGCGTGAGCCACCATGCCTGGCCTACAATTTTTATTTTATTTATTTTGTGAGCAGAGTGTCCCTCTGTTGCCCAGGCTGGCGTTCAGTGGCACACTTTTGGCTCACTGCAACCTCTGCCTCCTAGGTTCAAGCGACTCTTGTGATTCAGCCTCCTGAGTAGCTGGGATTACAGGCATATGCCACGATGCCCAGTTAATGTTTGTATTTTTAGTAGAGACAGGGTTTTGCCATGTTGGCCAGGCTGTTCTTGAACTCCTGACCTCAAGTGATCTGTCCTCCTCGGCCTCCCAAAATGCTGGGATTACAGGCATGAGCCACCTCTCCTGGCCTATTATTTTTTCGAGACAGGGTCTTGCTCTGGCGCCCAGGCTGGACTGCAGGGGCATGATCAGGGTTCTCTTCAGCCTCTATCTCCTGGGCTCCAGCAATCCTCCCATCTCATCCCCGAGTAGCTGGGACCACAGGCACAAGAAATGGGCATTTTCACATAAGCAAGCTTTTCACTGTTGCAACCAACTACTGATGGGGAAACTGAGGCTTAGAGAGGCAGAGTAACTTACTCAACACTGCAGTTTGGGCCAGCTGTGATGGCTCATGCCTGTAATCCCAGCACTTTGGGAGGCTGAGGTGGGTGGATCACCTAAGGTCAGGAGTTTGAGACCAGGCTGGCCAACATGGAGAAACCCCATCACTACTAAAAATACAAAAATTAGTCAGGCATGGTGGCATGCGCCTGTAATCCCAGCTACTTGGAAGGCTGAGGCACTAGAATCGCTTGAACCCAGGAGGCAGAGGTTGCAGTGAGCTGGGATCTTGCCATTGCACTACAGCCTGGGCAACAAGAGCAAAACTCCATCTCAAAAAAAGAAAGAAAAAAAGACTATGCCATTTGTCTATGATGGGGCCTGAATCACAACATTGCAGCCAGGCTGTGGGTGGACCCCATACCATGGGCCTTCGACACAACTTGATGTCTTGGCAGGGAAAGGTTGGAACTGCTGACAGAGCCCCTGCTGACAGCCACTCTGGCCTCCAAGACAGCTGCAAGCGGAAGTGCCAGTGTGGATCTCTCTGTGGGGAGAGGTGGCTCTAGTGTGACCTTCTGAGGAAGACCTTCACTGCCAGGCAGGTTCAGGATGAAAGGTGGCCCTGGCATTTGCAATGATTTTGACCAGCCTGGGTCAGATAGCGCCCACAATCTGATAGGACAACTACGTTCTAGATTTAGTGAACAAAACCACAGGACTCAGCTTCCAGCTTCTTCTCCTTCCCTGGGGTTCCCGTCAAGGCCGAGGAGTCCTTGAGGGCAGAACTCCAGGGCCAGATCGCATCTTTTGAAAAATGTGTGAAATGCAGGGGTGAGGGGAGAGTGCCCGCCAGACAGCTTCCTTGGCTGGTGCTGGAGGAAACTGACAATCCTCTGCTGCCTGGCTTCAAATTCATGTCCATTCACAAAGCACGGGGCCATGAGCTTCCAAGAAAGAGCCCCAGAGAAATTTGCAGGACAGCAAGGAAGGCGGACAGATACCCGACAGCCTAATGAGCAGGACAGGTGCTGTGGGGTATTGGAGATGCCCGGGGTTAGTGGGGACAGGGTGGAGCAGACACTTATCTGTCATTTTGTCCAAGCCACAGCCAGTTGGGGGAGATCTCCATGCTTGTCCCTGCCAGTGGACTTGAAGGGCCTGGTCTCAGCACTTCCTGATCTGTTGTTCCCAAAGCCTCCCTACACCCTGATGGTCCTCCTGGCACTGGCTTCCGTTCCCAGTGCACAGCTTGGCTTCACACCAACCTCACACTTACTCATTCTGCAGCCAGAAAGCCTGCAAGCCCCCCAGAGTTATCCCAAGTGTTGGCCCTGGGAAGAGTACCGCCATCTTGCCTTTTTTTTTTTTTTTTTTAGAGAAACAGGGTCTCATCTTGTTGCCCAGGCTGGAGTGCAGTGGTGCGGTCATAGCTCACTGAAGCCTCAACCTCCTGGGCTCAAGTGATCCTCCTGCCTCAGCCTCCATAGTAGTTGGGACTATGGGTGTGCTGCCACACCTGGCTAATTAAAATTTTTTTTTAATTTTTTGGGCCAGGAGCAGTGGCTCACGCCTGTAATCCCAGCACTTTGGGAGGCCAAGGCAGATGGATCACGGGGTCAGGAGTTCCAGTCCAGCCTGACCAACATGGTGAAACCCCATCTCTACTAAGAATACAAAAATTAGCTGTGTGGTGGCATGTGCACGTAATTCCAGCTGTTCAGGAGGCTGAGGCAATACAATGGCTTGAACCCGGAAGGGGGAGGTTGCAGTGAGCTGAGATCACACCACTGCACTCCAGCCTGGGTGACAGCCTGAGACTTGGTCTCAAAAAAACAAAAACAATTTTTTTTTTGGCCAAGCATGGTGGCTCATGCCTGTAATTCCAGCACTTTGGGAGGCCACGGTGGGTGGATCACCCGAGGCCAAGAGTTTGAGACCAGTTTGGCCAACGTAGTGAAGCTCCGCGTCTACTGAAAAAAAAAAAATAGCTGGGTGTGGTGGTGCATGCCTGTAATTCCAGCTACTTGGGAGGCTGGGGCAGGAGAATCACTTGAACCTGGAGGTGGAGGCTGAGTAAGTCGATATCACACCACTGCACTCCAGCCTGGGTGACAGAGCAAGACTCCTTCCCCCACAGAAACATTTTTTTTTGCTGGCCGTGGTGGCTCATGCCTGTAATGCCAGCACTTTGGGAGGCCTAGACAGGAGGACTGCTTGAGCCTAGGAGCTCAAGACCAGCCTGGGCAACAAAGATCCCATCTCTACAAAAAAACACAAAAATTAGCCGGGTGTGGTGGTTGTGTGCCTGTAGTCCCAGCTATGTGGGGGTGGCTCAGGTGAGGTGAGATGACGCTTTAGCCTGGGAGCTTCAGACTGCAGTGAGCCCTGTTGGTGCCACTGTCACTCCAGCCTGGGTGACAAGGTGAGACCCTTGTCTCACAGACTTTCTCTTTTTTTTGTAGAGACTGGGGTCTCACAATGTCATCCAGGTTGTTCCCAAACTTCCGGTCTCAAGAGATTTTCCCACCTCCACCTCACAAAGCGCTGGGATTACAGGCATTGGCCACCATGCCCAGCCTGTAACAAACTGTTCAACAGACAATGGTAATTTCATGACAAGGCTGGGTGTGGTGACTCATACCTGTAATCTCAGCACTTTGGGAGGCTCAGGTGGGCAGATCACTTTAGGTCAGGAGTTCAAGACCAACCTGGCCAACATGGTGAAACCCCGTCTCTACTAAAAATACAAAAATTATCCGGGCATGGTGGCAGGCACCTGTAGCCCCAGCTGCATGGGAGGCTGAGGCAGGAGAGTCACTTGAACCCAGGAGGCGGAGGCTGCAGTGAGCTGAGATCCTACCAGTGCATTCAGCCTGGGCAACAGAGTGAGACTCTTGTCTCAAAATAATAAGAATATCATGACAAACTGGAGGGCCAAGTTCACATTCCTAGTCCTCAGAGTTCCATGTTTGGGCCTGTGGTGTCACTTGTCCCCACTCCCTGGCCCCGTGGGCCACTCGCTGCCCTTCTCTTCCCACCACTGCTCAGCCTGCACCATGCGGGGCCTCCTGCATGCTTACCCACTTAGATGTCCCAGCCACATACCCACACTGGGGCATAACCTCTGCCAACAGCAGCTCCTGGGCCTGGGATGGGCCTGCTGGGGGATTTGTCCTCAGGAGGATGGACTTGGTTAAAGAATGCCCCTGGAGCCAGGCAGGGGGCCCTAAGGGCAGAGAGTTTCAGGATCCCAGGGTGTACTCCAGAATCAGGGAGCATGAGTTCCAGGTTGGCATGTCCCCTTGGTCCTGAGAAGCACAGGAACCAGCCAGAGGTTCTTTGCCAGGCCCAAGGACTGTAGCATACAAAGGCATGCATGGGAATGCGCACACACACACACACACACACACACACACACACACACACACTTCCCATGCCAAGGTCTGTCTGCAGAGGGAGCTTCACCCACCCACCTTCCTAGCTCACCTTTCCAGGTCTCCCTGTTCTGGACCTCTGCGCCTTTCCCCAAGTCCTTCCCTCCTACCTTTCGTTTTTGAGACAAGAGTCTTGCTCTTCCACCCAAGCTGGAGTACAGTGTCACGATCTTGGCTCACTGCAACCTCTGCTTCCCGGGTTCAAGTGATTCTCCCACCTCAGCTTCCCGAGTTGCTGGGACTACAAGCGCCTGTCACCACACCTGGCTAATGTTTTTGATTCTTTGGTAGAGATGGGGTTTTGCCATCTTGGCCCGGTGCAGGTCCCCAACTCTGATCTCAAGTGACCTGCCCACTTCAGCCTCCCAAAGTGCTGGGATTGCAGGCGTGAGCTTCCACACCTGGCCTAAATCAGCAGGGCATGGTGGCACATGCCCTATGATCCCAGCTGATCACAGGCTGAGGCACAAGAATCGCTTGAACCTGGAAGGTGGAGGTTGCAAGGTTGAGTGAGAAGGAAACCTCCTTCTCTTTGCCGGCTTCCTCGGGTCATGGGACATCTGGGCTCCATCCTTTCCGTGGGGAGTCTGGCTCTGTGCTCCCCCACCTCTACTGGTAGGTAATCTTTCTGTGCACCTGGAGACTTGAGTGAACAAAAGATGGACCACACCTGAGGCAACAAAGAACTCACAGGAGGCTCAAGGGTTTTAAATTCCTTTCCCTGCCAACCTCAGGAATGCACCCTGGCCAGGTGGAGAGTGGAAGAGTGGACCTGTCACACAGCACTGAGGAAGCGCAGCTCAACTTTCCACTGAGGTGCCAACCACGTGAAATGGCCAGTCCCCTGGCGAGAGGCCTTGGCGCTCAGGCACTAGGATCAGACTCCCTGGCCCCAGTCTGTGCACAGTAAAGTGATCAGAGAATCATGGTCATTATCGTGGTCACTACATCCACAGGGTCAAGTCCAAAACCTCAGGCTGGCCTTCAAGCCCTTCCCACCCTGGCCTGAGTGGCCTCTCCACGTCATTCTCCCTGAGCCAGCCCTGTGTAACCTCCCACACCCTGCTTTTTTCTCCTGACAGGCAGGGCACAGCTGTCCTTGGCGGCCACTGCCCTCTTCCCCTGGAATGTCTTTTTCTGCATTCCATAGGTCTGGCCAGCCCTTGAGGCCAGGCCAGAGGTCACCTCCCTGGAGAGACGTTGGCTGGGTCCTGCAGAACTGGTTGCTTCTCCTAGAACTGGTGCCTTCTGGCATTACCATGGGTTTCTGTCTCCCTTAGAAACGGTGCTGGGTCCAGATCTAGATCATCTCTGTGTCCCCAGCCCCTGGGATAAGGCCAGAATGATGCTCAGTAATTATCTGATGAGAGAATGAATGAATGTGTGAAAGGGTGAGGGAGGGGGTGGCCAGGGCTCGGGCTCCAGGATCTGTGGCCTTTGACAGTGAGTTCCCCATTGGGGCAGGCAACAGGTCATCAGGCCTCAGAGCACCAAGCCATGAGCATCGGTAGGGCCTCCCAAACCCCTGCTGTCCTCGTGCAGATGGCCAAGGCAACAAACGCTTACTGAGCACCTGCTGTGCGCATCACCCCGTCGCGCTCCTGCAGCCGCCCTGTCACGTCAGGTGAGCACACCTCCTCCTGGCTCTCTGTTCTCCCGTCCACCCGGAAGCTCTTCACCTGCTTCTCTCCTTGGATTCCTCAGGTCTTGGCAGCCAGGAAGGCCGTCCTTGACCACCGGATTGACAGTCGCCACTCTCTCTTTTTCCTTTTTTCTTTTTTTTGAGATGGAGTTCCGCTCTTCTTGCCCAGGCTTCAGTGCAATGGCACGATCTTGGCTCACTGCAACCTCTGCCTCCCCTTCAAGCAATTCTCCTGCCTCAGCCTCCCGAGTAGTTGGGATTACATGCATGCATCACCACGCCTGGCTAACTTTGTATTTTTACTAGAGGTGGGGTTTCTCCATGATAGTCAGGCTGGTCTCAAACTCCCAGCCTCAGGTGATCTGCCTGCGTTAGCCTCCCAAAGTGCTAAGCCACCGCACCGGCCGCTTTTTTCTTTTTTTGAGATGGAGCCTCACTCTGTTGCCCAAGCTAGAGTGCAGTGGCAGAATCTCAGCTTACTGCACTCTCTGCCTCCTGGATTCAAGCTATTCTCCCACCTCAGCCTCTCGAGTAGCTGGGATTACAGGTGCTCATCACCACTCCCGGATTCTGTATTATGGTGAGTTGCAGAATTATTTTATTATATATTAATGGTGTAATAATAAGAAAGTGCACAATAAAGGCCAGGTACGGTGGCTCACGCCTGTAATCCCAACACTTTGGGAGGCCGAGGCAGGCGGATCACGAGGTCAGGAGTTCGAGACCCGCCTGATTAACGTGGTGAAACCCCATCTCTACTAAAAATACGAAAATTAGCCAGGTGTGGTGGTGTGTGCCTGTAATCCTAGCTACTCAGGCTGAGGCAGAGGTTGCAGTGAGCCGAGATCACGCCACTGCACTCCAGCATGGGTGACAGAGACCCTGCCTCAAAAAAAAAAAAAGTGCACAATAAATGTAATATGCTTGAATCATCCTGAAACCATCCCCATCCCTGTCTGTGGAAAAATTTTCTTCCATGAAACTGGTCCCTGGTGCCAAAAAAGTTGGGGACCACTGCCTTAGAGTATAAGGGCAAGCCCATCTTCTGATCTCCGAGCTGAGGAGCAGAGCCTATCCGGTTTGTAGAGTGAGCCGGATATGATTCTGCTTCTCTGCTGCCCTCAACCGACAGAGCATGGAAACTGATAATGTCTGGAAGCTTCTCTGGCTGCCAGGGGTCCTGCCCTGCTTGGGAATGGGAGGGGAGGGGCTTTCGGCATGCGGGGAGTAATGCTTTCGCTTATGCCAAATGAGCTCTCCATCCTCCTAGCAGCCAGAGGACATAGTTAATACCCTCACCCTCCCTCGCAGCCCCTCTCTCTTTCCATGGAAGGGTCAGTTCTCAGGGTCGAGTTGATCCCTGGCTTGCCATGCCCCACTGGGCTGGGGGCCTCTTCTGTGCCCCTGAAGTGCTGCTTTACCCCATCACAGCTTTGCAGGGCACTGAATGATTTTTTTTTTTTTTTGAGGTGGAGTCCAGCTCTGTCACCCAGGCTGGAGTGTAGTAGTGCGATCTCGGCTCACTGCAACCTCCGCCTCCTGGGTTCAAGCAATTCTATTGCCTAAACCAGAGTAGATGGGACTACAGTTGGGCGCCACCACACTCGGCTAATTTTTGTATTTTTAGTAGAGATGGGATTTTACCATGTTGGCCAGGTTGGTCTCAAACTTCTGACCTCAAGTGAGCTGATCACCTGGACGTCCCCAAGTGCTGGGATGACAGGCATGAATGACAATGATTTTCCATTTCTCCTGCTCCAGTGAGCTCCCAAGGGCAGGCATCACCTATTTATCCATTCATTCCACTCATTTATTTTTACTTATTATCATTATTATTTTGAGATGGAGTCTTGCTCTGTTGCCAGGCTGGAGTGCAGTGGTGTGATCTCTGCTCACTGCAACCTCCACCAGCCAGGTTCAAACGATTCCCCTGCCTCAGCCTCCTGAGTAGCTGGGCATTCACCACCATGCCTGGCTAATTTTTATATTTTAGTAGGGATGGGGTTTCACCATGTTGGCCAGGCTGGTCTTGAACTCCTGACCTTGTGATCCACTTGCCTTCGTCTCCCAAAGTGCTGAGATTACAAGTGAGAGCCACTGCGTCTGGCCTCCACTCCTATTTATTTATTTATTGAGACGGAGTTTCACTCGTTACCCAGGCTGGAGTGCAATGGTGCGATCTCGGCTCACCGCAACCTCCGCCTCCTGGGTTCAGGCAATTCTCCTGCCTCCGCCTCCTGAGTAACTGGGATTACAGGCGCGCACCACAATGCCCAGCTAATTTTTTGTGTTTTTAGTAGAGACAGGGTTTCACCATGTTGATCAGGATGGTCTTGATCTCTTGACCTCGTGATCCACCCACCTCGGCCTCCCAAAGTGCTGGGATTACAGGCGTGAGCCACCGCGCCCGGCCCTCCACTCCTATTTATTGAGTGCCAGGCCCCATGGTAGGGGCTCCCTGCGCACTTGGGGCTTACCATTATCACATAGCTCTGGCCCCAGCCTCCAGCCTGGCACAGAATCAATGAATGGTTTCTGGACAGGGGAATGTTAGTGGATAATTTGACAGGTAAATGAGGGGAGGGGTTAGGGCAGTCTCTAGTGCTTCCCAACTGCTCTGTAACCTAGCTGCAGGTTGCATCGTGCATTCTGGGCAGACCAAGGAAAAGTCCCAGGGGAACAGAGATGTAAAAACCAAGGCCTTGCGGTGGCCCACGCCCTCATGCCAGCACAGGCCCCTTCTTGCTCACGGCTGAGGCGCCCCAAAGGTGGGCCTGTCATAGTCCCACCCTCACCAGGCTGGATGGGTTTGGGGCTTCTGTCTTTTCCACATCTAAAGTCCTAGGAACTACCAGAAAGCCAGTCTAGAATGGGCCATCCAGCTCCTGGGAAAAATGAAGGCCACGTGTTATTAGGTCCACGAAACAGGTGAGCTGGCATAGCTTCTCGACACAGCCTGCTGTGAGGAGCCCCAGCTGTCCTCAGGGGCTGGCCAGGTGACGGCTCAGCTACACTCCTCATTGGTGCCCTGCCCTGTCTCACAGAGGGGACCCCCTCAACCCTGGCTCCTGATTAACCTGGCCAACAGAAGATACTGGCAGAAACCAGGGTTTGCTCCCCTCCCTCTTGTCTCTGAGGACATCACCAGCAGTGCCCATGTCCTTCTTGGCACAGCCCTGCCAGCAGCCCTCCTAACTGCAGTCCCAGTTTCTGAGCTCTGGCAACACCCCCTCTCCTTCAGGGCAGTAGTGGCTCCTGCTGGTACCCATCTCATGGCTGCCCACTATCCACGAGACCCCGCCCTCCTGACCCACTGGGCCCGGGTCATCTGCCTGACCTGATGCTAGTGCATCCTCCTTTCTGCTGCCACTGCCCAGATCTCACTGTGCTCCCAATTTCCCAGCCAGACCACAAAGGAAGCACACGCCAGCATGGCAGGTCAGAGGCTGTTTCTTTATACAAAGGCAGATAACACGGACCCTTGGCACACTGCTGCAGGGGAGACACTGCACAGGCCTGGGACTGCAAGTACACCAGCTGTGAGCTCCTGAAGGACAAACACACGGACACATGGACACTGTAATCACGAACACGACACAGCCACAGGGAGGAACGGTGGGGCTGGGGACGGCCGTCGGCAGCCACTGCCAACTGCTGCCCTCTTCAGCCACGAGTTCCTTGGCAAAGAGCCTTGTCTGTGTCACTAAAGAGCCACGTGACTTCATGTCACGGCAGAACGTCTCCCTGTCTGCATCTGTGAGCCAGGCCAGTACAATGTACTCCGCAGGGCTGCCATGAGCACAGATGAGATTGAAACAGGGACATTTATCAAAGTACCCAACATAGCCTGGCACATAGAGGTGTTCAATAAATAATCTGTCAGGAGAATCTTAGGGAGAACCTCCTTCAGAAGGAAATTCTCTCAGGGCATGGGGACCCGGGAGGACTCCTTGGAGCCTGCAGCCCCAGGAGTGCCCAACACCCCAGAATATACTGTGCCAGGGCAGTTAACAGGGGTGGGGGGCTGGACGCCCAGGGAGGTACCCACAGAAGCTGGGTAGACACTGGAGGAGTTGGGGTTTGGGCCAAAGTGATTCTGCACATAGCACAGGCCGGAGGCAGGCTGGTACGGAGGCAGGGTGGGCATGTGCCCGGGGGTGCAGGAGGGCCAGGAGGCCAGCTTCTGACCACTGGAGTGCTGCGTCTGGGACACAGGGTGGCTCGGGGACAGGTGAGGGTGGCAGCTCTGTGTGGGGTAGGAGCCGGGCACTGGGTTCAGCCTGGAACGGAACAAGAGAGAAAATGGTCATTCAGGGAGTAATGCCGAGGTCACGGCATCGGGTTGTGCTCGAGGTTGCCCCGTGCTGCCTAGTACAACATGCCCTGGATGTTTTCTGTGACTTGCTCTAAGTACCAAGTGGGAGAAAGGTTAGCCTCAACCAATCAGAAAACAGAGACATCCAGAGAGGGCGGGGCCTGTCAAAGTCCCACAGCAAGAGAATTAGACGAAAGGACACTGGTCCCAGAGAGGACCCTCTGGTTCCGGGAAAACAAGCTCAGAGCTCCCACTGATTCTGCATTATGGTGAGTTGTAGAATTAGTTCATTATATATTAACAATGTAATAATGAGAACGGGCACAATAAAGGCTGGGTACGGTGGCTCATGCCTGTAATCCTAGCACTTTGGGAGGCCAAGGCGGGTGAATCACTTTGGGTAACACCCTCCATGGGCATTGAGGAAGGAGAACTGTTCAGATCCCAGGAACAATTAGTGCCTGAGGAATATCTTAGTTTAAAGTATTATTACTCAGCAATTTCCTTTATATAGTCCTTTATATATAATCACATATTAGTTTATAGAATTAGTGCCTCAAGTATAACTTACTGCTTACATATATCTAGCATATATAATCATACTTAGTACTTATATTTGGCATACTTAGTTCTATGTAATCTTTCTATATAATTATATAGGTATTGTAGTCGGAGCTGTACCGACACATTTAGTGCTGATTTATAGAATCCTTCCATATAACCATATAGTATTTGTAGTAGGAGGAATGCCTAGAGCAGTCACAGAACAGAAGCAGTCCATGGGAAAACAGCCAGACG
Source organism: Saguinus oedipus (assembly GCA_031835075.1). Classification (NCBI taxonomy): domain Eukaryota; kingdom Metazoa; phylum Chordata; class Mammalia; order Primates; family Cebidae; genus Saguinus; species Saguinus oedipus. The sequence goes on from CM063170.1 coordinate 58,868,621, forward strand.
AGGACAAGAACCAAAGACCCAGGCAGCGGCAACCCTGCCTGAAAGGGCATACGCTGTATGGCAGGCTTGGAGCAGGAGCCCCTCCTCCTGATAAAGGAGTTGCAGTACCTTCCATCCGGTTCCTGTGGAAAGTAGGCCTCAGGCCTGAGATCCTGGAAGTAACCGAGGGAGAAGAACCCCTCTGGTGTGACCAGTCACGGCGGCTGTACACCCTGTCAGCCTTTTCTCACTTCTGTGCTGGCTCAAATCATCCTCCCATAAAATATCTTAGAGAAGAGCACAAGTCTGTCAGCCCCACTGCATTGGTTTACGGCATCTTTCTATAAGAATCCTCTGGGGGCCCAAAGTGGCTCCGGCCGGATGTCGTGGCGCTTGCGAAGGCGAGGCCAAGAGTTCAAGGCCAACCAACCTTAGCAACCTTACAAGCTCTCATTGATTGGCAAAAAAAAAAAAAAAAAAAAAAGAATCCTCTGAAGTCTCCGGCCCCCAGATAAGAAGTGTTGTGCACAACACCTGCTGCACACCTGTCCCACCTCCTTGCCTCGGTGACCTAATGCGGGCAGACCCCTTTTCTGTACATGACCCTCACTACTGTGCATGGCATGGCACCCTACTGCACACGGCCCACCTCTCTGCCAAAGTGACATAATGGGGTGGCCCCCTTACTTGTGACTCACGTGATTATGTATGCCCTATTACTAAGCCTCACTCACGACCCTGCCCACTGCTTGTACCTAATACAGATGCTTCTGGGCATTTGGGGCTCTTGCTGATCTCCGCTCACAGGTGGCGGGACCCCTGGAGTCCAGATGCTCTTTACCAGTTCTTCAGTGTCCTGTCTTTTTCCTTCTTGGATCCTGCACCTCAGCACAGCTTAAGAGACACGCCATGACCCTGTGGGGCCCAACAGCCGTAAAAATCACGAGGTCAGGTGTTCAAGACCAGCCTGGCCAAGATGGTGAAAGCCTGTTTCCATTGAAAATATAAAAATTAGCTGGGTGTGGTGGTAGACACCTGTAATCCCAGTTACTCAGGAAGCTAAAACAGATTACTGTTTGAACACGGGAGGTGGAGGTTACAGTGAGCCGAGATTATGCCACTGGACTCTAGCCTGGGTGACAGACTGAGACTCTGACTCAAAAAAAAAAAAAAAAGGACACTGAGCCTGCCAATAATCTGCTCACAGCAGCTCCCCAACCAGATGGAGAGTCAGAACCAGGTCATACCCATCAGTGCTGTGTGGTTGGCTTGACAATTCTGCCCAAAGAGAAAGGATTCAGGCCAGGTGTGGTGGCTTACACCTGTAATCTCAGCACTTTGGGAGGCCAAGGCTGGGGTCAGGAGTTCGAGACCAGCCTGATCAACATGGTGAAAGCTTGTCTCTACTAAAAATTAAAAGAAAAAAAAGAAATTAGCCAGGCGTGGTGGCAGGCACCTGTAATCCTAACTATTCAGGAGGCTGAGGCAGAATTGCTTGAACCCGGGAGGCAGAGGTTGCAGTGCGCTGAGATCATGCCACTGCACTCCAGCCTGGGTGACAGAGTGAGACTCCATCTCAAAACAAAACAAAAAAAAATTTTTTTTTTAAATTAGCCAAGCCTAGCAGCATGTGCCAGTCCCAGGTGCTTAAAAGGCTGGATAGGAGGACTGCTTGAGCCGAGAAATCCGAGGCTGCAGTGAGTTATGATTGTGCCACTGCACTCCAGCCTAGGCAACAGAGCAAGACCCTGTCTCAAAAAAAAAAGAATTTCTTTATCAACAAGAGCCTCTGAGGAGACAAGCTGTCCAAATGGCCATCTTGCAGCCAAAATAAACGTGTGTGATGATGTGGCCGGAGAGCCACTGTCAGGCTGCCTGAAACACAATGTTCTGAGTGTCAGCGGCAGGCCCCGGACCTGAGGATTGGACTCCGTGCCATTTGGGGAACACAGAAGGAACACCATCTTCCTCTCAAACCCCAGATCTGCCTGTCACAGGGAAGAACTTTCTCTTGGAGACTGAGCACTTGTCACTAGGGGTATGTGAGGTAGAGCTGGTGGCCACCATCAGCTATGACAGAGGGGATTCCTTGGTGACAGGCAGTTCTCAAGAGTCAATGAGAATGATGAAAAAGCACAGGACACCTAGTCCTAAATTAACAGTCTCCCCCACAGTGAGACCCCGGAGTTACTTGCCTGAAGCAACAATGCAGTGAGTCTGCATTTCTGTTTTCCCAGCAGCCCTCCTGGCCTTTTAGAAAAATAGTCAGAGGGCCCAGGCGCGGTGGCTCACGCCTGTAATCCCAGCACTTTGGGAGGCTGAAAGCAGGCAGATCACGAGGTCAGAAGATCAAGACCAGCCTGGCCAACATGCTGAAACCCTGTCTCTACTAAAAATACAAAAAACTAGCTGGGCGTGGTGGCAGTCCCAGCTACTCCAGAGGCTGAGGCAAGAGAATCGCTTTAATCTGGGAGGTAGACGTTGCAGTGAGCCAAGATCGTGCCACTGCACTCCAGCCTGGGTGACAGAGCAAGACTGTCTCAAAAAAAAAAAAAAAAAAGAAAAAAGAAAAAAAGTCCTAGGGTTCTGAGCTGGTGACAGCTGAGAGCACTTCCCGGAAGAAGCTCCGAGGGGCAGCTTCCAATTCAACAAAAACTCCCACATCCAGGCCAGTGTGCAGGGGAAAACTGACTCCACAGCTGGTGGGGGGGCAAAAAAAGGCCACTGACCCAGCACTCTGCCTTCTGATACAGTCTGGATGTTTCCCCTGCTTCATATCACGTGCTGAACTGTGATGCCTGGCTGGGAGCAGTAGTGGGTGCCTGTAATACCAACTACTCAGGAGGCTGAGGCAGGACAACTGCCTGCACCCAGGAGGCAGTGGTTACAGTGAGCCGAGATCCTGCCACTGCACTCCAGCCTGGGCCACACAGTGAGACTCCATTTCAAAAAAAAACAAATGTGATCCCCAGTGTTCCAGTGTTGGAGGTGGGGCTGAGGAGGGGGTGTCTGGGTCACGGGGGCAGATCTTGCCTAAGCAAGTTAGCTTCCACCCCACAGGAATGAGTGAGTTCTCCTTCTGAGTTTATGTGATTGTTGGGTGTTGAAGAGCCCGGCACCTCCCTCTATCTCTCAACTTGAAGTGCTCCCTCCCCTTCCCATATGATTGGCAGCTGCCTGAGGCCTCACCAGAAGCAGATGTAGGTGCCATGCTTCTTGTGTAGCCTACAGAACAGTGAGCCAAATAAACCTCTTTTCTTATAAATGACCCAGCCTCAGGTATTTCTTTACAGCAATACAAAATGGACAAACACACCTTTCCAAGTGAGCTTTTTTTTTTTTGGGGGGGGGGGGGAGGACCACTGAAGAAAAACTACACTGTGAAGTCTCGGCATGGACAGAAGCCAGTGGAGAACTCAAGAGGCAGGAGGCAATGGGAACGGGGGAGAGGGGAGAGGGCCTCCTAAGCAGGAGACACGCTTCCAGGCAGCCCTTCTGCTGACTCTATTACCTGGAAACACAGGGGACTCGTGGGTGATAAAGACCCTGTCCTCTTTGGGCCTCCTCTATAAATGAAGGAGGCCACACAAGCTCCGGTGGCTTACCAGCACTCTCCATCTGAGAGTCCATGAGCCAGCCGGAAAACAGTAAACGTCACCAGAAAACGTGGGCCAGGCCACCTCCTGAGCAGCCTAGTTGGCTGTGTGGACTGTTTGTACCTTTTGTTTTTTTGAGACAGTGTCTCACTCTGTTGCCCAGGCTGAAGTGCTGTGGCATGATCTCGGCTTACTATAACCTCCACCTCCTGAGTTCAAGTGATTCTCCTGCCTCAGCCTCCCCAGTAGCTGGGACTACAGGCATGCGCCACCACGCCACCATGCCTGCATAATTTTTGTATTTTTAGTACAAAAGGGGTTTCACCATGTTAGACAGGCTGGTCTCAAATTCCTGACCTCAGGTGATCTGCCCACCTCAACTTTCCGAAGTGTTGGGATTACAGGTGTGAGTCACTGCACCCAGCCCTGTCTGCACTTCATTTCAGGACTACTGTGTGTCACAGCTCAGGATGACCTGCAGCAGGAATGTGTCTACTGTCAATTAGATAGGGGCCCTCCTGCCCAGCCTGTCTAGAAGTCACACAGGATCACACAGTAAGTGTCCTCAAAAGCCCTCCTGTTCCTGCTCAGTTGGTGTTTCAGAAGCAGTTGTGCAGAATCCAGAAGGCTCAGAAGACATCTGTCCAGGATTTTCCCATCTGCTGCACCACACTTCTTTATTACTCATGGCAATGAACCAGCCACACCCCCTTCATGCCTGGAAGTTGCCTTCATAATGCCATGCCAGGCTCAGTGGCTCACACCTGTAATCCCAGTACTTTGAGATATGAAGGAAGGACTGCTTGAGACTGGAGTTTGAGACTAGACTGGGCAACATAGTGAGACCCTGTCCCTACAAAAAAATTAAAAGCCAGGCGTGGTGATGTGTGCCTGCACTCTCAGCTACTTCGGAGGCTGAGGTGAGGTGGGAGGATCACTTGAGTTCTGGAGTGTGAGGCTGCAGCGAGCTATGATTGTACCAATGCACTCCAGACTGGGCAACAGGGCAAGACCTGTCTTCAAAAAAAAAACAAAAACAGAGTAAGATTTAGCAGCGTTTGAGTCCTGTCACTTACCTGCGGCTCTGAGCTGCCCTCCTTTCGGCGGAAGACCCTGAGACATACTTGAACACGGATATCCTCCTCATCAGGCTGAAGGGGAATGTCTGATCCAGCTTCAACGTGACTCGCTCTGAGAGGTCGAGGGAATAGCAGTAGGTGAGGCCGTCTGCAGTTGGCCTGTTAAGTGAAATTTTAGGCAGCAAAGGAGGGCCAAATACTCCACTGGGGAGAATACAGGTTCCCACTCACCCTACAGAGGCCTTCATGCTTAGCACACTGCACACTGGCTGAAGCTTGCAGCTCAGAGGAAACCCAGAGCCAAAGGTTTCATCCATTGTACCTCAGGAGAAATTAACGTGCCCGGAGGCAAGGGGTGTTAATGTTGTACCTCCTCCTACATGCAACTGTACCATCACCTCACCCTTCTAGCCACTGCAGCCAGAAGCCAGCACACACCTCTGCCGAGGTAGCAGGGTCTGTGCCGGGGCAGCGGGTGGGGTCTGTGCCGGGGTAGTGGGTGAGGTGGGAAGCTGTCTCAGTGTCCTCCTGAGGGACTGATACCTCTTGTCCTTTTATCCCAAATTGAAGGCACCTGCTTCAATGCAACCATGTGAGCATCTTTGGATGTGTTTCCCCTACTTTGTCACCATCCCCAGCGACTTGGTGGCATCCTGGTCATCTGGCTCACCACTGATTAGGCAACCACAAAGATTCAGCCTGTTAATAAAGGCTATGCCGGCTGGGCGCGGTGGCTCATGTCTATAATCCTAGCACTTTGGGAGGCCGAAGTGGGTGGATCACCTGAGGTCAGGAATTCAAGACCAGCCTGGCCATCACGGTGAAACCCCATCTTTAAAAAAAAAAAAAGGGCAGGCCGGGCGCGGTGGCTCACACCTGTAATCCCAGCACTTTGGGAGGCCGAGGCGGGTTGATCACGAGGTCAAGAGATTGAGACCATCCTGGTCAACATAGTGAAACTCCATCTCTACTAAAAATACAAAAATTAGCTGGGCATGGTGGTGCGCGCCTGTGGTCACAGCTACTCGGGAGGCTGAGGCAGGAGAATTGCCTGAACCCAGGAGGCAGAGGTTGCGGTGAGCCGAGATCGCGCCATTGCACTCCAGCCTGGGTAACAAGAGCAAAACTCCGTCTCAGAAAAAAAGAAAAAGGGGCTATGCCAGACTCTCCCAAAAAGAGCTTACAAACAAACCTCAAGTTTCAAACTAATCTTCAAGTAGTTAACTGCCTATTAGAACAAAAGTAAACATTTTGTAAATGAAACAACAAAATCTAGAGCCCAATACAGCATTCACAGTGTCTGTGAATAAAATAAAATATTATCAGACATGAAAAAATAAAGTAAAAAAAAATTATCAGACATGAGTTGGGCACAGTGGCTCACACCTATAATCCCAGCACTTTGGGAGGCCAAGACGGGTAGACCACCTCAGGCCAAGAGTTCGAGAGAAGCCTGGGCAACATGGTGAAACCCTGTCTCTACTAAAAAGAAAATGCAAAAATTAGCCAGGTGTGGTGGTGCACAGCCGTAGTCCCCGTAGTCTCAGGAGGCTGAGACAGGAGGATTGTTTGAGCCCAGGAGGCAGAGGCTGCAGTGAGTTGAGATCTCACCATTGCACACCAGCCTGGGTGATAGACACTGTTCAAAAAAGAAGAAAATCAACCCGACTCTATCTACTTGACACCCCAGACCCTCCAGCCTGGTTCACCCTCTGACATGCATCTTTCAATAGCTCTCTGCTAGGAAGGATACAGGACAGCCCGATGCACAGCCCGCAGACATTACTAAGGAAGGAGGTCTGGGGAATGAGCCATGAGGCACCCAGCAGGAGCCACGGCACCAGGACTGAGGGCACAACCATGCCAAACACCAGGGCCCGCCTCATCCGAGAACGGACGGAGGTGACTCCCAGCATGGCAAAGGCCACTGGGGTGAAGCCTCTGGCATCCTCCACCTCCCCCAGCTTCGACAGTGATGACACAGCCTCAAATGACAGGAAGATGATAGCGGAGAAGATGGCGAAGATCACGGTGAAGAAGCAATGGCGGACGGTGCCCACGGTTCTCTCGAAATTGCCAGCAAAGCGCCAGATGATGATAGCGCCGCAGAGCAGGGAGATGGGATTCTCGTAGACGAAGATGTAGGTTACCAGCCTGTAAACTGCAAAGGAAGCTGGGTTAGGCGGGTTGTTCCAAGGAGGGAAGCCAGGTTAGAAGGCACATTGGAAAGGCAGAAAGCCCCTGTGACAGAAGTTGAGAGCCAGCAAGACAGGAAGCAGGAGGCAATATAAGCAGTGCACTCAACAATGAAGGACCCAGAGGCTCAAAGGAGAGGCATGAATATCTAATCCCTGCTCTTCCCCAGGCCTGGAGCAACTCTTAGCAGTAACTGACTTTCAGGAGTAAAAAATAATGCTTTTCCCTAGGGGGTGGTCTCTGAATTTGTGAAGTGCTTTGTAATCCTTCTTTAGGTTTTCATCCTGACCTACCTCACTGGGCAGTTTGAGGGTTAATTAAGTTTAACGGCTTCAGGGTGGACTGAGTGGGTGTCACTTAACACTGTGTGCCAGGCTGGTCTGCTGTAGTCCTGACCCCTTCTTCCATAGTGTCTGTTCGGAGGAAGAAAAAAGGGACCAGGAATTATTTTGCAGCTTTAAAAATTATAACACTACATTAATAATAAAGATGTAGAAATTAGAAGTCTTCCTGGAAAGTGCTTATCCAATCTTACCGTTAGAGTGATGCTTTACAGGTAATAATAAGACAGCAAAGAACCCTACTTTTTTCCTTTTAGAAAACATTGGTTTTTTTTTTTTGAGACAGAGTCTTGCTCTTGTCACCCAGGCTGGAGCGTCATGGCGTGATCTCAACTCACTGCAACCTCGGCCTCCCAGGTTCAAGCAATTCTCCTGCCTGACTCCTGAGTAGCTGGGATTACAGGCGCCCACCACCATGCCTAGATAATTTTTGTATTTTTAGTAGAGATGGTGTTTCACCATGTTGGCCAGGCTGGTCTCGAACTCCTGACTTCTGATCTGCCCGCCTCAGCCTCCAAAGAGCTGAGATTACAGGTGTTAGCCACCGTGCCCAGCCTTTTAAAAAATTTTTTATTTGTAGAGATGAGGTCTTGCTATGTTGCCCAGGCTGGCCTTGAACTCCTGGCCTCAAGTGATCCTCCTGCCTTAACTTCCCAAAGTGCTGAGAGTACAGGTATGAACCATCACTCCTGGCCTACTTTTATTTTTCTAAAAGCAGTTATTGCCAGACACAGTGGCTCACACCTGTAATCCCACCATTTTGGGAAGCCTAGGTAGAAGGATTGCTTGAGCCCAGGAGTTTAAGTCCAGCCTGAGTAACATAGTGAGGACCCCCCCCATCTTTTTTTTTCTTTCTTTTTGAGATGGAGTCTCGCTCTGTCCCCTAGGCTGGAGTGCAGTGGCACAATCTCGGCTCACTGCAACCTCCGCCTCCCAGGTTCAAGTGATTCTCCTGCCTCAGCCTCCCAAGCAGCTGCAACTACAGGCATGTGCCACCATGCCCGGCTAATTTTTTGTATTTTTAGTAGAGACGGGGTTTCACCGTGTTAACCAGGATTGTCTCGATCTCTTGACCTCGTGATCTGCCAGCCTCGGCCTCCCAAAGTGCTGGGATTACAGGTGTGAACCACCACACCTGGCTGAGACCCCCATCTTTAAAAAAAATTTTTTTAATTAGCCAGGTGTAGTGATGTGTACTTGTAGTCCTAGCAACTTGGGAGGCTGAGGCAAGGAGGATCACTTGAGTCTAGGAGTTGAAAGCTGCAGTGAGCTATGACTACATCTCTGTACTCTAGCCTGGGTAACAGAGAAAGACCCTATCTCTAAAAAATTTTAAAAGTGGTTACCTCCGAAGTACTTTTATGTCCCTACAGCCCCAAACACTACTAAACTGAAGGAGGGAGACCAACGAATTGATAGTAATATTGGACTTGGGGGTCTAAAGCTTGGAGTGGAATCTCCGCTCTGTTGCATCCCAGCTGGCTGAGTTTAATCATGTCACAGGCCTTCTAGGTGTCAGTTTCCTCATTGTAAAGTAACAGAGTTAGATTGAGGCCTTCCAAGGTCTCTTACGTCTCTAATGCTCATATGTCTACGAAACCCATGCCCAGGGAAGTGAACTCAAGAAAGTGAAAGGTTAAGGTTAGGTTGGTATTTTGTTTCTGTCTGTGAGGTGGTGGTGTGCATACCTAGGGTGGGGGAACCGTTTTAGATTTGAGTAGGGAAGCAGGCTATGGAGCCATATGCCTCAGCCTGGCCATCTCCAGAGGCTTCATTATCTGAAGAGTACTTCATTATTTAAGGATTTCCAAAACTGAAATTTCTTTCTTTCTTTTTTGAGACAGAGTTTCGCTTTTGTTGCCTAGGCTGGAGTGCAATGGTGCGATCTCGGCTCACTACAACCTCTGCCTCCCGGGTTCAAGTGATTCTCCTGCCTCAGCCTCCCCAGTAGCTGGGATTACAGGCATGTGCCACCACACCCCGCTAATTTTGTATTTTTAGTAGAGACAAGGTTTCTCCATGTTGGCTAGGCTGGTCCTGAACTCCTACCTCAGGTGATCCGCCTACGGCGTGAGCCACCATGCCCAGCCCCCAAACCTGAAATTTCAAGTATAAACATGAAAAGATTCTAAAAGCAACTCTTCATGATTTGGAGATTATCTACCCCAAGGCTCTAGTTTCAAAACATCACACAATAAAAAGAAAAATCTAGATTCCTATCTCAATTGTATGACGCAACAGCTCTGAGATTCTCTGCATGAAGCCTCCACCTCATACAGACAACGGGCCAATAATAGGTCCTACATCATGGGTTCCTTGAGAGGGTTAAATGAGATTAATACATACGAGTGTGTGTGCTTTGCAAAACAGTAGGAGATACACAAATTTCCTGCGTTCCTCTCGAGAAAATGAGGAAGAAACGGAGACTAGGACCTTCTTTTAGCAATGGATGTTCATACGCAATTGGTCTGCAAAATTTCTCTCCCCTAGAGAAAAACAAACACCTCTCTCCAAAGACAGAAGACACCCTGGTACCTCCATGAGCTGGGAATGGCAGTCAAGATTAAGATACAAATGAAAAAGCAGACGAAATTGCAAACCTCAAGAGAGCAGGACGTTTATAGGGCTTACAGGGGTTTGTAGATAAAAGTCCAATGGTCGTGATGAGGGTGAGAAAAATGTTTTTCAGTGAGGCTTAGGCCTAACGCAGACGTAGGTGTGTATGGGAAATGGGAGCGGGAAAAGAAAAATCTTTATCCTTGGAGAGCAAGCGTGGGTTTACTAGCGAAGGGATTTGGGGCCTTAACCAGTCTGGTGGCAACAGGGAAGGGAACAATTCGGGCAGGGAAGGAATTAAATTGATGACGAAGGTGGGCTCTGAAGACAAAGGTGTGGAACATGGAGGGCAAGAGGCGGTGCTGGAGGTCGGTCCTCCGGATGGCAGGCGAGATGACGAGACAGGGGGAGGCTGGCGGTGAGGCCTGAAGGGGCGAGTCCTGGAGGCTGGAGCCGAGGGACCAGCGAAGTCGGAGGACAAGGGCTCGCCCCGCGATCCCGGCCCGCCCCTGCTCACCTTGCCAGTTGCGCAGGGCCTCAGACTTCAACGTAAGGCCCGAGGGCGCCAGGGGCGGCTGCAGCAGGAACAGGCGAGGCCCGGACACAAGCAGCGAGAGCAGTGCAGTGAAGAAGGTGGCAGATGGCACCTCGGGACACAAGCACCAGCTGCGATACCCGGGCCCCGAGGCCGCCATGGCCGCCGTCGTTCCCGCGCTCCGCCTAGACGCCGGCTGCCGGTCCTCGGCTCCTTCCGCCTCCTCGCGGCTGTTTCCCTTGGCAACAGCGGAGGAGCCAGCCGGAAGCCACGCCTCCCAGAGCCCCCGCCCCACATCGAGTTACCCAATCCGGTCGCTCCGATCAGCCCGTCCCTGCGCCAGGGAGGCCGGGAAGAGGGTCGCGGCCACTTCCGTGCAGGAATGTTCCCGCACCGTCTTTGCTTCCATCCTCCCCGCACCGCTACTGAAACTGCTCCCATAAACTTTATGAAATTAGGGACGACAGGAGGGGGAGAAAGGAAAATGAACTAAGCTTGAAGCACATTCAGCGTTCATCACTAGGTCACCTTAACTCCACAAATAACTTGAACATTGTGAAACGTTTTCCCTTAGAGATACGTTTTCAGGTCTCGCATATCAGCATAATTACTGACATCAGTTGGTCTGAAGGAGCTCACAGAACCAGACTCAATGGGGACTGCAGTTTCCATAGCCTGAGGATTTCATGCCCCATTACCCTGACCAGTCAATGACCCCAATTTTCCAGATCCCGACCCTCCACGATGCCGTTTAAAATCCCAGCCCGGAACTCCTCGGAAAGACGTATTTGATGATCTCCTAGCATCTCTTCCTAGGCACGCTGCCATCATTAAACCCCTTTTCTGCTGATAACTTTGCTGCCTCAGTGTAATTGGTCTGTTAGTCTGCAGGACGGGCCTAGGCACTTGTTGATCCTGTAAAATAACTCATGATTTTTATGCCTTACGGCTTACAGAGTCCTTTCATACCACGATCCCCTGATTTGTGTTCACCGCTATTACACCAAAGACAAAACAGGTCTAGGGAGGTCCCTAGGTAATTCAGTTTCGTGGCAAAGACAGAATTAGAGCTCAGCTCTTAGATCACGAGGAGATCAATACCATCTTGGCCAACATGGTGAAACCCTGTCTCTACTAAAAATACGGAAATTAGCTGGGTGTGGGGGCTCACACCTGTAATCTCAGCTACTGAGGAGGCTGAGGCAGGAGAATCGCTTGAACCCGGGAGGCGGAGGTTGCGGTGAGCTGAGATCGCACCACTACACTCCAGCCTGGCGACATAGCAAGACTCCGTCTCAAAAAACAAACAAACAAAAAAACTGGCCCAGAATTGGCCTCCGCTACAGCCAGGGGCAGCTTCATCTTCAGATTGAAGAAAAGGGGCAGGGAATGGGGGAAGGATTCTCTGGAAGGGACTTAAAAGTTAGGGATGTAATGGAACGCTCATAATCAGGATCTGTTTCGGCACTTTACAGTTTGAAAAGTGTTTTTGCTGCAGAACAGCTGTTTAAGGTGGACAGCTGGAATATCACTTCCCCAGTTACATGTTTTAGTAAGGGGGAGGTAACTTGCCCGAGGTCACCAGTGGAAAGTGGTAAAACTAGGATTTGAATACAAGGTTGCTGGGTCCCAGCCTTCTGATCTTGTCACTGTTTTCTTCGAATATGTCGCCCACCAACTGTATACAAATTTGACTTTGTATACAGTAGGCCACAGACTACTGAAAAATGCCGGTTGCTTCACTCTCTGTGCTGATGTGGTGGATAACATGTCTATTTTTTTTTTTTTTTTTTTTTTTTTTTGAGACGGAGTTTTGCTCTTGTTGCCCAGGCTGGAGTGCAATGGCACAGTCTTGGCTCACCGCAACCTCTGCCTCCCGGGTTCAAGCGATTCTCTTGCCTCAGTCTTCTGAGTAACTGGGAATATAGGCACCCACTATCACACCGTTTTTTTTTTTTTTTAAATTTTTAGTAGAGACGGGTTTGCCATGTTGGCCAGGCTGGTCTTGAACTCCTGACCTCAGGTGATCTGCTCTCCTCAGCCTCCCAAAGGGCAACAGGTTTACTCTTGACCCTAGCCTTCCCATCCACGCCTCCTGCAGTTTAGGCAGTGTTTGACTTCCTCTCCAGAAACGGATCCTGTCAGCCAGCCCCTCTTCCACAACATTAACGCCCATGAACTCGGAAACCATCATTTCCTCCTTTTCTCTTTCAGACTAGGGGTGCTAGTGGCTCCCTGCTCATGCTAGTCCCTGAATCCCCCACCATCTGTTCTTTGTTCTCTTTAACTCTGCAACACATTTTATTTCTTTCAGTTAGAACTTCTTGTTCTTTTGAGAGAGTCTCGCTCTGTCACCGAGGCTGGAGTGCAGTGGCACAATCTGCTCACTGCAACCTCTGCCACCCGGGTTCAAGCTATTCTCATGCCTCAGTCTCCCAAGAAGCTGGGACTACAGGCATGCATCATCACACCCAGCTAATTTTTGTATTTTTAGTAGATATGGGATTTACCATGTTGGTCAAGCTGGTCTTGAACTCCCAACCTCAGGTAATAAGCGTGCCTTGGCCTCTCAAAGTTCTGGGATTACAGACATGAGCCACCTTGCCCAGCCTCGGTTGGACCTTTTAAGGGTACTTACTACCTTTTTATTTTTCTCTAGTGACCCTGCCCAGTCCCCGCTCCGCTCACATGGTAGAGGTGTTTGGCTGCTTCTCCATACACCCACCCTAGTGTTATCAGCTCCATTTCTTGCCCACAACTGTAGGCTTTGGTTTGACTCACCTGTAACTGCTGAGTCAAAATCTGTGTAACTCCACAGATTAGAAGCTCCTGCTGACTCTGAAGGAAGGAGGCTCAATTTTGGGGCTTGTGTGTCCTGCTTCAATAGCACAATCATAGCTCACTGCAGCTTTGCCCTCCTCGGCTCAAGGAATCCTCCTGCCTCAGCCTCCCAAATAGTTGGAACCACAGGTGTGTACTACCACACCTAGCTAGCTGCTTCTTCCTTCCTTGCTTCCTTACTTTTCTTTTCTTTTTTTTTTTTTTTGAGATGGAGTCTTGCTTTGTCACCAGGCTGGAGTGCAGTAGTGCAATCTTGGCTCACTGCAGCCTCCACCTCCCGGGTTTAAGTGATTCTCCTGCCTCAGTCTCCCAAGTAGCTGGGATTACAGGCACATGCCACCATGCCTAACTAATTTTTTGTATTTTCAGTGGAGATGGGGTTTTACCAGGTTGGCCAGGCTGGTCTTGATCTCCTGACCTTGTGATCTGCCTGCCTTGGCCTCCCAAAGTGCTGGGATTACAGACGTGAGCCACCATGCCTGGCCTGTTGTGTGCTTTGTACATACTCATTAAATGTTCACAACCTTATGAGGCTGGTTCTGCAATTACCCCATATTACAGATGAAGCAATGGAGACACAGAGAAGTTAAGTAACTTAAAATTAGGCAACTAGGCAACAAATCTCCAGGAATCTTTTCAGACTTCCTCCCACTCCCCATCTCCCCTGCGTTTCCATCATGCTGTCTGTGACGTGCTAGCTGTTGTGACACTTCCTATATTATACTATCATTGCGTATTTGTGCCAGTAATTGTGAGCTTACCAAGGGAAGAAGCCATGTCTGATTTATACCTGTGTCTGTATCCACAGCCCTAGCACCTAACACGAAGTGGGGCCACAGAAAATGTTCAATGCAAAGTTCTTTTTTTTTTTTTTGGAGATGGAGTCTCACTGTCACCCAGTAGCCGGGATTACAGACGTCCACCACCACACACAGCTAATTTTTTGTATTTTAGTAGAGACGGGCTTTCACTGCGTTGCCCAGGCTGGTCTCGAACTCCTGACTTCATGATCCACCCACCTTGGCCTCCCAAAGTGCTGGGATTACAGGCGTGAGCCACTGTGCCTGGCCTTTTATTTATTTATTTATTTTTGAGACAGAGTTTTTGCTTTTGTTGCCCAGGCTGGAGTCCAATAGCACGATCTTGGCTCACTGCAACCTCCACCTCCCGGGTTCAAGTGATTCTCCTGCCTCAGCCTCCCAAGTAGCTGAGATTACAGGCATGCACTACCATGCCCAGCTAATTTTGTATTTCTTTTAGCAGAGATGGGTTTCACCACGTTGGTCAGTCTGACCTTGAACTCCTGATCTCAGGTGATCTGCCTGGCCTTGGTCTCCCAAAGTGCTGGGATTACAGGCATGAGCCATCACACCCAGGCTCTCAATGCAAAATTCTTAGCCCTGATGTCTTTGGAATGTGACCTTCTACTTCCCTTCCTTGTCTCTTCTCCAGAAGCCAAGGAATCTCATGTCATGGAGACCCCTGGGGACTGTTGTATCAAGAGCCACCATCCCAGATGCATTTCACGCTGGATTTTCAGGCAAGAGTTTCAAGATGGTTTTGAAGAGGAGACCTGGTGTACACCAGTCTAGGATGGCATGGCCAGTCAGCCCACGCAGCTCTCTGTAGAAAGAGTTTTCTGCATTTGCTGACTGCCTGGCACCTCCTGTTTCACCTTCCTGTAGGTGGCAGGCTTGGTCTTAGGGAAACTCTACAGAAAACAATGGTTTTACTTAAAACAAGATAAAACCCAGGAACCTTTTAACATGTGAGCCCTAAAGCTGTAAACCGAAACCCTTTCATATGTGATTTCTAAGGCTGTAAACCTAAGATTCTTCCACATGTAATATCTAAAGTATAAGCCTATGTAAAGGTAGAAACTTCCTTTGTTAAACGAGCTGGGTAATTTGGAGCCATCACTCAGCTCCTGGCTGTAATATTAATAATATTAATAATGATAATAATAATAAACCCTTTCCTTCCCCATTCGGTGTTTGAGAGCTCTGTTTCTCCTGGCTGCTCCTGCAACAGTAATAATAAAGGTTTTACACAACAGGAAGGAGAATATGAATTAAGAGCCGCTGAAAAAGCATCTTGAGAACTTGGGATCTTGAGCTGCTATCACTGAGGTCTGGGGCTTGGAAAAAGGCAGAGGTGGGGTGGTCCCTTCCTCTGTGTGCCAGTCAGGCCATCCTAAGGGTTCTGGTTCTACTTCTAGACACATGCTCTGAAAAAGGATGTAGGCAGGGCTGGGCGCGGTGGCTCACGCTTATAATCCCAGCACTTTGGGAGACCGAGGCGGGTGGATCACAAGGTCAAGAGATCGAGACCATCCTGGTCAACACGGTGAAACCCCGTCTCTACTAAAAATACAAAAAATTAGCTGGGCACGATGGCGCGTGCCTGTAATCCCAGCTACTCAGGAGTCTGAGGCAGGAGAATTGCCTGAACCCAGGAGGCGGATGTTGCGGTGAGCCGAGATCACGCCATTGCACTCCAGCCTGGGTAACAAGAGCGAAACTCCATCTCAAAAAAAAAAAAAAAAAAAAGAGGGAACATGGAGACTGCATGAGGGCCTCGTAAAGAGGGCTTATGCAAAGATCTCTGAGAAGGGAGGAGACCTCTGCTCACAAGATCCAGAAGGATCTTTGCGTTAGGCCTCCTGTTGCTGCTTGATTTCTAATTAACTGCACCAATAACATAGTTTAGTTCGGTGTATGAACTTCAGCGTACTCTGAGCCGAGACTGCACCTCTGCATTCCAGCCTGGGTGACAGAGTGAGACCCTGCCTTTGAAAAAAAAAGAAAGGAAAAAAAAAACCAATAATAAACATTGATTATCTTGCATACTTTTGGGGGGTCAGAAATTCAAAAATGTCTTAGGTACGTGGTTTGGATTTAAGGTTTCTCTTAAGGCTGTAGCCAAGATGTTGGCCAGGGCTATAGCCATCTGTCAGTGTCACTGAGCTGGAGGCAGTGAGGCCTTCCTGCCCTTTCATGGTCTTGATGCTTTCGAAGAGCACTGGACAGTTAGTTTGTAGAATGTCCATCAGTTTCAGTTTGTCTCATGTTCTCTCGTGGCTACATTGCGGCTATGCATTTTTCCCAGTGAGATCATAGCAGCAAAGTTTTGTCCTTTTCATTTTTTACTTTTTTGAGATCGGGTCTCACTCTGTTATCCAGACTGAAGTGCAGTGGTGCAGTCATAGCTCACTGCAGCCTCTATCTCCTGGGCACAAGTGATCCTCCCTCCTCAGCCTCCTGAGTAGCTGGGATTACAGGCATGCACCACTGTGCCCAGCTAATTTTGCATTTTGTAAAGACAGGGTCTCGTTATGTTCCCCAGGCTGATCTCGAACTTCTGAGCTCAAGTGATCCTTCTGCCTCAGCCTCTTAAAGTGCTGGGTTTACATGTGTGAACTACTGCACCCAGCCTCCAAGCTTCGTCCTTTTCAGTGTGTCACATTAGAGGGTTCATGATGTCATTATATCTCATTACTGGCGATGTTCTCCTTCACCATTAGGTTCAAGTGGTGTCTTCTGAGATTTTCCACTGTTGCATTACCATTTTTCACTTTGTACTTAATAAAATCAGGAAGTCTCCTCAAACTCTCTTAGGCATCCACATTCGTCAAAGCTCCTTGGGTGGTTCCATTGTGCTACCAGGGTTGAAAACCACTGAACAGATGGACCAAGTTCATGGTGGAGCTAACAAGATAGGTGAGATGGGGACTTGAGGAGAGGTAGCATGAGGAATGGCTGAACACCTGGAGAATATGAGTCAGGGACTGGCTGGGCATGGTGGCTCATACCTGTTTTTTTTTGAGACGGAGTTTCGCTCTTGTTACCCAGGCTGGAGTGCAATGGCACGATCTCGGCTCACCGCAACCTCCGCCTCCTGGGTTCAGGCAATTCTCCTGCCTCAGCCTCCTGAGTAGCTGGGATTACAGGCACGCACCACCGTGCTCAGCTAATTTTTTTTTTTATTTTTAGTAGAGACGGGGTTTCACCATCTTGACCAGGATGGTCTCGATCTCTTGACCTCGTGATCCACCCGCCTCGGCCTCCCAAAGTGCTGGGATTACAGGCTTGAGCCACTGCGCCCGGCCTATATATTTTTTCTTTTCTTTTTTTTTTGAGACAGAGTCTTGCTCTGTCACCCAGACTAGAGTGTGATCTCAGCTCACTGCAACCTCTGCCTCCCAGGTTCAAGTGATTCTTGTGCCTCAGCCTCCCGAGTAGCTGGGATTACAGGTGTCCGCTACCATGCCTGGCTAGTTATTGTATTTTTAGTAGAGACGGGGTTTTACCATGTTAGTCAGGCTGGTCTTGAACTCCTGACCTTGTGGTCTGCCGGCCTTGGCCTCCACAACCCCTTATCTTAACCAGAACACTTCCTTCTGTTGATTCTAAGTCTTTTTTTTTTTTTTTTTTTAGGGCGTAGTCTTGCTCTGTTGCTCAGATTGGAGTGCAATTTCACGATGTCAGCTCACTGCAACCTCTGCCTACTGGGTTCAAGCGATTCTCCTGCCTGAGCCTCTTGAGTAGCTGGGATTACAGGTGCCTGCCACCACACCCAGCTAGTTTTTGTATTTTTTTAGTAGAGACAGGGTTTCACCATATTAGGCTGGTCTCGAACTCTGGACCTTGTGATCTGCCCACCTTGGCCTCCCAAAGTGCTTGGGATTACAGGCATGATCCACCACGTCCAGTTGATTCCAAGTCCTTAGATAATGACCTAAGTATTTTAACCAATTGCCAATCAGAAAATTTTTGAATCCACCCATGACCTAGAAGTCCTTCCTCACCTGCCTTTGAGTTGCACATCTTATATGCATTAACTGATATCTTACCTCTCCCTAAAACATATAAAAGCAAGCTGCAGCCCCACCACCTCCGGCAGGTATTTTAGGACCTCCTGAGGCTGTGTCATGGGTCACAGCCTCACCTTTGACTCAGAATAAACTGCTACAAATATTCTACAGAGTTTCGTGCCTTGTTGACAAAATAAGAATGTGGGAAACCTAGTCTTTTAAAGTTGCAAGTAGTTTCTAAGATCTCAGGACGGTACGCTTGGGTTTGCCTTTTGAATGATTCTTTTCTATGGGAACCATATTTTCACTTTCCTTTTTCTTTTTGTTACTTAAAAAAACATTTTTTTAGGTCGGGCACAGTGTTGCACACCTGTAATCCCAGCACTTTGAGGAGCTAATATGGGCAGATTGCTTGAGCTCAAGAGTTTGAGAGTAGCCTGGGTAACATGGTAAAACCCTGTCTACAATTTTTTTTATATGGAATCTCTGTCACCCAGGCTGGAGTGCAGTGGCACTATGTCAGCTCACTGCAACCTCCACCTCCCAGGTTGAAGTGATTCTCCTGCCTCAGATTCCTGAGTAGCTGGGATTACAGGCCCACACAACCATGCCCAACTAATTGTTGTATTCTTAGTAGACATAGGGTTTCACCGTGTTGGCCAGGCTGGTCTCAAACCCCTGACCTCAGGTGATCCACCTGCTTTGGCCTCCCAAAGTGCTGGGATTATGGGCGTGAGCCACCGCGCCCAGCTCCAAATGTTTTTTTAAGTAGCACCTGTAGTGCCCACTACCCAGGAGGCTGAGGTGTGACAATTGCTTGAGCCCAGGAGGTCGAGGCTGCAGTGAGCTGATTGAGCCACTACACTCCAGTCTGGCAATGAGAGTGAGACTATCTCAAAAAACAAACAAATAAAAAATAAAGACAGGGTCTCCATTTGTTGCCCAGGCTGGTCTCGAACTCCTGGGTTCAAGCAGTCCTCCTGTCTCAGCCTCCCAAAGTGCTGGGATTATAGGCGTAAACCACCACGCCAGCCTCTATGGGAGCTATAAAGTGGTTAATTTAATCATACACACATCAAACCAATTCTACCCATGATTTTATGGAAATTGGTGAAGTCCCCTCTATCTGGAGCGTTTATGGAGGCTGAAAGAACTTCATCTTGGAAGCTAGACTTCTGATTCACCCTGGATCCAGGAATGCCTCTAAGATTTCCAGTTTATCTATCATTTCCTGTATAAAAGCACGTCTTTACCATTAATACTGCCCTTATGCCAAAAGCCTTCAAACCAGAGTGACTCCATCTTGAGTGAGGGCTAAGAAAAATGAGGCTGGAACTTGCTGGGATGCATTTCCAGAAAGTTAGGTATTTCTAGCCTCTAGATATTTACAGTTAAGGAAGCAGATGGATAAAGTTTACTAAACACACCTAGACATGGGGGTGTCCTGATATCCTATCTTGAAAACAGAAGCATTCTTAATTTTGCTTTAAAGATAATGTCTCGATTCTTATGAAATATAGTAAGAAAATGGATCGTTTATCACAAACCCTTGTAGCAGAGCACCATTTCCCCATATATATATATTTTTTTTTGAGACGAAGTCTCACTCTTGTCCCCCAGGCTGGAGTGCAATGGCGCCATCTCCACTCACTGCAACCTCTGCCTCTTGGGTTCAAGCGATTCTCCGCCTCTTGGGTTCAAGCGATTCTCCTGCCTCAGCCTCCTGAGTAGCTGGGATAACAGGCATCTGCCACAACGCCCGTCTAGTTTTTGTATTTTTTGGTAGAGACAGGGTTTCACCATGTTGGCCAGACTGGTCTCGAATTCCTGACCTCAGGTGATCCACCCTCCTCAGTCTCCCAAAGTGTTGGGATTACAGGTGTGAGCCACCGCTCCTGGCCTCGATGATCTTTTTTATGCTGAGTATAAACAAGCATTATACCTGGGGCGACCGCGTTCCTCCTCCTGCTTTCGGGAACACTCTAATCTGTCTGTGGAGCAGCTTCACCACTTTACTTTCCTGATAAACTTGCTTTGACTTTACTCTATGAGCTTGACCTGAGTCCTTTCTCTTGTGAGATCCAAGAACCCTCTGTTGGGGTCTGGATCAGGACTCCTTTCTGGTAACACTTGGATCAAATCAACCTTAATGAACTCGTACTTACTGTAAATCCTGCCCTTAAGCAAATTCTTACATAACTTCTGGGGCACGTGCACTCTTTCCTTATGGCGTATAGTTCTGGGGTCCGGGGTGTAACAGCGTGGAGCTCTACCTGCCTTGTGACCACCAAAGATGATGTTTCTGTCCGTAGCTTCCCCAGTGAAACACCCCATGATGACAGACTGGATTTGTCTGCCTCATTTTTGGTTTCTTGGCTCCTTCTGCATTTAGAGTTGTCTTGCATGTAAACCGCTTTTGTGAAATAGAGGTTTAATGAGTCACTGTTCTGTCTGGAAATATACATTCTTGTTTCTGTTGATCTCCACTTCTGTGGGGGTGTTTCCCGTTCTGGAAATCTGCTTGCTGGCCCCTGGGGCACCTCTGTCAATAGTGACATCAGAGGCTGGCACAGTGGCTCACATCTGTCACCCCAGCACTTTGGGAGACCAAAGTGGGAGGACTGCTTGAAGTCAACAGTTCAAGACCAGCCTGAGCAAGATAGTAAGAGGCCATCTCTATTTTTAAAAAAACGTACATTTTTATTTTAGTTAGCCAGATGTGGTGGCAATCTCCTATCGTTTCAGCTACTTGAGATGCTGAGATAGGAGGATCGCCAGAGCCCAGGAGTTCAAGGCTGCAGTGAGTTATGAATGTGCCTGGAGAATAGAGTGAGAGCCTGTATCTATTTAAAAAAAAAAAAATCGGCCGGGCATGGTGGCTCACGCCTGTAATCCAAGCACTTTGGAGGCCAAGGCGGGCGAATCACCTGAGGTCGGGAGTTCAAGACCAGCCTGACCAACATGGTGAAACACCCGTCTTTAAAAAAAATTAAAAAAATAAAAATCCACTGGGTGTGGTGGGTCACATCTGTAATCCCAGCACTCTGGAAGGCCAAGGCGGGCGGATCATTTGAGGTCAGGAGTTTGAGACCAGCCTGGCCAACATGGTGAAACCCTGTCTCTACTAAAAATATAAAAATTAGCAGGGTGTGGTGGCATGTGCCTGTAGTCCCAGCTACTCAGGAGGCTGAGGCAGGAGAATCGCTTGAACCTGGGAGGCGGAGGTTGCAGTGAGCTGAGATCGCGCCATTGCACTCCAGCCTGGGTAACAGAGCAAGACTCCGTTTCGAAAACAAAACAAGCAAACGAACAAAAACAACAAAGCAACAGCAGGATGGTGGCGTCTGTCTTGCTTACGGGCTGTCTTGCGGGTTAGAAACAGTGTCTAACACACAATATAGACACTTGTCGGTGGTTAATGCTCATTACTTGGCAGGGAGACTTTCAGCTCTGAATCCAGCCTGCAAACACCCCAATACTACTCTTTGGACAGAAATATGGGCACTGTGACACTAAGCTGGAGGCATGGTATGTGGAGAGGGCTGGCCTGTGGAAATAAAACAATTTTCGGATCCAATAAAGCTTCCTAAAGCTGAGGCCACCTAACAGGTATCCGTCACTTACCTTGTGTAGGATTCTTCTGTGTATTTTCATCCAGTGGTCAGTGGGAGGCCGGGAGTTCCTGGACTACCCATCCAGGATCCCAGGAAGGGTTAAGGACAGAGTTAAACCAGAGTTCAATTCTCATCATCCTGACTCAGCAAGAATGAAATGGCTTTTATCAGTGTGGGTGGGAGTAGTGCTTCCCCTGAAACGAGTGGAAATTTCACCAAAAGTCATCCTGGAAAGAGGCCAGACTTTGGAGACAGAAAAAAAAAGGAAAGAGAAAAAAGAAAAGGCTGGGCATGGTGGCTCACACCTGTTATCCCAGCACTTTGGGAGAGCAAGGTTTGCAGATCATTTGAGGTCAGGAGTTCAAGGCCAGCCTGGCAAACATGGCAAAACCCTGTCTCTACTAAAATTACAAAAAAAATTTAGTAAATTTACTAAAAATCCAGCACACCTGTGGTCCCAGCTACTCCGGAGGCTGAGGCATGAGAATTGCTTGAACCTGGGAGGTGGAGGTTGCAGTGAGCCAAGATCGCACCACAGCACTCCAGCCTAGGTGATACAGTGAGACTGAAAAAAAAAGAAGTGGGCCGGGTGTGGTGGCTCACACCTGTAATCCAAGCACTTTGGAGGCCAAGGCTGGCAGATCACCTGAGGTCGGGAGTTCAAGACCAGCCTGACCAACATGGTGAAACCCCGTCTTTAAAAAAAAAAAAAGAAATGTGGGGAGGTGGACCTCAGATTGAAGAGAAAACAAAAGCGTTTTCTCTCTGTCCATGCTGCAGGGCTGCTAAACCTGAATTTTGAGGCACAGACATAAGGGCTGTGTTAACTTTCTGACAACTTGGCTAGGCTAAGATGCCTGTGTAGACACCAGTCTAGGTGCTACTACAAAGGTAATTTTCAGACACGATTCACGTTTAAAAATTTTTACTTTAGAGACAGAGCCTTGCTCTGTCACCCAGGCTGGAGTACAGTGTTGTGATCATAGCTCACTGCAGCCTTGACCTCCCAGGCTCAAGTGAGCCTCCCACTTCAGCCTCCCAAGTAGTTGGGTCCACAGGCTCACACCACCATGCCCAGCTTTATTTTATTTTTTGTAGAGACAGGGTCTCTCTATGTTGCCCAGGTTGGTCTCAAACTCCAGGACTCAAAGGGATCCTCCTGTCTTAGCCTCCCAAAGTGCTGGGATTACAGGTGTGAGCCATTGTGCCTGGTTGTGGTGAACATTTAAATCAGCAGCCTTTGAATAAAGATCATGACCCTCCACAAAGCAGGTGGGTCTCATCCAGTCAGTTGAAGGCTTTAATGTCAAAGACTGAGGTTTCCTGAAGAAGAAGGAAAGGGCCTCAATTTCCCTGTAGCACAGAAACCCTGCCTGGGTTTCCGGCCTCCTTAGCCTGCCTGCAGAATTCAGACTCGAAGCTGCAACACCACCTTTTCCCAGGATCTCCAGCCTGCCAGCCTACACTACAAATTTTGAACTTGCCAGCCTGTGCAATTACATAAGCCAATTCTTTTTTTTTTTTTTTTCTTGAGACAGTCTCTCTTTTGTAGCCCAGACTGGAGGGAGGGCAATGGCATGAACTCAGCTTACTGCAACCTCCGCTTCCCGGGTTCAAGTGAGTCTCCTGCCTCAGCCTCCCAAGTAGCTGAAATTACAGGCACCTGCACCTGGCTAATTTTTGTATTTTTAGTAGAGATGGGGTTTCACCTGTTGACCAGGCTGGTCTTGAACTCCTGACCTCAGGTGATCCACCTGCCTTGTCCTCCCACAGTGCTGGGATTACAGGTGTAAGCCACCATGCCCGACCTAAGCCAATTCTTTAAAATAATGAAAGGAGGCCGGGCGCGGTGGCTCATGCCTATAATCAACACTTTGGGAGGCCGAAGTGGGTGGATCACAAGGTCAAGAGATCGAGACCATTCTGGTCAACGTGGTGAAACCCCGTCTCTACTAAAAATACAAAAATTGGCAGGGCATGGTGGCACATGCCTCTGGTCCCAGCTGCTCGGGAGGCTGAAGTAGGAGAATTCCTTGAACCCAGGAGTCAGAGGTTGCGGTGAGCCAAGATTGTGCCATTGCTCTCCAGCCTGGGTAACAATAGTGAAACTCCGTCTGAAAATAATAATAATAATAATAATGAAAGGATTCATTCTCTCTTTCTGTATGTATTTCCCATTCATTCTGTTTCTCTGAGAATGGTGACTGACACAGTTTCACCAGAAATTGACTCCTACTGCAATGACTGAGGCTGGAGTTGGGTAGGAATTATGTTGGAAGAGATACTGTGGGCAGGTTGGTATCTGTTGATATCTGTGGCCCCTTCTAATGTTGAGCTGGAAGCTTCTGATCAGGGATCGGAAAACTCTAGCCTGTAGACTTGCAGACCACAGTCTCACTCCGTCGCCCAGGCAGGAGTGCAGTGGTGTGATCTCGGCTCACTGCAACCTCCTTCTCCAGGTTCATGCAGTTCTCTGCCCCAGCCTCCCAAGTAGCTGGGATTATAGGTACCTGCCACCACACCCGGCTAATTTTTTAGAGATGTGGGTTTCACCATCTTGGCCAAGCTGGTCTTGAACTCCTGACCTCGTGATCCACCCACCTCAGCCTCTCAAAGTGCTGGGATTACAGGCGTGAGCCACCACGCCTGGCCACTGTTTTTGTATTCCTTATTTTTATTTTTATTTATTTATTTAAAGACTGGGTTTCACCATGCTGGTCAGGCTGGTCTTGAACTCCCCACCTCAGGTAATCTGCCCGCCTTGGCCTCCAAAGTGCTTGGATTACAGGCGTGAGTCGCCACGCCCAGACTGTTTTTGTATTCTTAAAGGGCTTTTAAAAACAAATAGACAAGCTGGAGGCAGGGGCTCATACCTCTAATCCCAACTCTTTGGGAGTCCAAGGCAGGAGGATTGCTTGAGCTCAGGAGTTCCAGACCAGTCTGAGAAACATAGCAAGACCTGGTCTTTTTTTGTTGTTGTTAGATGGGGTTTCTCCATGTCGGTCAGCTGGTCTTGAACTCCTGACTTCAGGTGATCCACCTGCCTCGGCCTCCCAAAGTGCTGGGATTACAGACTTGAGCCACCGCACCCCGCCTCAAGACCCCGTCTCTATTAAAAATTATTCACAGGTGGATGAGACGGTGCATGCACCTGTAATCCCATCTACTCAGCTGGCTGAGGCAGGAGGATTGCTTTAGTCCAGGAACAGAGGTTACAGTGAACTGAGATTGCACTGCTGCACACCAGCCTGGGCAACAGGGTGAGATCCTGTCTCAAAAAATAAAAAAAATACAAAGCTAGAATAGAAGACTACAAATACCATGCTTACCCCCAAGAAAAAGCCGAAAGGTTTTTTTTTTTTTTATTGAATACATAAAGTATTAGGGATGCCGAATCATATGTCTACTTGTGATGTTTTATTTATTATTTAGCTCTATGTTTGTCTTTAAATCACATTTTCTTCCTTTCTTTCTTTCTTTCTTTCTTTCTGTCTTTCTTTCTTTCTTCTTTTTTGAGATGAAGTCTCACTCTGTTGCCAGGCTGGAGTGCAGAGGCATGATCTCAGCTCACTGCAACCTCTGCCTCCTGGGTTCAAGTGATTGTCCTGCCTCAGCCTCCCAAGTAGCTGGGACTACAGGTGTGTGCCACCACACCCGGCTAATTTTTGTATTTCAGTAGAGATGGGGTTTCACCATGTTGGCCAGGCTGATCTCGATCTCTTGACCTTGTGATCTGCCTGCCCTGGCCTCCCAAAGGGCTGGGATTAAGGCATGAGCCACCGTGTCCCGCCTTAAATCACATTTTCTACATAGCAATTTATTACTTTAGAAATACTGAATGTTCCACTTTTTATTTTTATAAAATAGTTTTTTAGCGGCCAGGCACGGTGGCTCACGCCTATAATTCCAGCACTTTGGGAGGCCAAGGCAGGTGGATCATGAGGTCAAGAGATCGAGACCATCCTGGTCAACAAGGTGAAACCCCGTCTCTACTAAAAATACCAAAAAATTAGCTGGGAGTGGTGGTGTGTGCCTGTAGTCCTAGCTACTCAAGAGGCTGAGGCAGGAGAATTGCTTGAATCCAGGAGACGGAGGTTGTGGTGAGCCAAGATCGCGCCATTGCACTCCAGCCTGGGTAACAAGAGCGAAACTCTGTCTCAAAAAAAAAAAAAAAAAAAATTTTTTTTTTTTCAAATTTTCCCCGATTCTTTGACACCAGTATTTTATTTTTAATCATCACCAGAGTTTCTCCTCTTTTAAAGAAACAAACAGGCCAAGCATAGTGGCTCACGCCTATAATTCCAGCACTTTGGGAAGCCGAGGTGGGTACATCATCTGAGGTCAGGAGTTCGAGACCAGCCTGACCAACATGGAGAAACCCTGTCTCAACTAAAAAATACAAAATTAGCCTGGCGTGGTGGCAGGCGTCTGTAATCCCAGCTACTCAGGAGGCTGAGACAAAAGAATTGCTTGAACCCAGGAAGTGGAGATTGCAGTGAGCCAAGATCGTGCCATTGCATTTCAGCCTGGGCAACAAAAGTACAACTGTGTCTAAAAAAAAAAAAAAAAAAGGAAATGGAAATTACGTCATGAAGGAAAAAGTGAAAAAGTATATACTCACAGATTCCTAGAAACAAGAGGTGCTGTGTGCCACACAGCCACATGAGGAAACACCAGGGCAGCCAGGAGGCAGAGGGGGTGGGGGAACACGGAAAAGACTTTTTTTTTTGAGACGGAGTTTTGCTCTTGTTACCCAGGCTGGAGTGCAATGGCGCGATCTTGGCTCACCGCAACCTCCGCCTCCTGGGTTCAGGCAATTCTCCTGCCTCAGCCTCCTGAGTAGCTGGGATTACAGGCACGCGCCACCGTGCCCAGCTAATTTTTCATATTTTTAGTAGAGACGGGGTTTTACCATGTTGACCAGGATGGTCTTGATCTCTTGACCTCGTGATCCACCCACCTCAGCCTCCCAAAGTGCTGGGATTACAGGCTTGAGCCACCGCGCCCAGCCTGGAAAAGACTCTTGATTGTGGTTTCCACGGGAAGGAATGGGTAATGCAGGGTAACCAGGCTGAGGATGGGCTGGTTTGAATCAGTTTGGTGGGCCTAGGGAATAGGGCCTAGTTGTCTGGGACTGGGCCAAGGGGAACTGTGCTGGAGTGTAAGAGCTGAATAAACGGGGTTGGAGTGTAGGTTCTGGCTATTCTGGTTTGTGTATTAAAGGTATGCTCAGGTTCAGTGTGTTGGCTCATACCTGATATCCCAGCACTTTGGGAGGCCAAGGTAGGAGGATTGCTTGAGGCCAGGGGTTTGAGACCAGCCTGGGTTACGTAGCAAGACCCTGTCTCTACAGAAACTGTTTGAAATAGCCAGGTGTGGCGCTACATGCCTGTAGTCCCAGCGACTTGGGAAACTGAAGCAGAAAGTTCACTTGAGTCTGGGAGTTCAAGGCTATGGTGAGCTCTGATTGCACCGTCGCACCGCAGCCTGGACAGCAGAGTGAGAATCTGTCTCTAAAACATAAAATATCAGAACCAAACAGAAAGATATGCCCCCAGCCATCAACCATCTCCACAATTCGGCCCACTCCAAGACCCTGAAAAACCCTTATCTGTAAGTAGTTTGTTATCTCTAGGAATTAGCTAGCCCTGGGAAGGGCAGTTTCTCTCCTCTAGCACCAGCAAGGCCCCAGATGTCAAAAAATAGAACCAAAATACAGGCCAGGCATGGTGGCTTATGCCTGTAATCCCAGCACTTTGGGAAGCCGAGGTGGGCCAATCACCAGAGGTCAGGAGTTCAAGACCAGCCTGGCCAACATGGTGAAACCCCATATCTACTAAAAATACAAAAATTAGCTGAGCATGATGGTGCATGCCTGTAATCCCAGCTACAAGAGAGGCTGAGGCATAAGGATAGCTTGAACCCAGGAGGCAGAGGTTGCAGTGAGCCAAGATCACGCCACTGTACCCCACCTGGGCAACATAGCAAAACTGTGTCTCAAAAACAAAAAACAAATACAAAAACAAAAGAATCAAAATGCAGAAAATAAAGAGACATGCTTAATACACTGGCTCATCTAGTGATTCTGAGTTTGTTTGTCAGTTTGTTTTTTGAGACAGAGTCATGCTCTGTTGCCCAGGCAGGAATGCAGTGGCATGATTTCAGCTCACTACAACCTTCGCTTCCCAGGTTCAAGCAATTCTCCTGCCTCAGCCTCCCCAGTAACTGGGACTACAGGCACGCACAACCATGCTTGCTTTTTTTAATTTTAATTATTATTTTTGGTAGACACAGGGTTTCACCATATTGGCCAGGCTGGTCTTGAACTCCTGACCTCAAGTGATTCACCCACCTCAGCCTCCCAAAGCGCTGGGATTACAGGCATGAGTCACCACACCCAGCCCAGTGACTCTATGTTTAACATTTGGAGGAACTGCTTTTCCACGGCACTGTACCATTTTACATCATCACCAGCAATGCAGTGCACCTGCAGATAGGTCCCTCGTCTGATGTTCGTGGCAAGTCAATGCACAGATACACCAGGTTGCAGTAGAAAAGGAGGTTTCTTCATAAGGCCACCAAACGAGGAGATGGAGGAAACCTCAAATTCGTCTCCCCTAGGAATTTGGAGTTAGGGGTTTTTTTTGTTTTGTTTTGTTTTGTTTTTGAGACAGAGTTTCACTCTTGTTACCCAGGCTGGAGTGCAATGGCACGATCTCGGCTCACCGCAACCTCCGCCTCCTGGGTTCAGGCAATTCTCCTGCCTCAGCCTCCCGAGTAGCTGGGATTACAGACTCGCGCCACCATGCCCAGCTAATTTTTTTAATTTTTAGTAGAGACGGGGTTTCACCACGTTGACCAGGATGGTCTCGATCTCTTGACCTCGTGATCCACCCGCCTCGGCCTCCCAAAGTGCTGGGATTACAGGCTTGAGCTACCGCGCCCGGCCTGGAGTTAGGGGTTTTTCAGGGTTTTGGAGTGGGCTGAAGTGTGGAGGTGGCTGATGGCTGGAAAAGTGCAGGGGGAAGTCATGGGACAGGAAGACAAAGAAGTTGTGTTCTCACACTCTCTTCCTATGTGGGGGTCTTCAAACTGGTTGGCATCAGCTGATTCATTGGAATTCAGGATCTGAAAAGTATCTTAAGCAATTCTGTTTTTGCTTGTTTGGGTTTTTTTGAGATGGAGTTTCACTCTTGTTGCCCACGCTGGAGTGCAATGGCATTATCTCGGCTCACTGCAACCTCTGCTTCCCAGGTTCAAGTGGTTCTCCTGCCTCCGCCTCCCCAGTAGCTGGAATTACAGGTGTGTGCCACCATGCTCAGCTAAGTTGTGTGTGTGTGTGTGTGTTGATTTGTTTTTTTTTTTCAGTAGAGATGGATTTCACCATGTTGGCCAGGCTAGTCTTGAACTCCTGATCTCAGGTGATCCGCCTGCCTTGGCTTCCCAAGGTGCTGGGATTATAGGCGTGAGCCACCACGCCTCGTAAGCAATTCTTAAGCAAAAGTCTTATGGTTTTTTTTTTTTTTTTTGAGCTAGGGTCTTGCTCTGTTGCCCATGCTGGAGTGTAGTGGTGAGATCATGGCTCACTGCAGCCTCAACCTTCTGGGCTCAAGTGATTACCTCACCTCAGCCTCCCAAGTAGCCAAGACTACAAGTGCAGCCACCCTGTCTAGCCCCAATCTTTTTTTAATTTTTCTTATAGGCTTATTATTATTTTGAAATCAATTTCAAGCGTCACATAATTATATATGTAGCATGTATCAGAGTCTCTTGTGGAATCAGTTTGTCATTTTCCAGAGTATAACAGCTTCACTCTCTTCCTTCCCCGGAGCACCAGGCCGGTAAAGAGTGGGGCTGGGATGCTGAACCTGTGTGTGCTAAAGGTGGTCAGGTCCTTAATCCAATATGACCAGGGTCCTTAGGAGAAGAAAAGAAGAGACACAGAGACAGAGACACACAGGGAGAAGATAACCACGTAACACAAAGATAGAGATTGGGGCTGGGCGCAGTGGCTCATGCTATAATCCCAGCACTTTGGGAGGCCGAGGCAGGAAGATCATTTGAGGTCAGGAGTTCAAGACCAGCCTGGCCAACATGGTAAAATCCTGTCTCTACTAAAAATACAAAAAATTCATCTGGGGGTGGTGACACATGCCTGTAGTCCCAGCTACTCAGGAGGCTGAGGAAGGAGAATTGCTTGAACCCAGGAGGTTGAGGTGGCAGTGAGCTGATACTGCGTCACTGCACTCCAGCCTGGGCAACAGAGCGAGACTGTTTCAAAAAAAAAAAAGAAAGAAAGAAAGAAAGAAAAGACCTCCCTTTCACCGCATATTACTTCTCAAGTAGACCCCTCTATTTGGGACGTAGAAGTACCTGGTAGAGCTGTTGATGTACTCCCAGTCGAGGCTACTTTGAAACCCAATATTGGTGACCCATAAAGAAAACAATATCCTTTGAGACCAGGAGCACAATGACACAGCCCCTGATTGCAAAGTTTCTAAAGTACAGATTATTACCAGCCTGTCGGTCTCCACATAACACCCCTTCCTACCTGTAAAGAAACTATTAATAAATGGGGATACAGATTTGTTCAAACTCTGGGGGCAGTTAATGAGGTCCTAGTCCCAGTCCACCCAATAGCTTCTAATTCTTATACTATATGTATATACATCCATTACACATACACCACATATATACATCCACTATATGCTATATACACACCACATATAGACATCCACTATATACACACCACATAGACATCCACTATATACACACCACATAGACATCCACTATATACACACCACATATAGACATCCACTATACACACACCACATATAGACATCCACTATACACAAACCACATATAGACATCCACTATACACATGCCACATATAGACATCCACTATATATACCATATATAGACATCCACTATATATAGACATCCATTATATACACAGCACATATAGACATCCACTATATACACACCACATATAGACATCCACTATATACACACCACATATAGACATCCACTATATACATGCCACATACAGACATCCACTATATACATACCATATATAGATATCCACTATATATAGACATCCACTATATACACACTACATATAGACATCCACTATATACACACCACATATAGACATCCACTATATACATGCCACATACAGACATCCACTATATACATGCCACATATAGACATCCACTATATACATACCATATACAGATATCCACTATATATAGACATCCACTATTTACACACTACATATAGACATCCACTATATACACACCACATATAGACATCCACTATATACACACCACATATAGATATTCATTATACATAGGCCACATATAGACATCCACTATATATATACCATATATAGACATCCACTATATATACACATCCACTATATACACACCACATATAGATATCCACTCTCTATATATACCATATATAGATATCCATTATATATAGACATCCACTATATATATGCTATATATACATCCACTATATACATAGTATTTATATACATCCACTATATATATACTATATACACATCCACTATATACATACTATATATACATCCACTATATACATGCTATCTATACACATCCACTATATATATACTATATACACACATCCACTATATACATACTATATATATATCAACTATATACATACTATATATACACATCCACTACATACTATATATATCCACTATATATACTATATTTATATACATCCACTATATACATACTATATATACATCCACTATAAACATACTATATATATACATCCACTGTATACTATATATATACAATATATACATCCACTATATATATACTATATATGTATCCACTATATACATACTATATATACACATCCACTATATATAGACATCCACTATATATATGCTATATATATATACATATACTATGTATATATATAGTATATATACATACTATATATACTATATATACGCATCCACATCTAGTATATACATACTATATATACACATCCAGTGTATATATTAGCCAGGTATGGTGGTGAACGCCTGTAATCCCTGCTACTTGGAAGGGTGAGGCAGGAGAATTGCTTGAACCTGGGAGGTGGAGGTTGCAGTGAGCTGAGATCGGGCCATTGCACTCCAGCCTGGGCAACAGAATGAGACTTCCTCTCACAGAAAAAAAAAATTTGGCCGGGCATGGTGGCACGTGCCTGTGGTCCCAGCTATATGTGAGATACCACATGACATATTCTTGCCTCCTGACCACAGCCTCTCAATCTTACCTCTTCCTTTTTTTTTAATCTTATATTTTTATTTTTTGAGACAGAGTGTCACTCTGTTGCCTAGGCTAGAGTGCAGTGGCACGATCTCAGCTCACTGCAACCTCCGGCTCCTGGTTCAAGCAATTCTCCTGCCTCAGCCTCTCGAGTAGCTGGGATTATAGGCGCCTGCCACCATGACGGGCTAATTTTTGTATTTTTAGTAGACGGGGGTTTTTTCCATGTTGGCCAGGCTGGTCTTGAACTCCTGACCTCAAGTGATCTGCCTGCCTAGGCCTCTCAAAGTGCTGGGATTTCAGGTGTGAGCCACTGCGCCTGTCCTGGTCACAGCCTCTTACTGGTTGCCTTCTCTTCCTCTTGTCAGAGCAATTAGGCAGGACAAAGAAAGAAAAGGCATCCAAATCAGAAAGGAAGAAGGTAAGGCCAGGCGCGGAGGTTCTCGCCTGTAATCCCAGCCACCACGCCAGGCCCTCCTCTTACTTTTGCCTTCCGGAAACTCGGCCACATCCCACAGTTCCCTGGCTCTCCTGCCCCCAGTCTTCCTTTAGCCTGGAACTCCCTGCTTTCTTTTCCACCTGGAAACTCCGACCTGTCCTGTTCTGAAGCTTCCCCGATCCCCCACGCAGAGCCCTTTCAACTGGTAGTTACCTGGCAATAGCAACAACTACTCTTTACTAACTAGTCCTTATTAATATTTACTGGAGGCTGGGAGCTGCGGGAGGGCCAGTGGTTCAGTCACTCCATGTGATACCCAGAGGAGGGAAAAGAACTTGTCTTCACTTCCCAGTGACAAAGCCAAGGCTGGGGTAGAGCCAGGATCGGAGTCCAGGACTAACTGCCTGCAACGCTTACATTCTCAATGAGTCTGCTTCCTAAATCTTATCATGCTGGATTGTAATTATTACTAGCATTACTTTGAGACAGGGTCTCACTTTGTCTCCCAGGCTGGAGTGCAATGACGTGATCTTGGCTCACCTCAACCCTGGCCTTTCAGGTTCAAGCGATTCTCCTGTCCCAGCCTTCTGAGTAGCTGGGATTACAGGCATGTGCCACCATACCCAGCTAATTTTGTATTTTTAGTACAGATAGGGTTTTACCATGTTGGTCAGGATGGTCTCAAACTCCCAACCTCAAGTGATCTGCCCACCTCGGCCTCCCAAAGTGCTGGGATTACAGGCGTGAGTCACTACACCTGGACTCTAATTATTTCTGTGTTGGTTTTTCCAGCGGCCTCTGAGCTCTTGTACCATGAAGTCTGAAATACATCCTTCACTGGATCCCAGAATGCCTGGGCTGGATGGGGCTCCCTCATCTGAGACTTGAATTTCCTACATGGAGATCTGCCAAGGGATGCTTGCACCCCTCCCTTGATGGGGCTCTCGCTTTCATCTGAGGTATCAGATCTGTCTCTGGACAGCTTTACCTGCTTCCTTCCCCCTGGGCCTTTAATATCTAAGAGGCAGCTGTGACACTGAGACACACAAAAAGATCCTCTCGGCCGGGCATGGTGGCTCATGCCTGTAATCCCAGCACTTTGGGAGCCGAGGTGGGTGGATCACCTGAGATCAGGGGTTTGAGACCAGCCTGGCCAACATGGTAAAACCCCATCTCTACTAAATATGTAAAAAATTAGCCAGGCGTGGTGGCGCACACCTGTAATCCGCCAGCTACTCGGGAGGCTGAGGCAGGAGAATTGCTTAAACCCAGGAGGCAGAGGTTGCAGTGGGCCGAGATCTCACCACTACACTCCAGCCTGGGGGACAGAGCAAGACTGTCTCCCCCAACCCCCGCAAAAGGATCCTCTTGCCTCTGATCTGCAGCATCCTCGTTTACCATCCACACTAGTCTGGCTGGTTGGCAGTGCCCTCGGCTTTAGGTGCTATCTGTGCCTCCTGTACCGGTTCCTGTAGAGCTCTTGAAAGCCCTCCCATCTGGAGATCAAAGGGCAAGGTGCTCCATAGCCACCACCTGTTGCCCTCCCCAGCCCCATCTGGGACCACACCCTTTTCAGGGCAGAAGTCTGTCTGTAAAGAAGTCTGTCTGACAATGGGCTCATTCTGCTGTCTGACAA
The DNA here is from genome assembly GCA_031835075.1 of Saguinus oedipus. Lineage (NCBI taxonomy): Eukaryota > Metazoa > Chordata > Mammalia > Primates > Cebidae > Saguinus > Saguinus oedipus. The sequence continues at coordinate 58,902,538 of CM063170.1, forward strand.
TGGGCTCATTCTGCTGTCTGACAATGGGCTCATTCTGCTGTCTGACAATGGGCTCATTCTGCTGTCTGACAATGGGCTCATTCTGCTGTCTGACAATGGGCTCATTCTGCTGTCTGACAATGGGCTCATTCTGCTGTCTGACAATGGGCTCATTCTGCTGTCTGACAATGGGCTCATTCTGCTGTCTGACAATGGGCTCATTCTGCTGTCTGACAATGGGCTCATTCTGCTGTCTGACAATGGGCTCATTCTGCTGTCTGACAATGGGCTCATTCTGCTGTCTGACAATGGGCTCATTCTGCTGTCTGACAATGGGCTCATTCTGCTGTCTGACAATGGGCTCATTCTGCTGTCTGACAATGGGCTCATTCTGCTGTCTGACAATGGGCTCATTCTGCTGTCTGACAATGGGCTCATTCTGCTGTCTGACAATGGGCTCATTCTGCTGTCTGACAATGGGCTCATTCTGCTGTCTGACAATGGGCTCATTCTGCTGTCTGACAATGGGCTCATTCTGCTGTCTGACAATGGGCTCATTCTGCTGTCTGACAATGGGCTCATTCTGCTGTCTGACAATGGGCTCATTCTGCTGTCTGACAATGGGCTCATTCTGCTGTCTGACAATGGGCTCATTCTGCTGTCTGACAATGGGCTCATTCTGCTGTCTGACAATGGGCTCATTCTGCTGTCTGACAATGGGCTCATTCTGCTGTCTGACAATGGGCTCATTCTGCTGTCTGACGATGGGCTCATTCTGCTGTCTGACGATGGGCTCATTCTGCTGTCTGACGATGGGCTCATTCTGCTGTCTGACGATGGGCTCATTCTGCTGTCTGACGATGGGCTCATTCTGCTGTCTGACGATGGGCTCATTCTGCTGTCTGACGATGGGCTCATTCTGCTGTCTGACGATGGGCTCATTCTGCTGTCTGACGATGGGCTCATTCTGCTGTCTGACGATGGGCTCATTCTGCTGTCTGACGATGGGCTCATTCTGCTGTCTGACGATGGGCTCATTCTGCTGTCTGACGATGGGCTCATTCTGCTGTCTGACGATGGGCTCATTCTGCTGTCTGACGATGGGCTCATTCTGCTGTCTGACGATGGGCTCATTCTGCTGTCTGACGATGGGCTCATTCTGCTGTCTGACGATGGGCTCATTCTGCTGTCTGACGATGGGCTCATTCTGCTGTCTGACGATGGGCTCATTCTGCTGTCTGACGATGGGCTCATTCTGCTGTCTGACGATGGGCTCATTCTGCTGTCTGACGATGGGCTCATTCTGCTGTCTGACGATGGGCTCATTCTGCTGTCTGACGATGGGCTCATTCTGCTGTCTGACGATGGGCTCATTCTGCTGTCTGACGATGGGCTCATTCTGCTGTCTGACGATGGGCTCATTCTGCTGTCTGACGATGGGCTCATTCTGCTGTCTGACGATGGGCTCATTCTGCTGTCTGACAATGGGCTCATTCTGCTCTTCTGACGGGGCCAACCTCTCAGAAGTCCTTGTGAACCTTGGGCTCCTGAATTTCTAAGCCAAGCCAGGTGAGATGCACAGGAGGTACCCTTTCCTTGCCGGAGGCCCCACCTCTTGTCCCACTGTTCCTGCCACCCCAGTTCAGGTGAGACAGAGGAAATCATTTATGCTCTGCACTTGGTACTAAGGCTGTCACCCTGTCACCTCCAGGTAACTGGCTCCCAGGATGCCCCCCATGCCCAGTATTGTGAGACTGTGTGTGTGTGTGTGTGTGTGTGTGTGGGTGTGTGTGGGTGTGTGTCTGGTAGCGAGGATGCAGGATACTTCAGGGAGCAGTGACACTCCCAGTCTGCATGCCTGAATCCATCCCCCTGCACTCCCACCCCAGTGCCCATTCATCCTGGCACCCCACTGCCCTCTCCCACCCTGCATCACACCCCGCATGTCCACCCCCTTTTGTTAGGAGGCTGGGGCAGAAATGCAAGGAGGCGTTGATGGAGGCTGGGCAAAGCTGGTGGCCCAGAGAGTCTAAAGGAAGGGGTGGATTGCAGAGCAGCTCAGGACGTGAACTCGGTGTGGTGGCATTGGTGCCACTCAGCAGAGCATGCTGCCTGGCACCATGACAAGGGCATAGGTTCCTTCCCAGGAAGATGTAGGACCAGCCCTCCTCCATTGTGGCTTAGGAGTATTGAGCAAGTCACTTAACTCTCTGACCTCAGTTTTCTTTTTCTTTTTCTTTTTTTTTTTTTGAGATTGAGTCTGTTCTGTCCCCCAGGCCGAAGTGCAATGGTGCAATCTCGGCTCACTGCAACCTCCACCTTCCGGGTTCAAGCGATTCTGCTGCCTCAGCCTCCTGAGTAGCTGGGACTAAGGAGCTACTGAGGTACCACCACCATGCCTGGCTAAGTTTTGCATTTTTAGTAGAGATGGGGTTTCACCATGTTGGCCAGGCTGGTCTTGAACTCCTGACCTGCAATGATTCACCCACCTGGGCCTTCCAAAGTGCTGGGATTACTGGCATGAGTCACCATGCCCAGCCTGAACCTGTTTCCTCACTGGTGACATGGGGATGATAGGAGGATAAGATGAGTTCAGAGGAGCCACCTGGAGCTTTAGGGAAACAGCTGCAGGGATGCTGGTCTGGTGGCATTTCGTGGAGTCCCTTACTGAAGCTTGAGACCCACTCCCTCCACTGTGCTGGGAGGTGCACAGTCATACACCCATCTTTCAGTAAATGAATTAAGCTTTACAGAGGCTAAACACCTTGCTTGGGGCCACCAAGTAAGCATATGGTTGAGACAAGGCTCAAACCCAGGAGTGTCTACCTCTAGGGCCATGCACTCCCCGTGATACTACCTTGGGGCTTGGGCTGGGTGGAGCAGCTGAGACTGGGTGGGGCTTGGGCTGGGTGGGGTAGCTGAGGCTGGGTGGAGCAGCTGAGGCTGTCTAATCTCCCTGGGCTTCCAGGTCCCAGCCACAAAGTGTGCGGACAGGTGAGACTCTAAAGGGCCTTCTTGTTCTAATAATTTATTGCACATCCAGACCTCTCCCTACCTGCCCTGCTTGCCTCAAGCATCTACTAGAACCCCTGGTACTCCAAGCCCAACAGCCCCAAAGAGCTTTCTGCTTCCCCCTGCAGACTGTTTTTATCCATGAATGGTCCCCCCAACACAGGCACTGAAGTTTGAAACCCAAGTGTTATCCTGGACAGTCCTTCCTTTTCCTCAACCAATATGGCACAGAGCTCAGCAAATGCAATCCTGAGTAGTCCTCAAATCTATCCCCTTCTTTCCATCCTAACTTACTCCATCTTTCCATCCTAGATTTCCTACCACAGCCTTCCTGACAGCTCCTCCCCACAACCTACTGCAGCCAGAGTGATTTCTTTAAGGCTCCAACGTGACCAAGTCACCCCTCTGCCTTGACTTCATCTCTGTGACCTCCAGGGCCTGGAGTACCCTTCTCTGCCCACTTTCCTCCATGCCATATCCCACTCTCCTTGGTCAGTCTAACTCAGCACAAGGGGCACCTCCACCAGGAAGTTTTCTTTGACTTCTTCTGCTCTCCACTGTGGCCTTGGCAGACCGCCTCCATCTGGACACTTACCACCTGTATCATAATTGCCTCTGTGTCCCAGGGCTAGTGTGAGAGTTTCCTGAGGCAACACCTGCATATAGTTTTCTCCATATGCCTGGGACGGGGGACCTGGTATATAGCAGTGTTTGACAAGGGATGGATGGATTGATGAATGGATGAGTGGATGGGTGGATGGATGGATGGATGGATTGATGAATGAATAAGCAGATGGATTGTTGGATGGATGGACTGATGGATGGATGGATGGTTGGATGGATGGATGGACTGATGGATGGATGGATGGATGGGTGGTGGGGTGGAGGGGTGGATGGACTGTTAGATGGATGGATGGATGATGGTTGGATGGATGGTTGAATGGATGGACTGATTGATGAGTAGATGGATGGGTGGTGGGGTAGATGGGTAGAGGGGTGGATGCATGGGTGGGTAGGATGAATGATGGGAGGGTGGATAGGTGGATGGATAAATAAGTGGATGGATGGATGATGGACAGATGGGTCAATGGATGGGTGGAAGAGTGGATGGATGGGTGGGTGTATGAATGGATGGATTGATTGATGAATGAATGAGTGGATGGATGGATGGATGGATGGATGGGTGGGTGGATGGATGGATGGTAGATGGGTGGATGGGTAGATGATTGGGTGGATGGGTGGATGGATGGATGGATGGATGGATGAATGGATGGGTGGATGAGTGGATGGATAGGTGGGTGTATGGATGGATGGATTGATGAATGAATGAGTGGATGGATGGGTGGATGGGTGGGTGGATGGATGGATGGTAGATGGGTGGATGAATGGGTAGATGATTGGGTGGATGGGTGGATGGATGGATGGATGGATGATGGATGGATGAATGGATGGGTGGATGAGTGGATGGATAGGTGGGTGGGTGGAGACTTGGCTTTCTCTTTCTGTCTTTACCTACCCACTCCCTTCTAGTCTGCTTTCCTAAGACCTGCTCCTCCCTCTTACTTTAAAGTCCCTGGCTGCTGGATTTCACCACTTCAAGCGGAAAGGATGAAGTTTTTCATTTCAGCAGCTGAGTGACCCTGTGATGGTGTCTACTCACTTATCTCGTTTAAGGCATCAGCTCTTCCCTCGTAAAACAGGGTTGGTAATCCCCGCCTTAACAATTTCCCTGTACAGAGCACAAAACTTGGGTGTTTTGGCCGGGCACGGTGGCTCATGCTCGTCATCCCAGCACTTTGGGAGGCCAAGGTGGGTGGATCACTTAAGGTCAGGAGTTTGAGACCGGCCTGGCCAACATGGTGAAAGCCTGGCTCCACTAAAAACAAAAATTAGCCAGGCATGGTGGTGGGCACCTGTAATCCCAGCTACTCGGGAGACTGAGGCAGGAGAATCACTTGAACTTGGAGGGCAGAAGTTGCGGTGAGCTGAGATCACATCACTGTACTCCAGCCTGGGGGACAGAGTGAGACTTCATCTCAAAAAACAAAACAAAACAAAACAAAAACCAAGATTGGGTGTTTTGGCCTGGTGTGGCAGCTCATACTTAAAATCCCAGCACTTTGGGAGGCTGAGGTGAGTGAATCACTTGAGGTCAGGAGTTGGAGACCAGCCCGGCCAATGTGGTAAAACCCCGCCTCCACCAAAAACACAAAAATTAGCCAGGCATGGTGACAGGTGCCTATAATCCCAGCTACTTGGGAGGCTGAGGCATGAGAATCACTTGAACCTGGGAGGTGGAGGCTATAGTGAGCCAAGATCAGGCCATTCCACTGCAGCTGGGGTGAAAAAGCAAAACTCATCTCAAAAAAAAAAAAAAGGTTGGATGTTTTCTGTTTTTTAAGACCTTGGGAAAGCCCTTAAAGGGCATTACTAATCTGGGGTGAAGCACCCCACCCCACACCCTCCCACCCAGTGACCTTCTGCCCGCCCACTCCTGTTGCAACATGGGGCGCAGCAGGCATCCCTGCCCTGTTTACCCCAGCCTCTCACTCTTCTGAGTGCTGCCTCTGCCTGGCTGTCCTTTCCCCGCCACTTCCTCCTCCCCACACTCCCAGTGCCTACCGAGTGAGAAAATGCAGGCAGTCAACAGCATCCCTACTGAATCACCGAGGAGCAGAAATCAGAAGGGATGTCATAGACATCACGATGACTTGGGAATGGTGGCTCATGCCTGGAATCCCAGCGCTTTGGGAGGTTGAGGTGGGAGGATTGTTTGAAGCCGGGAGTTGAAGACTAGCCTGGGCAACATAGGGGGATACCCCATCTCTACTAAAAATGAAAAAAATTCGCTGGGCATGGTGGCCTGCACCTGTTGTCCCAGGTACTCAGGAGGCTGAGGCAGGAGAATCGCCTGGACTCAGGAGTTGGAAGCTGCAATTGCTGTGATCACGCCACTGCACTCCAGCCTGGGAAACAGAGTGAGACCTTGTCTCAAAATAATTTTTTTGTTTGGCCGGGCGCGGTGGCTCATGCCTGTAATCCCAGCACTTTCGGAGGCAGAGGTGGGTGGATCACCTGAGGTTAGGAATTTGAGACCACCCTGACCAACATGGTGAAACCCCATGTCTGCTAAAAATACAAGTAGCCAGGCATGATGGCAGGTGCCTGTAATCCCAGCTACTAGGGAGGCTGAGGCGGGAGAATCATTTGAACCTGGGAGGCGGAGGTTGCAGTGAGCCGACATTGTGCCACTGCACTCCAGCCTGGGTGACAGAGTGAGACTCTGTATTAAAAAAAAAAAAAAAAGTTAAAGAAAAAAACCTCTGCATGTATAAAGGGTCTTCCCATGACTTTTCTCACTTAGGGAGCAATCCTCCCTAATTGCTGTGCCAGCAGAGGATAATTATTGTTGTCTAATGGGGAGGTGGGTGGACTGGGGCCCGCGCTAGGCTAATGAAACATTGAGTTGGGCTGTCGGCATTTTTCACTCTGTAAGCACGGGCAGTGAGATCAGGTGCTGCCAGCCTCCCCAACTTCAGTCTTGGGACCCGCTGGCTGAATTCCCCAGTGGACACCCTGGCCCCAGTCATGCTGGGGGCAAAACCCACAGAGGAAGTTGTCTCAGAGTTGGTCCACCATCTATTCATTCTTCAGATGCTGGCCAACGGCACGTGTGATTTGCTCTGCACTTGGCGAGTAGAGAAATTGATCTCAAGGTGTTCAGATCAAGCATGAGACCGAGACACAGACATCCAATGGGCCTCCAAGTGACGAGTGCCACTGCGCTCCCACTGTGCCACTGTGTAGGTCCTATGTCGGCAGGTACCCTGGAATCTCAGAGCCGGGAGGTCGGAGAAGGGGGATGGAGAGAACCGTAGGGAGGGTTTGGGAGTGAACCTGGGAATGGGCTGGTGGTGAGGGGAGTCTCTGAGCATGAGGTCCTGACCTGGGATCCTGGAATTGGGGGTAGAGTGAGATTGGAGCCATGTCCCATTCTGTCTGACAAATTCACCTCAGTCCCTCCCAACTAAACTGGATATAATAACTTATAGGGTCCTTTCAGATATAAACTCATGCCTGTTTATTTAAAAAAAGAAAAAATAATAACTTATAAGGTCCTGCATAATTACCGGTGCCTTTTGTCCTCCAACCCAATGCAGCTGTCAGCTGTGAGCCCCTCCTGGCAAATTGGCCAGTTTTCCTGTGGTTTTGTTTGCTTTCTTTTCTTTTCTTTTCTTTTCTTTTGTGAGACAGAGTTTTGCTCTTCTTGCTGAGGCTGGAGTGCAATGGTGTGATCTCGGCTCACCGCAACCTCCGCCTCCTGGGTTCAAGTGATTCTCCTGCCTCAGCCTTCCGAGTAGCTGCGATTACAGGCAGGCACTACCGGGCCCTGTCAATTTTATATTCTTAGTAGAGACGGGGTTTCTCCATATTGGTCAGGCTGCTCTCGAACTCCCGACCTCAGGTTATCCGTCCACCTTGGCCTCCCAAAGTGTTGGGATTACAGGTGTGAGCCATCTTGCCTGACTTGTTTGCTTTCTTTTTCTTTTCTCTTTTTGTAAAGATGGGGTTTTGCTATGTTGCCCAAGCTGGTCTTGAATTCCTGTGCTCAAATAATCTTCCTGCCTCAGCCTCCCAAAGGGGTGGGTTGACAGGCATGAGCCACCTCACCCAGCCTTTTTTTTTTTTAAGAGACAGGGTTATGCTGTGTCACCCAGGTTGGAGTTCAATGGTGCTCACCTAGCTCACTGCAGCCTCAAACTCCTAGGCTCATGCAATCCTCCTGCCCCAGCCTCCCGAGTAGCTAGGATTACAGGTGCATACCACCATGCCTGGCTACTTTTTCTATTTCTTTTGGTCCTTGCTATGTTTCACTGGCTGGTCTCAAACTCCTGGCCTCACTCAATCCTCCCGCCATGGCCTCCTAAATTGCTGGTATTACAGGTGTGAGCTCCTGGCCCCTGGTTTTGCCTACCTATGTTCCCCATCCTCCCACCCCCCAAAAACATACCTTGTCCTGGGTCAGGGTCCTCAAAGCAGACCCGGAGACAGGGATTCGTGGTCATGTGGTTTATTAGATGCTTCCACGAGAGAAGCCGGTCAAGGGGGAAGGGGCCAAGCTAAGTCCCGCTGCATAGAGAGTAACTGATTTGACCCAGTTGGAAACTCAGGCCACAGGTTAGGTCATGCTGGACCTGGTGTCTGTATCCCTCTTGCAGGCACTGGCCACCCCAGAGGATGTGAATTTCTGGTACTTCCCACTTCCCTAGTGCCTTGATGACTGAGTGGCTCTGGCAACTTGAGGATGCAGGTGATGGCTGCTGGGTCTTCAAGGCCATCAAGAGCTGATGGAAAGCGATCCTGACAGCATCTGCTTTGCTCTGTCAGGACCTCCCATTGACTGACTGATTGACTGATTGTTTGATTGATTGATTTTAAGGCAGGGTATTGCTTTGTTGCTCAGCCTGGAGTGCAGTGGTGTGATCACAGCTCACTGGAGCCTCGAACCCCTGGGCTCAAGTCATCCTTCTACCTCAGCCTCCCCAAGAGCTAGTGAAGACTGTAAATCTGCACTACCACACCTGGATTTTTTTTTTCTTTTTTCTGTGGAAATAGAGTCTTGCTATGTTGCCCAGGCTGATCTCAAACTCCAGGCCTAAAATGATCCTCCCACTTAAACCTTCCAAAGCACTGGGATGACAAGCGTGAGCCACTGTGCCTAACTCACCTCTCATTGTTTGTTACACACACCTGACCACAAATCTGTCTCCCCACCAGAATCCTCCCAATGCCTGGCACAGAACACATACCTAATAAAGAATTTGGTGAATGAATGAATGAATGAATGAATGAAAGGACGGGAGAAGATAGGGATGACTCTGCCCGTTTTCAGCTGAAGTAACAGGCTCAGAGAGGTGAGTGACTTATCCAGCATTCCACAGGGAGTGAGGGACACTCTCATAGGCCTGCTGACAGTGCATCCAACACTTTTGAACTTCGTGGGGTGATGCCCCTTTCCCAGCCAGAATCCCGTGAGCCTGCTGACAGTGCATCCAACACTTTTGAACTTGGCGGGGTGATGCCCCCTTCCCCAGCCAGGATCCCATGAGCCTGCTGACAGTGCATCCAACACTTTTGAACTTGGCGGGGTGATGCCCCCTTCCCCAGCTCTTTCGTTCAGAATCCAAAATAACTATTGACTCAGCTGGAGAACGACAGGACAACAACTTCCTCTTTCCAGACCACAGAGGCTTCAGGATTTTCGAGGAAGCGTGGAGGGGGCTAGGGGGTGTGTTTTCTTCTAGCTGCTCCATAAAGGGCAGAGGGAGACAGTTTAGGGTGCACTGCAAGGACCTGAGCTCTTTATCCCCAGGTCCTTTCCTCCTGCACGTCAGCTTTGAGCCCTGAGCTGGTGCTTCTGCTTTCTGGGACATGGCAAGCTCAATGACCGTCGTAACCAGCCTTCTGTTCCTTGCTGTCTGTGCCCACCACATCGTCCCTACGGGTAAGACCTCAGGCAGGGTGCAGTTCCAAGGGCATTGCTGGGATGGCATGGTGGAGGGTGAAGGACCGACCAGCCTGGGGCTGGAGGGAAGCACTGCGGAAAGGGCGGCCCAGTGAGTGGACTGGCAGTGTTTGGGGCAGGGTTCAAACTCCAGCTCCAAGGCACAGAGCTGAGGGCAGGCTGGGAAAAGACGTGGCTCTTCTCTCTCCTCTTCTAGATTCTATGATGCTCCCCTCGTCCTGCTGCGTGTTGTTTATTTCCAAAAGAATTCCTGAGAACCGAGTGGTCAGCTACCATCTGTCCAACGGGAGCACGTGCCTCAACGCAGGGGTGATGTAGGTATCCTTCACTGGCACGTGGCAGGAGGGGGTGGGGGAAGGTGACCTGAGAAGCAAGGTCAGCCAGCCCCGGTTCCGTGCATCCCTGAAGTCACCTCACCTCTCTGGGTCTCAACTTCCTTGCCCATAAAACTAGGAGGAGGATATATTCATATAAAATTTCATTTAATTTTTTAAAGAGAGTCTTGCTCTGTCACCCAGGCTGGAGTGCAGTGGTACAATCATAGCTCATTGCAGCCTCAACCTCCTAGGCTTAAGTGATCCTCCCGGCTCAGCCTCCCAAAGTGCTAGGATTATAGGCATGAACCACCATACCCAGCCAGGAGGAGGATTTTTTTTTTTTTTTTGAGGTGGAGTCTCTGTCACCTAGGCTGGAGTACAGTGGTATGATCATAGCTCATTGAAGCTCAACCTCCAGGGCTCAAGTGATCTTCCCATCTCAGCCTCCCAAAGTGCCAGAATTACAAGTGGCTCACGTGTGTCTCAGTGCTTTAGGAGGCTGAGGCAGGAGGGTTGCTTAAGGTCAGGAGTTTTAAGACCAGCCTGGGCAACATAGTGAGACTCTGTTTCTTTAAAAACTAAAAAAAAAAAAATGAGCTGGGCATGATGGCATGTGCCTGTAGTGCCAGCTACTCAGAAGGCTAAGGCAGGAGGATCGCTTGAGCCTGGGAAGTTGAGGCTGCAGTGAGCTATGATTGCCACTGCATTGCAGCCTGGATGACAAAGTGAGATACCCTGTATCAAAAAAGGAAGATGACAGGCCGGGCGCGGTGGCTCACACCTGTAATCCCAGCACTTTGGGAGGCTGAGGCGGGTGGATCACGAGGTCAAGAGATCGAGACCATCCTGGTCAACATGGTGAAACCCCGTCTCTACTAAAAATACAAAAAATTAGCTGGGCATGGTGGCAAGATCGCGCCATTGCACTCCAGCCTGGGTAACGAGCGAAACTCTGTCCTAAAAAAAAAATTAAAAAAAAAAAGGAAGATGATATCATCTCAGCAAATTTCGAGGAGGCCTTACTGTCTCTGGGCGTCCACATCCTCCTCCCCATGAAGCGGGGTGGGCCAAGTTCTCTGGAGACCTCAGCTGATTCCTTGTTCATTTCTTCCACAGCTTCACCACCAAGAAGGGCCATCAGTTCTGTGGCAACCCCAAGCAGGAGTGGGTCCAGAGGTACATGAAGAACCTGGATGCCAAGAAGAAGAAACCTTCCTCTAGGGCCAGGCCAGTGGGTGTCAGGGTGCCCATTCAGAGAATTCTCAGCAACCGAACCACCCTCTAATCACTGCCCAGCCCTCCAGCCCTGAGTCTGTTCCTGGTCCACTAGGGGACTGGGGAAACCATAGTAAGGGGGGGAAGGGCTAATTTTCCTTTTTCTTAGCAACACTCTCCAGGGATGTGTCTCATCTATGAAAAACCCAAGGGAGCAGGTGATATGGTCCTCGCGGGGGCCTGAGCAATGGCTCCAAGCATCTGTGGCCTCTTGCTTTTCTGGAGCTGGGGAGAAGATCCTGGAAGGAGGGTAGGGACAACTCTTTGCCCTTCTTCTGACCTGGTTGAAATGTTTTTTTTTTTTTTTGAGACGAAGTCTCGCTCCATTGCCCAGGCTGGAGTGCAGTGGCATGATCTCGGCTCACTGCAACCTCTGCCTCCGGGGTTCAAGGGATTCTTGTGCCTCAGCCTCTTGAATACCTGGGACCACAGGCGCATGCCACCACGGCCACCTAATTTTTGTATTTTTAGTAGAGATGGGGTTTCATCATGTTGGCCAGCTGGTCTCAAACTCCTGGCCACAAGTAATCCACCCATCTCAGCCTCCCGAAGTGCTGGGATTACAGGCATGAGCCACCACACCCGGCTTACTCAAACTTTTATGTTAAAAAAAAAAAAGTAAATCATAATTTTTTTTTAAAGAGACAGGGTTTCACCAGGTTGGCCAGGATGGTGTTGATCTCTTGACCTCGTGATCCGCCTGCCTTGGCCTACCAAAGTGCTGGGATTACAGGCGTGAGCCACCGTGCCTGGCAATTTTTTTTTTTTTTAAGGAAATGAACATGGAGGACCGGGGTGAAGGGTCAGCTTGGGCAGTTTAATATTTTGGGGAAGATATGACTTTAAAAAGGTTCTCTGCTTTGTGAAGTTTGCTACATGCTGTTTTGGGGCCAAGGGTCTTTAAATCTGTGTTCATCCCACATTTTGGTGAGGGGAAGATGGGGTGGGGGAAAAGGGGGGGAAAAGACCCTAGCTTTTCTTCTTTCTATGCATGAGATACTATGTAGGTTTATCAAGAGCGTAGACACATTTGCTGTTTTCAAAAAATAGTTCAAATAAAATGTGATCTTTTTTCTTTAAAGGTCATGTGTCTTGCGTGTTCTCTTCGTTTGCTTGTTTGTTTTTTGAGACGGAGTGTCACTCTTGTTGCCCAGGCTGGAGTGCAGTGGCACGATCACAGCTCACTGCAACCTCCACCTCCCGGGTTCAAGCGATTCTCCTGCCTCAGACTCCTGAGTAGCTGGGGTTACGGGTGCACGCCACCACACCCGCCTAATTTCTTTGGATTTTTAGTAGAGATGGGGTTTCGCCATGTTGGTCAGGCTGGTTTTGAACTCCTGACCTTGGTTGATCCACCGGCCTCAGCCTCCCAAAGTGCTGGGATTATAGGCATGAGCCACTGTGCCCGGCATTGTGTGTTCTTGACTCTCCTGGAGGGGGTAGGATTGGGCTGTGGCCAATGGCATATATGTCCCAGAAACCATCCCAGGCTGCCTCTCTAAGGCTGAAGGGGACGAAGACAGCCAGAGCCCAAGGCATCTGGGAGTGACCTTGGCCTGCCGATGAGAGTCCTGTTATTGACTTTGAAAAACACACGTACACAGCTAGATTCAATTAAATAATTAAAAATTTTTGAGACGGGATCTCACTCTTGCCCAGGTTGGAGTACAGTGGTACAATCATAGCTCACTGCTGCCATGAAATTCTAGGCTCAAGCAATCCTCCCATCTCAGCTTCTCTAAGTAGCTGGGACCATAGGTGTGCACCACCACACCTGGCTGATCTTTTAATTTTTTGCAGAGATGAGATTTTGCTATGTTGCCTAGGCTGGTCTAGAACTCCTGGCCTCAAGCAGTCCTCCCACCTCAGCCTCCCAAAACACTGGGATTAAAGGTGTGAGCCATCGCACCCAGCCCAAACTGTATTTTTTTTTTTTTTTGAGACAGAGTTTCGTTCTTGTTGCCCAGGCTGAAGTGCAATGGTGCCATCTCAGCTCACTGCAACCTCTGCCTCCTGGATTCAAGCGATTCTCCTGCCTCAGCCTCCCAAGTAGTTGGAATTATGTCATGCCTGGCTAATTTTGTATTTTTAGTAGAGATGGGGTTTCACCATGTTGGTCAGGCTGGTCTTAAACTCCTGACCTCAAGTGATTCACCCACCTCAGCCTCCCGAAGTGCTGGGATTACAGCAGAGCCACCATGCCTGGCTCCAAACTAAATTTTTTAAATATTTCAACAAACATGTGATTGCAAAAAGAGTTATTATGGGTAAAAAATGATACACGACAATGTCTTGCTTGAAAGAATCAGAATTAGAACATGAACACACCCACAAATCAAGAGCACTGTGGTTTCACTGCCGGTTCTGCTTTGCAAGTTACACAACCTTGAAAGAGAAAGACTCTTTTTCTAAGCCTGCAACAGTTTTGACGCCAAATATGCAAGTTTTCCACACCATGCAGCTTTCTAATTCTCTAGCTGGGTGCAGTGGCTCATGCCTGTAATCCCAGCACTTTACAAGGCCAAGGTGGGAGGATCAAGTGAGCCCAGAAGTTCAAGATCAGCTGGGGTAACATAGGAAGATCCTTCCTCTACCCCCCCAACAAAATTATTCATTTATTTTATTTGTATTTATTTATTTATTTTGAAATGGACTCTTGCTCTGTCTCCCAGGCTGGAGTGCAGTGGTATGATCTCAGCTCACTGCAACGTCCACCTCCCAGGTTCAAGTGATTCTCCTGCCTCAGCCCCCTGAGTAGTTGAGACTACAGGCACATGCCACCATGTCCGGCTAATTGTTGTACTTTTAGTAGAGATGGGGTTTCACCATGTTGGCCAGGCTGGTCTCAAACCCCTGACCTCAAGTGATCTGTCTGCCTTGGCATCCCAAAGTGCTGGGACTACAGACATGAGCCACTGCACCCGGCCTACAAAAAGTTTAAAAAGTAGCTGGGTTTGGTGGTGTAAGTCTGTAGTCCCAGCTACTTGGGAGGCTGAGGTGGGAGGATCGCTTGAGCCCAGAAGATTGAGGCTGCAGTAAGCTGTGATCATGCCACTGCACACCAGCCTGGGCAACAAATGAGACTCCATCTCAAAAAAAAAAAAAAAAGGGTGTATGATAAGCAGGGCAGGGTGGCTCATGCCTGTAATCCCAGCACTTTGGGAGGCTGAGGCAGGCAGATGGCTTGAGCCCAGGAACTTGAGACCAGCCTGGGCAACATAGCGAAATCTTGTCTCCACAAAAATTAAAATTAAAAATTAAAAAACAGAGTGCATGATTTAGCAAAGGACAGTCAGAGGTCAAGCCACTGGGAAGTGGCATGAGACCCTGTCATGGAGAACACTGGAGATTGTGCAGAAGAACGTTCCTCCAAGCTGGGAAAGAGCCAAGAGACCAGAGAACGCCGACAAGTCCTGCATGGCGAGTACACCAGTTTATGAGGAGTTAAATACAGGGACTCCTAGCTAGCAGCAGGATGCCTTCAGAGACCCGCGCTGCTACCTTTCTGTCTCGATGTGACTTTGAAGCTAATTTTCTGGCTCTTTGCCTACTGTATGCATTTAGACTGTTTTCCTTGGTTATGCTCCCAGATACGCTCTGGGAGGTTTGAGTTCTTAGCGACACCTGCACCTTGGCTCAGCACTAAGGCCTGGGAGGTGAGGTTTAAGCAGCAGACATATAAGAGGTTCTGATCCAGACACCAAGAGAGGGTTCTTGGATCTTGCACAAGAAATAATTCAGAGTTAAGTGAAAGCAAGCTTATTAAGAAAGTAGAAGAATAAGGCTGGGCACAGTGGCTCACGCCTGTAATCCCAGCATTTTGGGAGGCTAAGGCGGGCGGATCATGAGGTCAAGAGATTGAGACCAGCTTGGCCAACATTGTGAAATCCCATTTCTACTAAAAAATGCAAAAATTAGCTGGGCGTGGTGGCACATGCCTATAGTCCCAGGTACTCGGGAGGCTGAGGCAGGAGAATCACTTGAACCCAGGAGGTGGAAATTGCAGTGAGCCCAGATGGCATCGCTGCACTCCAGCCTGTGCAACAGAATTGAGACTCCATCTCAAAAAAAAACAAAAAAAAGAAATTAGAGGAATAAAATAAAAGAATGGCTACTCCATAGACAGAGCAGCCCTGAGGGCTGCTGGTTGCCCACTTTTGTGGTTATTTCTTGATGGTATGCTGAGGAAAAGGTGGATTATTCATGCCTCCCCTTTTTAGAACATAGAGGGTCACTTCCTGATATTGCCACGGCATTTGTAAACTGTCATGCCGCTGGTGGGAATGTAGCAGCGAGGATGACCAGAGGCCACTCTCATCGCCATCTTGGTTTCGGAGGGTTTTAGCTGGCTTCTTTACTGCAACCTGTTTTATCAGTGAGGTCTTTATGACCTGTATCTTGTGCCAACCTCCTATCTCATCTTGTGACTTGGAATGCCTTAATCGTCTGGGAATGCAGCCCAGTAGCACTCAGCCTCATTTACCTAGCTTGTATTTAAGATGGAGTTGCTCTGATTTACACATATCTGACACATACACATTTTTTTTTCCCTTTGAGACGGAATCTCACTCGGTCGCCCAGGCTGAAGTGCAGTGGCACCATCTTGGCTCATTGCAGCCTCTGCCTCCCAGGTTCAAGCTATTCTCTGCTTCAACCTCCTGAGTAGTTGGGATTAAGTCATATGCCATGATGCCCGGCTACTTTTTGAATTTTTCATTAAGGCAGGGGTTCGCCATGTTGGCAAGGCTGGTCTCAAACTCCTGGCCTCAAGTGATCCACCCACCTAGGTCTCCCAACGTGCTGGTATTACAGACATGAGCCACTGTGCATGGCCAACATATACCCTTAAATAAACTCGTGGAAATCTATCAACCTACAGATCCATCCCCTTCGAAAGTTACACATCCACTCCATCAGTCTTTGCCAGTTGTGTGTGAGGGGTGGGCTTTCAGCAAGTGGGAGCAGAGTAAGTTCCCATGGTTCAAAAAAAAGGTCCAAGGCACAGAGAGCCACATACTGGCAGCCAGAAGTCCACAGAGCACACAGAGGCCCAGTAGTAGGCATTGCTACTAAAGTTACAGTAGCCACTAAAGTTATTGTAAGTTTAATGCAAAGCAGAGTAAGTAGCAATGCTAAACAATACACAGCAGGGGACATTCTGAAGGGGAGAGCAAGCCTGCAGAACCAGTTTTGCAGAGTTGGTACCCCAATGATGATTGGGGTTCCAGTCTGGAGAGAGAGGATGTTCCTAAGGAGGGAGGAGAGCCAGAGCATTCAGGGACAAGACTAAAATACAGTGTCCCAACTGCATGTGACAATAGAACTCTCAGTACAGCCTCTGCAGCATTTGGTCTGGAGAGTCAGTGCTTGGTCCATAGTGTAACCATCCAATGCCTTCATTTTGCCCGCTGACCAGACAGAGCCAATTTATCAAGACAGGGGAATTGCAACAGAGAAAGAATTCATTCAATTCATGCAGCGCTAGCTGTATGGGAGACCAGAGCTTTATTATTACTCAAACCAGCCTCCCCCAAAATTCAGAGACTAGGGTTTTTCAAGGATAGTTTGGCAGGCAGGAGGCTAGGGAATGGGAGCTGCTGATTGGTTGGGGATGCAATCATAGGGGTGTGGAAAATGGTCCTTGTACATCGAGTCTGCATCTGGGTAGGGTCACAGAGGAGTCACTTGGTAGAATCATCCGACAGTCAGAAATGAAAAGTCTGAAAACACATCTTAAAAGGCCTATCATAGGCCTGAGCATGGTGGCTCATGCTTGTAATCCCACTATTTTGGGAGGCTGAGGTGGGTGGATCACTTGAGGTCAGGAGTTCGAGACCAGCCTGGCCAACATGGTGACACCCGTCTTTACTAAAAATACAAAAATTAGCCAGGCGTGGCAGCATGCAGCTGTAATCCCAGCTACTTAGGAGATTGAAACATGAGAATGACTTGGACTCAGGAGGCAGAGGTTATAGTGGGTCAAGATTGCACCATTGCACTCCAGCTTGGGCAACAGACCGAGATTCTGTCTCAAAAAAAAAAGAGGCCTATCACAGATTCTGCAAAAGTGATGTTATCTACATGAGTAACTGGAGTAGCTGCAAATCTTGTCACTTCTTGAACAATGGTTGGTAACTCAACTAAATCTTAGCAGAATTCAGGCCCCTCTCATCCTCCTAACCTTGTGGCCTTTCCTTCATTTTACAAAAGTGGTTTAATTTGGGGGAAGGGCTATTATCATTTAAACTGTAAACTAAATTTCCCCCAAACTTAGCTCAGTCCAAGCCTAGGAATGACCAAGGGCAGTCTGGAGGTTAAAGGCAAGGTGTGGGTTGGTTGGGTCAGATCTTTTTCATTGTAATTATTTTCTCACTGGTATGGTTTTTGCAAAGACAGTTTTTGTAGCTCCCAGCTTTCCTATTCTCCCCACTTTTCCAACTCAGAAGCAACCACAGAAAGCCAGTTCTACAGACACGCATTGCTTAAGGATTACATGACAAATGTGTTATTAGATGATTTCATCATTGTGCGAACATCACCCAGTGGACTTACACAAAGCTAGATGGGTTAACCTCCCACACACCTAGGTTAGATGGTCCAGCCTATTGCTTCTGAAACCATCTTTGCAAAAATTAAAACTGAGAAAATTATGGCCGTGAGAGAAATGTGACATGGCTGACTCCATCTTGCTTCTAGCCTCACAGGTTGCCTGTCTTTGCTCATTTTGGGGCGTGGGCCAAGCTAACTTTGGGAGAAATTTAGTTTATAGCTTTAACAGTAATAGCCCTTCCCCAAAATTAAACTGTTCTTGTAAAACTAATGAAAGGTCACCAAGTTTGGGCCAGGCGCGGTGGCTCACGCCTGTAATCCCAGCACTTTGGGAGGCCGAGGTGGGCGGGTCACCTGAGGTCAGGAGTTCAAGATCAGCCTGACCAACGTGGTGAAATCCCATCTCTACTAAAAATACAAAAATTAGCCAGGCGTGGTGGCTACACCTGTAATCCCAGTTACTTGGGAGGCTGAGGCAGGAGAATTCCTTGAACCCAGGAGGCAGAGGTTGCATTAAGCTGAGATCCTGCCACTTCACTCCAACCTGGGAGAAAAAGCAAGACTCTATCTCAAAATAAAGAATTAAATAAAACAAAGTGCCTTCCCTCTTTCCCACTGCAAAGTGTTCCCTCTCCTCTGCCTGCCTCTGAGTCTCTTCAAGGATGGAGGCTGACCCCCTTGTTCTGGCAAGCTCGGAATGAAGAGTGTGTTAGTTTTCATTTGGGTGGTCTTCATTTATTTTCCCAGAAGTCATATCATATGGTGGCTATACTGCAGCAAGGGGCCATGAGAGGGCTGAAGCAGGCGGTGCAGAAGAGGGCAGTGGGCATCTGGGAGTGTGGGGAAGCTGGCACTCCATTGTACTTCCAGCTAGAGTGTCTACTGGATTAGCCTCTTTGGAGGGTGCTCTAGTAGTGTCTGCTAAAACGTTTAACACACATATCTACCGACCCAGCGGCTCCACTTCCAGGACGGAACCCTACGCAAATGCACAGAGGTGCACGGGCAGGGATGTTTATTGCAGCACTATAGACCTGTGGAAAACTGGCAACAAGCTAATTTGCCCATTCATAGGTGACTTGATAAAGACTGTTTCTTTTCTTTTCTTTCTTTTTTTTTTTTTCTGAGACAGAGTCTTGCTCTGTTGCTCAGGCTAGAGTGCAGTGGTGCAATCTCAGCTCACTGCAACCTCTGCCTCCCCGGTTCAAGTGATTCTCCTGCCTCAGCCTCCTGAGTAGCTGAGGGTGCCCACCACATGCCTGGCTGATTTTTGTATTTTGTAGAGATGGGGTTTTATCATTTTGGCCAGGCTGGTCTCGAACTCCTGACCTTGTGATCCACCCACCTCGGCCTCCCAAAGTGCTGGGATTACAGGTGCGAGCCACTGTGCTCCATGACCTATTTGTAAACGAAAAAAAAATCAAAGGGCACAAGAGTATGTACTGTATGATATTATTTGTGCAACAAAAAAGATATACATAAGATTAGTAATTTGCTGGACATACAAACTGTCAAGGAATGGGGTCCCGATCCAGACCTCAGGAGAGGGTTCTTGGACCTCCTGCATGGAAGACTTCAGGGCAAGTCTACAGAGTAAAGTGAAAGCAAGTTTACTAAGAAAGTAGAGGAGGACGGGCACGGTGGTTCACGCCTATAATTGCAGCACTTTGGGCCGCTGAGTCGGGTGGATCACTTGAGGTCGGGAGTTTGAGACCAGCCTGGCCAACCTGGTGAAATTCTGTCTCTACTAAAAATGTAAAAAAATTAGCTGGGCATGGTGGAGGGCACCTGTCATCCCACTTACTTGGGAGGCTGAGGCAGGAGAATCACTGAAACCGGGAGGTGGAGGTTGCAGTGAGCAGAAATCACACTATTGCATCCAGCCTGGGCAACAGAGTGAGACTCTGTCTCAAAAAAAAAAAAAAAAAAGAAAGAAAGAAAGTAAAGGAATACAGAATGGCTACTCCATAGGCGGAGGGGTGCTTGGATAAGGTACTTATAGTTAGTTTTGATTATATGCTGAAGAAGGGGTAGGTTATTCATGAGGTTTCCAGGAAACCTCAGGTGGGCAATTCTCAGAACTGAGGGTTCCTCCCCCTTTTTAGACCATATAGGGTAACTTCCTGACATGGCCATGGCACCTGTAAACTGCTATGGCAGTGGTGGGAGTGTCTTTCAGCATGCTAATGTATTATAATTAGAGTAGAGTGAGCAGTGAGGTTGACCAGAGAGGTCTTTTCCATCGGCTATCTCAGTTTTGGCTGGCTTCTTTTTTTGTCCCTTCATAGGTGACTCAATAAAGATCGTTTTTCTTTTCTTTTCTTTTTTCTTTTTTTTTTGAGACGGAGTTTCACTCTTGTTACCCAGGCTGCAGTGCAATGGCGCGATCTCGGCTCACCGCAACCTCCGCCTCCTGGGTTCAGGCAATTCTCCTGCCTCAGCCTCCTGAGTAGCTGGGATTACAGGCACGCACCACCATGCCCAGCTAATATTTTGTATTTTTAGTAGAGACAGGGTTTCACCATGTTGACCAGGATGGTCTCAATCTTTTGACCTCGTGGTCCACCTGCCTCAGCCTCCCAAAGTGCTGTGATTACAGGCTTGAGCCACCGTGCCTGGCCAATTGTTTCTTTTCTTGTCTTTTTTTTTTTTTTTTGAGACAGAATCTCATTCTGTCACCCAGGCTGGAGTGCAGTGGCTTAATCTTGGCTCATGGCAACCTCTGCCTCCCAGATTCAAGCGATTCTTTTGCCTCAGCCTCCTGAGTAGCTGGGACTACAGGTGTGCACCACCACGCCCAGCTAATTTTTGTATTTTCAGTAGAGACGGGGTTTCACCATGTTGGCCAGGGTGGTCTTGATCTCTTGACCTCGTGATCTGCCCACCTCAGCCTCCCAAGTGCTGGGATTAGAGGTGTGAGCCACTGCCCCGGCCATTAATCACTTTTATGATAAAAACTCGTGTAGGGAAGCTGGTGATGTGCTGACCACACCTCTTTTTCTTGGGCTGCCCCATTGGTGTGCTCCTGATGTTTCCCCATCACCAGTAATGTCTCTAGCTCTGGACCTGGGTGCCTTATCCCAAAGGCTACTCTGCTATGTCAGACCAGAACTGCCAGGGAATTAAAACTCTCAGGAGGAACCCAGTGCAGTAGCTCACACCTGTAATCCCAGCACTTGGGGAGGCCGGGGCGGGCGGATCACTCGAGGTCAGGATTTCGAGACCAGCCTGATGAACAAGGTGAAACTCTTGTCTCTACCAAAAATACAAAAAAATTAGCTGGGTTTGATGGCAGGCGCCTGTAGTCCCAGCTACTCGGGAGGCTGAGGCAGGAGAATTGCTTGAACCCAGGAGGTGTAGGTTGCAGTGAGCCAAGATCACACCACTGTACTCGAGCCTGGGTGACAGAGCAAGACTCTGTCTCAAAAAATCAAAAAATTATACAAAACAAAAATAAAAGGTGGCTAATTTTTGCATTTTTAGTAGAGACAGTGTTTTACCATGTTTGCTAGGCTGGTCTGAAACTCCTGGCCTCAACTAATCTGCCTGCCGTGACTTCCCAAAAAAAATAAAAGTTACCTAGGTGATTGCAGAGACCAAGTAGGATTAACAGACTTTTCTACCCCAGGAGACAATGCACTGCGACTGACCCAGGGACCCAGGGCTTCATGCAGTTGGAAGAGGGCCAGGGAGAAGTGCTGAGCTGGGTTGAGTGTCTGAGTCTGAGCCCTAGCCAGGAAAGTGTGGCAGCTGGTGGGCACAGTTCTGGTCTTAGTCACATCTTCCTCCAGGTGGCAGCTGGAGCTGCCAGATAAAGAAAGGTCACCATAAGGTCTTATCATGTTCAAAGCCTTTGAACTTTTCTTTTTATATACATATATATATGTATATATACATGTATATACACACACATACACACACACACACACACACACACACACATATATATATATAATTAATTAATTTTTTGAGACAGAGTCTCTCGCTCTGTTGCCCAGGCTGGAGTGCAGTGGGGTGATCTTGGCTCACTGCAACCTCTGATTCCCAGGTTCAAGCGATTCTCCTGCCTCAGCCTCCTAAGTAGCTGGGATTACCAGCGTGCGCGCCACCAAGCCTGGCTGATTTTTGTATTTTTAGTAGAGACGGGGTTTCACCATGCTGGTCAGGCTGGTTTCAAACTCCTGACCTTGTGATGTGCCTGTCTTGGCATCTCAAAGCATTGGGATTATAGGCATGAGCCACCGCGCCCGGCTTCCTTTGAACTTTTCAAAACTTTCATCTCTTCGTTTCCCCTCCTCCTCTCCGCCTCCCTGGCTTTTTGTCCTTTCCCCAACAGCCAGTCCTCCTGCAAGGGACACCAAGGCTTCATCCATCTCTTCAGAGAACATGCGTCTAGGGAGCCCCATGGCGATGGGCTTCCCTACCCAGTAAACCCCAGCTTATACATTTTTTTATGGGGGCGGGGTGGGGAGGGACAGGGTCTCTCTCCGTCATTCAGGCTGGAATGCTGTGGTGTGATCACAGCTTACTGCAGCCTCGACTTCCTGGGCTAAAAAAAAAAAAATCCTCCTGCCTCAGCCTCCCAGGTAGCTGGGACCACAGACATGCACTACCACACCCTGCTAATTTTTGTATTTTTAGCAGAGATGGGGTTTTTCCATCCACCTGCCTCAGCCTCTCAAAGTGCTGGGATTACAGGTGTTAGCCACTGCACCTGGGCTCCCAGCTCAACAATTCTTTCTGAGAGGCAGCCTCTCTTTCTTCTTCCCATCCCCATGTCCTTCTGGGAAATATCCTCCTGGGAGAAGCTGCCAGGGTAAGTGTTTTTTTTTTGTTTTGTTTTGTTTTTTTTTTTAGCTGAGAAAGCTGTTTCGCTGTCAGAACTGCTGAAATTCTATTGCAGCTCTGGGTCCCAAACCTTGCCAAGCTATTGATTCCCAAGAATTCCATGACCTCGTTTATCTAGGTCAAATCACTTTATTAAAAGGGTAGTTATGGCCGGGCATGGTGGCTCACACCTGTAATCTCAGCACTTTGGGAGGCTGAGGCAGGCAGATCAGTTGAGGCCGGGAGTTTGAGACCAGCCTGGCAAACATGGCAAAACCCTGTCTCTACTAAAAATGCAAAAAATACCCACATGTAGTGGCAGGTGCCTGTAGTCCCAGCTACTTGAGAGGCTGAGGCAAGAGAATCGTCTGAACCTGGGAGGTGGAGGTTGCAGTGAGCCCAGTTAGCACCACTGCACTCCAGCCTGGGCAACAGTGTGAGACTCTTGTCTCAAAAGGTAAGACTGTCTCTGAAAAAACAAAAGGAAAGAACATATGGAAGTTTTCTTCTTCTTCTTTTTTTTTTTTGAGACTAAGTCTTGCTCTGTTGCCCAGACTAGAGTGCAGTGGTGCGATCTCAGCTCACTGCAACCTCCACCTTCTGGGTTCAAGCAATTCCCATGACTCAGCCTCCCGAGTAACTGAGATTATAGGCACATGCTACCATGCCCAGCTAATGTTTTGTATTTTAGTGGGGATGGGGTTTTGTTATGTTGCCCAGGCTGGTTGCAAATGCTTGGGCCTGGGTGATCCACCCAACTTGGCCTCCCAAATTTGCTAGGAATACAGGCACACCCAACCAGAAGTTTCCTTCTTCAAAAGCTATACATGACCGCGTGTGATGGCTCATGCCTGTTATCCCTGCACTTCGGGAGGACAAGATGGAAGAATGCCTTGAGCCCGGGAGTTTGAGACAAGCCTGGGCAACATAGGGAGACCCCCATCTCTAGAAAATAAAATAATAAATTAGCAGGACATAGTGGTGTGCACCCATGGTCCCAGCTACTCAGGAGGCTGAGGCCGGCCGGAGGATGGCTACAGTCCAGGAGGTGGAGGCTGCAGTGAGCTGTGATTGCACCACTACACTCCAACCTGGACAACAGAGCAAAACCCTGTCTCAACAAAAGAAAGGTGGGCATTTGGGTCTTCCAGTCACTTATTCTGGCTGGGACACAGGCAAGATTTAGAGGAAATTATTGTGTTATTGACTATACCTGGGTAGAGGAGACTAATACTCCCCGAATGCTCAGCCCCAAGCAGGCCAGCAAGAGGACCCCAGGTCCCCTCCTCCCATGGCTCCTACTCAATCCCATCTTCCTTTTGCCACTTCTTTTCCTTTTTGTTGAGATGGAGTCTCACCCAGGCTGGAGTGCAATGACATGATCCAGCTCACTGAAACCTCTGCCTCCCGGGTTCAAGGAATTCTCGTGCCTCAGCCTCCTGAATAGCTGAGATTACATTTGCACACAGCACACCCAGCTAATAATATTTTCAGTAGAGACGAGGTTTCACCATGTTGTCCAGGCTGGTCTCAAAATCCTGACTTCAGGTGACCCGCCCACCTCAGCCGTGAGCCATTATACCTGGCCTGTGGCTTCTTTTTTTTTTTTTTTTTTTTTGAGATGGAGTTTTGTGTTTTTGTTGCCCAGGCTGGACTGCAATGTTGCAATCTTGGCTCACGGCAACCTCTGCCTCCCAGGTTCAAACAATTCTCCTGCCTCAGCCTCCTGAGTAGCTGGGATTACAGGCATGCGCCACCACACCCAGCTAATTTTGTATTTTTAGTAGAGACGGGGTTTCTCCATGTTGGTCAGATTGGTCTCGAACTCCCGACCTCAGATGATCTGCCTGCCGTGGCCTCCCAAAGTGCTGGGACTAAAGGTGTGAACCACCGTGACTGGCCAGCCTGCCTCTTCTTTTTTGCCAAAGGAACTAACCGCTTTGCAGATACGGCTTTTCAGCCTCTAAAAGAGGCATTTCCTAGAAGTCTCTCTCCCCAACTTTCTAATTCCGGAATCATGGCCAGGCCAAGGGAACATTCCGTTCTAGCTGGGATGCTGCCGGTCTTGCCCGGTCATAGCCTTGCTTGGGGAAACTTCTCTCAACACTCAGAATGGGGAAGAGCTGCGCTTCTCCCCGGCAACTGGCAGTTTGTTTTTTATGCTCTGGAAACTGTGGCTCATGGAATGGGGCTGCATTTCCCTTTTTTATTGGCTGAATGAAAGTTTGGAAGAGAATTTGCTGACTTTTGCTAACTTGCAGGTGCCTTGCCTTATCCATCTAGCGGCTATTTGCCCTTGGCTTGGAAATCTTCCCTTAACTGCAGAGTAGTTTTAGCTTTGGGCAAAGCTTGGGGAAGCCACCTTTAAGGTCCATTCTCAGCCTAAGAGAGTGGGGTAGGACTCTGGGACTCTCAGAGGCAGGACAAGGCACAGGCATGGCACAGACCAAGCTTTGAGCCTTGGTTCTGCCATCCATGAGTTTTGTGGCCTCAAACAAATCACCTTCTCTCTCTCAACTACAGTTTTCTAGGTTGTGAAAAGGGGATAAGAAGATCTCCCTCAGCTAGTCGAGGTGGCTCATGCCTGTAATCCCAGCATGTTGGAGGGGGCTGAAGCAGGCAGATCACTTGAGGTCAAGCGTTCGAGACCAGCCTGGGCAACATGATGAAACCCCGTCTCTACTAAAAGCACAAAATTTAGCCAGGTGTGGTAGTGCATGCCTGTAGTCCCATCTACTCGGGAGGTGGAGACAGGAGAATCGCTTGAACCCTGGAGGCAGAGACTCCAGTGAGCTGAGATTGAGCCACTGCACTCGAGCCTGGGCGACAGAGGGAGACCCTGTCTCAAAAAAAGAAAAAAAAGAAGAAGGAGCTGGGTGCCGTGGCTCACGCGGTAATCCGGCGGATCATCTGAGTTCGGAAGTTCGAGACCAGCCTGACCAACATGGAGAAACTCCATTTCTACTAAAAATACAAAATTTGCCGGGTGTGGTGGCAGGTGCCTGTAATCCCAGCTACTTGGGAGGTTGAGTCAGGAGAATCACTTGAACCCAGGAGGTGGAGGTTGCGGTAAGCCGAGATCGTGTCATTGCACGCAAGCCTGGGCAACAAGAGCAAAAGTGGGTCTAAAAAAAAAGAAAGAAAAAGAAAAGAAAACTTGCCTCCTAATAAAGCAGGAATGGCCACAAGAAACAAACCTCCTGAACAGCGAACTGGGAAGGAAGGGGAGATTTATTCAGCTGGGAGCAAGGAGGCCTAGCTGCCCAAAGGCCAAGCTCTTATAACAAAGAAACTGCCCTTATATAGGCTTACAAGTCTAGAATTTACATGTGCAAGGCTCTTGGGCCCTGGAGTAGGCTGGGGTATACTGTTTTGGGTGGGGGTTTGATCGTGTTTAAGTGAAAACAGTGCCTTCCGGAAAGCTTCCTCCCCACCGTGCCTTCGATCTACAGGAGGGTGATTAAGGTGGGCCTGGTCTGCCAGCCTGTACTTCTCCTATTGAAAGGCAGTGTGGAAGTCAAGCGGGGTGGCTTTAGATGCTTAAGGGTGATTAAGGGTCTCCTCCCTGACTAGAACCCTTTGAGAGTAATTGGATTAAGTGGTAACAAACAAACAAGTTTTTCTTCCAAATACAGGAGACACTTTGTTTGTTTGAAACAAGGTCTCACTCTTTCACCCAGGCTGGAGTGCAGTGGTGCGATCGTGTCTCACTGCAGCCTCAACCTCCTGGCCTCAAGTGATCCTCCCACCTCAGCCTCCCCAAGTAGCTGGGACTACAGCCACGTGCCACCATGCCCAGATGATTTTTTTTTTTATATTTTTTAAAAAAATTAACAAGCAACATAATCAGAAACAAAAATACACAACCTTAAAGCTGACAGCAATAAGTAAAAACTACTCCTGCAGTTCACGGATGTACCTGGGGTGTGTGCTCCCTCATTGCCAGACAGGATGTAGGCACATGACTGTGCCTTCAGGTATATATGGACCAAGAAGAATCAGAGAAAACACTGGAAAACAGAAAGTATCAAGAACTTTTGCAGTGGCTCATGGAGTTCGAGACCAGCCTGACCAACATGAAGAAATCTCGTCTCTACTGAAAAAGACAAAATTAGCCGGGCATGGTGGCGCGTACCTGTAATCCCAGCTACTCAGTGGGAGGCTGAGGCAGAGAATCGCTTGAATCTGGGAGACGGAGGTTGCAGTGAGCAGAGATCACGCCACTGCACTCCAGCCTGGGCAGCAAGAGTGAAACTCTGTCTCAAAAAAAGAAAGAACTTTTCATCAGGCAGTCCGAAAGTGCTCTGCTCTTTTCCTCTTCTTTGCCCTTGTGTCCTCTGTGCTTCCAGTTCCAGCTGAACTTGTGACAATCCCAAATCGCTCCTTCCTCTTTTTCAGTGTCTCATCATCTTCAGACTTTCTGGAGATTGAAGAGACATTCAGACCAAATCTTTGAGCCCTTTCCCTCAGCTTATCCAAGTTAACCATGGGTTTGTTATCGGATAACAGACCTTTTGTTGGAAGTGAAGACATTCCGAACCTAGCTACCCAAGAGCTTTCTTACTCTCAAGCTCACAGGTACTGTGGGAAGTAGAAATGTTCCTTTTTAAAGTTTCTTTTCTTGTTAAAGAATGAGCACGCTAATACCTTTGTTAAGCCCTGTCCTATGCAGCTGTGAGACATGCCGTGCTCACAGGCACGTAGTACAGTCTATGTCCTTGTACTTTAACCAAGATATCTGTGCTGGACGTGCTCACAGGCATGTCCCAGCTCTCCATTGCTTTTACCTGTTTAGAAAAGTTTTCAGTTATTAGCCAATCAGGTTTTAGTTCAGATTGTGAGGTCTGGCTCCAGCCAATGGAGATCAGACACAGCAGTAAGGACGACCCCAAATGCATAAGGGATAAATTTGTGTGTTTTCCTTTGTTCATTGTACTCTCGTGGCAAGATGGCTAGTGAGGGTGCCCTTCCTGCAGTCCAGGAAGTAAAAATTGCATTGCTAAAAAAATCCTTTGTCTCAGCGCTGATTTCTCTTTGTGGCACCAAGCATCTGTTTCCAACAGGTACATTGAATCCATCTGCCCTCTTCTGCATTCTCTCAGTCTGTGGTATTTCAGATGTAGTTTTCACTACATAATTTTCTGCTGCCACCATCAACAGGTTTTTCAGGGGGTTCTTTCTCTTTGACTGGGAGCCCTATGGGCTTTATTTCTCCTTCCCCTGTTTCATCTCCCACTACATCTTCTTCATTTGCCTCCTCTTCAGCATAGTTTTCAAGACATGCCTGGAGCTTGTGGATAAGATCTTACTTTATTCCCTTGCTCTCCAAACCACGAGCAAGACATTCCTGTGTGTGTGTGTGTGTGTGTGTGTGTGTGTGTGTGTGTGTGTATTTTTAGTAAAGACAGGGTTTCGCCATGTTGGTCAGGCTGGTCTCAAACTCCTGACCTCAAGTGATCCGCTCCCCTTGGCCTCCCAAAGCACATGTCTTTTTTTTTTTTTTTTTTTGAGATGGACTTTCGCTCTTGTTGCCCAGGCTGGAGAGCAATGGTGCCATCTCAGTTCACCACAACCCCCGCCTCCCGGGTTCAAGCAATTCTCCTGCTTCATCCTCCTGGGTAGCTGGGATTACCAGCATGCGCCACCATGCCTGGCTAATTTTGTATTTTTTAGTAGAGATGGGGTTTCTCCATGTTGGTCAGGCCAGTCTTGAACTCCTGACCTCATGTGATCCACCTGCCTCAACCTCCAAAGTGCTGGGATTACAGGTGTAAGCCACGGCACCCAGCCCAAGACATTCTTGCTTTAGTTCAGCAAGCTTCAGCTGATGGAACTCCATTGTCTTGGTCACCATTTTGTTACCCCTTCGCCCAGATGATTTTTAAGATTTTGTAGAGACAGGGTCCCACTAGGTTGCCCAGGCTGGTCTTGAACTACTGGGCTCAAGCAGTTCTCCTGCCTCAGCCGCTGAAAGTGCTGGGATTACAGGTGTGAACCTCAGTGTCCAGCTGAGACATGTTTTTATTTTCCCGATTCTCCTCTATCTCTGTTACATAAAAACCAGGATGGTGCTTCCTCCTGGAAGAGCCTCCCAGGGCCGGAACCCCTCCTACCACACTGCACCTTCTTCCGGCTTTCCTCCCTAGCTCCGCATGTTCAGGTCTCACTGGCACAGCAGACAGGGGAGTTTCTTTACATCCACTCACCTTCTCTTTCTTGCTTGCTTTTTTTTGAGATGGAGTCTCCCTCTGTTGCCCAGGCTGGAGTGCAGTGACACCATCTTGGCTCACTGCAACCTTCATGTCCCAGGTTCAAACAATTCTCCTGCCTCAGCCTCCCACATAGCTGGGATTACAAGTGTGCACCACCATGCCCGACTAACATTTGCATTTTTCTTTTGAGACTGAGTTTTGCTCTTGTTGCCCAGGCTGGAGTGCAAGGGCGCGATTTCTGCTCACTGCAACCTCTGCTGCCTGGGTTCAAGCGATTCTCCTGTCTTGGCCTCCCAAGTAGCTGGGATTACAGGCATGAGCCACCTCATCTGGCTAATTTTTGTATTTTCTTTCTCTTTCTTTCTTTCTTTTTTTTTTTTTTGGAAATGACTTCTGCAGTAAATTTTTATATTTTCAATAGAGACGGTTTCACAATTTTGGTCAGGCTGGTCTCAAACTTCTGACCTCGTGATCCACCTGCCTCGGCCTCCCAAAGTGCTGGGATTACAGGCGTGAGCCACCACGCCCGGCCAATTTTTGCATTTTTTTCCCCTTTTTTCTTTTTGTTTTTTGAGACAGAGTCTTGCTCTGTCGCCCAGGCTGGAGTGCAATGGTGTGATCTCCGCTCAGTGCCACCTCCACCTCCCAGCTATAAGGGTAGCTGAGAGAAAGGAGAATAGACCCCAGATCAGGCAAGAAACTTTTATTAACCTGCTGGGCTGCTCTGTAACAATCAGAAGAGGCAGCCCCGAGCTTACAACACACGGGTTTATATGGGGTGACAGGGGGCATAAAGGAGTTTTTGGTAACAGGCACAGAGATACTTTGTTAACTTGTAATAGACCTATAATACCTCATCCTGTGACTTCTGCGGTGGCAGTCTCTTAAAAAAAAAAAGACAAAAACCGGGATTTTTAACAGATATGTGTCAAACAGGAATTCACAAGTATGGATAACCAGCATATGTTTTCCCTGTCCTCCCTCGAGCTGTCCGGATAGCTGTAATCAGGCTTTGCTTAATTGCCACAGGTCTGGCAGCCTTGATGTGGCACCTAGGTAGGGGTTCAGGAGTGCAGCTGCAGAGCCATCAGAGGGAGGTGGGGTCAGCCTGCCAGGAGGGGGTTTTCTGGGACAGCACAGCTGGTCCCTGACATTCCAGCCTCTTGATATGTAACCTGAGGGGCGCCAGAGACATCTGGCTGCTTCTTGCTGGATAGGGGCGACCTATGGGGCGGGGGGGGGCTAGATGGCAGGAACTGTTGTTCCTGGAACTGTCGGTGTTCTTGAAGCAGCATCACCTCTTGTATTGTTCCATGGGTGAAAGCTTTAACACGGTCCTGTAAAAGGTCCTTTAACACGGTGAGAAGTCCTAAGAGGCAGGGGCAACTGCTTGAAGGAGAAGAATAGAAACAAGAGGTCCAGCTAGTGGGAGGAGCCAGGGTGCCCAGCTCCAAAGATCAGCCCAGGAGTCCGAGGCGCTGCCTGGTTTCAGAAGCTTTGTCATTTAACTGTCGGGTGGCACCGGTGCTAGTCCCGACCGGTTACTGTGGAAACAGCATTCTTCCCCTAAAAAGGTGCACAGTCCTCCTTTCTCGGCAGTGAGGAGGTCTGAACCCCGAAGGTGTTGGAGAGTAACTGCTGCTAGAGAGTCTGTTTGGGATTGAAGAGTAAGAGTGGATTCTGCTCTGGCTGACAGGTCTCTGGAGAGGGTGTGATAGTGGGACAGGGAGGTGGACAGCCCTGCCATCCCTGCTCCTGTGGCCTCAGGAATTCCAAGTCCTATTAGCAGGGGCATTGGCCGCAGGGCTCGGCGCTGGCTGACTTGAGCTATGACGGGAACTGGTAAGTTTGGTTCCCTGGAGCAATGTCTGTTTGGGGGCTTAGAAAGACGAGGGTGCAGGTGCCAGTCCAAGCAGCGTGGAGGCAGAGGTAAGCTGAGGCCCCACACGTGAAAACCATGCCTTGGCGGGCACACAGAACTGGCTGTGGTTGTTAAGAAGGTGTGTGAGTTTCTTGTCACTCTCCCACGCTCCTGGGGTACCGGCTAGGGCAGCTCCGCGGGGCGGCTGAAAAGGGGTGAGTGGGGAAAGCCGAGTGGCTCCCTGAGTTTTGTTTTCCCCTTGCAGAAACAATCGTTTTGTCTCTACCAGGTCCATTCAGAAGAGTGGTTAAATGTGGGTATCAGGAGGCGTTCTTCAGGGTGGGGGCCGCGCTGCAAGGGCTCCACGGGTGTAGAGTCATGCAGTGAGCCTGCCTTCCGTGGCAGATCCTGACCGTTGTTCAGTAGGGAGTTACTAACGACTTTCGGGGGTCCTGAAAAGCGGACAGGCCGCCTAAATGGAGTTCTGAGAGTCGGCTGGGGCCTGAAGCTGTCCGGTGTCGTTGCAGTATGGGGCAGTAGGTGCCCGGAGGTAGACCCGAGGACAGATGGCATTGAGAGCAAGTGGGGGCTTGGAGAGTGAACTCTGCATCCCCGGTGATGGGGCCGCGTGTGGGCTTGTTTCATGGTCTGTGTATGGGGTGACACTGGAAAGAGAGGCACGCACAAGTTGTACTGCGCGTCCTGTGAGAGTATTTTTTGTTGTTTCCAAGATGGGAAACCTGGCTAATGACTGCATGTCTAAGGGCCGGGGGAGGATTTACCTTCATATTGGGGATGGTGGGTTAACGTGGTAGAAACCCAGGTTTCTGCGGGGGCAGGAGTGGCCGTATATGTAGAGCTGACAGGGAGAGGCACAGCCAGCAGTCCCTTGCTGGGTCGGGTTGGATTGATTCAGCGGTGAATGGGTTAAGCTCAGGGCTTTGTAGAGGTGGTTGGGGTGATAGGAAGGGGGGTGCGGGGCTGCAGGGCAGCCAAAGGAGCTGCAGAAATAAACACAGACTGAGCAGAAAGGTGAACAGCTGTGCGTCATCTGGGAGAAGTCACACAGAGTGCCTTGGAAAAGTAGGTCATTTATCTACTCCAAAAGAGTCAAGAGTGGGAGCATGGGGGTAAAACCAGGAGATGCCTTCACAGACAGAGCAGAGAGAGGGGGTAAAGGGGCAGCATAGGCAGGGGCAGGCATTTAGGTTTCTTCAGGGACTCGGGGAGTACTTATGGCTTTTTCTTGTTTTTTTGAGACGGAGTTTTGCTCTTATTACCCAGGCTGGAGTGCAATGGCGCGATCTCGGCTCACCACAACCTCCGCCTCCTGGGTTCAAGCAATTGTCCTGCCTCAGCCTCCCAAGTAGCTGGGATTACAGGCATGCGCCACCATGCCCAGCTAATTTTTGTATTTGTAGTAGAGACGGGGTTTCACCATGTTGACCAGGATGGTCTCAATCTCTTGACCTCGTGATCCACCTTGCCTCGGCCTCCCAAAGTGCTGGGATTACAGGCGTGAGCCATGGCGCCCGGCCTGAACTTATGGCTTTTAAGAGGAGGGGGACAGCGGGGGTTGTCCTCGGGAACAGGCGTGAGGTGCAGTTGGATTGGGCGGAGAAGGGAACTGGAGAACTGGCAGAGGATGGCCGTGGGCGGGTTAGCGAGAGCTTCAGGAGCTCTTTTTAATCTGGAAAGATGGGCCCCCGCGCAGTGGCTCACGCCTATAATCCCAGCACTTTGGGAGGCCGAGGCAGGTGGATCACGAGGTCAAGAGATCGAGACCATCTTGGTCAATGAGGTGAAACCCCGTCTCTACTAAAAATACAAAAATTAGCTGTGCTTGGTGGCGCGTGCCTGTAGTCCCAGCTACTCGGGAGGCTGAGGCAGGAGAATTGCTTGAACCCAGGAGGCAGAGATTGTGGTGAGCCGAGATCGTGCCATTGCACTCCAGTCTGGGTAACAACAGCAAAACTCCATCTCAAAAAAAAAAAAAAAAAAATCTGGAAGGATGGCACCAGGAGACATGTCCTGGGAGTTTAGCTGCGGTAGGGACATGAGAAGCACTTGAAAGGGATGTCCCATTTTGGTTTAAGTCTTACTGTGTTAAGAGTTTTTAGAAGACATGTTCTCCTTGTAGGAGGGTCCGGTTGTGGGGCCTTCGTGGGGCTTTGGGAGGCCTGGTCCACTTGTTCAGGGAGGAGATGGCGGGTGAGGGAAAGTGTAGGCAGGAATTCTCCTAGCTGAGAGTTGAAGGGGTCTGTTTTGTAAGAGGAAAGGGCGTCCGTCCATGAACTCAAATGGGCTGAGGAAGGAGGGTGCCCTCGGGCTGGCTCTGGTGCGGGCTAGGGCTGTGGGCAGAAGAGAGCTCCAGGGTGTCTGGGCTTCTAGAGCGAGTGTGGTTACCTGAGTTTTAACGATCCCAGGTGCCCTCTCACCTTTTCCTGAAGACTGGGCTGGTATCGGGTATGCAGGCGCCAGTGGACGCCAAGGGACTGAGGGACCTGTTGGGTGATTTGGGAGATGAAGCGAGGGCCGAGGTCTGATGGTGTGGAGTGAGGGAGACCAAATCTAGGACCGATTTCTGTTAAGAGTCGGGAGACTGCTGCAGCTGCTTCTGAGGAGGTGGAAACGCTCCTACCCACCGGAGAAGGTGTCTGTAAGAGTAAGAAGAAACCGTCCTTTTAACAGGGGGCATGTGGGTAAAGTCTATTTGCCAGTCTTCCCCTGGGAGTGTTCCTCTTCGCTGGTGTGTAGGGGTAGGAGGGGAGCGGAGGGCCCCAGGAGGAAGTGACAGAGCATGTACGACAGTTGGAGGTTATGTCTTTGGTGAGGTGAATAGACGGGGGAAGAGAAATATGGGCGAAGGAGTAGGTACAGGGGGCGCACCGATATGGAAGGCCTGGTGAAGAGGTGTCGGAATTTCTTTGGTTTGTGCTTGGGGGAGGATGAGTTTTTGATCTCTGACTATCCAGTTCCCCTGGAAGGAGGCCCCTTGTAACAGTGAAGCTTTTTCAGTGGGGGAATATTGGGGTTTGGATGTGGGAGTGATGAGGAGGAGGGGGGCAGGGGCAGAAGAAAGGGAGGCATTTTTGGGGCCTCGTCAGCCTTTCTGTTTCCTCTTGAGACCTTATCTGACCCTGTTTGGTGTCCTCCATGGTATGTAACTCCTGCCTTAGCCGGGAGGTGTTCGGCTTGGAGGAGTTGGCAATTAAGGGGGACATTAGTAATGGGGGTTCCTTTGGCAGTAAGAAACCCTCTCTCCTGCCAGATGGCGGTGTGTGAATGGAGAATGTGATAGGCCTATTTGGAGTCAGTAAAAATGTTGTTTGCCTCCTGTTTGCCTTTGGGGAGCGTCAGGGCCTGGTGAGAGCTGTAAGGTCTGCCTTCTGAGAGGAGGCCCCTGGGGGTCGTACCCGGCGTTTTTATGGGAGTTAGTTGACTTGGAACAGGAGTTGTCTATAAATAACTGGTCATCAGGGTCAGTGAGAGGTTCGGGGAGATCTTAGGGAAATGAGGCCGTAGGTGATGGAGGATTTCATGGCAGGGGTGGGTGGGAGGGGAGGAAGATACTGGAAGCAGAGAGGCAGGATTGAGGGGAGCACTTTGGAGAGGCAGAATTCAGGCTTTTCAAGAAAGAGGCCATGGGGTAGTTGGATCTGAGAAGGAGAAAGTGTGCTCAGTGCTCGGGAGGGGAGATCTTGTAGATTGTGTGGGCTGTGGACTGTATGTCTTGACAGAATGTTAGTTTCTTGCTTTCTAAGGCTAGGGTGGCAGCTGCTGCTGGGCTCTGAGGCAGGTGGGCCACCTTCGGGCAGTGTCCTCTAGTTGTTTAGATAGATAAGCTACGGGAGTGAAGGAAGGAGGATGTCCTTTTTGTTGGCCAAGGACACCAAGGGCTCTTCCACGGTTTTTGGCTGTGTGCAGAATGAAGAGCCGAGAGATGTCAGGCAAAGATAGAACAGGAGCAGTGACGAGGGCAGATTTAAGTTTGTGGGAGCCAGGGATTATGTTGCGTGAAGGATTCAGGGGAGGGTCTTTAGCTGCTTTGTAGAGGCGGCGGGCTAGGAGGGCACAGTGGGAAATCCATATTCTGAAGAAGCCTGCTAGTCCTGGTGAGGAAGGAGACCCAGGTATCTGGGATCACCTCCCCCTCAACTTCCACAGTACATTTCGATAGAAGGAAAAGCAGGCCCACTGGCGCCTCCTGATCCACCTTCCTGTAGTAACATGCTTGGTATTGGGGAAACTTTCCGGAAGACACTGTTTTTACTTAAAACGAGATCAAACCCCCACACCATTCCTCGGTCCAGAGACAGAAACCTTTTTACATGTGATTCCTAAAAGTGTAAACCCGAAACCCTTTCATATGTGATTTCTAAAGCTGTAAACCTGAAACCTTGCCACATGTGATTCCTAAAGCTGTAAATCCAAAACCCTTTCACCCGTGATTTCTGAGGCTGTAAACCTAAGATTCTTCCATGTGTAATATCTAGAGTGTAAGCCTCTATCTATAAAGGCAGAACCTTCCTTTGTTAGACGAGCTGTGTTTTAGATGAATCATCGCCCTGCTCCCGGCCGTAATAAACCCCTTTCCTCCCCCATTTGGTGTTGGAGAGCTCAGTTTCTCACGGCCACTCCTGCTGCCTTTGGTGTGTTGGCTGGGAAGCGAGTTTCGATTGGCAGACGGCGGGAAAGGAGCCTCTCAGGCAGTTTGCCCAGCCCTTTAGAGCATCCCTGCGGTGGGGGCTCCCGCCTGCTGAGGCGACCGGATTTCGAAGAGGGCTTCCGGGCAGGTGGAAAGCCTTGCCCGGGCGGAGCAGGAAGGCCCCAGTGTGAATCCACCCAGTGGCTGAACACTGAGAAGGAACGGATACTTGGAATGTCCAGACAACTGAATATGACAGGGTTGATCCCGGGGCAGATAGCCCACCCCCTCCGGGTGGAAGGGTGGCCTGATCACCCATGGGTGCCAGATTCGGCACTTTCTGAGACCTTGGAAACTTTTGCTTATGGTTTCGATTTGGGTGGAGGGAGAGGAGTGTGTGTGTGTGTGTGTGTGTGTGTGTGTGTGTACAGCGGTCCAACTGGGCTCCTCATTCGTGAAAGGTGGCAGTATCAGGCCCATTAGAAGGAGGGGACTCATGCATGGAGCAATTTGTAGGGCTAGTTGGAATTAGAGATAGCCACTGCGGTTGAGTGCAGAAGCCTTGGCCATGAAGTGAATGTAAATTGGAGAGTACGGTGTCTCGCTGGGTGGGAACAGCTGTGGGTGAAGTAGCACTCTGTTAACTGCGGGGATTGTTTCTTTGGAGTCTTAGCATGGGTCGTTCTCATAGCACGCCCACCCCTTTAGAGACCATGCTGAAAAATTTCAGGAAAGGATTTAGTGGGGATCACAGAGTAGCTATGACGCCCGAGAAATTAAGGACTTCATGGGAGGTAGATTGGCCAGCATTTGCTGCAGGGTGGCCCCCAGAGGGGACCCTAGACAGGTCTCTTGTCTCCAAAGTAAGTCACCAGGTTATGTGTGGTGAGCTAGAACACCTTGATCAATTTCCGTACATAGATTCGTGGTTGCAGTTAGTTTTGAACCCTCTGACGTGGCTGAGAGGGCAGACAGCATCTATTTTAGTGGCGGAGGGACAGACTGCTAGAAACCACCATCTCCCCTCCCCGACCAAGAGATGTGGACTCCCAAGGTTCTGGCAGCTCCAGTGGCAGAAGAGTTTTTGATACCAAGGAGCCACCAGCTCTCACTCACCTACTGCAAACGACTATTCAGACTCATAACCCCACTCCTGCTGATTACTATCAGCTGCGTATGTATCTTACCAGGAACGAGAGGCTGGGTGATGCGATTCGCATGTGTACTTCTTTTGATCCTAAAAGCCCCAAAGACCAATGCATAGTAAGTATGGCATTAGTCAGTCAGTGTGCAGAAGACATTAGACGAGAATTGCAGAAACAGGCAGGATTTGCGGGCATGCATGCTGCACAGCGCCTGGAGATAGCCAACCAGGTGTTTGTAAACCCAGAAGCTGTGAGCCGTGGAGACGGTAGTAAAGAAAACCAGCGCCAGGCTCGAGGAAATGCTGACTTAATAGCTGCTGCTAGGAGAGAAGCACCCCCAAGAGTGTGGGAAAAACGGGGGGTTCCTGGAAAGCCCCACAGTCTACCCGTCCGCGCCTGCAACAGCTCAGTGTGCGTTCTGTAAAAAAGGTACAACATTGGAAGGACCTGTGCCCCCAGCGAACGGGAAAACAGGGAGACCCTGAGCACAGGGCTTCACACAAAAGCGAAGGGGCTGTGTTCAATCTAATGAAAGGGCCACTGGACTAAAGGAGACGGGGGGCTGGACTCATATGCCCCAGAAGAGCCCATGGTCCGGACAACAGCCCAGAAACCCCCCATTGAAAGAAACAAAATCAATATTGGTTTTTTTTTTTTGAGATGGAGTTTCGCTGTTGTTACCCAGGCTGGAGTGCAATGGCACGATCTCAGCTCACCGCAACCTCCGCCTTCTGGGTTCAAGCAATTCTCCTGCCTCAGCCTCCCGAGTAGCTGGGACTACAGGCGTGCACCACCATGCCCAGCTAATTACTATATTTTTAGTAGAGATGGGGTTTCACCTTGTTGACCAGGATGGTCTCGATCTCTAGACCTCGTGATCCACCTGCCTCGGCCTCCCAAAGTGCTGGGATTATAGGCGTGAGCCACCATGCCCAGCACAACACCAATATTGTTAAAGCTAATAAGACGTTAAAAGAACAGACCTTAATGGACTGCCCCTGCCCGCCTTCTCAGGCGAAACTTGTTGTGCAAATTAAGGGCTGCTGCTCTCCCATTTCATAAGAAAATCACCTGCAGCTAAAACTGCCTCAGGCAGGGGTTATCCAGGTTCTCATCAGCCCTCTGTAAGGAGGGTAAAGACCTTCCCTAACCAGGAACTGAAGACTGATATTTCTGCTCAGGCCAGTGCAGGGTGTGTGTGTCTTTGCACCCACCTGCACCTGACTTGTGCTTGCAGTTGGGATTATTGCCAGCGGAGAATAGTTGGTTCACTTGGTTGGACTTAAAGAATACTTCTTTACGCTGGGTGTTGTGGCTCACACCTGTAATCCCAGCACTTTGGGAGGCTGAGGCGGGTGGATCACGAGGTCAAGAGATCGAGACCATCCTGATCAACAAAGTGAAACCCGGTCTCTACTAAAAGTACAAAAATTAGCTGGGCATGGTGGTGCGTGCCTGTAGTCCCAGCTACTTGGGAGGCTGAGGCAGGGGAATTGCCTGAACCCAGGAGGCAGAGGTTGCAGTGAGCTGAAATCACGCCATTGCACTCCAGCCTGGGTAACAACAGCGAAACTCCGTCTCAAAAAAAAAAAAAAAAAAAAAAAGAATAATTCTTTAGCATTAGACAGGCCTCGGAGGGTCAAAAACTATTTGCATTTCAATGGGAGAAATCCAGAGGCAGGTGTGACCACCCAGTGCACCTGGACCTGGCTTCCCAGGGGCTCAAAGGCTCTCTCAGCATCCTTGGGGAGGCGCTGGCCCGTGACCGCCCCCCTCAAGTTCCTCGATTGCATGCTGCCCCCATATGCTGATAACCTTCTGTTGAGACACTCCATGCAGTCAGGTGTGCAAAAGGAACAGATGCCTTACTTCCGCACCTGGAGGACTGTGGGTATAAAGTGTCTAAATGAAAGCCCAGATTTGCCAAAAAAAAAAAAGCAAATGCAATATCTGAGGCTCACCGTCTGGAAGGGGGAACGCAGCCTAGAAGCAGAGAGGAAACAAACGTTTGCAACCTGCCAGAACCCGAGACTCAGGCAGGTGGGAGAGCTCCCGGGAGCCGCGGGATTTGTAAATTGTGGATTTCCAGACTTCGCAGTACTGGCCAAACTCGTACAGAAAGTGACAAAACGGGAAGGGGAAAAGACAAGAAACGCTTTGAATGGGGCAGAAACTAAAAGTGAAATTTTTATCAGCCCTGGCTATGGGGCTACCCAGTTTAACAAAGCCTCTCATGCTGTATGTGTCAGGAAAACAAAAAAGGAAGAAGCAGAGGAATGGCAATGAAAGATTCTAGCCTCAACTCTGGGGAGAATTTAAATATCAAAGCACCCCACACAGTAGTGACCCTGATGAATACCAAAGGATATCGTTGGTTAACAGATGCTAGGCTTGCCAAAAATCTGAGCCTGCTAAAATGAAAATCTCCGCATCACCACTGGGGCCTGTGCAACACGCTAAACCTGGCCACTTTGCCCCTGGTGCCAGGAAGCCCATTAAATAACCCGTGTGCTGCTTCGAGATCTCATTCCTAGGTTTGGACTGTCACTGCGCATCGGATCAGACAACGGAACGGCATTTTCGGCGAACTTGGCCCAGAAGGCAGCAACGGCCTTGGAGTATTACTTTGGAAACTGCATGCTGCCTATTGCCCTCAGAATTTGGGAAAAGCGAAAAGAATAAACCAGACCATCAAAAATAGCTTAGGGAAAGTGTATCAGGAAACAGGATCAAAGTGGGTGCAGGCACCTCCCTCCGGGTTATTCAAAATTAGATGCACTCCCTTGAGGAAGATAGAATATTCCCCTATGAAGTCTTATATCATAGGCCCCTCCCCTACTCCAGGCACTCCCAAGATCAGGAGTGTGGAGAGATTGACTTAGGATGCTAGTTACCAGCTCTAGGGAGAATCGCTCAGGATATTTCAACCAGGATAAATGACCAATGTCCTGTAAGTTTATTCTCCCCAGTTCGCCGTTTCTCACTGGGTGGTCATGTGTGGATAAAGGATGGGAGTACAGCCCCCGCAAAACCACGGTGGAAAGGACCTCAGACCTGAGCCTGACCACTTCCACAGCTGTGAAGGTGGAGGGAATCCCAGCCTGGATCCACCACAGCTGTGTAAAAACCAGCAGCAGCTGAGACTTGGGAAGCTACACGAAGGCAAGGACTGCAGAATCACCTTAGAAAGGACGACAAGCCCTGCTGCAGCCACATCCCGGAAGCTGGCTGCTCCACGCACGGCCGGAGCATGAGGAAATTCATCATGGGACTTGTTCTTCTTAATATTTGGACTTGCACAAGAGGAACATTAACCAATTTTGAAGAATGCCCTCAGTGTGTACACCAGGTTATTAAGGTAGGGCATAAAGTTACTGCCATTCTTTTGTCCTACAGTTATTATAAATGACCAGGGACACAGAAGGGAACGTGTTTATATAATGGTACTCAGTATAAGGCGTGTAATCCGGGGGATGGACAGTCCGATGTGTGCTACAACCCATCAGAGCCCCTACACATATGACGTTTGAAATTAGACTCCTGAGCCGGGCGCGGTGGCTCATGCCTGTAATCCCAGCACTTTGGGTGGCTCAGGCAGGGGGATCACCTGAGGTCAGGAGTTCGAGACCAGCCTGACCAATATGGTGAAACCCCATCTTTAAAAAATAAATAGGGCCAGGCGCAGTGGCTCATGCCTGTAATCCCAGCACTTTGGGAGGCCGAGGTGGGTGGATCACGAGGTCAAGAGATCGAAACCATCCTGGTCAACATGGTGAAACCCCGTCTCTACTAAAAATACAAAAAATTAGCTGGGCACCGTGGCTCGTGCCTGTAATCCAGCTACTCAGGAGGCTGAGGCAGGAGAATTGCCTGAACCCAGGAGGCGGAGGTTGCGGTGAGCCGAGATCGCGCCATTGCACTCCAGCCTGGGTAACAAGAGTGAAACTCCATCCCAAATAAATAAATAAATAAATAAATAAATAAAAATAAAAAATAAAAAAAAGAAATTAGACTCCTGACAGGGTGATGGAATGGCCCTACTAAATTGAGAGCCAGAACAAGGGAAAAGCAGAAGCTCAAAACAGGTTACACTAAGGTTGGATGCCTGTGAAGCCATCAATGCCTGTCATCTCAGTGGGGGAACTGTGGTTCCCTCGGATGGGGACAAAGTTATGCAAAAGAGCATAAATACTTCTGCCAGAAAACCTATTGGTGCTATGACTGTCCCTATTAGTCACGTGTCACCTGGGTCACTGAAAAACGTGGTAAAAATCCCGTTTGCTTTGTGGGAGGGACACCATTCCACGGGGTAATGTCCACCTGGGTCACTTAAAAAAGTGATAAAAATGATCCTGTTTGCTTTCTGGGAGGGACACCGTTCCACAGGGTAATGTCCCCTGTGTCTCAGGACATTGTTAACCTGGCGAAATTAATAATCACGAACTCCCAAGACCCGAAGTGGGAGAAAGGGAAAAGTGTAATGCTAGAAATGAATGGAGAAGGGCTTAACCCCGGAGTCAGTATCCAGATTCAGGGAACATCCCGGAACACTCAGCCCAGCCAGGGTACCAGTGCTTTTATAATATATTAAATGAACCAGTACCGGAGCTTCCAAAAAAAAGACAGAGAACTTGTTCCTCCAACTTGCTGAAAATGTGGCCCATTCCCTCAATGTCACTTCTTGCTATGTGTGTGGAGGGACAACTATAAGTGACAGGTGGCCATGGGAAGCCCACGAGCTATTACCCTCTGACCCTGTCCCTGACCGCAACTCATTTCAGAGGGTTCAAACCGACAGTTCTTGGGGTTTTTTTTTGAGACGGAGTTTCGTTCTTGTTACCCAGGCTGGAGTGCAATGGCGCGATCTCGGCTCACTGCAACCTCCGCCTCCTGGGTTCAAGCAATTCTCCTGCCTCAGCCTCCAGAGTAGCTGGGACTACAGGCAAGAGCCACCACACCCAGCTAATTTTTGTATTTTTTAGTAGAGACGAGGTTTCACCATGTTGGCCAGGAAGGTCTTGATCCACCCGTCTCGGCGCCCCAAAGTGCTGGGATTACTTCATATGTGATTCTAAAACTCTAAACCTGAAACCTTGTTACATGTAATTCCTAAAGCTATAAATTCAAAACCCTTTCACTGGTGATTTCTAAGTCTGTAAACCTAAGATTCTTCCATGTGTAATATCAAGAGTGTAAGCCTCTATAAAGGCAGAACCTTCCTTTGTTAGATGAGCTGGGTTTTAGACAAATCATTGCCCGGCTCCCGGCTGTAATAAACCCCCTTCCTCCCCCATTCAGTGTTTGAGAGCTTGGTTGCTGGAGGCTGCTCCTGCTACACTAGGAAAGAGAGGATTTCACCCTTAGAGGTGGGTGGGGGCAGGCTGTCTATTAGTGCTGCCCCTGCTGGGGTCATGGCTTGGGCCCGGGCAGAGCTGGACTCCACTGTTGGAGTGGAGAGCTGTGCTTTGGAGGGGGGCCCTATATACTTTATTAGCAAGAAAGTTTAAAAGGGTAATAGTGTGAGTTTGAGGTTGCAGGGAGCTATGATCACACCACTGCAAAGAAAAGAAAAGAGGGCTGGGCACAGTGGCTCACGCCTGTAATCCCAGCACTTTGGGAGGCCGAGGCGGGTGGATCACAAGGTCAGGAGATCGAGACCATCCTGGCCAACATGGTGAAACCCCGTCTCTAATAAAAATACAAAAATTAGCTGGGCGTGGTGGTGCACGCCTGTAGTCTCAGGTACTCAGGAGGCGGAGGCAGGAGAATTGCTTGAACTCGTGAGGCAGAGGTTGCGGTGAGCCGAGATCGTGCCATGCACTCCAGCCTGGCAACAGAGGGAAACTCCGTCTAACAAAAGAAAAGAAAAAGAAAGAAAGGAGAGAGAGAGAGAGAAAGAGGGAGGAAGAGGCAGGAAGGCAGGAAGGAAGGAAAAGAAA
Source organism: Saguinus oedipus (assembly GCA_031835075.1). Lineage (NCBI taxonomy): Eukaryota > Metazoa > Chordata > Mammalia > Primates > Cebidae > Saguinus > Saguinus oedipus. The sequence continues at coordinate 58,944,828 of CM063170.1, forward strand.
AGAAAGAAGGAGGGAGGGAGGGAGGGAGGGAGGGAGGGAGGGAGGACAGACTCCCGTAAGACAGCAGAAAGGCAGTCTTCAGGGTAGGAGATTCTTTCTGCACTACATTTGTACTGGACTGAATGACATATCCCCAGAATTCATTGTCCACCCAGAACCTCAGAAATGTGACCTTATTTGGGAATGGGCTGTTTGTAAATGTCCTTATATAAGCCAAGAGGAGGCCCTGACTTGGGGTCCCAGGGGTACCCTGGGTCCCAGGGACTGGAGCGGCTCTAGCAAGCTCTGGAGGGCGAGCCAGGAGTCTGGAATGGAGGCTGAGCCAAAGACCCTGGCTAAGGGTCAGGGAACCCTTGTTTCTGGGACCCTGCCAAGTTGGGGTTTGGAAGGAGGTAATGGACCTTGCTTGGTGGTGGGGGCCCAAAGTGAGGGGCTTTCTCATGGCAGAAGAGAAATTTCAGAGGATGGACTCCATTGCCAAGGGCAGGGAAAGCGGAAGTATGGAAAACAGCTGGACGCTGACATGCTATAGCCCCAGCCAGCACTTTCCCTTGAAATGAGAGACAATCTGACCAAAAAAAAAAGGAGAGAGAGAAATGGAGGTTCCCAGGAGAGTGAGAGAGAGAAGCAGGAGGATCGCTTGAAGCCAGGAGTTTGACCAGCCTGGGTAACACAGTGAGACCCCTATGTCTACCAAAAAAAAAATAATGATAAATAAATAAATGTAGGGCTGAGGGCCCCACAGGGTCGTGGGGTGAGCCTTACGCTGTGCTGAGACGCAGAATCCGAGAAATAAAGAGACAGAACACAGAAGTACAAGGAAAATGCAGCTGGGCTCAGGGGGCCACGCCACCTATAAGCAGGGTCAGGAGAGGCCCCGAATGTCCAGAAGTGTGAGTATTTATTGTGTATAGGTTAGGGGGCAGGGCAGTGAGTGAAATCATCTTTAAGGATAGTGATAGGGTCGTGAGCAATAAAACATGGGGTCCACCCCCATTAGGTCACCTAGGCCAGGAGGTGGACAGTGTGAAGCAAGGGGCCTGTTCCCATGAAGGCAGGGGCCGTGTGCAGTAAGGGGTCCACCCCCATTAGGTTATCGAGGCTTGAAGGTGGGCCGTGCGCAGTGAAGAGGGTGCAGTGTGCAATACTTCTATCTATGGGCAAACTACTTCTAAGGTTTATAGAAGGATGCTTTAAGTCACATAGCAGTGACAGAGCTGTCAATGTTACTGCCACCTTCTGGCAGCTTCCAATGAGTTCTATGGGAAGTTGCTTTTCGAGCAGCGCAGTAGCAAGAGCTGATAAAGTTCACAGTCACCAAGGTGGATTGCCGGTCTGAGGGCAGCCTTCCACAAGAACGGGAGCAGGGTCCTACAACTCCTTTATCAGGAGGAGTGGCTCTTGCCCCAAGCCTCCCATACAGCGGGTATCTTTACGATACTGAACACTGCCGCCTGGGCCATGGATTCTTGTCCTGGTATAACTGTTTTTCCCTTAATTCATGCTCTGCACTGTGTCTGCTCTAGGCATTCCTCCGATTATAAGCTGCTTCTTCCTTAATTCATGCTCTGCACTGTGTCTGTTCTAGGCATTCCTCCGATTATAAGCTAAGATATAATCGTAGGTAAATATGTAGGGAAATATTCTTTAGGCACTCATACTATCAACTATTATATGATTATATAGAGAGGATTATATAAAGGGATTCTTCAAGCCCTATTTCTATAAACTAATATATGATTATGGAAAGGATTATATAAAAGGAAATAGCTGAGTAGTACCACTATAAAGTGAGACATTCCTCAAGCCCTAACTGTGCCAGGGTTCTGCTTAGCTCTCATTCCTCGGTGCCTATATGGGGGGTTACCCACAAATAAATTAGCTAGGCATGGTGGTGTGCACCTGTAGTCCTGGCTACTCAGGCAGCTGAAGAATCCCTTGAGACTTGGAAAGTTGAGGCTGCAGTGAGCTGTGACAGTCACTGCACTCCAGCCTGAGTGACAGAGTGAGATCCTATCTCTAAATTCTGCAAATTTTGAGTATAGCTCAATGGATTTCCACAATAAGGTTAAAAGGTGAACCAGCACCCACATCAAGGAACGGAGAATACCAGTCCCCCAGAACTCCCCCTCACAACTCCTTGAAATCACTTGCCCCGAAGGGTGACCACTCTTCTGACTCCCATATTTAAGATTAGTTTTGAGGGCTGGGCATGGTGGCTCACGCCTGTAATTCCAGCATTTTGGGAGGCCGAGGTGGGTGAATTACCTGAGCTCAGGAGTTCAAGACCAGCCTGGCCAACATGGTGAAACCCCATCTCTACTAAAAGTACAAAACTTAGCCAGGGATGGTGGTGTGCATCTGTAATCCCAGCTACTTGGAAAGCTGAGGCAGGAGAATCGCTTGAACCCAGGAGGCGGAGATTGCAGTGAGCTGAGATTGCAACATTGCACTCTAGCCTGGGCGACAGAGTGAGACTCCATCTCGGGGAAAAAAAAAAAAAAAAGAGTGTGAACTAATTTGGAAAAGGGGTTTTGCAGAACTAATTAGTGAAGAGGGGGACATGCTGGATTAGAGTGGGCTCTGAATCCAGTATGTCTTTATAAGAAGGCCATGTAGGGTGGTGGCTCACCACTGTAATCCCAGCACTTTGGGAGGTGGAAGGATGACCTCCGCCACTGCACTCCAGCCTGGGTGATGGAGCAAGACTCAATCTCAAATGAAAAAAAAAATTAAAGAAAGTTCAGCCTAAAGAAGAGAACATCCTTGGTCAGGCACAGTGGCTCACGCCTGTAATCCCAACACTTTGGGAGGCCGAGGCAGGTGGATCATCTGAGGTCAGGAGTTCAAGACCGGCCTGACTTACATGGAGAAACCCCCATCTCTACAAAAACACAAAAATTAGCCAGGCATGATGGCGGCTGCCTAATCCCAGCTACTCAGGAGGCTGGGGTGGAAGAATCACTGGAACCCAGGAGGCGGAGGTTGCAGTGAGCCGAGATCGCGCCATTGCACTCCATCCAGCCTGGGTGACAGAGCAAGACTCTGTCTCAAAAATAAATAAATAAATAGAAGAGAACATCCAGAGCAAACATGATCATGGCTTCAGCAGATACTGTCGGGCAACTCCTCATATCCCTTCAGCAGTCACTCTGTAAACCAAAGGCTGCTTCCTGAGGTCTCTTCCTGAGGGCCTTGTTTCTGGTCACAGAGAACCCTCAGCTTGTTCATAAAACAAGCCAGTAGACCGGGCCTAGTGACTCACTCCTGTAATCGCAGCACTTTGGGAGGCCAAGGTGGGCGGATCACCTGAGGCCGGGAATTTGAGACCAGCCTGACCGACATGGGGAAACCCCGTTCTACTAAAAATACAAAATTAGCCGGGCATGCTGGTGCATGCCTGTAATCCCAGCTAGTCAGGAGGCTAAGGCAGGAAAATCACTTGAACCTGGGAGGCGGAGGTTGCAGTGAGCCGACTTCATGCCACTGCACTCCTGCCTGGGCAACGAGAGTGAAACTCCATCTCTAAAGAAAACACAAAAGAAACCCCACAAGCCAAGCCAGTAGTGTGGGTGCAGCCCTCAACCAGTGACAGCAGGGAACTGGGGGTACCTGAGCTCCGCACTAAGACCCAGACCCCCAGCCATGAGGTCTGCTCTGCACAGGTTCTGAAACTCCTTGGCTGCCCACGCAATGACCTGCTTGAAAACTCCCCTTGCGTTGGCACCTCTGTCTCCCTGCCTCAGTTTCCCCTCCTCAACCGGGGCTCTTCTGAAATCGTCTCCCAAATTAATGACTTGCACCAGAATCCTTGTCTCAGGGTTGGCCAGAGGAACTGAAATGCAAACAACAGACTTCAAATCTTCTTACTCCTCAATTTCCTTTATCTTCCAAAAGAAAAAAAGACAAGTTAGGCATTTTTGTAAAGATTTGGGTCAATAGGTAGAAGAAATGAGAATATAGATTTCAGTCAAAAAAGAGGTTTTTTTTTTTTTTTTTTGAGATGGAGTCTCGTTCTGTCAATCAGGTTGGAGTGCAGTGGCACGATCTTGGCTCACTGCACCTCCACCTCCTGGGTTTAAGTAATTCTGCCTCAGCCACCTGCGTAGCTGGGACTACAGGTGCTCACCACCGTGCCTGGCCATTTTTAAAAAATTTTCTAGTAGGGATGGAGTTTCACCATGTTGGCCATGCCATACACACACAGACACACACACACACACACACACACACACACACACACACGAGCTTCAGGTGATTGTGATGATCTCAGGTTTGGGATCCTAAGTTAGAAGAGCTCCCTTGCGCAGGTTCAGTGGCTCACGTCTGTAATCCCAGCACTTTGGGAGGCCAAGGCAGGTGGATCATGAGGTCAGGAGATCGAAACCATCCTGGCCAACATGGTGAAACCCCATCTCTACTAAATACAAAAAATTAGCCGGGCATGGTGGTTCATGCTGTAGTCCCCGCTACTCAGGAGGCTGAGACAGGGGAATCACTTGAACCCAGGAGGCGGAGATTGCAGTGAGCTGAGATCGTGCCACTGCACTGCAGCCTGGGCAACAGGGTGAGACTCTGTCTCAAAAAAAAAAAAAAGAGCTCTCTCAAGTGCCCCCAGACAGCCCTGGCCCTGCCAGTGTGACCCCGAGAAGATGGAATGGCACGTGCCTGGACCACTGTTCTAAAACATTCATTGTCCAGGTTGGGCTACTTCATGCTCACATCTTGAGACCAGCCAGATCTCCACCCAGAGATAAGCAATGCTTAGAAAGCACACAAAACTTTGCCCAAGAGCCAGAAACTTATCTGCAACAACCAGTTGTGCTATAAATTAACTTCATTCAGTTCACTGGAATATTACTTAATTTCCTCTGCTTTTGTTTTTTAAACAAGAAAGTGTTGACTCAGCCAACAGCACTGGGAATGGACCTCCCCGTGGTCTGCCTGTCCCTGCTCTTCTCCCAAATTCTCTTGCTTTTTTGTCCCTGTTGATGGAATTCAATAAAGTGGTCTGTGCCATCTGTCAGGGACCAGCTGTGCTGTCTCAGAAAACCCCCTCCTGGCAGGCTGACCCCTGTTCCCCTCCGATGGCTCTGCAGCTGCACCCCTGAACCCCTACCTGAGTGCCACATCAAGGCTACCAGAACTGCAGTTAAGCAAAGCCTGATTCCAGCTGTCCAGGCAGCTCGAGGAAGGACAGGGAAAACATGTTGGTTATCTATACTTGTGAATTCCTGTTTGGCACGTATCTGTTAAAAAATCCTGGTTTCTGTCTTTTTCTTTTTACAGACGGCTGGCTGCCACAAAAGTCACAGGATGAGGTGTTGTAGTTAACAAACTATCTCCGTGCCTGTTACCAGCAGATGGATGACCTCAGTCCTAAGACCCCTTATGTCCCCCCGTCACCCCATATAAACCATTTGTTCTGTAAGCTCAGGGCTGCCTCCTCTTATTGTTACGGAGCGGCCCGGCAGGTTAATAGACCTTGCTTGCCTGACTTTGGGTCTATTCTCCTTTCTAACGGCCACCCTTGCATTATTGGTGCTGAAACCCAGGATGGGTAGGCTCCGGCTGGGCGTCCTTAATGGACTCTCTCACCCTTTCTCTCTCTTTCCCTCCCTCTTCTATCACTTCTCTCCCAGCCATCCTCCCGTTCCCGAAACTGCCGAAGACCCAGAGAATCTGCCAGACTCTCCCATTGCTGGAGACCGCATCCACCATCAGAGCTTCCCCTTACTTCCCAGGGTGAGTAAGAGAGACTGTTGCCTTTTCCTGGAACCCTTGACCGTCCCTGCCTTCCTGAAAGTCCCAGCGCTGGGACAAGGGCTTCCTCCAGCCTCCGGGCCTCCAGTTCCTCCATTTCAGGGTCCCCTGACTTGGTGGCTACCTCCCGTATCCCGGACAGGGCCCATGGGACAGGGGACACCTTCTCCCGCCATCCTTGTCAATCAGCAGTCTCTTCTTCCTCCCCCGCCCTCGTCCCATTCCCCATGGGAGCCCGTCACTCTGCCTCTTCCAAAACTACCCCCTTGGTGTCTCCTGTGTAATCTCAATGCTCTCGGCCTCCATTCAGAAGTCCATCCTAACAGGCTTATCTTTTACCGTAATACCATTTGGCCTCAGTAAAAATTAGACAATGGCTCACAGTGGCCTGAAAGTGGCACCTTCGATTTCAGTGTACTTAGACATTTAGACAACGTTGGCCACGGCAGTGGGAAAATGTCTGAGACCCTTATGTTCAGGCTTTCTTCGCTCCTCATAGCCGTCCTTGGCTCTGCTGGTCCTGCCCTACTTTCCAAATCCTCCTGGCTTGCTCCAGACACCACTCTCTTCCCGTCACTCTCCCCATGGCTCCGGCTGACAACCCTCCTGCCACACTCCCCACAGCCCCAGCCAACGACTCCTCTTCCTCTTACCTGCCGATTTTCCTCCTCCTCGATCGAATCATGATCCCCCACCGTCCGTCCCCAGTCCAGCCCTCCCCTTTCCCCCATCCTCCAACTCCTCTCCCTCTCCAGCCCTTACCCATTCCAAGCCCAACATGCCCAGCAACCTGCTCCGTTGCTTCACCTGAGGGAGGTAGAAGGGGCTGAAGGAATTCTCATTGTCCACCTCCCCTTCTCCCTCCCCGATCTCTCCCAGACTGAAAAGCGTCTTGAGTCCTTCTCCTCTGATCCTGATACTTCTATCAAAGAATTTAAACATCTCACCCAGTCTTACACACTCGCTTGGCATGATCTCTATATTATCTTCTCTCCTACCCTCCTTCTGGAAGAGAAGGAAAGAGTGTGGCTCTTGGCCCAGGCACATGCGGATGATCTTCATTGGCGAGACCCTACTAAGCCCATCGGAGCTGCTGCCTTCCTGGGAGCACCAACCCACAGACCCCAGCCGGGCGTCCCGTAACCATATGATTACTCACCTTACTGCAGGCCTTCAAGGCTGCCCATAAGGCCGTGAATTTTGAAAAACTTTAAGAAATTTCCCAAAAGGCAGATGAAGATCACGCCCAATTCCTTTCCCACCTTACAGAGTCTCTCCAAAAATATACTCGCGTCAACCCTGCCTCCCGAGAAGGAACTATTGTTCTTTTTCTTTTTCTTTTTCTTGAGACAGTTTTCGCTCTCGTTACCCAGGCTGGAGTGCAATGCCACCTCCACCTCCCGGGTTCAAGCAATTCTCCTGCCTCAGCTTCCCAAGTAGCTGGGACTACAGGTGGGCGCCACCATGCCCAGCTAATTTTTGTATTTTTAGTGAAGACAGGGTTTCACCATGTTGGCCAGGTTGGTTTCGATCTTTTGACCTCGTGATCTGCCCGCCTCTGCCTCCCAAAGTGCTGGGATTACAGGCGTGAGCCACCGCGCCCAGCCCCAGAACTATTGTTCTTAATACCCATTTTATTTCCCAATCTGCCTCCGACATCTGGCGCAAACTTAAAAAAGGCTGAAGATGGACCTCAAACCCCACAAGCCCTCCTTAACCTGGCTTTCAAAGCCTTCCGTAACAGGGATGAGCAGAGTAAATTAGATAAAGCCCCAAGAGATCGTGCTAAACACCAGCTTCTAGCTGCGGCTATCCGTCAGCCTAGTCGTAGCACCACGGGCACAAAGGACCCGATAGCAGTGGCCCTCCCGGGCCTTGCTTTAAGTGTGGCAAAGAAGGCCACTGGGCGAGGGCATGTCCTAATCAGAGAGTGCCGAAGAGCCCACACCCAGTCTGCTGACAGACAGGCCCCCGGAAGTCTGACTCCTCTGAACAGATGGACAGAAAAGCCTGCACCTCAGAGCCACCACCCACTCAGCAAGACAGAGAGTGAAGACTGGCACTCCCCAGCTGCTCGGTCTAGGCGCTGAAGGCTGCGGGGCCCAGGGCCCCAGCCCCCGGCCCCATCTGCCATCGTGCATCGGAGCCCAGGGTAACTCTACCAGCAGCAGGTTAGCCCATCTCTTTTTTAATCCGTACCAGGGCCACGTACCCGGCTTCGCCTGAATTCTCAGGACCCACCCATCCCTCTCAAGGCTCCGTTGTGGGGGTTGGAGGACTCATCTCGCGCCCCTGGGCCATTAGACCTCTTACTTGTTCCCTATTTCATGCTGATTTTTTCTCACACTCTTTCCTTATCATGCCTCCTGGCCCTACCCCCATTCTAGGCAGCCTGCTGCTTTGAATCCTAACCGAATTCAAAGCTTCCGTCACCTCTTCTGTTCCCCACAAGCAGATTCTGTCCTGCTCCTCTCTGCCACCACGCCAGCCCCCGACCCATCCCCAAGATATACTGTTGAGGACACCAAACAGGGTCAGATAAGGTCTCAAGAGGAAACAGAAAGGCTGACGAGGCCCCAAAAATGCCTCCCTTTCTTCTGCCCCTGCCCGCCTCCTCCTCATCACTCCCACATCCAACCCCAATATCCCCCAACTGAAAAAGCTTCACTGTTACAAGGGGCCTCCTTCCAGGGGAACTGGATAGTCAGAGATCAAAAACTCATCCTCCCCCAAGCACAAACCAAAGAAATTCCGACACCTCTTCACCAGGCCTTCCATATCGGTGCGCCCCCTGTACCTACTCCTTCGCCCATATTTCTCTTCCCCCGTCTATTCACCTCACCAAAGACATAACCTCCAACTGTCGTACATGCTCTGTCACTTCCTCCTGGGGCCCTCCGCTCCCCTCCTACCCCTACACACCAGCGAAGAGGAACACTCCCAGGGGAAGACTGGCAAATAGACTTTACCCACATGCCCCCTGTTAAAAGGACGGTTTCTTCTTACTCTTACAGACACCTTCTCCGGTGGGTAGGAGCGTTTCCACCTCCTCAGAAGCAGCTGCAGCAGTCTCCCGACTCTTTTAACAGAAATCAGTCCTAGACTTGGTCTCCCTCACTCCACACCATCAGACCTCGGCCCTCGCTTCATCTCCCAAATCACCCAACAGGTCCCTCAGTCCCTCGGCGTCCACTGGCGCCTGCATACCCGATACCAGCCCAGTCTTCAGGAAAAGGTGAGAGGGCACCTGGGATCGTTAAAACTCAGGTAACCACACTCGCTCTAGAAGCCCAGACACCCTGGAGCTCTCTTCTGCCCACAGCCCTAGCCCGCACCAGAGCCAGCCCGAGGGCACCCTCCTTCCTCAGCCCATTTGAGTTCATGGACAGACGCCCTTTCCTCTTACAAAACAGACCCTTTCAACTCTCAGCTAGGAGAATTCCTGCCTACACTTTCCCTCACCCGTCATCTCCTCCCTGAACAAGCGGACCAGGCCTCCCAAAGCCCCACGAAGACCCCACAACCGGACCCTCCTACAAGGAGAACATGTCTTCTAAAAACTCTTAACACAGCAAGACTTAAACCAAAGTGGGACGTCCCTTTCAAGTGCTTCTCACGTCTGTACCACAGCTAAACTCCCAGGACATGTCTCTTGGAGCCATCTTTCCAGATTTTTTTTTTTTCTTGAGACGGAGTTTCGCTGTTGTTACCCAGACTGGAGTGCAATGGCGCGATCTTGGCTCACCGCAACCTCCGCCTCCTGGGTTCAAGCAATTCTCCTGCCTCAGCCTCCAGAGTAGCTGGGACTACAGGCATGCGCCACCACGCACAGCTAATTTTTGTATTTTTAGTAGAGATGGGGTTTCACCTCGTTGACCAGGATGGTCTCGATCTCTTGACCTTGTGATCCACCTGCCTTGGCCTCCCAAAGTGCTGGGATTATAGGCATGAGCCACTGCGCGGGGGCCCATCTTTCCAGATTAAAAAGAGCTCCTGAAGCTCTCGCTAACCCGCCCACGGCCATCCTCTGCCAGTTCTCCAGTTCCCTTCTCCGCCCAATCCAACTGCACCTCACGCCTGTTCCCAAGGACGACCCCCACTGCCCCCCTCCTCTTAAAAGCCATAAGTTCAGGCCGGGCGCCATGGCTCACGCCTGTAATCCCAGCACTTTGGGAGGCCGAGGCAGGTGGATCACGAGGTCAAGAGATTGAGACCATCCTGGTCAACATGGTGAAACCCCGTCTCTACTACAAATACAAAAATTAGCTGGGCATGGTGGCACGTGCCTGTAATCCCAGCTACTTGGGAGGCTGAGGCAGGAGAATTGCCTGAACCCAAGAGGCGGAGGTTGTGGTGAGCCGAGATCGCACCATTGCACTCCAGCCTGGGTAATAAGAGCAAAACTCCGTCTCAAAAAAACAAGAAAAAGCCATAAGTACTCCCCGAGTCCCTGAAGAAACCTAAATGCCTGCCCCTGCCTATGCTGCCCCTTTACCCCCTCTCTCTGCTCTGTCTGTGAAGGCATCTCCTGGTTTTACCCCCATGCTCCCACTCTTGACTCTTTTGGAGTGGATAAATGACCTACTTTTCCAAGGCACTCTGTGTGACTTCTCCCAGATGACGCACAGCTGTTCACCTTTCTGCTCAGTCTGTGTTTATTTCTGCAGCTCCTTTGGCTGCCCTGCAGCCCCGCACCCCCCTTCCTATCACCCCAACCACCTCTACAAAGCCCTGAGCTTAACCCATTCACCGCTGAATCAATCCAACCCGACCCAGCAAGGGACTGCTGGCTGTGCCTCTCCCTGTCAGCTCTACATATACGGCCACTCCTGCCCCCGCAGAAACCTGGGTTTCTACCACGTTAACCCACCATCCCCAATATGAAGGTAAATCCTCCCCCGGCCCTTAGACATGCAGTCATTAGCCAGGTTTCCCATCTTGGAAACAACAAAAAATACTCTCACAGGACGCGCAGTACAACTTGTGCGTGCCTCTCTTTCCAGTGTCACCCCATACACAGACCATGAAACAAGCCCACACGCGGCCCCATCACCGGGGATGCAGAGTTCACTCTCCAAGCCCCCACTTGCTCTCAATGCCATCTGTCCTCGGGTCTACCTCCGGGCACCTACTGCCCCATACTGCAACGACACCGGACAGCTTCAGGCCCCAGCCGACTCTCAGAACTCCATTTAGGCGGCCTGTCCGCTTTTCAGGACCCCCGAAAGTCGTTAGTAACTCCCTACTGAACAACGGTCAGGATCTGCCATGGAAGGCAGGCTCACTGCATGACTCTACACCCGTGGAGCCCTTGCAGCGCGGCCCCCACCCTGAAGAACGCCTCCTGATACCCACATTTAACCACTCTTCTGAATGGACCTGGTAGAGACAAAACGATTGTTTCTGCAAGGGGAAAACAAAACTCAGGGAGCCACTCGGCTTTCCCCACTCACCCCTTTTCAGCCGCCCCGCGGAGCTGCCCTAGCCGGTACCCCAGGAGCGTGGGAGAGTGACAAGAAACTCACACACCTTCTTAACAACCACAGCCAGTTCTGTGTGCCCGCCAAGGCATGGTTTTCACGTGTGGGGCCTCAGCTTACCTCTGCCTCCACGCTGCTTGGACTGGCACCTGCACCCTCGTCTTTCTAAGCCCCCAAACAGACATTGCTCCAGGGAACCAAACTTACCAGTTCCCGTCATAGCTCAAGTCAGCCAGCGCCGAGCCCTGCGGCCAATGCCCCTGCTAATAGGACTTGGAATTCCTGAGGCCACAGGAGCAGGGATGGCAGGGCTGTCCACCTCCCTGTCCCACTATCACACCCTCTCCAGAGACCTGTCAGCCAGAGCAGAATCCACTCTTACTCTTCAATCCCAAACAGACTCTCTAGCAGCAGTTACTCTCCAACACCTTCGGGGTTCAGACCTCCTCACTGCCGAGAAAGGAGGACTGTGCACCTTTTTAGGGGAAGAATGCTGTTTCCACAGTAACCGGTCGGGACTAGCACCGGTGCCACCCGACAGTTAAATGACAAAGCTTCTGAAACCAGGCAGCGCCTCGGACTCCTGGGCTGATCTTTGGAGCTGGGCACCCTGGCTCCTCCCACTAGCTGGACCTCTTGTTTCTATTCTTCTCCTTCAAGCAGTTGCCCCTGCCTCTTAGGACTTCTCACCGTGTTAAAGGACCTTTTACAGGACCGTGTTAAAGCTTTCACCCATGGAACAATACAAGAGGTGATGCTGCTTCAAGAACACCGACAGTTCCAGGAACAACAGTTCCTGCCATCTAGCCACCCCCCCATAGGTCGCCCCTATCCAGCAAGAAGCAGCCAGATGTCTCTGGCGCCCCTCAGGTTACATATCAAGAGGCTGGAATGTCAGGGACCAGCTGTGCTGTCCCAGAAAACCCCCTCCTGGCAGGCTGACCCCACCTCCCTCTGATGGCTCTGCAGCTGCACTCCTGAACCCCTACCTAGGTGCCACATCAAGGCTGCCAGACCTGTGGCAATTAAGCAAAGCCTGATTACAGCTATCCGGACAGCTCGAGGGAGGACAGGGAAAACATATGCTGGTTATCCATACTTGTGAATTCCTGTTTGACACATATCTGTAAAAAGTCTTGGTTTCTGACTTTTTTTAAAGAGACTGCCGCCACAGAAGTCACAGAATGGTGGATTGTAGATCTGTTACAAGTTAATGAACTGTCTCTGTGCCTGTTACCAGCGGATAGATTGCCTCAGTCCTAAGACCCCGTATGCCCCTCTCACCCCATATACACCACTCGTTTTGTAAGCTCAGGGCTGCCTCCTCTAAGTGTTATGGAGCGGCCCGCAGGTTAATACAACTTGCTTGCCTGACTTTGGGTCTATTCTCCTTTCTCTAGGCTACCCTTCCTTACACCATCAGTCACTTTTAAAAATTTTTTTTATATATTTTTTGAGACAGAGTCTTGTCACCCAGGCTGGAGTGCAGTGGCGTCATCTCAGCTAGTTGCAACCTCCACCTCCTGGGTTCAGGCGATTCTCCTGCCTCAGCCTCCTGAATAGCTGGGATTACAGACGCACGTCACCACGCTCAGCTGACTTTTGTATTATTAGAAGAGATGGGGTTTCACCCTGTTGGGCAGGCTGGTCTTGAACTCCCGAACTCAGGTGATCCACCTGCCTCAGCCACCCAAAATGTTGGGATTACAGGTGTGAGTCACCGCGCTCAGCCAACATTCACTTTCTATTTTATTTTATTTTTATTTATTTATATATTTTTTAAAGATGGGGTTTCACCATGATGGCCAGGCTGGTCTTGAACTCCTGACCTCAGGTGATCCACCCACCTCAGCCTCCCAAAGTGCTAGGATTACAGGCGTGAGCCACCGCGCCCAGCTTTCTTATTTTTTATTTTTTATTTATTTATTTATTTTAAAGATGGGGAACATCCATTTTTAATAAGCTCACAGTGAGATAAGGAGTGCAGGAATCATCAACTATGATGAATAATCCTTGAAAATGTGGTTAAGAATTAAATAACATGATGAGCATAGGGTTGTTTTCTGGGTGATTAAAATATCCTAAAATTGATTGTGATGATGGTTGCGTAATCTGTGAATATACTAAAAACCACTGATTTATAATTATGCACTTTAAATGGGTGGAGCTGTATACGGTGGAGAGGGTTAGACTATTGCTTGAATCCAGGAGCTCAAGGCCTCTGAGAGCTAGGATGGTACCACAGCACTTCAGCCTGGGGAACACAGCGAGACCTCACCCCCAGCAAAAGAAAAAAAAAAAGAGTGAATTACGGTATCCCCAGTATCCCCGGCGGATTGGTTCCAGGGTTTTGGCATGCAGTTCCCCCTGCATCCCCAGTATCCCCGGCGGATTGGTTCCAGGATTTTGGCATGCAGTTCCCCCTGCATCCCCAGTATCCCCGGCGGATTGGTTCCAGGATTTTGGCATGCAGTTCCCCCTGCATCCCCAGTATCCCCGGCGGATTGGTTCCAGGATTTTGGCATGCAGTTCCCCCTGCATTTCTGCAGCTTTTGCATCACTGAGTACTGTGTTTTTCATCCTCCTTTGGTTGGAAAAAGGCTGTCTGTAAATGGACCCACAGAGTTCAATTCTATGTGCCATGTGAACTATGTCCCAACAAAGCTGTTAGATTACAATGGAAGAAGAAGCCAGGTGTGGCGCGTGCCTGTAAATCCACGCTACTCGACAGGCTGAGGCAGGAGAATCACTTGAACCCTGGAGGCGGAGGTGGCGGTGAGTCAAGATCGTGCCACTGCACTGCAGCCTGGGAATAGAGCAAGACGCCATCTCAAAAAAATAATAATAAAATAAAATAAAACAAAACAAAAGACTGGCCTGGTGCAGTGGCTCACGCCTGTTATCCCAGCACTTTGGGAGGCCAAAATGGGTGGATCACCTGAGGTTAGGAGTTCGAGACCACCCTGGCCAACATGGCGAAACCCCATCTCTATTAAAAATACCAAAACTAGCGGGGCGTGGTGATGGGTACCTACAACCCCAGCTACTTGGGAGGCTGAGGCAGGAGACTCACTTAAACCTGGAAAGTGGAGGTTTCAGTGAGCCAAGCTCGCACCATTGCACCCCAGCCTGGGCGACACAGCAAGACAGTCTCAAAAAAAAAAAAGTTGAGTGTAATAGTGCAGGGTAGAACGGGTGGAAAATGATAAACAGTACCTGGGGGAGGTGAGTCTTAGTTTCCAGTGGAAATCAAGGTAGCAGAGAGAGAGGCAAGGCCCAGGAGAAGAGGGGACAGGGACAGAGAGAAATGGGGGTGTGACGAGATCAGAAGACCAGTGAGGGAGCTGCCCCTCCTTCCCTTTCTCCCCCATCCGAGGAGGCAGGGTCTCCATATTGACTTATCCATGTGTCTTTTTGACAGATTTGCTACCAAAAGAGGCAAGAAAGTCTGTACCCACCCGAGGGGAAAATGGGTGCGAAGATACATTTCTTTGTTGAAAACTCAGAAACAATGTGACTCAGCTGAATTTTCAGCCAAGGACGCCTGGACCCCGCTCTTGGCTCTGCAGCCCTCGGGAGAGACTTCGGAATCTCTTCTGAAGGCTCCACGGGCCTGGTGGGGAGGAGAGGCTGTTTTCTTTTCTCTTTCTTTCTTGTTTTTCTTTTTTAGACAAAATTTCGCTTCTGTCGCCAGGCTGGAGTGTAGTGGTGGGATCTTGGCTCACTGCAACCTCCACCTCCCGAGTTCAAGCAATTCTCCTGCCTCAACCTCCCGAGTAGCTGGGATTACAGCCTTGGCCACCACGCCCAGCTAATTTTTGTATTTTTAGTAGAGATGGGGTTTCACCATTTTGGCCAGGCTGGTCTCAGTCTCCTGACCTCAGGCGATCCATTCGCCTCTCCTGGGCCTCCCAAAGTGCTGGAAGCTACCTCTCCTCAGCCTCCCAAAGTGCTGAGAGCTATCAGTTTTCTTCAAGGAAAGGAAATTGATTCCATAAGCAGGACTGGCTGCCTGGGAGGTCCCCAACCCCCAGCTGACCCTGACATTGAATTCTGCCTTGGGTTTCTGTTGGTGCAAAAAAGCAAGGACAATTTTAATACATTTCGGTAAAATGCTCAGTGAATGTTTTAACATTATTTGGGGAAATAAGAAATAAGTTTATTTTATTTGGAAAGGTAAATTCTGTGCAACACCTTGAAGCCTGTCCGTGCTGTGTTAGGAGCTCTGTGTTTGGCACTTTTCTCTAAGAATGCAAGACACTAATTAGTAAATGTGGATATTATCTACCTACCAAATGGAGGGTGCCTATGTGTATATGGCTTAAATAAGCATTTTACAAATATAACCAGCCAGGTGCAGTGGCTCACAGCTGTAATCCCAGCACTTTGGGAGGCTGGGGTGGGAGGATCACTTGAGCCCAGGAGTTTGAGACTGGCCTGGGCAACATAAATTTAAAATCACTACAAAAAATTTAAAAATTACTCAGACATGGTGACATGTACCTGTAGTCCCAGCTGCTCGAGAGGCTGAGGTGGGAGGATTGCTTGAAACCGGGAGGTGGAGGCTGCAGTGAGCTATGATGGCCGCACTGCTCTCCAGTCTGAGCAACAGAGGAAGACCGTCTCAAATAATAATTAAGACCAGCCTGGGCAACATATTGAAACCCTGTCTCTACAAAACACAGAAAGTTAGCCAGACGTGGTGCCACACACCTGTGGTCCCAGCTACTTGGGAGGCTGAGGCAGGAGGATTACTTGAGGCCAGTAGTTGGAGGTTGCAGTGGGCCAAGATCACACCACTGCACTCCAGCATGGGCAACAGAGCGAGGCCCTGTCTCAGAAATATTTAAAAAAAAAATATATATATATATATATATAATAGTAATAATTATTATTTTTGCAATTTCTTGCAACTTTTTGAGAATCTGTACTGTTTATAATTCTTAATTATTAACATCTATAATCATTATAGATTCACAAGAAGTCACAAAAATAGTATGGAGAGGTCTGGTATACCTTTTTTACTACTGAGACAGAGTCTCACTCTGTCACCCAGGCTGGAGTGCAGTGGCATAATTACAGCTCACTGTAGCCTCTACCTCCCTGAGTTCAGGTAATCCTCCTACCTCAGCCTCCCAAGTAGGTAGGACTACAGGCACGGTCCACCACAGCCAGCTTATTTCTGTACTTTTTGCAGAGACAAGTTTTCACCGTGTTGCCCAGGCTGGTCTCAAACTCTTGGGCTCAAACAATTTGCCCGCCTCAGCCTCCCGAAGTCCTGGGATTACAGGTGTGAGCACCCTGCCCAGCCCCCAAATCTGTCTTTTACTTAGTTTACCCCAACGGCTATGTCTTACATAATCATCATGCAATCGCAAACCCAGGACACTGACATTAGTATGAAGTGTGTGCATAGTTCTGTCACACTGGCATTTTGTTTTTGTTTATGTTTGAGACAGAATTTTGCTCTTTTTTTTTTTTTTTTTGAGCTGGAGTTTCGCTCGTTACCCAGGTTGGAGTGCAATGGCGCGATCTCGGCTCACCGCAACCTCCGCCTCCTGAGCTCAGGCAATTCTCCTGCCTCAGCCACCTGAGTAGCTGGGATTACAGGCGTGCACCACCATGCCCAGCTAATTTTTTTTTTTTTTTTTTTTTTGTATTTTTAGTAGAGACAGGGTTTCACCATGTTGACCAGGATGGTCTTGAGCTCTTTTTTTTTTTTTTTTTTTTTTTGCCAATCATTGAGAGCTTGTAAAGATGCTGAGGTTGGTTGGCCTTGAACTCTTGGCCTCGCCTTCGCAAGCGCCATGACATCCGGCCGGAGCCACTTTGGGCCCCGGTCTTGAGCTCTTGACCTCGTGATCCACCCACCTCAGCCTCCCAAAGTGCTGGGATTACAGGCGTGAGCCACTGCGCCTGGCCCAGAGTTTTGCTCTTTTTACCCAGGATGGAGTGCAACGGTGCGATCTTGGCTTACCACAACCTCTGCCTCCCGGGTTCAAGTGATTCTCCTGTCTCAGTCTCCTGAGTAGCTGGGATTACTGTACATGAACCACCACACCAAGCTAATTTTGTATTTTTAGTAGAGATGGTTTTCTCCATGTTGGTCAGGCTGGTCTCGAACTCCCGACCTTAGGTGATCCACCCACCTTGGCCTCCCAAAGTGCTGGGATGTGGGTGGAAGACCCCATAAGGGCCGAGGCAGGAGTCAGAAGCCCCAGCCTGTTCCCACATAAATAATGAAGAAGAAAAGAACTAGACATAAAACTATAGTAGTTATTCATAGGTGATCTTAGTTACTCATGGTAACCATTAAGATATATATATATATCATATATATATCCAGCATAATCTTTTTTTCCTTTTTATTTATTTATTTATTTATTTTTATAAGACGGGGTTTCACCGTGTTGGTCAGGTTGGTCTTGAACTCCCGACCTCAGGTCATCCTCTCGCCTTGGCCTCCAAAGTGCTTGGATTACAGGCGTGAGCCACCACGCCCGGCCAATTCAGCATAATATTTTACTAATGCCTCTCAGGTCGAAAAGTGTGAACCTAAAGCCACGTGGTGAAAGAAGTGACCCTGAGGCAAGACGCTGTAAGCCCGTGAAAGGGCTGCTGGAGGGCGCCTTGGCTGTGCGGCAGTGCCAGCGCTGGGAAAGCGCCCGCTGTGTAGCCAGCTGTGGAAGGAGACGTCTAAGATGTCTCCTTCCCTGGAGGAGCTAGTAGAAAACCGCTCCTCCAAGCTCTTGTAGGCCTGACGGCTGTCAGGGAGGCCCACAGACATCCGGGGGCTTAATTGTCTCTATGTGACGCTGTCCTTCAGTGGTCACGTTCCAAGTCCACGCTCATGTTCCGCGTCTGCACCTGGTTTCTTTTCTCTTACAAGAGATAATCAGTAAAAGTAACATATACTTAATGTCTTTGTACTTTCTTGACAAGTATGGAAAAGCACTGACGCATTCTGCTCCTTACCTCAGCTTGGCTACTAGAAAGTCTTGGGCCCCCATCCCTATGACACGTGATGTACTTGACCTTATCACGGACCGCCAATGCCGAGCCCTACCTGCCCTGCCCCCAGCTTTGCACTCGATAAAAGTCAGAGTGTGCGGATACTCGGGGCCACTGCTGGACTCCGCGCTTTGGCTGGCAGTGGACCCCTGGGCCCAAACTCTTTTTTCTCTCGATCTCTGTGTCTTGTGTCTTTTATTTTCACAGTTTCTCGTCTCTGCACCATCAGAGAGGGGCTCACAGGACCCTGTAGGGCTGGATGCTACGCTGGGATTACAGGTGTGAGCCTCCACACTGGCTCATACTGTCATTTTATCACGTGTGTGGATTTACATCGCAACAACTGAGATTCCTAACTATTCCAATGTCGTGGATATCTCCCTACAGTTACCCGTTGACAGTCACACCTTGCCTTCACCACCATCTTTTTTTTTTTTTTTTTTTAAGACAGGGTTTTGCCATGTTGGACAGGCTGGTTTTGAACTCCTGACCTCAAGTGATCCACCCGCCTCGGCCTCCCAAACTGCTGGGATTACAGGCATGAGCCACCCCTCCCGGCCCCTTTACCACCATCTTTAGCTCCTAACAACCACCATCTTAATCCTTGGCATTATGAATTCGGCTGTTTAGATGCTACATGTAAGTGAGATCATGCAGCATTTGTCTTTCTGTGCCTGGCTTATCTCATTTTGCACCATGTCCTCCAGGTTTGTCCATGTTGCCGCAAATGGCAGGATTTCCTTCTTTTTTTAAGGCTGAATAATATTTCATTGTGTGTGTGAATCACATCTTCTTTATCCATTCATCCACTGATGGACACTGAGGTTGCTTCCATATATGGGCTGTTGTAAATAATGCTTCAATAAACACGGACGTACAGGTACCTCATCGACATACTCATTTCTTTTTTTTTTTTTTTTGAGACAGAGTCTTGTTCTGTCACCCAGGCTGGAGTGCAGTGGCACGATCTTGACTCACTGCAACCTCTGCCTCCCAGGTTCAAGTGATTCTCCTGCCTCAGCCTCTCAAGTAGCTGGGACTACAGGCATGCACCACCACGCCTGGCTAATTTTTATATTTTTTGTAGAGACAGGGTTTTGCCATGTTTGCCAGGCTGCTCTCCAATTCCTGAGCTGAAGTGATCCACCCACCTCGGCCTCCCAAAGTGCTGGGATTACAGGCTTGAGCCACCACGCATGGCCGACATGTTTATTTCAATTACTTTGGATGGACACCCAGAAGTGAGATTGCTGGACTGTACTGCAATCCTATCGCCTATTTTAACTTTCTAAGGAACCTCCCTGCTGTTTTCCATAATGGCTGTACCAATTTACATTCCCACCAAAAGAGTACAAGGGTTCCCTTGTCTCCACATCTCATCAACACTTACCATTTGTGTTTAAAATTTTTTTTGTTTTAGGCCAGGTGTGGTGGCTCACACCTGTAATCCCAGCACTTTGGGAGGCTGAGATGGGCGGATCCCAAAGTCAGGAGATTGACACTATTCTGGCTAATACAGTGAAATCCCATCTTTACTAAAAATACAAAAAAATTAGCTGGGCATGATGGCGCATGCCTGTAGTTCCAGCTACTAGGGAGACTGAGGCAGAAGAATCGCTTGAACCCGGGAGGCAGAGGTTACAGTGAGCCAAGATTGTGCCACTGCACTCCAGCCTGGGCAATAGAGTGAGAGTCCATCTCAGAAAGAAAAGATCGTTTTAATTGAGACATGGTCTTGCTCTGTCACCCAGGCTGGAGGGCAGTGGCACGATCATAGCTACTGTAGCCGTGACCTCCTAGACTCAAGCGATCCTCCCACCTCAGCTTCCTGAGTAGCTGGGACCACAGGTCTGTGTCACCTTGCCTGGCTAATTTCTTTCTTTATTAATATTATTTGTAGAGACGAGGTTTTGACATGTTGCCCAGGCCTTCATTTGTCTTTTTGTTAAAAGCCATCCTATTTATTTACTTATTTATTTTTTGAGACGGAGTCTAGCTCTGTTGTCCAGGCTGGAGTGCAGTGGCCTGGTCTCAGCTCACTGCCACCTCTGCCTCCCAGGTTCAAGCAATTCTCATTTACATTTACATTTACATTGTAAAAATACAAAATCATTCATGAGAGCTGTTGGCTATTAGTACTCGGCATCTAGGAAGCCCTCACTGCTTAAAGTCCAATCTTCTTATTTATTTATTTTTTTTAAGACAAGGTTTCACCATGTTGGTCAGGCTGGTCTTGAACTCCTGACCTCAGGTGATCCACCTGCCTTGGCCTCCAAAGTGTTTGGATTACAGGCGTGAGCCACCACGCCCGGCCAACCAATCTTCTTAATTTTTTATCTCAGGTCTTGGATGATGTTTTAGATGGTGTTACCCCAGAAATAAGCCTTAGGAATTTGCATGTAATATGTTTTGGAAGTGATCTCACAAGACACCAATAGGGAGTAGGGACATGAGACAGAGACGGGAAAGCCTCCAATAAGTGTGTGTTCTCAAGCAAGTTACCAGTGTGAGCTGCAACGCTTCATGTTGTTGAGGAGCTC
This sequence comes from Saguinus oedipus, assembly GCA_031835075.1. NCBI lineage: Eukaryota > Metazoa > Chordata > Mammalia > Primates > Cebidae > Saguinus > Saguinus oedipus. Next base: position 58,965,622 of record CM063170.1, read on the forward strand.
TGGGCAATGATGTAGAATCGAAGGGGCAGGGGAGTAAGGGTATTTACACACCAACTCCAGGCGCTCACTGGTTGATGGCTGACGTGGTGGGGCAGGGATGAGTGTTAATTCTCCAGGAGATCCTGCCGGCTGTGTACAAGGGCAGAGCAGACCACAGAGCTGCAGATTCTGCAGGCTGTAGAATAAATTACTTGTAAGGGGCCAGGTGTGGTGGCTCACACCTGTAATCTCAGCACTTTGGGAGGCCGAGGAGGGCAGATCACTTAAAGTCAGGAGTTTGAGACCAGCCTGGCTAATATGGTGAACCACTGTCTCTACTAAAAATACAAAAAAATTAGAGTGAGTGGTGGCAGGTGCCTGTGATTCCAGGCTGAGGCATGAGAATCATTTGAACCCGGGAGGCGGAGGTTGCAGTGAGCTGAGATGGACTCCAGACTCGGCAACAAGAATGAAACTCCGTCTCAAAAATTAATAATAAAAATAATAAAATTCTGCTTGCCAAACTAGATATAAAAGGACATTCTTCCATTTGATAAGAATGTCAAAGTTATGACCAGGCACAGTGATTCATGCCTGTAATCTCAACACTTTGGGAGGCCGAGGCAGGGGGATCACCTTAGGTCAGGAGTTCGAGACCAGCCTGATAAGGTGAAATCCTGTCTCTACTAAAAATACAAAAATTAGCCAGGCGTGGTAGTGGGTGCTGTAGTCCCAGCTACTTGGGAGGTTGAGACAGGAGGATACCTTGAAACTCCTGTCAAGGAGGTGGAGGTTGCAGTGAGCTGAGATCACACCACTGCACTCCAGCCTGGGTGACAGAGAGGCTCTGTTTCAGAAAAAAAAAAAAAAGAGTGTCAAGGTCACGTTTTCCAGAAGGCCTCCGTGATTTCTGTCATGTTCCACACAACAGTGGCCCTCTCTGGCCTCTGGCTTTTGGCATCTTTTGTTCCCTGTGTATGGTGCTTTTCTACAATTGTAAAATGGTTCTTGCTATTCTTGGCTCCGTTATCCGACGGCAGCCTTCTTGTGTTTGGGGATTAATTCATTTTTTAAATTAAAAAAATTATTATAAGGCCCGGTGCAGTGAATGACACCTGTAATCCCAACACTTTGGGAGGCTGAAGTGGGAGGATCGATCACCTGAGCCCAGGGAGTTGGAGGGTGCAATCAGCAGAGATTGAGCCACTGCATTCCAGCCTGGGTGACAGAGAAAGACTCTCTCTCTCTCTCCCCATATATATATTTAAAAAATAATAATTATTTTTTAAAAATTGGGGGACAGGTCCCAATGTCTCATGCCTGTAATCCCAGCACTTTGGGAGGCGGAAGCAGGCAGATCAGGAGTTCGAGACCAGCCTGGCCAACATTTTTCTGTTTCTACTAAAAATACAAAAATTAGCTGGGCATGTTGGTAGGCACCTGTAATCCCAGCTCCTTGGGAGGCTGAAGCAGGAGAATTACCATGAGCCAAGATCTCGTAGCTGCACTCCACGTTGGGTGATGAAGCGAGACTCCGTCTCAGAAAAAAATTGTTTTTTGTATCTCCTTATGTTGACCAGGCTGGTCTCAAAATTCTAGTCTCAAGCAAGCCTCCCACCTCAGCCTCCCAAAGTGCTGGGATTACAGGTGTGAGCCACACCACCCAGGCCTCAGGGATTAATTCTATCTTGCACAAATGAAAGACTCAGGAAACATCTGTGTAATATGCCACCAAACACAAAGCCTGCCAGCCACCCTTTGCCCAGGCTCAACTCTCAATCAGAGCACAGTACCTAGGGGACGACGTTCAGACCATCCAAGCTTGCAGGGCAATCAAATCCCTGGTTGAGAGGTACTTTTAGATGTAGTTCTAAAAACTTACCAGCAGATGGCAACAGTCTCCTACCACTACTCTGTTGACAACAAAGATTTACAGAAAAGTCCATTCTGTGAGTCTTTACCGAGGATGGACTTGAAATCCAGAGTCATGTGCAATCTCTTTGAGAGGCGGGCAGGGAAGACTGAGCTCAATCTTCAGAGGGTACATTTCATCGGAGAGCAATGAAATACACACAAAGCAATTAAGATCCCTACAAGATAACACACCTGTGAGTCTGACTGAAGACACCACCTCCTTGAGCTTCAGTTTCACAAAATAAGGAGAGTGGAATAGAAGACATTCATAGTGACTGGGCACGGTGGCTCACGACTGTAATCCCAGCACTTTGGGAGGCTGAGGCAGGGGGATCACCTGAAGTCAAGAGTTTGAGACCAGCCTGACCAGTATGGTGAAACCCTGTCTTTACTAAATACAAAAAATTAGCCAGGCATGGCATGGTGGTGAATGCCTGTAATCCTAGCTACCTGGGAGGCTGAGGCAAGAGAATTGCTTGAACCTGGGAGGTGGAGGTTACAGTGAGCCCAGATTGCACCATTGCACTCCAGCGTGGAAGACAAGAGTGAAACTTCATCTCAAAAAAAAGAGGAAAAAGGCCGGGCACAGTGGCTCACCCCTGTAATCCCAGCACTTTGGGAGGCCGAGGCTGGCAGATCATGAGGTCAAGAGATAGAGATCATCCCGGCCAACATGGTGAAACCCCATCTCTACTAAGAAAACACAAAAATTAGCCAGGCGTGGTGACACGCGCCGGTGGTCCCAGCTACTCAGGAGGCTGAGGTGGAAAAACCACTTGAACCCAGGAGGCGGAGATTGCAGTAAGCCGAGATTACACCGCTACACTCCAGCCTGGTAACAGAGCAAGACTCCATCTCAAAAAAAAGAAAAGAAAAAAGAAAAAAAGAAGACATTTATAGGGTCCCAACCTGGGTGCTCATCAACAGTGGACTGGATAAAGGAAATGCGGTACATATACACCGTGGAATACTATGCAGCCATAAAAAGAATGAAGTCATGGCTGGGCGTGGTGGCTCACGTTTGTCATCCCAGCACTTTAAGAGGCCAAGACAGGTGGAACACCTGAGGTCAGGAGTTCAAGACCAGCCTGGCCAACACATGGTGAAACCCTGTCTCTACCTTTTAGTAGAGACTAAAAGTACAAAAATTAGTGTGGCGGCAGGCACCTGCAATCCCAGCTACTCGGGAGGCTGAGGCAGGAGAATCACTTGAACCTGGGAGGCAGTGGTTGAAGTGAGCCGAGATCACACCACCGCACTCCAGCCTGGGCAACAAGAGCGAAACTCTACCTCAAAAAAAAAAAAAGAATGAAGTCATGTCCTCTGCAGCAACATGGATTCAGCTGGAGGCCATTATTGTAAGTGAATTAATGCAGAAACAAAAAGCCAAATATCACACGTTGTCACTTACAAGTGGGAATTAAGCACTGGGCACACAGGGACGTAAAGATGTTAACAATAGGCCAGGTGCAGTGGCTCACGCCTGTAATCCCAGCACTTTGGAAGGCCGAGGCGGGAGGGTGGCTTGAACTCACGAGTTCAAGGGCAGCCTGGGCAACATGGCGAAACCTCATCTCTTCCAAAAATACCAAAAATTAGCCAGGTGTGGTAATGCACACCTGGGGTCCCTGATGCTCAGGAGGCTGAGGTGGGAGGATGGCTTCAGCCCAGGAGGTGGAGGTTGCAGTGAGCCATAATTACAACACAGCACTCCAGCCTGGGTGACAGAATAATACCCTGTCCCCCCCCAAAAAAAGTCTAATATTTTATTTTATTTTATTTTATTTTTTTGAGAGTCTCGCTTTGTCACCCAGGCTGGAGTGTAGTGGCGTGATCTTGGCTCACTGCAACTTCCACCACCTGGGTTCAAGCAATTCTCCTGCCTCAGCCTCCTGAGAACCTGGTACTACAGGTGCATGCCACCAACCCCTGCTAAATTTTGTATTTTCAGTAGGAATGGGGCTTCACCATGTTGGCCAGGGTGATCTCAACCTGCCTCGGCCTCCCAAAGTGCTGGGATTACAGCCATGAGCCACCGTGCCCGGCCAAAAATTTTTTTTTAAAAAGATGGGAATAATAGATATTGGGGACAATATTATACAAAAGTAGGAAGGGAAGGAGAGGGAGGCAGGGGCTGAAAAACTTCCTATTGGGTATAATGTCCACTATTCGAGTGACAGGATCAGCGGAAGCCCAAGCTTTAGCATCACACATGTACCCACTGATTCCAACAATTGTTTTTTTTGAGATGGAGTCTCGCTTATCACTCAGGCTGGAGTGCAGCGGTGCGATCTCAGCTGACTGCAATCTCCGCCTTCTGGGCTCAAGCGATTCTCCTGCCTCAGCCTCCTGAGGAGCTGAGATTACAGGCGTGCACCACGACACCTGGCTGATTTTGTACTTTTAGTAGAGACGGGGTTTTGCCATGTTGGCCAGACTGTTCACAAACTCCTGACCTCAAGTGATCCACCCGCCTCAGCCTCCCAAAGTGCTGGGATTACAGGCGTAAGCTACCATGCCTGGCCTAAAATTTTTTAAAAATAAAAATAAAAAACAAATAAAGTATGTATGCACGTGTGAACAATAAATAGAAGACACTCAGTGTTCTAAATTCCCTCAAGCAGCAAAGCATGCTTATGAGGCATCTAACAGAGGGGGCAGCAGGTGCCAGTACAGCGAGGCAAGGCTTCGTGAAAGAGGCTGGGGCCGGGGAGAAGGTTTGGAAAGGAGAGTCAGTCGCAGTAACAGAGACCCTTGGCCATGCTGTGCCTGGTCCTTCCCATTCACTTTTTTCTTCTTGTTTTATTTTTATTAATTTGTGTGTATATATGTATGTGTGTATGTGTGTGTGTGTGTGTGTGTGTGTGTGTGTGTATTTTTTGTTTTTGAGACAGAGTCCAGCTCTGTCACCAGGCTGGCTGGAGTGCAATGGCGCGATCTCAGCTCATTGCAATCTCCTCCTCCCTGGTTCAAGCGATTCTCCTGCCTCAGCCTCCCAAGTAGCTGGGATTACAGGCACGTGCTGCCATGCCCAGCTAATTTTTGTATTTTAGTAGAGACGGGGTTTCACCATGTTGGCCAGGATGGTCTCGATCTCCTGACCTTGTGATCCACCCACCTCAGCCTCCCAAAGTGCTAGGCGTGAGCCACCGTGCCCGGCCAATTTATATATATTTTTAAGAGGCAGGGCTCTTGCTCCGTCGCCCAGGCTGGAGTGCAGTGGTGTGATCATTGCTCATGGCAGCATCAGACTCCTGGGCTCAAGCAATTCTCTTCAGCCTCCCAAGTAGCTGGGACTACACATGCAGGCCACCACCACGCCTGGCTAATTTATTATTATTTTTTGAGACGAAGTTTGGCTTTTGTTGTCCATGTTGGAGTGCAATGGGGCGATCTCAACTCACTGCAAACTTCGCCTCCCAGGTCCAAGCGATTCTCCTGCCTCAGCCTCCCAAGTAGCTGGGATTACAGGCATGCACCACCATGCCCAGCTAATTTTTGTATTTTTAGTAGAGACAGAGTTTCACCATGTTGGCCAGGCTGATCTCAAACTCCTGACCTCAGTTGATCCACCTGCCCCAGCCTCCCAAAGTGCTGGGATTACAGGTGTGAGCCACCAAACCTGGCCAAGGGGACCGCTGTTCTAAGCCCTGTAAAAAGCACTTTTTCTGCAACTTCCACGGAGATCAGTCAGGATAAGTTATGCTGCAGAACAAAAAGCCCAAATCTCCGTTTATGTTCCATTCATACTGCACGTGGAGCATGGGTAGCCAGGAATTTTGCTCACATAATCACTCAGGAAGCCAGGTGAACAGAAGTCCTGTCTCAACCACCCCTTCAGTGGCAGTGGCAAGGTAAAATGAACTCCCAACAAGCAACTGTGTGTCATGACCCCTAAGCAGCACCTGTCAATTCTCACAACTCATTACAGATCAAGCTGCAATACCTATGTAACCACAAGAGGGCCTGAAAGTCCACTCTAGGGACAGGAGGAACAAATATTATTAAGGATTAAGGACAAGTAGAGAGAGATTTGCACTTCAATAAGAAACTATGCACTGGGCTGGGCGTGGTGGCTCAGCCTGTAATCCCAGCACTTTGAGAGGCCAAGGTGGGTGGATCACTTGAGGTCAGCAGTTCGAGACCAGCCTGGTCAACATGGTGAAACACAGTCTCTACTAAAAATATATAAATTAGCTGGGTGTGGGGGCAGGTGCCTGTAATACCAGCTACTCTGGAGGTTGAGGCAAGAGAATCACCTGAACCTGGAGGTGGAGGTTTCAGTGAGCCGAGATTGTGCCACTGCACTCTAGCCCGGGTGACAGAGACTGTCTCAAAAAAAAAAAAAAAAAAAAAAAAGCTAAGCATCATCTATAGCATAATACTCTATCTTATTAGATTCTTAATTATTTCTTTATTTTTTTGAGACAGGGTCCCTCTCTGTCACCCAGGCTGGAGTGCAGTGGCGCCATCATCACTCACTGCAGCCTCAATCTCCTGGGCTCAAGAGATTCTCCCACCTTGAGGATCTTAGCCTCGCAGCTGGAACTACAGGCACATGCCACCATGCCCAGCCAATTTTTAAATCTTTTGTAGAGATGGGGGTCTCGCTGTGTTGCTTAGGCTGGTCTCGAGCTCCTAGACTCAAGAGATCCTCCCATCTCAGCCTCCCAAAGCTCTGGTATTACAGGCGTGGCCACCATGCCAGGCCCCACCTTATCAGATTCTGATTCTGTGTGAACTATTTTGCCACTCTAATTTATAAGTGAGAGACATATGGAGTCTGCTCTGAATGATAGAAGTAAAATTGTGTTCCCTCCCATCTTTGAGGAAAAACCAATTTTGCCTCTATTTGCTTATTCCTTTTCATATTTCTGATCTATAAAGTTGTGTGTTTTTCGAGGTCAGGAGTTCGAGACCAGCCTGACCAACATAGTGAAACCCCATCTCTACTAAAATTACAAAAAAAAATTGGCTGGGTGTGGTGGCACGCACCTGTAGCCCCAGCTACTCTAGAGGCTGAGGCAGAAGAATCGCTTGAACCCGGGAGGCGGAGGTTGCAGTGAGCCAAGAGCATGCCTGGGAGACAGAGCAAGAGACTCTGTCTCAAAAAAAAAAAAGGTGTGCTTACATATTCTGTTTCGAACTGGGTATGACATCTGCCTCCCTCCCTCATTATGAGCAAAATAAAATTTTTAACACGTAATCATTTTTAAGATCTGTGTGAGAGCCATGATTTTGCCTTTATCTAAAATTATCTTTATTTTAAAATGTTTCATTTTTTTTCCTACAATATTTATCTTAGAATTTAAAAAGATATACTAATATAATAATAGAGATTGGGTTTCAGCTGGGTGCTGTGGCTCATGCCTGTAATCCCAGCACTTTGGGAGGCTGAGGTGGGCTGATCACTCGAGGCCAGGAGTTGGAGACCAGCCTGGACAACGTGGTGAAACTCCATCTCTACTAAAAACACAAAAATTAGCTGGGTGTGGTGGACCGTGCCTGTAATCCCAGCTACTTGGGAGGCTGAGACACGAGAATCGCTTGAACCTGGGAGATGAAGTTTGCCATGAGCCAAGATCACGCCACCACCCTCCAGCCTGGGCAACAGAGTGAGACTCCAGCTCAAAAAAAAAAAAAAACCCTCATAGGTCATGTCAAGGTGCCTGGACTCAATTGTGTGGGCCAGAGGGAGCTCCTGTGGGTCTTTTTTTTTGAGGAGTCTTGCTGTGTCGCCCAGGCTGGTGTGCAGTGGTGCGATCTCAGCTCACTGCAACCTCCACCTCCCAGATTCAAGTGATTCTCCTGCCTCAGCCTCCCGATTAGCTGGGATTACAGGCGCCCGCCACCATGCCTGGCTAATTTTCATATTTTTAGTAGAGATGAGGTGTCACCATGTTGGTCAGGCTGCTCTGGAGCTCCTGACCTGGTGATCCGCCTGCCTCGGCCTCCCAAAGTGCTGGGATTACAGCTGCAAGCCACCATGCCGGCCTCCCTTGTAAAATCTTAAGCAATCCATGAAGAGTAAGTGATCAGCTGTGTGCTGTTTTGTTTTGTTTTTTGTTTTGGGACACAGTCTCACTCTGTCTCCCAGACTGAAGTACAGTGGCATGATTTTGGCTCACTGCAACCTCCACCTCCTGGGTTCAAGTGATTCTCGTGCCTCAATCTCCCAAGTAGCTGGGATTAAAGGCACGTGCCACCACGCCCAGCCAATTTTTGTATTTTTAGCAGAGACAGGATTTCACCATGTTGTCCAGACTGGTCTTGAGCTCCTGGCCTCAAGCCATCTGCCCATCTTGGCCTCCCAAAGTGCTGGGATTACAGATGTGAGTACTGAGCCCGGCCAGCTTTGTGTTTTAGAAATATATGTCCATTTTTGGAATTTTCAGCCAAAACAAGTGGGGGAAAAAAAGAGAAATATATGTCCGACACTTCTACAGAGAACAGGCTAGCGGGCACCATCAAAAGCAGGAATAGGCCGGGCTCTGTGGCTTATGCCTGTAATCTCAACACTTCAAGAGGCTGAAGGAGGAGAATCCCTTGAGGCCCAAGAGTTCAAGGCCAACCTGGGCCATATAGCAAGACCCTGTCTCTATTCATTATAAAAAAAGAAAAAGAAAAAGAAAAAAAAGCAGGGGGCCAGGTGCAGTGGCTCACTCTTATAATCCCAGCACTTTGGGAGGCCAAGGTGGACAGATCATTTGAGCCCAGGAGTTTGAGACCAGCCTGGGAAACATGAGAAACCTCGACTCTACAAAAAATACAAAAAGTAGCCAGGTGTGGTGGCACACACCTGTAATCTCAGCTACTTGGGAGGCTGAGGTGGGAGGATCCCTTGAGCCTGGGAGTTTGAGGCTGAAGTGAGCTGTGATCACACCACTGCACTCCAGCTTGGGCAATAGAGCAAGACCCCTTTTCATAGGAAAAAAAGAAGAAAACAGAAGCAACAATAACGCTAAGCAGTGGCTCTCAGCAGCACAGGGCAGAGGCAGCCGCATCTTAAAACCGCTAGGAAGCTTTTGCTAAGTAAACTTGTCCCTGCCTGCGAGCTCATCCTCTCTAACCTCAGGCCCAAATTCCAGTATGTTTTGGGATACGACAGACGCTGGGGGGTGAGGACCCAGGTGAGGTGAGCCTCTGGCAGGTTAGGAACTCGGGCACAGAGACGAACTTTGGCCTCAGAAGACGCGGGATACCTGCAGCAGAAACAGGACAAGCCGTGGCTGGGAGTATAAGAGCCGAGGATTGGCTGGAATGAGGTTTCTTCCCTGGAAGCCACTCATTTTATTTTTTCCCCCATCCTCTGCCTCCCTGCTGTGTTTGGTAATGACCTCGTCTTCTCCATTAGGAATCCGCTGTTTCAGCTGAGGCTGTGATGCTATATGATTCAGTTAATGCTCTCCTGGGGCAGCCAGACATCCAGCAAGTTCATTAGGTCTAAGACAGGGCAAGCCGGCAGGCACTAGGCTGGACCTCCACCCACTGGGAGGAGCAGGGCAGCAGCCTGGATCACTTGTCCTCCCCGCTCCCAGCCAGTGGCTCCAGCACATCCAAGGTGCTTCATGAAGGGGTCTCTGTGACAAGCAGGTCACTCACTGCCCCTTCTTGGGCCCTGGTGTCTTAAATAATGATAACTCCAGGCCAGGCATGGTGGCTCACGCCTGTCATCCCAGCACTTTGGGAGGCCAAGGCGGGCGGATCATCTGAGGTCAGGAGTTCGAGACCAGCCTGACCAACCTGAAGAAACCCCATCTCTACTAAAAATACAAAAAATTAGCCTGGCGTGGTGGCACATTCCTGTAATCCAGCTACTCGGGAGGCTGAGGCAGGAGAATCGCCTGGAAGGCAGAGGTTGCAGTGAGCCAAGACTGTGCCACTGTACTCCAGCCTGGGCAACAAGAATGAAACTCTGTCTCAAAAAGTAAATAATAAATAAATAAATAAATAAAAATAACAATAACTCCTTCCATGTAAGGGCGGGTTTTTTTGTTATGTTTGGGTTTTTGGGGTTTTTTTTATTTGTTTGTTTGCTCTGTCACTCAGGCAGGAGTGCTGTGTCACAATCTCGGCTCACTGCAACCTCCGCCTCCCAGGTTCAAGCGATTCTCTTGCCTTGGCCTCCTGAGTAACTGGGATTACCCACTGCGCCCAGTTAATTTTTTTGTGTTTTTAGTAGAGATGGGGTTTTAACATCTTGGCCAGAATGGTCTCAAACTCCTGACCTCATGATCACCCGCCTCAGCCTCGCAAAGTGCTGGGATTACAGGTGTGAAACACCGCACCTGGCCCCAAGCCGTTTTCTTATAGCAAGCCCTTCTGCACGCATGCGTGATCTCTATGCTGCAGGCTGTGTTGAGCACCGCTGGGACGAAAGCTTGAACTCCAGTTGCCTGGGCTTGGATCCACCGTTTATCAGCTGTGTGATCTGAGGTAAGTTCTTGAAACTGAACCCTCCATTAACCCCAATTTCCTTACTGGTAAATGGAGACTGTAATGATACTAGGCTCATCGGGTGGCTATAGAGACTCCATGAGATAATGGATAAAAAGCTTAGAGATGGAGCCTGCTGTGTAGTAAGTGGTTCACAAAAGTCCATTGCTGTGTCAGCTCTTTTTTTTTTTTTTTTTTTTTGAGAGACAGAGACTTTCTCTGTCACCCAGGCTGGACTGCAGTGGTACAATCTCAGCTCACTCCAACCTCTGCCTCCTGGGTTCAAGCAATTCTCCTGCCTCAGCCTCCCAAGTCACTGGGATTACAGGTGCCTACCACCACGCCCAGCTGATTTTTGTATTTTTAGTAGGATGGGGTTTCACCATGTTGGTCAGGCTGGTTGAATTTCCAACCTCAGGTGATCTGCTTGCCTCGGCCTCCCAACGTGCTGCGATTATAGGCGTGAGCCATCGCACCTGGCACTTTTTTTCCCCTCTTTTATTGTTTTAGAGTTATGGTCTTGCTTTGTCACCCAGGCTGGAGCGCAGTGGTACAATTATAGCTTACTGAATCCAGGAGGTTGGAGGCGAAAGTCAGCTGAGATTGGGCCATTGCACTCCAGCCTGGGCAACAAGAGCGAAACTCTGTCTCAAAAAAAAAAAAAAATTGGCTAGGCCTGGTGACAACTGTAGTCCTTCCTATTTGGGAGGCTGAAGCAGGAGGATCGACTAACGCCAGGTGGAGGCTGCGGTGAGCCGTGATCATGCCACTGCACTCCAGCCTGGGTGACAGAGTGAGGCTGTCTTTAAAATAAATAAATAAACAAAAAAGGCTGGGCGCAGTGGCTCACGCCTGTAATCCCAGCACTTTGGAAGGCTGAGGTGGGCAGATCACGAGGTCAAGAGATGGAGATCATCCTGGCCAACGTGGTGAAACCCCGTCTCTACTAAAAATACAGAAATTAGCTGGGCATGGCAGCGCTTGCCTGTAATCCCAGCCACTCGGGAGGCTGAGCAGGAGAATCGCTTGAACCCAAGAGGTGGAGGTTGCCATGAGCCAAGATTGCGCCACTGCACTCCAGCCTGGGCGACAGAGCAAGACTCCACCTCGAAAAAGAAAAGGTAGCGGGGGTTGACAGTGAGATTAATGATTACATACTTGTGCTCAGTGAGTCTACATTTTACATAAGGTGTGCATTTGAAGGTAAAGGGAATAGAGGAGGCAGGTGTCCTGGGTGTCTTGGGGAGGGATGCAGAAAGGCAGAATCTCATCTTGTCTTTGTTCTGTATTTGTGAGGGTGAGCTAGTGAAGGACATTATCTGTGATAATGAGACAATAAAAGGCCTGGTTTCTGTTTAGCCCCCAGGGAAGAAAGGCTGACGGTAGTTAGTGAGGGATGGGGATAATGAACTGTGTCTAACCTCTCTTCCCCTCACGCACCGTGAACTCAGCTTCCAAGCTTTATCTGGCGTTTCCTGGGCCAACAGGGGTTCTGTTTAGTCTGCTGGGGACTTAGAATTTTAGTTTTAGATCAGGTGCAGTGGCTCATGCCTGTAATCCCAGCACTTTTGGAGTCCGAGGTGGAAGGATGGCTTGAGCCCAGGATTTCAAGACCCCAGTCTCTATTTTAAAATAATAATAATAATAAAGAATTCCAAGGGCTGCTCTGGAAAGCGAGAGTCAGAGCGGAGAGGGGAAGTGGGGGAAAGGAAGGAAAGGAAAGCAGGGGAAGTGACAGAATGCTGCTTTTGTTATTAGCCTTAGGAGCCATAGACATGTTTTAAAAACTTTTTGCTCACTTCTGTAATACCAGCACTCTGGGAGGCCAAGGTGGGTGGATCATCTGAGATCAGGAGTTCAAAACCATCCTGGACAACATGGCAAAACCCCATCTTTACTAAAAATACAAAAATCAGCCAGTGTGGTGGCACATGCCTGTAATCCCAGCTACTCAGGAGGCTGAGGCAAGAGAATTGCTTGAACCTGGGAGGCAGAGGTTGCAGTGAGCCAAGATTGCACCACTGCACTCCAGCCTGGACGACAGAGTGAGACTACCTCCAAAAAGAACTTGGGCTCCAGAAACCTGATGTGACAATGATGTGGCCATCCTCATAACAGATGCTAAACCAGATCCAAACCAAGTGTGGAATGGGACATATTTCACCCGTCATAAAGAGGCAGATGATAGGACACTTATTCCTATGGGTTTCTAAGAGATTAGGATTTCACGTCTGGAAACCAGCATCCCTCAAAAGGACAAGATGGGTGGCACAGTGACTCGTACCTGTAATCCCAGCAATTTGAGAGGCCAAGGCAGTAGGATTGCCTGAGCTCAGGGGTTCAAGACCAGCCTGGGCAACATAATGAGACCCCTGTCTTGGCCAAAAAATTAAAACAGGCCTGGTACAGTGGCTCATGCCTGTAATCCCAGCACTTTGGGAGGCTGAGACGGGCGGATCACCTGAGGTCGGCAGTTTGAGACTAGCCTGACTAACATGGAGAAACCCTGTCTCCTAAAAATACAAAATTGGCCAGGCATGGTGGTGGGGGCCTGTAATCCCTGCTACTCAGGAGGCTGAGGCAGGAGAATCACTTGAACCTGGGAGGCGGAGGTTGCAGTGAGTTGAGATCACACCATTGTACTCTAGCCTGGGCAACAAGAGCAAAACTCTGTACCCTCCCCCCCAAAAATTAAAATATAAATGAGCCGAACGTGGTGGTACTGGCCAGTGTTCCCAGCTAAGTGGGGATTGCTTGAGCAATCCTCGGAGTTTGAGGCTAAACAGTGATTTCGCCACTGAACTGCAGCCTGGGTGAGAGAGTGAGACCCCCATCCCCGCCTACCCCCCATCAAAATAAAAGTACAAGAATTGTTTCCTAAATTGCTGGAAGAGAAGGTCAGAGTTAAATGCATCTCACAGCATCTTGTAGTTTAGATCCCGGGAGAGGTTTCCCTCAACTCTTGGCAAAGGGTTTTGTTAAGGCAAGGAAGTGCCTTCGTTTTAACTCCGAGAGAGGAAGGTAACTCTGCTGAATCCTTTCTCCACAGGGTGCCTCCAAACCACACATTCCTGATTCCTCTTCTGGTTTATTCCACTAAGAACTAGGCTGATCCCTTAATCCCTGCTTAAAGGGGCCATGTTTATTGAAGGCATCAACTCTGGGCAAAGGGTCATCAATCTGGGTCCACAGAGTGAGGAGGGCACAAGACAGAACGGGCTCAGAGAGGTAATGTTATTAAGCGTCTCATCTGCGTCTCCGGTGTTCTTCCTTGGAGGTACAACCCTGAGAATCCTCTGCGCTAAAAATCTCTGCCTCTCCAGACCCAGCTCTCCATGCTCTCCAGCTGGCTCTGTGCCTGGAAGAAGGGGTGCAGACAGCACACACCACATCACCCTTGCCCTTGGCTTCCATCTGGGTTTAGCCAATGGGGACACTAGCAGAAAATCAAAGTAGATGTGGTGGGGCGGGGTGGGGGAGAGAGAGAGAGAGAGCGCCCAGCGTGGTGGCACATGCCTGTAATCCCAGCATTTTGGGAGGCTGAGGTGGGTGGATCATGATTTCTTGACCAGCCTGGCCAACGTGGTGAAACCCCATCTCTACTAAAATACAAAAATTAGCCAGGAGTGGTGGTGGGTACCTGTAATCCCAGCTACTCTGGAGGCTGAGGCAGGAGAATCGGTTGAACCTGGCAGGCGGAGGCTGCAGTGAGCTGAGATGGTGCCACTGCACTCCAGCCTAGGCCAGAGAGCAAGACTCCATCATAAATAAATAAATACAAATAAATAAATATACAAAAATTAGCTGGCCACGGTGGTGGGTGCCTGTAATCCCAGCTACTGAGGAGACTGAGGCAAGAGAATCTCTTGAACCCGGGAGGTGGAGGTTGCACTGAGCTGAGATTGTGCCACTGTACTCCAGCCTGTGCAATAGAGTAAGACCCTGTCTCAAAAAAAAAAAGCCAAGTGTGATGGTGCACGCCTGTAATCCCAGCTCATTGGGAGGCTGAGATAGGAGGATCCCTTGAGCCCAGGAGGCAGAAGTTGCGGCAAGCCAAGATTGTGCCATTGCACTCCAGCCTGTTTCAACAAGAGCGAAACACCGTCTCAAGATAAATAAAAAAAAAACAAAATTGAGGTCAGGCCAAGCTTGGTAGCTCATGTCTATAAGCCCAGTGTTCTGGGAGGCTGAGGCAGGGGGATCACTTGAATCCAAGAGTTTGAGGCTGCAGTGAGGTATGAAGGCACCACTGCACTACAGCCTGGGGCTACAGAGTGAGAGCCTGTCTCTTAAAAAAAACAAAGAGGAAGGAACTATGTACAAAGGTGTGATAAAGGAATCAACCAGAATGGGCAAATTGGTAAAGCACCAGTGATTGCTGGAACAGTGGGAAGTCACTATACCCCATCTCTAAATAAATAAATTAATTGGAAGAAGAGGAGGCGAGAATGACCCCTGGACCGACCGAAGCCCACGCCCAGTGCCTACGTCCTGCCGCCGTCGCCACCATGCCCAGGAGAAAGGCTGAAGGAGATAAAGCCAAGGAGAAGGACGAACCACAGAGAAGATCCGCGAGGCTGTCTGCTAAACCTGCTCCTCCAAAGCCAGAGCCCACACCTAAAAACGCCCCTGTGAAGAAGGGAGAGAAGGTGCCCAAAGGGAAAAAGGGAAAAGCTGATGCTGGCAAGGAAGGGAATAACCCTGCAGAAAACGGAGATGCCCAAACAGACCAGGCACAGAAAGCCGAAGGCGCTGGAGATGCCGAGTGCAGTGTGTGCATTTTTGATAACTGTACTTCTGGTGACTGTACAGTTTGAAATACTATTGTTTATCAAGTTTTATAAAAATGCAGAATTTTATTTTACTTTTTTTTTTTTAAGCTGTTGTTAGCACACAGAACACTTCATTGTTGTTTAGGGGAAGGGGCATATGTCACTAATAGAATGTCTCCAAAGCTGGATTGATGTGGGGAACGACTTTCCCTTCTAGTTTTGAGAGACTTCCTCTTGGCTCCCAGGAGGGATTCCCTGACTCTGACACACATGGCCACCTTGGCACACAAAAGCCTTGTGGTACGGAAAACAAATTCCTTTTATGTCCTCTTCTCCCTTTCCGTCTTTCGGCATAGACTTAACTCCCTTAAGCCCAGGCCTCTCCTGACCCCCAGTCATTGGTTACCAGTGTGTCAGGCAATCTGGACTTGCCAGTGATGCCACTGAGATGGCACCTGTCAAAAGAGCAGTGACTCCATTTCTAGACTGTGGATCTTCAGATAAATTCTGCCATTTTCATTTCACTTCCTGAAAGTCAGGGTCGGCGTGGGTTTTATAGTGGCTTTCTGATTTTTGGTAGTCCATCAAAGAAGGGAGTTTGAAAGTTGTTGTATACTGTCAATGATTGTCTGCCCATGTCCTGCCTGAAATACCATGATTGTTTATGGAAAGTATCTTTAATAAAGCTGGATACAGTTTGGCTTGGAAAAAAAAAAAATTAATTAATTAAAATTAAAGTGAGCTCTTTTTTTTTTTTTTTTTGGAGGCAGTGTCTCGCTCTGTCGCCCAGGCTGGACTTCAATGGCGCAGTCTCCGCTCATTGCAGCCTCACCCTCCCAGGTTCAAGTTGTTCTCCTGCCTCAGCCTCCCAAGTAGCTGGGATTACAGGCACGTGCCACCACACCCAGCTAATTTTTATATTTTCAGTAGACAGTTTCATCATGTTGGCCACGCTGGTTTCAAACTCCCGGCCTCAAATGATCCCCCTGCCTTGGCCTTCCAAAGTGCTGAGATTACAGGCATGAGCCACTGCGCCTGGCCGAGGTCACTGCCTCTTCCTCTGTCAGCATCCCTACTGTGTGTTCTCACACTCTGTTAACTGTCATCTCCCTCTCCACTGACACAAAAAATCAGGTGACATCTAATCTCTCCCAAAGGAACCCAGGGGAGGGGGTACTCCCAAAGCCTCCCACATAAACACAATCTAAGTAAAGGTGAAACCAGTCCAGTCCTTGCTATGCAAATGCAGCCTGACTGGCACTGTCATTGCCCAGCCCCAATCCCTGTGTCCAGGTCTTATTTGCCTAACCTCCCACGAGACAGAACTTCCTCCTCGCCCTTCTCTTCTAGGCCCTCACAGCCTCTCATCAATGCTAGAGTTCCCCATTGATTTCCTCCCTTCCATCAGGCCCCCACAATTCATCCCACAATGTAAGTTCCTCAGTGCAAATGTCTGAACAAAAGCCTTCAGTGGCTCCCCGGTAACTGCAAATGCCTGCCCCCTTTTCACTTCTCTACTGAATGTGTGAATTTTTACCAAACACTCTTATTAATTAAAAAAAAAAAAAAAAAAAAAGACAGGTGCAGTGGCTCACGCCTATAATCCCAGCACTTTGGGAGACTGAGGCGAGTGGATCACGAGATCAGGAGTTGGAGACCAGCTGACCAACATAGCGAAACCCATCTCTACTAAAAATATAAAAAATTAGCCAGGCATGGTATTGGGCACCTGTACTCCTAGCTACTTGGGAGGCTGAAGCAGGAGAATCGCTTGAACCTGGGAGGTGGAGGTTGCAGTGAGCTGAGATCACGCCACTGCACTCCAGCCCAGCAACAATGCAAGACTCCATCCCCCCGACTCCCCCCAAAAAATGCCAGGGAAGGATGGCTCATACCTGTAATCCCAGTGCTTCGGGAGGCCGAGGTGGTAGGATCACTTGAGCCTAGGAGATCATAACCAGCCTGGGCAACCCAGCAACGTTCCTCTCACTACAAAGAAGTAATTTTTTTTTTTTTTTTTTTTTTTTTTGAGATGGGGTCTTGCTCTGTCTCCCAGGCTGGAGGGCAATGGCCAGATCTTTGCTCACTGTGACCTCTGCCTCCCTGGCTCAAGTAGTCCTCCTGCCTTTCGAGTGGCTGGGACTACAGGCTTGCACCACCACACCCCACTAATTCTAAAATTTTTTGTACAGATGGGGTCTTGCTCTGTTGCCCATGCTAGTTTCAAACTCCTGAGCTCAAGCAATCTGCCTGCCTCAGCCTCCCAAATTGCTGAGATTACAAGTGTGAGTCACCTTGCCTGATCAAATTAAAAAAAAAAAAAAAACAAACACTTGAATCACCAAATTGTTATGCCTAAAGGTGCCATTCATTAGAGTTTCAAATAACTTTTAAAAAATACATCTACACCAAGTGCTGTGGCTCACTTCTGTAATCACAGCACTTTGGGAAGCCAAGGCGGGAGGCTCGCTTGAGGTGAGGAGTTCGAGACCAATCTGGACAACATAAAAAGACTCTATCTCTGCACAAAAATTAAAAAAAATTAGCCAAGCGTGGTGGCGTGCACCTGTGGTCCCAGCTACTCGAGGCCGAAGCAGGAAAATCGCTAGGGCCCAGGAGCTCAAGGCCACAATGTGTTATGATCTACACTCCAGCCTGGGCGACAGAGGGAGATTCTGACTCCAAATGAAAACAAACAAACAAAAATACCTAAATTGGAATTTAACCAAAAACTTGAACTTTCTCCAGCGTCTCTGCTAAGCAATCACACTTCTCTCTGCCTGCTGGTACCCTGGCTGACGTCTGAGCAGGATGGGATGCGCGCCTCAGAGCCTAAGATAAAACAGAAAGTGCCCGTAGGGCTTTCTACCAACAAATAAGTTCTGACGGATTCATTTGATGAGGTTTGGAAGGGAGGTCCCGGATGGTGCCCGCGGACTCAGCCCCGAGCTCCCGGACCTGGGCTCTGCGATCCTTGCAGAAGGCACGGACAGCGGCAGGACGGGGAGGAGCAGGATGGGAAGCCAGGGGGCTGGGTGGAGGCGGCTACCCACTGAGGCCGAGTCCGGCCAGGCGCCCACGCTGCGCCAGCCTGCCGGGCTGCGCTTCTCGGGGCTGCGGCCGCGGAGCTGGTCCGGCGCTCCCCGGTCCCAGGCCCGGAAGGAGCTAACGAGCTATTCGCAGACGGGCCGGGATTCCCCCGGGGGAGGCCCCACTTCCCAGCCTGCGTGATCCCCGCCTACCACCCCGGGCCCTCGCGGGGCACCCCCAGCAGGAGCAGGCAGGGCAGTGGGCGGCGCTCGGCGGAGGGCAGTGGGCGGCGCTCGGCGGAGGGCAGCGGGCGCGCGAGGACTGCGGGCGCTGGGAAAAGAGGGTGGTGCGCGAGCGGGGGCGGGGCGAGCGAGGGCAGATCAGGGCAGCCCGCCCCCAGGCCCCGCCCCGTCCAGGCCCCGCTCCGGCCGCACCCCGCCCCGACCCCGCCGCTCGCGGCGGGGCCCCGGTGACTGACAGGACTCCAGACCAGTTACCGCGCGCCTCGAGGCCCCAAGGGGCCAGTCGGGGCTGACCCAGCAGAGGGGCTCCTGACGGGGCGGGGGCGGGCGGGGAAGCCTTTTGGAGAGGGGCGGGGTCTCAGGAAGACTGGCAGAACTCACAGCCAATGGCAGGCGGGAGCCGTCCCGTTAACGCCTGATCCCCGCGGGTAGGGCGGGGCGGGCGGCGCCGTGGGGATCCCGGGGCGGCCGACGGCCCCAGTCTCGGCTCCTCGCGGCGACATGGATCGGATGGCCAGCTCCATGAAGCAGGTGCCCAACCCACTGCCCAAGGTGCTGAGCCGGCGCGGGGTCGGCGCCGGGCTGGAGGCGGTGGAGCGCGAGAGCTTCGAGCGGACACAGGTGAGGACGGGGGACCCCGGGGCATCCCTGGGGCACCTGAGGGACGCCGTGTCCGGGAGGGGCTTTGAAGGGAATAGGAGTCTTGCAGGCCCCAGCTGAGGACGGAGTGAGGGGGTAGTGAGCGGGGACATTGGCGTGCAGATCTGGGCGATCCCAGGAATGTCGGGGACCCCAGGATATCCCAGCTGGCCTGGGTAGAAGGGCAGGAGGGTCAGGGGCGGGCTAGGAGGAGAAGGCAGGATGCGTGCGGCCAAGCCGAGTCTGATCCGCTGGGGACCCGGCAGGGGTCCCAAGGGGAGGTGAGGGGGAAAGGAACTGAAAAGGGTTGGAATGGAAAGGGTGCCCCTAAACAGCGGAAGCGCACGGGAGCCACTTGGAGACTCAAGTGTGGGGGTGGAGAATGGGGGCGCCGGACTGGGAATGTGAAGGGTGAAGGGACTTCTCCTCCCCTCCTATCACTTCTTGGTTGCACTGACATCCCTTTCCAACCAGCACCCCTTAGCATCCCCCTTTCTCGTTGCCTCTTGCTTGGCTCTAGCCAGCCCCAGCTGTCAGCTCTGAGGCCGAGACGAAGGGGTCGGAGCAGGGAAAAGGAATGCAGGAAATGCAAAGTGTGGCCAAGCTGGGAAAATGACTTTGGGGGCAAAAGTGGAGACTACTGTGCTCCATGGTGCCCCGAGCCCTGATTTGGGGTCTTGGTTTTATCCGCTAAGATGTGCCTGACAGCTACTAGGCAGACTGCCCTATTTGTCCTGCCTGACCAGGGCTCAGGGCCAAAATTCCTCATTGTCATCAACAAAAAGCCACAATCCATTTTTACCTCTGAATTTTTAATGCCTGGTGTATTGATTGGACTGAATTAAGCTGACATGTTGATGGTGTTCATCCGTTCATTTGTATGTAAAATCCATTTCAAAGAGTACAACGCTTCTTTTAATCCCAGTGCCAATGTTGGAGGGGCAGATTTGTTCTACACTCTTACGCTCAGAATGGAACCTTTGAAGACCCAGTTGGGTACCCCACTGCCAGAGGCTGGTCCCCTGATGTGTGTGTAAGGAATACTTCCCCTAGACACAGTTGGAGGGAAAGTGCTTTGGGATTTGAGTTAGAAAAGATATGAGAATCTGACTGAGGGTTCTGTATATGGAATCTTTCAAAGAATAAAGCTTTTGGCGTAGCGTGATACCTCACGCCTATAATCCCAGCACTTTGGGACGTCTAGGCTGGTGGATCACCTGAGGTCCGGAGTTCGAGACCAGTCTGGCCAACATGGTGAAAACCCATCTCTACTAAAAATACAAAAAATTAGCCAGTGGACGGTGGACGACTGTAATCCTAGCTACTTGGGAGGCTGGGGCAGGAAAGTTCCTTGAACCTGGGAGTTGAAATTTGCAGTAAACTGAGATTACACCACTGTACTCCAGCCTGGGCAACAAGAGCAAAACTCCGTCTCAAACAAAAACAAAAACAAAAAAGAATAAACCTTTCCACCCCCAGAGAAATTCATCCTCTTCTTATTCTGAAAATCTTTGCCTGAGCCGCCCTACCCCACACCGGGGCAACATAGTGAGACCATGTATCTACAAAAAATAAAATAATAGGCAGGGTGCAGTAGCTCACACCTGTAATCCCTGCACTTTGGGAGGCCAAGGTGGGAGGATTACTTGAGCCCAGTGAGATCCTGCCTCTATTTAAAAAAAAAAATTTCAATTAACCTGGAGTTGGCATATGCCTGTAGTCCCAGCTATTCGAGAGGCTGAGGCAGGAGGTTGAGCCCAGGAGGTTGAAGCTGCAGTGAGCTCTGATTGTGCCACTCTGGCCTGGGTGACAAAATGACACCCTGTCCCTACAACAAAAAAAAAAAAAAAAGGAAGGAAGAAAAAGGAAAGAAAGTCTTGCACAGGTATGTCTGAATGGTGTGAAGCAGTGAGACCCTATCTCTACAAAAATAAAAAGGAGAAGAGAAGGTGGCCCCACGCAGGTGTGTCTGAATGGTGTGAGGCAGGGGTCTCCCCTACCTGGTGATCCTATCCCAGGAGGGACGTGGCAGACAGTCATTCATTTCACTTCTGCCTCCCAGGATCCAGCTGGGTTTGAGGCTTGTTCTCTAATTTCATGGACCGGACCCCTGAAAAGAAGGAAGTTTTCTGTCAGTCTTGGATGTTAGTGCGTCTGCTAGCTGCCTGGTCATATGAGGCTTCTTGCTCCATGAAACAGTGTGTATCTTCCTTTTATTTTTATATTTTTGTAGAGATGGGGTCTCACTGTGTTGCCCAGATTGGTCTCAAATTCCTGGTCTCTAGCGATCCTCCTGCTTCTGCCTTTCAAAGTGCTGGGACTATAGGCGTGACCCATGGCACCCAGCCTATTGTTGTTTTTAATAAATGAAGTAAGAAAATAAACAGGCCAGGTGCAGTGGCTCAAGCTTGTAATCCCAGCACTTTGAGGCCAAGGTGGGTGGATCACAGTCAGGAGTTCGAGACCAGCCTGGCCAAGACAGTGAAACCCTATCTCTACTAAAAGTACAAAAATTAGCTGGGTCTGGTGGCGAGCACCTGTAGTCCCAGCTACTCGGGAGACTGAGGCAGGAGAATCGCTTGAACCTGGGAGGTGGAGGTTGCAGTGAGCCAAGATTGTGCCACTGCACTCCAGCCTGGGCGACAGAGCTAGACTCCATCTCAAAATAAATAAATAGATATTATTTTATAACAACCCATTTATTCTAGAGTCTCAAATAAGTAAAAACTAGAGCAAGAGAAAATGCATAAGACTTTGACCCATAATAGTGATAGAAATTAGGTTTGTGAAAGTTTCCACCCATGAGTGGTGTGTTTTCTTGCTATCCAGGGACAGCCCAACAGGATAGTCTAGGTCAGTGTTTTCTGGTGTTTTACATTCTGTGGGACGTTTGTGACTGGCCAGATTTGACCTGGGTGAGGTGAGTAGGGATGACATGGAGTGGAGCAGAAAAATAATTTTTCTGATGTTGAAACTCTTATATTTATATTTTTATTTTTGAGATGGGGATGTCACTGTGTGTGCCCGAGCTGATCTTGAACAGCTAGCCTGAAGCGATCTTCCCATCTCAGCCTCCCAAAGTGCTGGGATTTCAGGTGTGAGCCACTGCACTCAGCACCTGGTTGAAAACTCTTTAGGGGAGTAGGAGAGTAAAGAAGAAGAATCCCAGACAACACAGTAAGACCCCATCTCTACAAAAAATAAAATTAGCAGGAGGGGGTGGCACATGCCTGTTGTCCCAGCAACTTTGGAGACTGAGGCGGGAGGATTGCTCGAGCCCAGGAGGCTGAGAATGCAGTGAGCAAAGATTGTGTCACTGCAATCCAGCCTGGGCAACAGAGTGAGACTCCATCTCAAAAAAAAAGAAAAGAAAAGAAATAAAAGAACAGCCCTAAAACCCATCATTAGTCAATCTGCAAAAAGTTATTTTGTTTAATGACTACCTATCAAATGTATTATGAGGTTGCGGAGCTTGGTAAGCAAAGGAGAAAATGTATTGAGAAATAAAAATGAATTCTAAAAAACTTAATGAGTTAAGAGACCGTGAGAATCAGCCAAGGTATAATAATAACTAATTATTGTATTTGACATCATTCTAAGGAGTTCATTGTATTATCTTTTTTTTTTTTAATAAGACGGGGTTTCGCCATGTTGGACAGGCTGGTTTTGAACTCCTGACCTCAAGTGATCCACCCGCCTCGGCCTCCCAAAGTGCTGGTATTAAAGGCATAAGCCACCGCGCCCAGCCCCGTATTATCTTTTTAAATCTTGACAAGAACATACGAGGTGGGTGTCAATCAACCACATTTTACTCTCAGGAAAATCAAGGCACAGAGAGATTAAGTAACTCACCAGAAGTCACACAGCTGGAAGTGGTCCCAACCTTTCCCCATTGCCTCGGGCTGCCTCTGAGTAGATGCTGGTGTTGGAGCTAGGAGGCATTTGAGTCTTACAGCTGGGCATGTATATGGGCCATATGGCCTCAGGGACATTGTCTAGCCTTTCTAAGCCTCGGTTTCCTTATGGTTAAATAAAGATAATACTTATCTGGCAGGTTGATTGTGGGGATTAAGTTAAACAATATGCCTGGAGGCATTTTATAAACTGTGGAGCGCTAGTTCAGTGATTATTATTATTATTATTTTTCTTTTTGAGACAGTCTCACTCTGTTGCCCAGGCTGGAGTGCAATGGCACAATCTTGACTCATTGCAACCTCTGCCTCCCGGGTTCAAGTGATTCTCCTGCCTCAGCCTCAGACCACAGATGCCTGCCACTGCACCTGGCTAATTTTTGTATTTTTAGTAGAGATAGGGTTTCGCCATGTTGGCCAGGCTGGTGTCGATCTCCTGACCTCAGGTGATCAGCCCGCCTCGGCGACCCAAAGTGCTGGGATTGTAGGCGTGAGCCACTGCGCCCGGCCCAGTGATTATTGTTATAATCTGACTGGGAAGACGAACCCAAGACAGCGGAAGAGTGAGGAATCATACAGGCTGCGGTTCATTCTTCCTTAGGGGGATAGAAGTGGTACCAGGTACCAGGTAATACGGTAATTACCAAGAGCACGTGGATGAAGCACAGGCTTTGGGGTTGGAGCTCTCCCTGAGGACTGAGCCACATCTTTTAACATGAGTTAGTGCCTGCTGGATGGACGAGGGGATGGGGCATTCCAGTGCAAGAGGAACATAAATAAAGAAACATCTAGACTAGGCAGAGAAGCTTCTCAGTGGGTGCAGCCAAGACTCATTGGCTGGGGTAGAGAGAAGGGCAAAATGGGCCACTCCCTCCTCTGAACTCTGGCAGGGGGTTGGTGACCTCTCCTAGCTCCTGTGACCTTGTGCTGTCGTCATTTCTATCCATAGACCCTAGCGAATGCTGAGCTTATTGAGGGCAGGTCTGTGTGTTGCTCTTGCCTACATCCGGAAGCTCATGATTAGTGGTGAATGGGGCCAGCAAGGGAACTCTGGGCCTGGGTGGATAGCTCAGCCTGGGCTACAGGAGAGATTAATAATTTCTTTCTTTATTTATTTTTAAAAAGATGGTCTTGCTCTATTGTTCAGTCTGGAGTGCAGTGGGATGATCATGGCTCACTTTTGCCTTAGATTCCTGGGCTTAAGTGATCCTCCTGCCTTAGCCTCCTGAGTAGCTCGGACTACAGGAGCATGCCTCCATGCCTAGTTGATCTTTAAAATTTACTTACTGACTTTGTGAGACAGCATCACTCTTGCCCAGGCTGGAGTGCAGTGGCCCGATCTCGGCTCACTACAACCTCCACCTCCCAGGTTCAAGCGATTCTCCTGCCTTAGCCTCCCAAGAAGCTGGGATTACAGATGTGAGCTACCACGCCTGGGTAATTTTTTTTATTTTTAGTAGAGACAGTGGTCTTACCTTGTTGGCCAGGCTGGTCTTGAACTCCTGACCTCAGGTGATCCGCCCGCCTCAGCCTCCCAAAGTGCTGGGATTGCAGGCATGAGCCACTGTGCCCAGCCTAAAATTTTTTTTGTAGAGATGGAGTCTCGCTATGTTGAGCTCCTGGACTCAGACAGTCTTCCTGCCTTGGCTTCCCAAAGTGTTGGGATTACAGGTGTGAGCCACCGTGCCCGGCCTGTAATTACTTGATGTTTTCTCCTAATGCTCCAAGTTGGCTGTTGGTCTAGCCTGGCCTCCCACATGCCCAGTTAGAGCCAGACGGCATGGATATCCAAGGACTGTCACTGCACTGCCTGCCGCCTTCTGTCCCGGTGTCTATACCCTCAGACCAGCTTACATACCTACTCCTGCCAGCCTCCTCCAGGAAGCCTTGCCTCCTCAACTCTCCTGGCACCATCCTCACATTTCACCTGGCCACGGTCACTGCCAGAGTAGGCACCACTGACCTGCCTGATGGCCCAGCTGCTGTCCCCATCTCCAGCCAGACCCTTTGTGTGTTCCCCACCCAATCCATCACAAGCCACCTTCCAGCTTTAGGGAAGTGAAAAGTACTTCCTTCCCTCAAAAAAAAAAAAAAAAAAAAAAAACCTGTAATAAGGAGACCTTATCAGGAGTACTTTACAGTTTATAAAGCATGTTCCTAGCCGTCATTGGGACCACACGATGATTAGTCATTATCATTTTCATTTTATGGAGGAGGACATCGTGACTCAAAGAGCTTGGTAACTTGCCCAGGGTCATCCCACGGGTGAGTGGAAGGGCCAGGACTCAAAGCCAGGACTCCAGGTTCCAAGCATCAGGCCCATTCGACCACACTGTCCTCCCGCCGGCCAAGAGGGCGGTTCTGGAATCAGCCAGGAGGGCTGCCAATCACAGGGCAAATAAAATACCCTGTCTGTTTTTACTTAGCTGGAAAATGGTTTTCTCCATGGTTTATTTCTTCAACATCCGTTTAGTGAGCACACACCGTGAAGGAGACACAGAGATGAGTGAGATAGAGAGACCATTTCCAGGGGGGCTCGTGAGTCAGCGGGAAGGCGGCAGACTGGCTGCGGTGCGACTCCGGGACAGGCCTTGGTGCTCGATGTGGTCGGGCCCCGAAACATCAGCATCACCAGGGACATTAGGGTGTCAGGCACCACCCAGAACTACTGAATCAGGGCCTGTTTTCATCAGAGCCCTGGGTAGTCGGTGCACGCTGTTTGAGCACCAGTACTCTGTGAGTTCTGGGATTAGAGGAAAAGACAGAGGAGAGAACAAACCTTTAGAAAGTCACATCTCTTCGGGTGGGCTGGGCGAAGCGGCTCATGTTTATAATCCAGCACTTTGGGAGGCTGAGGCAGGAGGATTGCTTGAGCCCGGGAGTTTGAAACCAGCCTGGGGAACACAGTGAGACCCTGTCTCTAAAATAAAATAAAATATAAAATAGGGCCAGGTATGGTGGCTCACACCTGTAACCCCAGCACTTTGGGAGGCCAAGGTGGGCGAATCATGTAGTCTGGAGTTCGAGACCAGCCTGACCAACATGGTCAAACCCTGTCTCTACTAAAAATACAAAAATTAGCTGGAAGTGGTGGTGGGAGGCTGAGTCAGGAGAATTGCTTGAACCTGGAAGGCAGAGGTTGCGGTGAACTGAGATCACACACTCCAGCCTAGGCGACAGAGCGAGACTATGTCTCAAAAATAAATAAAATAAAATAATTAGCTGGGCGTGGTGGTACTCCCTGTGGTCCTAGCTACTCGGGAAGCTGAGGCGGGACAATTGCTTACGCCCAGGAAGTTGAGGCTGCAGTGAGCCGTGATGGCACCACTGCACTCCAGACTGGGTGACAGAGCAAGACCCTGTAACAAACAAACAAACAAAAACAAACACAGAGCCAGAAACAAACAAAAAATCTGTGGGTGGTACATTCGTTGGAGGAAAGGATCTTAACGCATCCTGCATTGAGAAGACCCTTGGATCCTAGAGAGGAAGAGACAGAAACAAATATTTATCGAGGTCCTGCTGGCTACTAGAAACATGCAGGATGATTTATATGCATTATTTCATTTTAATATCTCAGGCTCAGAGAGGCTGAGTGACTTGTCCAAGGTCACACAGTGAGTAAACCGAGAGAGAAGGCAGGACTTCACAACCAAATGGCAAAGTCCTTTTTCTCGTGTTTATGTTGTGGGTGCCTCTGCCCTCTTGCTCAGGATCTTCAGCAGATGCTCAGCCTTAGTTCAGCAGTTGAAAAATTTTAGGGCTGGGCTAGAAGGATCTGTGGTTCTCAACCCTGGCTGGAGAGCTCTTTAAAAAATAAAATACTGGGGTCCAGGTGCGGTG
The DNA here is from genome assembly GCA_031835075.1 of Saguinus oedipus. Classification (NCBI taxonomy): domain Eukaryota; kingdom Metazoa; phylum Chordata; class Mammalia; order Primates; family Cebidae; genus Saguinus; species Saguinus oedipus. The sequence continues at coordinate 58,992,388 of CM063170.1, forward strand.
GCTCATGCCTGTAATTCCAGCACTTTGGGAGGCCAAAGCGGGCGGATCATGAGGTTAGGAGATCAAGACCATCCTGGCCAACATGGTGAAACCCTATCTCTACTAAAAATGCAGAAAAATTAGCTGAGTGTGGTCGTGCATGCCTGTAATCCCAGCTACTCGGGAGGCTGAGGCAGGAGAATTGCTTGAACCCAGGAGGTGGAGATTGCAGTGAGCCGAGATCGCGCCACTGCAGTACAGCCTGGGCAACAGTGCGAGACTCCATCTCAAAAATAAATAAAAATAAAATAAAATACTGTTTCTCTGGGCCCCCCGCATAAGGACTCTGTGTCGTTGGTCTGGGGTGATCACTGACACTTTGCGAAGTCCCAGGTAGTTCTCATGTGCGGTCAAGATGGTGACCGTGGTTCCTGATGGATTCCACACCCCTGGCATCCCATGGACTTTGGGTGGCTCAGTTTGTTCCAGTTATTCTCAGAAAACCAAGATGGCACTAGGCCTGCCTCCTGCAGGTAAGAAGCATTTTTGTCTTAGGTTTGTTCTTGGGAAATGCCAGTGCCCAGAGCCAGGCTGTGGAGCACCCTGGGCCTCGAACCTACTCCTTCCCCTCCTGCTGTGGAGCAGGGCACACAGACGTCACACCTTGCCTGAAGCCTTAGCAGGTGCTTTCTTGAAGGGAGAGCTATATGTGAACCTCATTTTTCCATTTACTTGACAATTGGAGCTGGCATCTTGTTTTTTTTTTTTTTTTTTTTTGAGATGGAGTGTCCCTCTGTCACCCAGGCTGGAGTGCAATGGTGCCATCTTGGCTCACTGCAACCTCTGGTCTCCTGGGTTCAAGTGATTCTCTCACCTCAGCCTCCAGAGTAGCTGGGATTACAGGTGCCTGCCAGCAATCCTGGCTAATTTTTGTATTTTTAGTAGAGACAGGGTTTCACCATGTTGGTCAGTGTGGTCTCAAACTCCTGACCTTAAGTGATCTGCCCACGCTGGCCTCCCAAAGTGCTGGGATTACAGGTGTGAGCCGTTGCGCTCGGCCCAGAGCTGGCTTCTTAAAGTTCTGTGCCCTCCTGTCTCCCCCACCTTGCTCCCTTAGTGGGTATTGAAAAACGAAAGAAGGAAGTTAAGAGCTTTCTTTTGGTCGCTGGTTTTGTACTGTCCTGGGTTTCTTCTCAGTGATGGTAATGATGATAGTTAACATTTACTGGCCGTGCGCGGTGGCTCATGCCTGTAATCCCAGCCCTTTGGGAGGCTAGCGTGGGTGGATCACCTGAGGTCAGGAGATCAAAACCAGCCTGGCCGACCTGGTGAAACCCCGTCTCTACTAAAAATACAAAAATTAGCCAGGTGTGGTGGCAGGCAGCTGTAATCCCAGCTACTCAGGAGGCTGAGGCAGGAGGATTGCTTGAACCTGGGAGGCGGGGAGGTTGCAGTGAGCCGAGAACACACCATTGCTGTCCAGCCTGGGCAATAGAGCAAGACCTTGTCTAAAAAAAAAATTTACTGCCCATATACTGTGTGCAGGTGGTAAAGGCCTTACAAGAGCTATCCTTCTCAATCTTTGCAACATATGTATGAATTATAATCCCTATTTTAGCTCAGGCCTAGTGGTGCATGCCTGTAATCCCAGCTACTCGGGAGGCTGAGGCAGGAGAATCACTTGAACCGGAGAGGCAGAGGTTGCAGTGAGCCGAGATCGTGCCACTGCACTCCAGCCTGGGCAACAAGAGCAAAATTCCATCACACAAAAAAAATGCTTATTTGATAGAGGAGGAAATTGAAGCGTTAGGCGTTGATAGCTATGCTCTCCGTCTGTCTCTCTGTCGCTGCCTGGCACCCTCTGCTCTCTTCCTCCTTCCTCCTTTTGACACTTGGGGTCCCCAAGGCACTATCCTCACCCCACTTCTCTTTTACCTCCTGTCCATTTCCTTTGCCCTCACCTCCGTGTGAGGTTTCTGTTCTCACTTCTGTGACACTGACTCCGTCATCTCCCTCCTGACTCTCCAGCGTGAGTGACCACTTCCCACTGGACATCTGTACCACCTTGGGCAGCCCCATGGCAGGACAGTGGTCACCACCTTGTCTCTGGCATCAATTCTGAGCCCTCCCTCCCTCCGGCCCTCACAGCCGCATCCTGTTGGGAGTCTCGCCCACTCATCCTCATTTCTTGCATTTCCTGTTCTTATTACCTCTTGCCTGGATTTTTGTCACCCCGCCTGCCTACTAAATCATCTGTCTTGGACACAGTGTCCCTCAAATCCAACTTTGCATTGTTTTTTGAAGGGGTGAAGTCTCTTGTTGCCCAGGCTGGAGTGCAGTGGCACAATCTTGGGTCACTGCAAACTCTGCCTTCTGGGTTAAAGCGATTCTCTTGCCTCAGCCTCCTGAGTAGCTGGGATTATGGGCTCCTGCCACCATGCCTGGCTAAGTTTTATACTTTTAGTAGAGATGGGCTTTGCCATGTTGGCCAGGCTGGTCTTGAACTCCTGACCACAGATGATCTGCCTGCCTCAGCCTCCCATAGTGCTGGGATTACAGGCATGAGCCACTGTGCCCATCATTCTTGTTTTTTAAGAGATAGAGTCTTGCTATGTTGTCCAGGCTGGAATGCAGTGATGTGATCATAGCTCACTACAGCTTCGAACTCTTGGGCTCAAGCAATCCTCCCACCTCAGCCTCCTGAGTAGCTGGGACTACAGGCATGTGCTACCACACACCCAGCTAATTAAAATTTTTCTTTTGTAGAGACATGATCTCACTATATTGCCCAGGCTTGTCTCAAACATTTGGCCTCAAGCGATCCTCCTGCTTCAGCCTCCCAAATTGCTGGGACTGTAGACATGAGCCACTGCACTTGGCCCCAACAATGCTTTTTTTTTTTTTCTGTTCTAGTTTCTATTTTTATTCACTTGTTAGAATTTTGTGTATGTGTGTTTGTTTGTTTACTGTGTCCTCTGCATTTTTTTTTCTCAACTTTTAGGTTCAGAGCGTATGTGTGCAGGTTTGTTACATGGGTAAACCACATGTCGCTGAGGCTTGGTGTATGAATGATCCTGTCACCTAGGTAGTGAGCATAGTACCCCACGGGTAGTTTTCTGCCCCACTTCCGCACCCTGCACGCCCCCTCACCAACAACTACTTTCATTATGACTGGCGTTTTTCATAAACTTTTGCTGCCTCCCTGCCTGATGTGGCACCATCAGGGTCCCTGGTCCCTGTCCTTTTTTTGTTTGTTTTCTTTGAGACAGAGTCTTGCTGTGTCACCCAGGCTGGAGGGCAGTGTCGCCATCTCAGCTCACTGCAACCTCCGCCTCCTGGGTTCAAGCGATTCTCCTGCCTCAGCCTCCCTAGTAGCTGGGACTATAGGTGTGTACCACCACACCTAATTATTTATTTATTATTTATTATTTTATTTATTTATTATTTGTGATGGAGTCTCGCTGTCTTGCCAAGGCAGAGTGCAATGAATGGCATGATCTTGTTTCACTGCAACCTCCGCCTCCCGGGTTCAATCGATTCTCCTGCCTCAGGCTCCTGAGTAGCTGGGACTACAGGTGCGTGCCATCACACCCAGCTAATTTTTGTATTTTTAGTAGAGATGGGGGTTTTACCATATTGGCCAGGATGGTCTCGATCTCTTGACCTTGTGATCCGCTCACCTCAGCCTCCCAAAGTACTGGGATTACAAATGTGAGCCACTGTACCTGCCCCTAATTTTTGTATTTTCAGTGGAGATGGGGGTTTCGCCATGTTGGCCAAGCTAGTCTCGAACTCCTGACCTCAAGTGATCCGCCCGCCTTGGCCTCCCAAAGTGCTGGGATTACAGGCATGAGCCACCGCGCCTGGCCCCGTCACTTTGCAACCGGCCCCTAATTTTTGTATTTTCAGTGGAGATGGGGGTTTTGCCATGTTGGCCAGGCTAGTCTCGAACTCCTGACCTCAAGTGATCCGCCCGCCTTGGCCTCCCAAAGTGCTGGGATTACAGGCGTGAGCCACTGCGCCCGGCCCCGTCGTTTTTCAACCTTAACTCACACCACATCCCTCCACTAGATAGCAGCCGGATCATGTAGTCAGGTGTTTCAGGGCCCTCAGCCACCATATGTTCTCACATTCATTCAAGCCCACATCTCAGCTTCCCTTCCAGGCTGGAAACTCCTGGGGGTAGGATCTGGGTCTCGGTGCCCAGTGTAGGCCCTAGCACAAGGCAGGCTCCATTCCTGTTTGCCAAATGTGCGAACAAAGAACAGTTGGAAGATCTGGGTGCCGTGGGCAGGCCCCCACTTGCAGAGGATTTTTCCCTTACAAATTTTGGAGACTCTCCCTCTGTCTCTGGTTTCTGCAGTGATTAATTCTTCCCAAGTGCCTGTCTTGTGTGCCAGGCATATGTACCCAGGGTACCACAGAACCCCCTCCCTAGCTGGCTCCCTGGGAGGTTCCCTGTAGAACCCATGGACTCAGAGCCTCTGGGGTCTAGAAACAGAATTAGGGCTGAAGATCGATTACTTAAGTGTCTGCAAAGTTGAGAATATTTTATTTTTTCTTTGTTTGTTTGATTTTTCAAGACGGAGTCTTGCTAGTTGCCTACGCTGGAGTGCAGTGGTGCGATCTCAGCTCACTGAAACCTCTGACTCCCGGGTTCAAGCGATTCTCCTCCCTCAGCCTCCCAAGTAGCTGGGACTACAGGCATGCACCAGCACATCTGGCTTTATATATATAGTAGAGATGGGGTTTCACCATGTTGGTCAGGCTGGTCTCGAACTCCTGACCTCAAATGATCCACCCACCTCAGCCTCCCAAAGTGCTGGAATTTACAGGTGTGAGCCACCCCGCCTGGCAAGAACACTTTATAAGTGTTCCTAAAACATGGTTTTGGCCTTCCCAGGGCTTCTTTCTGATTAAGGTGGGACTTGCCGAGCTAGAAGATGTTCCCAGGAAGGGAGAGAGACTGATAGTGCCGTGGGCAACTGGATGTGACTGGCTGGCAGTGGCCTGTATGCAGGTGCTGGTGTTTGCAACAGGGCACGAAGGATGTGAGGGCGAATCCCGAGTAATATGAGGACCCTCTCTGGAGAGCGAGGAAATCTGGCTCTGCTACTGAACTTCTTGTTTCAAAATGAGGAGGCTGGAAAAGATTTTGGCGGGTCCTTCCAGCTTAGAAATAGTTGAGCTTATAAAACTTCTGTAAGCTGCTTTCACATTGCGAACTAAGGACATGCATTTCTACTGAGCTCTCAGCTGCTCTCTTCAAAGGAGTTTCAAATACCCCGGTATGTGGAATGAGGAACAGGTACCAGGGTCAGGGGCTCTTAAAAGGCCGGTGCATTGCTATAACGAGATGTCTACAAAACCCACTTTGGGAGGCTGAGACAGGCGGATCACTTGAAGTCAGGAGTTTGAGACCAGCCTGGCCAACACGGAAAAACACCATCTCTACTAAAAATACAAAAATCAGCCAAGTGTGGTGGCATGCACCTAACTCCCAGCTACTTGGGAGGCTGAGGCAGAAAAATGCTTGAACCCAGGAGGCGGAGGTTGCAGTGAGCTGGAATTGCAGCACTGCACTCCAGCTGGGGCAACAGAGCAAGACTCTGTCTCCAAAAAACAAAAGCAAAAAATAGGGTGTCTATAAAGCCAAAGCAAAACAAACTTGAAAGGCTGGTGTAGGCCGGCACGGTGGCCCACTCCTGTAAACCCAGCGCTCTGACAGGCTGGGGCAGGAGGATCACTTGAGGCCAGGAGTTTGAGAGCAGCCTGGGCAATGTAGCAAGACCCCCATCTCTGAAACAGAAAATGGAAAAATAGAAAGAGTTGGTGTTGAACCTTAAGAAGGATGGGTGTATCCCTATGGCCCAGGAGAGCAGATTCCCTGCCCAACGTGGGCACTGAAAGGGTTTCCCATCTTGCACTTCTACAGGGCACTGGTGAAGACTGTTTTGTGCTTCCCATTCACTGGCCCACTTATTCCACTACCTCAAGGTGAGGTGTGGCGGAGACGAGGGTGTGGCAGTGGGCACAGCCTTGCGCAGTGGGCTGGCGGCCAGCTCTCCTCTGGCATCAAGGAGGGCTGATGACCTGGAGAGATGGCCACCTGGAAAGAGAACTTGTCAGCCCCACCTCCTGGCAGGATGGTGGCTGTTTCCTGTTTTCCTGCCTGGGCAGGCAGGGAGGAGCTCTGTTCCCAACTTGTGGGCAGGACTTGTGAGGGGAGAGGGACCGTGATTTAAGGTGTCCACTGGCTCAGAGGAAGGGAGAATGACATCTTTTCTTGGATCGGAAAGGTTGCTGCTGCTGCCTCTGTGAATACTGCCACAAGACAGCTCAGGAAACTGTGTGGCTACGGCTTGTGTTTAAGGACTAACACTGCAGTTTAAAGGCAGGTTGACACATTACCCCTGTGAAGCCACAGAGCAAGCATGCAGTAGATGGTTGTGGTCAGCTTTCAAATACAGACACTGAGTCTCAGAGATTAAAAGGCTTGAGAGCGCTCAGGAAGTAGCAGACGTGAGGTTTGAACCTGGCGTGTCTGGCCCCACATTTTAGACTTTCTTTCTGAATCTCCCTTTAACGTGGAAGCCCGGTCAGTGCCTTAGACATGTCTGACTTAGGAAAGGTACCGGCGTTTATTTTGCTAAGTCTTTTTTTTTTTTTTTTTTTTTTGTTGGAGTCTCGCTCTGTCGCCCAGGCTGGTGGGTAGTGGCAGGATCTCTGCTCGTTGCAACCTCTGCCTCCCGGGTTCAAGCGATTCTCCTGTCTCTGCCTCCAGAGTAGCTGGAACCACAGGCACGTGCCACCATGCCTGGCTAATTTTTGTATTTTTAGTAGAGATAGGGTTTCACCATCTCTAATGGATAACACCATCACTTGTTACCCAGGCTGGTCTCAAACTCCTGATCTCAGGTGATCCATCAGCCTGGGCTTCCCAAAGGGCTGGGATTATAGGAGCATGCCACTGCGACTTAGTTTGCTAAATCTTTTCCAGTTGACTTACTTGGACATTGAAAATTCCTTCACGCCTGTAATCCCAGCACTTTGGGAGGCCAAGAAGGGTGGATCACATAAGGCCAGGAGTTCGAGACCAGCCTGACCAATATGGTGAAAACCCTTCTCTACTAAAATTACAAAAATTAGCTGGACATGGTGGTGAGTGCCTGTAATCCCAGCTACTCGGGAGGCTGAGGCAGGAGGATCACTTGAACCCGGGAGGTGGAGGTTGTCCTGAGCCGAGATCGCGCCATTGCACTCTGGCCTGGGTGACAGAGACTCCATCTCAAAAACAAAAAAGAAAGAAAAGAAAATTCCTCTCAGAAGAAAATATTTGCAACACACATAATTATCAAAGGGTCTATATCAGGAATATGTAAAAAATTTAAGAGAAACAAACAAACAAAAAAACTTAAAAAAAAAAAAAAAAGACCAGTCACCGTGACCCATGCCTATAATCCTAGCACTTTGGGAGGCTGAGGTGGGCGCATTCCTTGAGCCCAGAAGTTCAAGACCAGCCTGGGCAACATGGCAAAAACCTGAGGGTACAAAAAATACAAAAACTTAGCCAGGAATGTGCCTATAGTCCCAGCTACTCGGCCCCGGGAGACTCAGGCCGTGGGGCCTGGGGAGATCACAGCTGAAGTGAGCCATGATCACGGCACTGCACTCCAGCCTGGGTGACAGAGTGAGACCCCATCTCAAAAACAAACAAAAAGACAAACTTAATAAAAGAAATAAGTGGGAGATACTTAATGAAAGGGGATAGACAAATGGCCAATGAACCTATGAAAAGGTGTGGAGCTTCATTAGCAATCAGGAAAATGCAAATTAACTTGCAATGAGATACTGGCTGGGCCCGGTGCCTCACACCTGTAATCCCGGCACTTTGGGAGGCTGTGGGGGGCGGATCACCTGAGGTCAGGAGTTCGAGACCAGCCTGGCCAATATGGTGAAACCCTGTCTCTACTAAAAATACAAAAATTAGCCTGGTGTGGTGGCACTTGCCTGTAGTCCCCAACTACTTGGGAGGCTGAGGCAGAAGAATTGCTTGATCCTGGGAGGCGGAGGTTGCAGTGAGCCGAGATTGCACTAGTGTACTCCAGCCTGGCCGACAGAAAGAGACTGTGTCTCAAAAAAAAAAAAAAAAAAAAAAATGCCCAGGCACTGCAGGTGGGACTGTAAACTGGGGCAACCACGTCGGATAACAGTCTAGTGCTATGCTAAAATTAAAGACAGGCATACTCAGTAATTTAGCCATACCACTGCTAGTTATATAGCCAACAGAAATGCGTAACACTGCCGGGCGTGGTGGCTCTCGCCTACAATCTCAGCACTTTGGGATGCCGAGGCGGGCAGATCAGTTGAGGTCAGGAGTTCAAGACCAGCCTGGCCAACATGGTAAAAACCTGTCTGCTAAAAATACAAAATAATAATAATAATAACTGGGTGGCACACGCCTGTAATCCCAGCTACTTGGGAGGCTGAAGCAGGAGAGTCACTTGAATCTGGGAGACAGAGGTTATAGTGAGCTGAAATGGCTCCATTGCACTCCAGCCTGGGCAACAGAGTGAGACTCTACCCCCACCACACACACACACACACACACACACAAATGGCATAGCACACGCATCAACAGACATTTAGAAGAATATTTCTAATTATACGTTATAATAGTCCCAACCTGGAAACACCCCAAAAGCCCATGAACAGTAGATGGATGTATGTGTGATATAGTTTTTCTTTCTTCTTTTTTTTTTTTTTTTTGAGATGGAGTTTCCCTCTTGTTACCCAGGGTGGAGTGCAGTGGTGCCCTCTCAGCTCACTGCAACCTCCACCTCCTGGGTTCAAGCAATTCTCCTGCCTCAGCCTCCCAAGTAGCTGGGATTACAGGAGCCTGCCACCACACCCAGCTAACTTTTTGTATTTTTAGTATAGATGGGGTTTCATCATGTTAGCCAGGTTGGTCTTGAACTCCTGACCTCAGGTGATCCACTTGCCTTGGCCTCTTAAAGTGCAGGGATTACAGGGGTGAGCCACTGTGCCAGTCTTTTGTCGGAATACTATACACTCATGAAAATAAATAAACTCTAGTTACATTCAACAACACGGATGAATCCTGCAAGCATAACGTTGAGTGAAGAAAAAGCAGACACGGCTGGGTGCGGTGGCTCAAGCCTGTAATCCCAGCACTTTGGGAGGTCGAGGTGGGTGGATCACGAGGTCAAGAGATCGAGACCATCCTGGTCAACATGGTGAAACCCCGTCTCTACTAAAAATACAAAAAATTAGCTGGGCACGGTGGCATGTGCCTGTAATCCCAGCTACTCAGGAGGCTGAGGCAGGAGAATTGCCTGAACCCAGGAGGCGGAGGTTGCGGTGAGCCGAAATCGCGCCATTGCACTCCAGCCTGGGTAACAAGAGCGAAACTCCGTCTCAAAAAACAACAAAACAAAAACAAAAAGAAAAAGCAGACACAAAGGGACATTTTCTGTATGCTTCAATTTGCTTGCTTAGATAGTAAAACTGTAAAGGAAAAAGGAAGTGATTCTCATAAAAGAGCAGTAGAAGTTACCTTTGGGTGCAGGGGAGTTTAGTGATTGGGGTGGTGGGCAAGGGGAGTTTCTGAGGCCCTGCTAACATTCTGCTAGCCTCGGCAGTGGTTTTTGATAATTCATTAAGCAATACAGTTTTGTGCAGTTTTCTTTACATTTTATTATTTATTTATTTATTTTGAGACAGAGTTTCACTCTTGTTACCCAGGCTGGAGTGCAATGGCGCAATCTCGGCTCACCGCAACCTCCGCCTCCTGGGTTCAGGCAATTCTCCTGCCTCAGCCTCCCGAGTAGCTGGGATTACAGGCACGCGCCACCATGCCCAGCTAACTTTTTGTATTTTTAATAGAGACGGGGTTTCACCATGTTGACCAGGATGGTCTTGATCTCTTGACCTCGTGATCCACCCGCCTCGGCCTCCCAAAGTGCTGGGATTACAGGCGTGAGCCACCTCGCCCGGCCCTTACATTTTAAAAGAAAAGAAAAGAAAAGAATTCCTAACTAGGTGTGGTGGCTTATGCCTGTAATCATACCATTTTGGGTGGCTGAGGCGGGAGGATCGCTTGAGGCCAGGAGTTTGAGGCCAGCGTGAGCAACATAGTGAGACCCTGTCTCTACAAAAAAAATTTTTTAACTAGCCAAGTGTGTGTGGTGCGTGTCTGTATTCCCAGCGACTTGGAAGGCTGAGGCGGGAGGATCGCTTGAGCCCAGAGAGGGAGGCTGCAGTGAGCTATGATCGTGCCACTGTACTCCAGCCAGTAGAGTGAGACTCCACCCCTAAAAACAACCCACAAAACAGAACTCCTTCCCCAGAGTAGGAGACAGCGTCTAAGAACCTGCCCCTTACCCTCTTGATGCACCCTTTGAGGTCTCTCAAATTCAGCCTCCCCTTGAAAGTGTTCCTGAATCTGCCCTAGACCTGGGGAGTGTTTGGTTTATGAATCACACGTCTGCAAGCAGCATCCTCCTAGAGCTGCCATAACTTGTAGCCGGGAACTTGAGGCTTGTCATACCCACACTCAGAGGGTTGTTATTCCACATGCTGAAGTGGTGGCTTCCATTCATTCGTGTCTTGTATCTACCTTCCTTAGTGGCACACAGGCCCTAAATTTCTCATTCAGCCTTTACTATATTGCCCTAGCATCTAGCAGAGGACTTTACCCCATCTAAGGCTGAGGATGTCTGTTAAATACAAAATAAATTAGGTGGTGATGGCTGGGCATGGTGGCTCACACCTGTAATCCCAGCACTTTGGGAGGCTGAGGTGGGCAGATCGCCTGAGGTCAGGAGTTCGAGACCAGCCTTGCCAACGAAACTCCATCTCTACTAAAATACAAAAATTAGCCAGGTATTGTGGCATGCGCCTGTGATCTCAGCTACTCAGAAGGCTGAGGCAGAAGAATTGCTTGAACCCAGGAGGTAGAGGTTGCAGTGAGCCTAGATCATGTCACTGCACTCCAATCTGGGTGGCAGAGTGAGACGCGGCCTCAGAAAATAAAAATAGGCTGGGTATAGTGGCCCATAGCTGTAATCCCAACACTTTGGGAAGCCGAGGCAGGTGGATCACCTGAGGTCAGGAGTTCAAGACCAACATGGTGGAACCCTGCCTCTATTAAAAATACGAAAATTAGCTGGGTATGGTGGCTCACGCCTGTAATCCCAGCTACTCGTGAGGCTGAGGTGAGAGAATGGCTTGAGCCCGGGGGTGGGGGGGCGGAGGTTGCAGTGAGCTGAGATTGCGCCACTGTACTCTAGCATGGGTGTTAGAGCAAGACTCTGTCTCAAAAAATAAAATAAAATAAAAAAGAAATTAGCCGAGCACATTGATGCACAAACACCTGTAGTCTCCAATATTGGGACGCTGAGGTGGGAGGATTGCAGAAGGGCCTTTAGGGCAGGAGTCGCTCTACATGGCAGAAGGGACTTTGCACATGTAATTAAGGACCTTAAGACAGGGAGGATCTTGGATGATCCAGGTGGGCCTAGTCTAATTACATAGATCCTTAAAAGCAGAGCAACTTCTGACCAGGTGTGGTGGCTCATGCTTGTAATCCCAGCTTTGGGAGGCTGAGGCAGGTGGATCACGAGGTCAGGAGTTCAAGACCAGCCTGGCCAACATGCTGAAACCCTGTCTCTACTAAAGATACAAAAAATTAGCAGGGCATGGTAGCATGAGCCTGTAATTCCAGCTAGTCGGGAGGCTGAGGGAGGAGAATCACTTGAACCCAGGAGGTGGAGGTTGCAGTGAGCTGTGATTGTGCCATTGCACTCCAGCCTGGGTGACAGGACGAGACTCTGTCTCAAAAAAAAAAAAGAGCAACTTCTCTAGCTACAAATGTGAGAGAGATTCCCAGCGTGAGAAGGGTTCCATGCACAGCTGCGGACTCTGAGATGTAGGAGGACCAGAGGGAGGCCTCTAGGAGGGAAGGGTGGCCCCTGGCCAAGAGCCAGCAAGGAGACAGGGACCTCAGGCCTGGCACTGCAAGGGCTTGGATTCCACCATCAACCTGAATGAATTTGGAAGCAAATTTTCCCAGGACCTCCAGGACAGACGTCAGGGCTGCTAATGCCTTGATTTTAGCCCCCGCGAGACCTGTTGCCTTCTCACCTACAGAACTGCGAGATAATAAATGGCTGATGCTGTAAGCTGCTGAGCCTGTGGCAGTTTATTACAATAGTGATAGAAAACGAATACAGGATAACAGGTAACTCCTGCTTTGGGGCAGAAGGGCCTGATGGGTTCCACGCCTCTCCGCACAGACAGGCCCCCCTTTCAGACCTATAGGAATACTTATCATTTTATTGGTGCTTGTCATGGCTGCGGATCAAACTGGCACTCATGCACAGAAGTCTTATCCTGGAAAAACAATTCAGCAGCCTGTTCAAAACATTTTTTCCTGCTGAGCCTTGGAATTCTTTGGTGCAATTCCAAGTTTGGGGATCACAGATATAATTTACTTCACCTTAAAAAAATTTTTTTTGGGCTGGGCGCGGTGGCTCATGCCTGTAATCCCAGCACTTTGGGAGGCCGAGGTGGGTGGATCATGAGGTCAAGAGATCGAGACCATCCTGGTCAACAAGGTGGAACCCCGTCTCTACTAAAAATACAAAAATTAACTGGGCATGGTGGCGTGCGCCTGTAGTCCCAGCTACTCGGGAAGCTGAGGCAGGAGAATTGCTTGAACCCAGAAGGCGGAGGTTGCGGTGAGCCGAGATCACACCATTGCACTTCAGTCTGGGTAACAACAGCGAAACTCCGTCTCAAAAAAAAAAAAAAAAATTTTTTTATCAAGTGCTTTGCTGTCTATTAAAAAAAAGGCAAGCAGGGACCGGGTGTGGTGGCTCATGCCTGTAATCCCAGCACTTTAGGAGGCCGAGGTGGGTGGATCATGAGGTCAAGAGACCGAGACCATGGTGGCCAACGTGGTGAAAGCCCGTGTCTTCTAAAAATACAAAAATTAGCTGGGTGTGGTGGCACACATCTATAATCCCAGCTACTCGGGAGGCTGAGGCAGGAGAATCGCTTGAACCCGGGAGGCGGAGGTTGAAGTGAGTTGAGATCATGCCGTTGCACTCCAGCCTGGTGACAGAGCAAGACTGTCTCAAAATTTAGGAAAAAAAAAAAAAAGGCAAGTGGGAAATCCCCAATGTAACTGTAGGATTATGACAGCGTCTCAGTGGAAAGAGAGCTTACAGCCAGGAAGCGGAGCCAGCAGGGGGTTGGGGGTAAATAGGTGCTTCCCGGCTAGGCCTGCCGCATCCAGATTCTGACTCAGGCTCATGGCAGTGGTCTGGAATGTCCCAGCATTCTGGGTTTGGCTGCAGAGGAGCCAGGAGCTCCCAGAGCACTGGATCAGGAATCGGGAAACCTTGCTTTTCCACACTGTGGCTCTCTCTGATCTGCATGGTCCCTGCCGTCTGGGTCTGTAATGAGGTTTGTTGGATGAGATTGCCCCAGAGGCTTAGAGACTTGGTGATTCTGTGAAAGTGCAGTTATTACTATTTTTTATTTTTATTTTTTTAGAGACAGGGTCTCTGTCACCCAGGCTGGAGTGCAGTGGTGCAATCACAGCTCACTGCAGCCTCAAACTCCTGGGCTCAAGTAATCCTCCCACCTCAGCCTCACGAGTAGCTGGGACTACATGTGCATACCACCAAGCCTGGTTAATTTTGAAAATTTTTTTTAGAGATGGGGGTCTCACTATGTTGGCCAGGCTGGTCTTGAACTCCTGGCCTCAAGTGATCCACCCACTTTGGCCTCCCCAAAGTGCTGGGATTACAGGTGTGAGCCACCATGCATGACCGTGACTAGCTAACTTTTTGATTTTTTTTTTTTTTTTTTTTGGTAGAGATGAGGTCTTGCTATGTTGCCCAGGCCAGGAGACAAACCTCTTGACACTAAATCAGAGGCCATGGAGTGTCTGAATAACATGCCATTGCAGTAAACCTGGAGCCAAAATGACTAAACCTGTTTGACATAGAGAATGTTAGACCTGGCAGGGATCTGAGAAATTCTTTAATAAGTGATTGTAGGCTAGCAGCCACAGATCTGTTTCTTTCACTTTTTTTTGGAAGTGGGCTCAGAGAGACTCCATTTAACCTTTTTTTAAAATAGAGGCTCACGCTGTCACCCAGGCTAAAGTGCAATGGCGTGATCTTAGCTCATGGCAGCCTCCACCTCCTGCGTTCAGGGGATTCTCCTGCCTCAGCCTCCCAAGTGGCTGGGAGTACAGGTGTGTGCCACCATGCCCAGCTAATATTTATATTTGTAGTAGAGGCAGGGTTTCACTATGTTGGCCAGGATGGTCTCAACTCTTGAACTCGTGATCTGCCTGCCTTGGCCTCCCAAAGTGCTAGGATTACAGGTGTGAGCCACTGCACCCAGCCCCTTTAACTTTTAAGAAGAAATTTGAGGCTGAGCGTACCGCTATACTTAGGAGGCTGAGGCACGAGAATCACTTGAACCTGGGAGGCGGAGGTTGCAGTGAGCTGAGATCGCACCACTGCACTCCAACCTGGGTGACAGAGCAAGACTCTGTCTCAAAAAAAAAGGAAAAAAAAGAACTTGAAACCTGTGGCCAGTGCATAAACACATTGGTTTGCCAGAGTCCCCACTAGTCTCTATTAATTGTCTTCCACCAGCTTCATGCATTGAGCCTTGTTTTCCCAGTTCCTGGAGCTGTCTAATGTGTGGGCTCTGATTTAATCCAGTTTCCTAGAGGAAACTGAGAATTAGAAAAGAAAAAATAAATTTCCTAGGGTCCATGCCAGAAGTAATTCCCAAACCTGAGGGAGACCCAGCATTGTGTCTGGATCTAGGTTGTGTCCAAAGACTCTGGAGAGGTTCTGAGCCTGGACTTTAGAACCAGACAGTTTACCTGTTACAGGTACCAGGCAGACTGTTTGAGAGGATGGCAGACATGGGCTAATCTGAATCCGTTCAGTAGAGATCCATTAAAAGAGTGCAGAGGGCGGGGTGCGGTGGTTTCTGCTTGTGATCCCAGCTCTTTGGGAGGCTGAGGCACGTGGATCACTTGAGCCCAGGAGTTCCACACCAGCCTGGACAATACAGGGCTGTGGAAAGGGGTAAATGATGAAACACATTGTGCCTTGCATGTGAGCACTGAGAAATACCAGCTCCTGTTCATCTTCTCTTACCAGTATTTAGTAATATCTAAGGTTCTTTCTCTTTAATTTTTATTACTTTATTAAATAAAGACAGGATCTCTCTCTGTTGCCCAGGCTGGCCTTGAACTTCAGGGCTCAAGCAATCCTCCTTCCGCGGCCTCCCAAAGTGCTGGGATTCCAAGTGTGAGCCACTGCACGTGGCCAACATCTAACTGTTGGGGTCTGGGGTACTCTTTGGCACAGAGCAGGTGCACAGATGTTGGATCGGTAGATGCATGCATCCTTGTCTCCTCGCTTATCTGCTTCCTGGCCGGTCCTGAGTTGAGGGCTGTCTAGGCGAGGATATGGGGTGGGAGCTCCCTGAGTTTGCGGTAACTATGTGGCTTCAGAGAGTGGTGAGCAGAACCACCAAAAGAATTCTGGGAAATTTCAGGAGGTGTTTACCTGAACTGTGACCCACCTTTGTTCAGGGCCTCAGGAGAACTGTGTGCTTGGAGCATTCTGTGTGTTTCGGCGGGGTGTGGTGGGTCACGCCTGTAATCCCAGCACTTGAGAAGGTTGAGGTAGGTGGATCACCTGAGGTCAGGAGTTTGAGACCAGCCTGACCAACATGGAGAAACTCTGTCTCTACTAAAAATGAAAAATAGCTGGGCATGGTGGTAGGCTCCATAATCCCAACTACTCAGGACACTGAGGCAGGAGAATCGCTTGAACCCGGGAGGTGGACATTGCAGTGAGCTGAGATTGCACCACTGCATTCCAGCCTGGGGGACAGAGCGAGACTCCATCTTAAAAAAAAAAAAAAATCTATGTGTTTCTGGTTCTGTGACCTCAGAAAAGACCTGGTGGCACAAAGCTGGCTCAGAAGTGACAACTAAAATGATGGAGGGCTGCAGAGAGAAGTATCCAGTCTGGAAAGACAAGGCTGGAGAGCAAGGGGACAGATGGACTGGGAAGAATGTTGGCTGCAAGTCAGAGGACTGGGGTTTGCGTCTGCCTGCTGTCAGTTATGTGATCTCGATTTGTTTGTTCTGCATTTTATTTTCATTAAAGGTATACATGTACCAAGTTCCCAGAACCAAATGGTTATACAGGCTTGTTACCAAAAAACAGCAGTCTCTCAGACTCTTCTTCCTTCTCCAACCATTTCCTAATTCCCAGAAGCAATCAGTTAATCAGCTAATCTTTTTTTTTTGAGACAGGGTCTTCCTCTGTTGCCCAGGCTGGAGTGCAGTAGTATGATCATACTTTATGGTAACCTCTAACTCTTGGGCTCAAGCGACCCTCTCACCTCAGTCTCCCACATAGCTGGGACTACAGGTGTGCACCACCATGCTAAACTAATTTATTTTTACTTATTTTTTTAATTGTATTTTTATACCATAAGGCTTTCTTGCAAAACTCATCTAATTTTTGAATAACTTTTTTTAGAAATGAGGTCTTACCATGTCATCCACTCTGATCTCAAGCTACTGGCCTGAAGCAATCCTCCTACCTCGGCCTCCCAGTGTGCTGGGATTACAGGTGTGAGCCACCACAACTGGCCCCAGCTAATTCTCTCTCTCTCTCTCTCTCTCTCTCTCTTTTTGAGAGAGTCTCACTCTGTCACCCAAGCTGGAGTGCAGTGGCTTGATCTCTGCTCACTGCAACCTCCACCTCTGGGTTCAAGCAATTCTCATGCCTCAGCCTCCTAAGTAACTGGGATTATAGGTTCCTGCCACCATGCCTGGCTACTTTTTGTATTTTTAGTAGAGATGGGATTTCACCATGTTGGCAAGGCTGGTCTTGAACTCCTAACCTCAAGTGATCTGCCTACCTCGGCCTCCCAAAGTGTTGGGATTACAGGCATGAGCTACTGCACTCAGCCTTTTCTTTTTTTTTCCTGTATTTTTAGTAGAGACAAGGTTTCACCTGCTCCTGAACTCCTGACTTTGGGTGGTCCGCCTTCCTCGGCCTCCCAAAGTGCTGAGATTATAGGTGTAAGCCACTGCGCCCAGCCCCAGCTCATTCTTTTAACTGCTATAGTTTGTAGCTAGTGTTATGAACCTGCCATTATGGAAGATAAAGATCCAACATTCATTTACTCATATGTCCCCCCACTTCCCGTGACAAACATTTTCCTCCCCTGCCCCCCAGAGTTTTAACTCTGTGTTCACTGTTGACTTTCTCATGACTTTCTTGTTTTTTGAGACGGAGTTTTGCTCTTGTTACCCAGGCTGCCGTGCAATGGCGCGATCTCGGCTCACCGCAACCTCCGCCTCCTGGGTTCAGGCAATTCTCCTGCCTCAGCCTCCTGAGTAGCTGGGACTACAGGCATGCGCCACCATGCCCAGCTAATTTTTTGTATTTTTAGTAGAGACGGGGTTTCACCATGTTGACCAGGATGGTCTCGATCTCTTGACCTCGTGATCCACCCGCCTCGGCCTCCCAAAGTGCTGGGATTACAGGCGTGAGCCACCGCGCCCGGCCGACTTTCTCAGGACTTTCTAAGTGCTAGGGGCAGCTGAGCTCCTTGGGTACCTGGAATCTTTTTCCTTTCTAGCGCACGTTTCTGTTTTCCTGGAGTAACTAATTGTCTCTGTTTGGTTGGGTTTTTGTGTATTTATCACCAAATACCCATAATTCTCCCTTTGGTCTGTAATCGCCTCTTAATATGACAGGGATCCCATCAATTTCATCATGCACGGGTCAAGTAATACTGCACATGGGCAGGGGCTTTGTAAGAAGTCAGGAATCGGCTGGGCGTGGTTGTTCACACCTGTAATAATCTCAGCCCTTTGGGAGGCCAAGGCGGGTGGATCACAAGGTCAGGAGATTGAGACCATTCTGGCTAACACAGTGAAACCTTGTCTCTACTAAAAATACAAAAATTAAAAAAAAAAAAAACAAAAATTAGCTGGGCATGGAGACATGTGCCTGTAGTCCCAGCTACTCGGGAGGCTGAGGCACAAGAATCGCTTGAACCCAAGAGGCAGAGGTTGCGGGGAGCGGGGGAGCTGAGATCTCAGCATTGCACTTCAGCCTGGGCAACAAGCCTGTCTCAAAAAAAAAAAAAAAAAGTCAGGAGTTGGCCGGGCATGATTACTCATGCCTGTAATTCCAGCACTTTGGGAGGCCAAGGTGGAAGGATTGCTTGAGCCCAGGAGTTTGAGACCAGCCTGGGCAATATGAGACCCCATCTCTACAAAACAAAATTTAAAAATTAGCTGGGTATGGTGGCATGCACCTATAGTCCTACCTACTTGGGAGGATGAAGTGGGCAGATCACTTGAGGTTAGGAGTTCAAGACTAGCCTTGCCAACATGATGAAATCTCATCTCTACTTGAGCCTGAGAGATTCGAGGCTCCAATGAGCTGTGATCACACCACTGCACTCCAGAATGGGCGACAGAGTGAGACCTGTTTCCAAAAAACCAACAAATAAACAAACAAAAACAAAAAAAAAACCCAAAAAGGCTGGGTGTGGCGGTGGCTTATGCCTGTAATCCTAGCACTTTGGGTAGGTGGATTGTCTGAGGTCGGGAGTTCAAGACCAGCCTGGCCAGCATGGTGAAACCCCATCTCTACTAAAGTACAAAACGTTGGCGGGCATGGTGGTGTGCTAATCTCAGCTACTTGGGAGGCTGAGGTTCGAGCCTTGCTTGAATCCAGGAGGCAGAGGTTGCAGTGAGCCAAGACTGCACCACTGCACTCCAGCCTGGCCGACAGAGTAAGACTCTGTCTCCAAAAAAACAAAAAAGAAGTCAGGAATCGTGAACACGACATAGATCGGTGATGATTGTTTTTGTCTGGAAATTTCCAAACTGGAAAGTAATGATAGGGTGATGTGGTTTGGACATTTGTTGGCACCAAATCTCATGTTGAAATGTGCAGCGTTGGAGGTGGGGCCGAGTGGGAGGTGTGTGGGTCATGGGGGCGGATCCCTCATGAATGGCTTGGTGCCATTGTACTCCAGCCTGGACAACAAGAGTGAAACTCTGTCTCAAAAAAAAGAGAGAGCATGTTGTTTGGCCAATCCTTAAACCCTTAGTCAGGGCTAAGTGAATGTGCTTTCCCTTGCCCCACTGGGCCTTTCATTCCTGGGGACTCTGGAGACTCACATATACAGAGAAACAGGACAGGACGGTTTCCAAGTACGGAAAGCTGGAATAGCCCGGGTTGCATCTGAGGATGGAGAATGTCCACTTTTTGCTTTGAGGAACAGCTGCTCTGTGTGCCCTGGGTCTTGCAGGCAGAGGTGGAGTAGAACCTTCCTAGGCAGCCTTGCAGAAATGTTGCTGTCGCCTTCCCCTGTTGCAGTGCTGCTGGCACCAGATACTAGTAAGACATTGCCGTCAGCCTTAGCTCCAGCTTCAGCTCTGTTCCTTATTACTTTGCAGAGACGCAGGGAAATAAGTCATTGCACCAGTAATATGGGATCTTGAACTGACAGCTGGCCTCATTGTGTGTGTTGAATGAGAGGGTCTAGAGCCATAGCCAGTGCTGGTGGCTGTTTCTTCTCCCCACAGCCTTCACTAACGCCTCCAGTGGAGGTGCCCACTGTCCACCAGGTCCCCCATGGCACTCACTTTGTGCCCCTCCAAGGGCCCTTTCTAGGGATGCCTTCTGGTTTGTGTCTTGTCTGCTTTATGACCTAGAGCTCTGGTAGGCCACAGGGCTTTGCATGTAGGGGCTACTGAGGAAATGTGTCGAGTGAGTGAATGAATGAATAAGTGGCCAAATGGATGAATAAATGAGTGAGTGAATGGTTGAATATATGAGTAAATGAGTGAATAAATGAATGAGTGAATATGTGAGTAAATGAGTGAGCAAGTCATTGAATTAGTGAGTGAATGAGTGAGTGGAGTATATAAATGAATGGATGAGTGACTAAATGCATGAGTAAATGAGTGAGTGAATGGATGGTTGAATATGTGAGTAAATAAATGAGTGATTGAATATGTGAGTAAATGGTGAGAGTGAATGAATGAGTGAATGAATGATTGAATATGTGAGTAAATGAATGAGCAAGTCAGTGAATTATGAGTGAATGAGTGATTCAGTGAATGAATGAGTGAGTGAATGAAGGAGTGATTGAATTATGTGTGAATGAGTGAACAAGAGTGAATGAGTGAGTAAATGAATGAATGCATGAATGAATGATTGCATATATGAGTAAATGAGTGAGCAAGTCAGTGAATTAGTGAGTGAATGAATGAGTGATCGAATGAAGGAGTATATAAATGAGTGGATGAGTGACTGAATGCCTGAGTGAATGAGTGAGTAAATGAATGAATTTATATGAGTGAATAATGAATTTATATGAGTGAATAAATGAACAAATGAGTGAGTGAGGGATTGAATGAGTGAGTAAATCTGATTGACAGAATGAGTAAATGAATGAATGAGAGCATAGGAATGAGAGTGAATAAAGGAATGTCTGAATGAGAGAGGGAGTGAGTAAATGAGAGTGAATGAGTGAATGCACGATGGAATGGATTTCCCTCCTGCCTGTGAAAGAGGGCTATCTGTGTACCACATATTGGCCCAAAGCATTGCCCCTCATCAGGCTGTTCTCCAGGATGACTTTGGAAATGTTCAGACCAAACACACACCCCTTTGTGATTTTTCCCCCCACTATGTGGGGTGCAAGCCACCTATCCAGAAAAAGCACTCAGCTCATTTTTTCACACCGTTTCAACATCTCAAGCTTTCAAGCTGTTTGTCAGTGCCTGGAATGCTCCTGGCCTCTCTCCCTGTTGCTGAGAACTTTTTGCCACAGGAAATCAGGCTCATTTTGAGGGCCAAATAGTAGCTAAATATAGCTTCCCGGCACAGATATTTAAAGAGCTATGTTGATGATGTTATGTCTGAACAGAGAAGGGGAAGAAAGTAACTTTTTTTTCTTCCGTAAAGAAGAGCAAAGTTACACCAGGTTTTCTGTGGGGCTGCAGGGAGCCGAGCGATGGTGAGGTGTCAGTGTTTTTTAATTACAGAATCACCAGATGTTCATGCTACGACTGTCACCAGCCTGGGGCTTGGGATTTAGATTTCTGTTGCCAGGCAGTCATTTCTTTACAATTACTTCTCGTTTCTATTTAAGAATACCTTCTCCTTGGAAAGTAACCTGTGATGAGTGTGTGCTTCTCACCAAGCCCAGGAAACATACCGCAGGGAGGCATTATGAGAGCTGTGCTGTCCCCTCACTCCGAGACTGGCAGGGGACTGGGTGGAGGATCCCCCTCTCTCCCAAGTGGTGTTTGACAAGCAGCAGGTGATAAGGGATGAGGCCCTGGGATCTTTCCTGGTGAAAAGTCAGCTGCAGATGCAGAGGCCAGGAAACAGGGCGTACCTCAGAGAGGTCTGGACTGAAATTCCGCTCATGCCTTCCCTGGAGGCAGACGGCTTCCCATCTACCCTCTCCTCTGGTTTCCATCTTGGGCTCGTTGGGTGATCAGGGCAATGTCCAAAAAAGTATAAAACCTTAGGATACTGTTTTTGATTTCAACTGTCTCTTCTAGACTATAAATAGGACTATCCCAGGAGTTCTGAACTTTCCTTGGGGCTGAACTTGTATCTCTTTTGGGAGAGAAACTGCCTAGCTCTTTCTATAAGAAGCTCTGCCCAGTGAACTCTCTTAAACTTTGAAGGTCTGCAAATGTCTACCTTTCACCCTCTTTTTTCCCTCCTCTGTTATGGCCAAGACTGTATTGGTCCTTGCTTGGTGCTAAGTATACAAGCATCATGAACTATTAATGCTAGCATTAAAAAGCCTGACCCATGGAACTGTGATACTTTGCTGAAGAGTTAGTTATCAAGGAATGCTGCAATCTAAGAGCTGGAGACAATTTACCCACAAATTAGGTCACCAGAACTCAGAATCTTAGAAGATTGCTGATTTGTAAGTCTTTCACAGGGACTATCCTGGTAACACAGGATGTGCCATATTACATAGTATCCCCACAGCATGTTAACAATTTTGGGGAAATTCTGGACTTGTCAGAGCACGGTATTGCCACAGATAGTGTGCAGTTCTCATAGGGAGACAAAAGACGGAAGACACAGTAATAATAGAAGGGGAACACACACATACATGAAAGATGAGTAATTTAAAATGTTTGGTTATGTCTTGGTCATTTGGGGCATGTGTCACTTCAGAGAAATTTTTGTAATGTTCTTTATAGTCTATGGAATAGTTAGTTAACATCGAATAAAGCCTCCCTTAATCAAACCTTCCACTATTTTCTCATTTTAGTGAAATTAAACATGATTTTACCTCTTAAAAAGGCGTTAATAAAAAAAATACAAGATAGAGTCTCACTGTATTGCCCAGGTAGCAGTGCAGTGGCTACTGATGGGTGTGATCATAGTGCACTATGGCCTCGAACACCTGGCCTCAAATGACCCTCCCACCTCAGCCGCTCAAGTAGCTGGGCCTACAGGCATGTGCCACCATGCCTGGCCCTACAAAAACATTTAGAACTAACACCAGTTCTTCTCAAGCTTTTCCAAAAAATTGAAGAGAAGGGAACATTCATTAATTCATTTTATGAGGCCAGCATTACCCTGATACCAAAGCTAGACAAAGATACTGCAAGAAAACTATTGATCAGTATTCCTTATAAGCATTGATGTAAAAATCTTCAATAAAATACTAGTAAACAAAATTAAGCAGCATATTTTTTTAATTGCATTTTAGGTTTTGGGGTACATGTGCAGAACGTGCAAGATAGTTGCATAGGTACACACGTGGCAGTGTGTTTTGCTGCCTTCCTCCCCTTCACCCACATTTGGCATTTCTCCCCAGGCTATCCCTCCCCATCTCCCCCCCTGCCGCTGTCCCTCCCCTATTCCCCCCAATAGACCCCAGTGTGTAGTACCCCCTTCCCTGTGTCCATGTGTTCTCATTTTTCCTCACCCACCTATGAGTGAGAATATGTGGTATTTCATTTTCTGTTCTTGTGTCAGTTTGCTGAGAATGATGTTCTCCAGATTCATCCATGTCCTTACAAAGGACACAAACTCATCATTTTTTATTGCTGCATAATATTCCACGGTATATATGTGCCGTATTTTCCCAGTCCAGTCTATCATCAATGGGCATTTGGGTTGGTTCCAGGTCTTTGCTATTGTAAACAGTGCTGCAATGAACATTCGTGTGCATGTGTTCTTATAGTAGAACGATTTATAGTCCTTTGGATAGATACCCAGTAATGTGATTGCTGGGTCAAATGGACTTTCTATTTCTAGGTCCTTGAGGAATCGCCACACTGTCTTCCACAATGGTTGAACTAATTTACACTCCCACCAACAGTGTAAGAGTGTTCCTCTTTCTCCACATCCTCTCCAGCATCTGCTGTCTCCAGATTTTTTAATGATCGCCATTCTAACTGGCGTGAGATGGTATCTCAATGGGGTTTTGATTTGCATCTCTCTAATGACCAGTGATGATGAGCATTTTTTCATGTGTTTGTTGGCCTCATGTATGTCTTCTTTTGTAAAGTGTCTGTTCATATCCTTTGTCCATTTTTGAATGGGCTTGTTTTTTTTTTCCTGTAAATCTGTTTGAGTTCTTTGTAAATTCTGGATATCAGCCCTTTGTCAGATGGGTAAACTGCAAAGATTTTTTCCCATTCTGTTGGTTGCCGATTCACTCTAGTGACTGTTTCTTTTGCCGTGCAAAAGCTGTGGAGTTTGATTAGGTCCCATTTGTCTATTTTGGCTTTTGTTGCCGATGCTTTTGGTGTTTTGGTCATGAAGTCCTTGCCTACTCCTATGTTCTGAATGGTTTTGCCTAGATTTTCTTCTAGGGTTTTTATGGTGCCGGGTCTTATGTTTAAGTTTTTAATCCATCTGGAGTTAATTTTAATGTAAGGTGTCAGGAAGGGGTCCAGTTTCTGCTTTCTGCACATGGCTAACCAGTTTTCCCAACACCATTTATTAAACAGGGAATCCTTTCCCCATTGCTTGTTTTTGTCTGGTTTATCAAAGATTATATGGTTGTAGATATGTTGTGTTGCCTCCGATGCCTCTGTTCTGTTCCATTGGTCTATATCTCTGTTTTGGTACCAGTACCATGCTGTTTTGATTACTGTAGCCTTGTAGTATAGTTTGAAGTCTGGTAGTAAGCAGCATACTAAAAGAAGTACATACCATGACCAAGTAGGATTTATTGCTAGAATGCAAGGATGGTTTAACTTATGAAAACTGGTCAATGTATTACATCACATTAACAGAATGAAGGGAAAAAACCCCACATGATCATCTCAATTGATGCAGAAAAAGCATTTGACAAAATCCAGCACCTTTTTTCTGATAAAAACATTCAACATGGCTAGGCGCAGTGGCTCATGCCTGTAATCCCAGCACTTTGGGAGGCCAAGGAGGGTGGATCACAAGGTCAAGAGATTGAGACTATCCTTGCCAACATGGTGAAACCCCATCTCTACTAAAAATACAAAAATTAGCTGGGCATAGTGGTGCGTGCTTATAGTCCCAGCTACTCAGGAGGCTGAGGCAGGAGAGTTGCTTGAACCTGGGAGGCAGAGGTTGCAGTGAGCTGAGATCACGCCATTGCACTCCAGCCTAGCGCCTGGCTACGGAGCAAGACTCTGTCTCAAACAACAACAACAACAGCATTCAACATGCCAGGCACAGTGGCTTATACCTGTAATCCCAAAACTTTAGGAAGCCAAGGTCAGAGGATCATTGAGCCCAGGAGATCAAGACCAGTATGGCCAACATGGCAAAACTCCATCTCTACCAAAAAGAAAAAGAAGAAAAATTAGCCAGGCATGATGGCATGTGCCTCTAGTTCCAGCTGTTAGGGAGACTGAGGCAGGAGAATCACTTGAGTCCAGGAGCTTGAGGCTGCAGTGAGCCATGATTGTGCCACTGAACTCTGACAGAATGATACCCTGTCTCAAAAACAAAGAAAAAAATACTCAACAAACTAGGAATAGAGGAAACTACCTTAACATAATAGAAGTTATGTATTAACAACCCACAGTAGCCGTCACACTCAGTGGTAAAATACCAAATGCTTTTCCTCTAAGATCCAGGAACATGGCAAGGATGCCCAACTTTGCCACTTCTATTCAACATAGTACTGGAAGTCCTAAACAGAGCAATTAGGCAAGAAAAAAGAAATAAAAGGCATCCAAATTGGAAAGGAAGAGACAAACTTATCTCTGTTGCTGATGATATGATCTTATTCTAAATGCCGTGACCCTAAAAATACCACCAAAAAGTCTGTTAAAACCCGTAAGCAAGTTCAGCAAAGTAGCAAGATACAAAGTCAATATGCAAAAGTCAGTTGCATTTTTATACATGAACAATGAACAATCTGTAAAGGAAATTAAGAAAACAGTCTCATTTATAATAGCACCAAAAGGAACAAAATAGGAATTAACCAAAGAGGTGAAAACCTTGTACAATGAAAAGTACAAAAATTCTGAAAGAAATTAAAGAAGACGTAAATAAAAGGAAACCATCTCATGTTCATGGGTTTTCCCATGAATCCCAGAACTTTGGAAGATCTTTTTTTTTTTTTTTTTTTTTTTTGAGATGGAGTTTCGCTCTTGTTACCCAGGCTGGAGTGCAATGGTGCAATCTCGGCTCACTGCAACCTCCGCCTCCTGGGTTCAGGCAATTCTCCTGCCTCAGCCTCCTGAGTAGCTGGGATTACAGGCACGCGCCACCATGCCCAGCTAATTTTTTTTTGTATTTTTAGTAGAGATGGGGTTTCACCATGTTGACCAGGATGGTCTCGATCTCTTGACCTCATGATCCACCCACCTCGGCCTCCCAAAGTGCTGGGATTACAGGCTTGAGCCACTGCGCCCGGCCAGAAGATCTAATATTGTTAAGATATGGCAAAATGATCTACAGGTTTAAAGCAATTTCTATCAAAATCCCAATTATGTTTTTGCAGAAACAGAAAAACCCATTTTAAAATTCGTATGGAATCTCAAGAGACTCTGAGTAGCCAAAACCATCCGCAGAAAGAACAGAGCTGGGGGACTCACATTTCCTGATTTCAAAATGTATTACAAAACTATAGTAATTAAAATAGTGTGGTACTGGCATAAAGACAAACATATAGAACAATTAAATAGAATAGAGAGCCCAGAAGTAAACTCTCCTCAATATATAATCAAATGATTTTTCAACAGGGTGCCAAGACCATTCATTGAGGAAAAAACAATTTTTTTTCACCAGATAGTGCTGGGAAAACTGGATATCCACATGCAAGAGAATGAAGTTGGACACTTATCTTACAGTGTATGAAAACATTAACTCAAAATTGATCTGTGACCTAAATGTAAGACCTAAAATTATAAAACTTTTAGAAGAAAACATGGGGAAAAAGTGTCATGACATTTGATTTGGCATTGATTTCTGAGATATGACACCAAAAGGCACAGCCAACAACAGCAAAACTAGACAAATCGGACTTTGTGAAAATTGACACTTTTGGCTGGGTGTAATGGCTCACTCCTGAATCCCAGCAGTTTGGGAGGCCAAGGTGGGTAGATTATGAGGTCAAGTGATTGAGACCATCCTGGCCAAAATGGTGAAACCTCATCTCTACCAAAAATGCAAAAATTAGTTGGGCGTGGTGGTGCACACCTGTGGTCCCAGCTACTCGGAAGGCTGAGGCAGGAGAATCACTTAAACCCGGCAGGTGGAGGTTGCGGTGAGCCAAGATCGCACCCCTGAACCCCGGCCTGGCAACAGAGGGAGACTCTCCATCTCAAAAAAAAAAAAGAAAGAAAATTAACACTTTTGAGCCAGGCACAGTGGCTCAAGCCTGTAATCCCAGCACTTTGGGAGGCCAAGGCGGGTGGATCACAAGGTCAACAGATCGAGACCATCCTGGTCAACATGGTGAAACCCCGTCTCTACTAAAAATACAAAAAATTAGCTGGGCATGGTGGCGCGTGCCTGTAATCCCAGCTACTCAGGAGGCTGAGGCAGGAGAATTGCCTGAACCCAGGAGGCGGAGGTTGCGGTGAGCTGAGATCGTGCCATTGTACTCCAGCCTGGGTAACAAGAGTGAAACTCTGTCTCAAAAAAAAAAAAAGAAAAGAAAATTAACACTTTTGGGACATCAATAGACACTAACAACACTTAAAAAGGCAACCTACAGAATGGGAGAAAATATTCGTATATCATATATCTATAAAGGAT